>JADANN010000187.1:0-600000 GCA_018806985.1 Angiostrongylus vasorum
TTGTGTAAATAATACAGATTTGTGAGGAGTTTGAACTGCGGATGAGTCGTTTCTCTCTTGACAAATGCACTTTTGAAGGGTCCTGCAACGAAAATCCGTGCGTGCTGCTTTCATTGCAAAGCACTGTTGACTTCTTCATCCTCGAGCCATGTTTACGTTGAAAATTTCTTTTATCTTTATAGGGATATTTTTTTTCCTGGACGTTTGACCGTTCGTACACCAAGTGATTGCTTAGGTTTAGAAAAGGAAGGGGTGCCGGGGCTATCGGTGGTCGTGCAGAGGCAAACCTTATAAGTGAGGTGTGTGATACGAGATGATACAGTTTAATTTTTATACATCACAATTTTTGTTTTTGTGAGATTAACAGCTATTTCGTCAAAACAGGTTTTACCAGAACCCTCGCCGGCTTTCTTAAGTTACTTCTGTCGATTCCAGACAAGCCAGACCAGCCAACGCTAGCACTGCTTGAGGTTCCACAGAGCTTGCAGGAGAACAAACCACACAAAAATGCTTGAAATAACGCACGAACGTCTCTACACCAATGCATTGATGACCATTCTTCATGGAAGCAGATCCGAGCTCTTGAAAGCAGAGGAGATGAATAGGAAGCTTGAAATGCGTCATGACGAGCTTCTTAAAATGCTCCTAAATGAAGAATAAAACGACGCGGACAACTTAGTGACTCTAATGAACAACTTGGAAATTTGTTACAGTGAGCTCAGCGACCTTAAAGGGGGTAGAACGATCAACGTTCTAAGTAATCTTATTTTTGAAGAGCTGTAAACAACATTATCAGTGGCATTTTTCCTACATTTGTTGTCTCTAAGAAAATCTTCTGTATTAGAAAGTAGGGTTACATTTCCATCTGTTATATTTGTTTATGTCATTTTCTGGTTAAACTTTGTCTTTTTTATAATCAATCTACCACTTGTATTCATAGGTATCAGAACTCTCTTACTAAACCAAACTAAAGTTTCTAGGCTGTTGTAGTTTTCCTTCATATATGCCCTCAGATACATTTATCAGCGCTTTTTTAAACTCTAATGTACCCTCAGACTTCATATACTCAGTATTTCACTAATTTTACCATATTGACTTTATTAACATTTGCGAGCGATTTTTTTTCGAATAAAGAACTCAGTACTTTGAACGTCTTGTTTCATTATCCGGCAGTTCACGGAACTACTTGCCTATTTTTGAATTAACCCAGGAATTACGTAAAACCTCGCAACGGTTTACCGCCTCATCGCGGCTAGACGGTGTTCGTGGATGTTGGGCTGCGATGTATGAGCAGAGCGATTTATCCCACGGTAGGGTCTTCCAATCTGAAGAGTCCGAAGTTTCCATCAGAAAACCTAGCTAGGAGTGAACCAATACCAAGATCCACCACCCTCCTGATATCAAAGTCGCATGGTGGCAAATCTCCCTGTGATCCAAAAGGGCTGCGACTGCCTGTGGTGGTGATGACCTGGGGTAGACTTCAGCCAGGCTGACTTCGGCACTCCAAGGAAGAACAATGGCTTAACCAGAAAACTCCGAAAAATGGAGATTTTGCTGACTCCCGCACAACCAGTGAAGACGGGCCGTTCAAGTATCAAGTATCAAGCTACCCAATAATCTAGTCAACTATATTGATTGGTCACGGTTAAGTGAAAGACGGCCTAGAAAAGAATCCATATACGAAATATTTCAGAAAAACATGGAAATCGTACAATTCAGACACTATCGGTCTGAAAACCAAAAACGTCAGGATGTGACAACAATTTAATGCGTCGTTTTCTTGTTCGGCAATCGTGAGGTTGTTAAACAGCATACATTTACTTCCATAGAAAAACACAATGCAATACAACAGTAGTTGACGTTTCGGCAGTATCGCCTTCTTAAGAGCCTGGAAGTGTGCACTCATATACAATTTATTAGGCCAGACGCTTCAATAACACCTACAAAAGGACGAAAACGCCATGTCGACTACATGATCAATAGCTTCTCGAAACACTCACCGCTTTTTTTCGTGACTTCCAATGAGGAGGGTTAGAACAGCTGATTATAGTGGCATAAGGCTCATGACTGCACCACCTCACATCAGAAATTGATGCGACCATACTGGGTCAGGTCGCGTATGACCTCTGGGCATTCATCCCTGCTATTCATTGCGGGGTTTTTTGCATTTATCCAAAAAGCCTCAAGAAGTTCTCGCGCTGGTGTTTTAGTCTCCTGCGCAAGGATATTGACTTTTACTTCAAAATCCTCCCCGCTATGCTTTTGTATCCTATGCGTGCCTAGCAGGGGTACTTTGTCTTAGTTTTCGTTTGCCACCTAGGTGTTCTTTTTATACGAATACACAAAAGGTCTGCCCGTTTCGCCAATATATCCATCTCCGCTATCATTACAAGAGATCAGGAATATCGTAGCTGAACTCATGCAATCACCGTCCCTGTCGTAAAGGCAAATAACGCAATTTGTTGTTTCACATTGACGGTCATACACGCGGTTACGAACTAACTGAAGACGTAGAGTACCCAGTGGTATTTCAACTATCGCTACCGATTCCTCTAGACCTGCCCTTCTCAAGCATCGTTTTAATAGCTACGCTTACTTCATCGCAAATAAAGGGCAACATAAACGGGACATTCTTTTGGCCGTGTGTTTCGCTTGGGCGCGTCGCTTTCCTTCTAAACCTATCTCGTAGGTTGCTATTCCTTAGCTATTGGAGATGGCTATTTGCCGAGCGAAATCGCGCGATTCTTCCTTTAGTTCCCTGGTGGTGCACACGGAGGTGGGCTGTTCGAGACATGCATGTTTCTCACAAGCGCCCTCTTTAGTGTATGAAGGGTGAGAAGAAAGGAAATGAACGAGGATGTTCTTGTTACTTGGCTTTCGGTACCACTTTTGTCATGTAACCGCTACTTGATGTGTTTATTTGAACGCTTTAAATAAACGGAAGCCAGTTTTTTCTCGGTTTCTACCGGGTAAAGTTAATGTACTTAGCCTGCTCGTTCAATAAATTCAAAACATTTGTCCATCTCCTCCTGCGTAGCGAAGACGACAAAACAATCATCTACATATCTGCAGTAGAGTAGTGGCCGGAGATCGAGAACAGGGCTTCTATCTTAGACATGAACACAATGGCAAGCTTGGTGCCACTTGTTGTCCCATTGCCAATCCCCTTATTTGAGCGAAATATTTCCCAGGACCATCTGAAAATCGAGAAGTTTAGGCACTCCTTTAAGAGAGCCATCAGCTGCTGGATGGACAAGCCATGCATTTTTATTTTTCCTTCATGTTCAACAAGAAGTTCGAAGATGGGTTGTATTCTGGAGTCATTCGATACGTTGGTGTACAGCGCGGTAACGTCGAAGGACTCCATCACGTACGCGTTATTAGGAGACGCGTTACGTAGACGTTCTAGGAACATTTGGGTGTGGTGTTTCTGAGGTGAGCTGGAATGTCGTTAAGCAACTGAGTAAGTATTTGGCTTAAAAACCAGGTTATTCTATCCGTTGGCCCGTCTACGCAGCTGATCATGTGTCTAACCTTAAATGATGACCAATTGGTTGACGCAAGATCATCAGATGATACCAACTTATGTGTTTAAATAAGTAGGAATAGGACGGGACATGTTGGTTTATCGATTTTAAAGTGCGAAATAACCGATGATATTTAACCTACAGCCTTTGCCACACTGACGCATTGATTATTTAACTTTCGGTATTCGCTTTTGTATTCCTTTTCAGAGGATTGGCGATAGAGGGTAGCATCACTAAGATGTTCCTCCATTGTCTCAACACCCAACTGGCGAGGAATAGCTACGAACTCTCCCCCCTTATCATTAACAGACAATGTTATCGCTTTCGAGTTTATTAAGTCTCTAATTTATCGCAAGCCACATTTTTTTGTACGGCTGTGATGTTAGATCTAAACTTTCTATCCAGGTAGTGATTAAGGGTCTTGAGAACGCCGTCCAAAACATGCGGATTTTTATGTCAATTCCGTCGTTAGGGTCCTGCTGTCTAAAAAACTGATGAACTTAAGATAACCGAGGAGCATCCATGTGATGTTATCCTTTATCGCCCATCATCTGAAAGGGAATACAAAAGTCAATACCGAAAGCTAAACAATCAATGGGTCAGCGTGGCAAAGGTGGCAGGCTTAAAATTATCGGTTATCTCGTACTTTATAATCAATAGACCAACATGCCACGTATTCTACTTAATTATTAAAACACATAAGTTGTTATCACCTGATGGTCTTGCATCAACCAATCCGTCATCGTTCAAGGTTAGACCCATCATCAGCTGTGTAGACGGGCCAACGGATAGCATGACCTGGTTTTTAAGCTTAGTACTTACCCAGTTGCTTAACCACATTCCAGCTCACCTCACAAACACCCAAATGTTCCTAGAACGTCTACGTAGCACGTCTCCCAATAACGCGTACGTGATGGAGTCCTTCGACGTTACCGCGCTGTACACCAACGTATCGAATGACTCCGCAATGCAAGCCATCTTCGAACTTCTTGTTGAACATGAAGGAAAAATAAAAATGCATGGCTTGTCCATGCAGCAGCTTATGGTCTCTTAAAGGAGTGCTTAAACGCTCCATTTTCAGATGGTCTGGGAAATACTTCGCGCAAATAAGGGGTTGGCAATGGGACAGCGACTAGCAACAAGCCTTGCCATTGCGTTTATGTCTAACGTAGAAGCCCCCTGTTCTCGTTCTACGGCCGCGACTCCACTGCAGGCACGTAGATGATTGTTTTGTTGTCTTCTCTAGGCAAGAGGAGATGGTTAAATGCTTGGAACTATTGAACGACCAGTCTGAGTAGATTAAGTCCACCCGGGAGAAACCGAAAAAAACTGGCTTCCGTTTCTGAACGTTTAAATAAAAGTATCAAGTAGCGGTTACATGACAAAATGCTACCGAAAACAAAGTAATAAAAAACATCCTGGTTCATTTCCTTTCCTCCCACTCTTTACACACAAAGAGGGTGCTTGTAAGAAACATGCATGTTTCCAACACCCACCTCTGTGTGCAGAAGTAGGGAACTAAAAAAGGAAGAATCGCACGACTTGGCTCTGCAAATAGCCACCTCCAATGGCTACGAAATAGTAACCGCACGAGATAAGTTAGGGAGGAAAGCGACGCGCCAAAACGAACGGTTTAGCGGAAACAAAATCCCGTTTATGTTGCCCTTTATTAGCGATGAAATAAGTGTAGCGATAAAGCGATGCTTAAGAAGGGCAGATCTAGAGGAGTCGGTAGCGATAATCCGCTGGAACGTCAGCTCGCTCGTAAATAAAGAAATGAAATAACACCGCGTGTTTGCTCAAGAAGGATGTAAAAAAAGATTCCTTATTATTGAAAAAGAAAGGAAACATCAGAGCCAACGAAAAAAATTGACGTTGTTCGGTTTAAGACGCCATGAAAAATGGCCCCGCAGTGGAGTACGTTATTCATAATATTTCTCACTGAGAGGGTTAGAGATCAAATTTCGTGGACAGAGCTTCGAAATTGAAAGCAATTGCTGCTGATCTCCATGATAACGACAACCAGCAGCAGATCCAGTCCTTGCAATCCAAATCTGTGCCTCTCGATGTGAAACGTTCGAGGAATTTCACTGTTCCAACTTCCTCCCGGTGGTGTCCGGGAAATCTCGCGTTGTTCATCGTACTTACTGGTTCACGGACTGCTCTCCGAACACTTTCAATGCGGGCCTTCTCAGGCGCTCCAGTGCCGTTCGGGTGACACTCGCTTTCATGTAGCGGGTAGTTCACACGCGCTCTCATGAAGCGATTTTGTCTGGGATTTCGGTGCTATCATCAGTGTGATCCACGGTGGGTAGTCGAGTGATTTAGGGAATTTCGGCTACACATATGTTGGTTCCCGTGGTATACGGGAGTAAACCTGCTGCGTATTAATGGCAGGTTTGACTCATGATTTCCGTCATTGAAGAGATGCAGAGAAAGCTACGTCTTATGACGTTTTGAAATGAAATGCGTTATTCAGTAGATTTGAAAGGATGAAACTATGAACAGCTAGAAAACTTCTTCGTTTTGAGTTGTTTCGACAGTAACTGATTCCGCAACCAAAAGAACACCAAGGTTTTCACATCAAGACAAGGAAGGTGACTTTTTGTTGAACTTCTCCTGGAGACAATTCTGATTGAACCCACTGGGAACAAAGCAACAACAACGACAACAAACAACGACGTGTTTTCAAAGATTTTGACAGATTTCAAGGAAATAAAAGTGTTTTAAAAAATTCTGCGTAGATCAATGCGAACGATGAACATCTGGTGACTTTCCTTGCAGTTGACACAACATTCCGCAGAGGACTTTTTCCTTTCGACGTGTCTTTCCATTCGCTATTGTCAAATGTTCAACGGTTTGCAAATACGATCGCTTATTACGTTACGGGTATAGTATTGCTCATGAGTATTGTTGAATGGTTAGTTGAACCTTACAAAACTCTTGATCTGCAACTACGGGAATGCTGAGATATGAGCAAAAGGCAGAGCCTCAGGTGCACTTCGAATCCACATTACCCTCTTTGTATGCTCACCTCCTAGCCACTGCACGAATCGAGGTCTGTGCTTTGCCTTTCTGTGAACCTATTTTTTTGGTCAAACGATACAACCTGCAAGCAGCCGTCGAACGGAATCGTCAGAGGAGCAAAATTCGGCATTGAAGGCACTTAAGCTGAAGCTGTAGTCGAAATCACAGCACAGTTTCTGTGTTGGTTTGCAATTCTGTTATGTCAAGTGCTAAAGCAACTTCAAGGAAAAAATTCTAAAACCTGCCAAAGTAAAACGCTACACGCTGCTTTCAGACTGCTGCAAACACTGGGAACGAAGACCAGACGAGCCGCAGTAGTTTGGATAACGCGTCAAAGTAGAGGATCATCGTGTTAGGAGACCTGACTCTCCTTGACGGCGCGCGCTCAACATTAATATACAATCAGGCCCAATTTGCTCATGAGCCGAACCCATCTCTTAGGCAACATTGAGTAGGATCGCCGTACTTTACACGGAGTTCAAAATCGACTCTGCAGTAGGCCTACACTTGAGATACTAGATAGGAATGAACAAAAACATTTAGAGGTGTCACTTACCGACGTTTCCTGAAGCGTCCTTTGGACAACAGGAGGCAAACAACGATGTTAATAGCAAATTTAAGATGTTTGCGGACGAAACTCTGAGAATCCTCAATCATTATCCTTTAGGAAGTTTAGCTCCAGCTTCTAGAAACAAAACGTGGCAGGCCAGAACTTCGAGAGCTGACAACGTTACAAGACACCAGGTTTTCTTATCCTGAGAATTGTGAATAAATTCAAGCAATTCCTTTTCATTTGAATATGGGAGTAGCGAAAAAGCATTTTCACGATGCTTTTCTTTATGGTCCATCATCCAAAGAGGAATTCAAGAGCAGATACCGAAAAATTGAGCAAAGAATAAGTCAAAGTAGCAAAAGCGCGCAGTTTAAAACCATCAGTTTTCGCTCAGTTGAGATTAAACTGCCAACCTATTCCGTTTTGCTGCTATTTGTTGAAACACCTAACCTACTGTACACTGATGATCTTGCGTAGACCGTTCAATCGCCTATTGAAGGTTAGATCCATTTTTGGCCGTGTGGACGGGTCAACTGATAGAGTAAAATTGCTTGCTATCTTAATTCTTACCCAATTATGAAGACATGTTGCAGTTCACATTACGAACACCCAGCTGCTTCCGGATCGTCTACGTTACGCGTGACATAAAAGCTCTACGTGATGGAGTCCTTCGACGTTACCGTCCTTTAACGTGTCTAATGCGAACGTGTCGAATGGATCCTGTATGGAAACCGTCCTCGAACGCCTCATGGATCACGAAGGAGTAACATGGCTTCACGATTCACCACTGCATAGCCCACATAAAAGAGTGCCTTCATTGCTCTACAAAAGAGAATACTGGCAATGGTACAGCGACAAGCACTAGGCCTTCCCATTGCATTAATGTCCAAGGTGGAGTCACCAGTAACCAACCCCCGGCCATTGCTCTCTTACACATATTCGCCAACCCCAAACCGCCTCATCGTGGGTGAGAGGTGTCCCTGGATGTCCAGCTGCAATGTACAGCGGTGAGATTCATCCACACTACCGGGAATCCCAGGCCGAGAAGGATTCTGGCGTATCCATCAGGAAGATTAGCTAAGAATAAACGATTACTAGGATCGACCACCGTCCTGGTATCAAACTAGTCGTATCGCGGTATATCTCCCTCCGATCCGCAAAGGCTGCGAATGTCTGTGGTGATGACGACCTGCGGCAGACTTTAGCTTTGCTGACGGGACTCCAGGAGGGCGCAGTGGCTTAACCAGCAAAAATTCCGAAAAATGGAGGTTGTGCTGGGCTCCACACAACCACTGAGGAGGTGCCGTCAAAGTATTTAAGTAACCAAGATATATATATATATATATATATATATATATATATATATATATATATATATATATATATATATAGAGGGTTGGTTTGTCATTTGTGCTAAACAAGTCAAGAGTACACCAAGTCTACCCCAGAGAAACCAAAACAAATCTAGCATCTATTTCTGAACGTTCGAATGAAACTATCCAAAGACGTCTACACCACGAAGTGGTACCTGAAGCAAGATACAAAAAAATATACAGGCAAATTATCTGTCCTCTCACCCCTCGAACGAAAGAGGGCTTTTTTAAGAAACACATTTTGAACAACCGCGAGTGTGCACAGGAAGATAGCAGGAGGAACAATCGCTGAAAGTGGAGGTGCAAATATAGTTACTTTGATTAGCGTAGGCTAAAAACCACTCCCCAAACGGCGAGGATTTCTAGATGCTTAATTATGTGGGGAATCTAAAATGGCAGTTTCCTTTTCAAGGGATAAGTTGTTGATGCGACTAAAATCAATAGCGATTGGTGAACAAGAAAACGACGCATTTGTAATCCAGTGCTCTCGTTAACAGAAAGTCGGTCCTAGGAGCTACAGAGCTTTAAGTTCAGTAGTTAGATCCTTGGTATCTAATATTAATGCAGTTATAATAATGCAACTGTGCAACGTATACAATAGTATAAGCATTAACATTAGCAATATAGGCCGAAACAGAAATAATGACTTGACAACTGACTAGGAGCTTGCCGTTACCGTTTGAAGGCACGGGAAACGCCACAGTGACGATGTCGTTATCATCGGTAAGGTTTGGAACAAATTGTATTAAATCAACCCATCCTAGAGAAGAAACGACCTTGTCTTTAATCCAACACTACGATTGAGTATATTTTCACTGGTCACTCGGCTGCCAGAAACGCAGGCCTTCTTACTAAAAAAGACTTTCACTTTACTTCTGCGCAAATAATCGATAAATGTCTTTGAATCGCTCAGCTTACACGAGGTTTATCTACAATTTCTACTCGAAAAATATTTCGATGGCTTCGACTTCCTCAAAGCTGATGGTACGAGTCAATGGTGTACAATTGTTCGTCTTCTCATTGTGGCGCATTGGCCGTCGCACCGATTCGGATGGTCGAAATTAGAGCACTGCAGAGACCAGGCAACCACGCCCGACAGCGCTTATTTAGAAAAAAGCAATTGCTGACAGATTGTTGATTGATGGTGATTCCTTTTCTTCTCGATACCCCATCCTGCAGCAGTGGATTTAAGAATGGCACGAATGTCGACATGGGAAAGAATATCATTATCAGTCGACGATTAGTCAAGAGCTGTCGTGCACAAGAAACAGAATGCTGCCGCTTAGATCCGAGTCGATACGATGACGAAGACGCCAAATCGAGAAGTCAAACCACAATGGACCATCGACTCGGATTATCGCCTCTGAGGAAGGCACACACTTTTTTTATTTTATTTTTTTAGTTATAAGAGATATCCAGCAATTGAAAAGTAATTTCAAGTCAGTACTGAGTCATTTTTCAAGTTAACTCTTACTTAGATACTAGATGACCCATCGTCACTTAGTGTAAAAGCCCGATTACCTCTTACACTCGTCCATTAAAGTGGTTGAGCATGCGTACGAATTCGATTGTGACTCGAGGATGTGTCGTTTCGTCTCCTCGTCTTGAATATTTAATATATATAACACCGATATAGCGTGTTTTCTTTGAAATCTTTGAAAAGACATGCAACGAGCTTCACTGTATCACTATAAGCAACCAACGAGCCTTGTCGATCGATGGAAGGTTTGTTGACTTGTTTGCCACAAGACATTGCTGGTCTTTGTCGATATAACGATCGCACACGATGTATCGAGCTGAACAGCATAATAGGCTCGAGGCTAATAGCTGTTTATGAAGTGCGAATGAGTGTTAGTTTATGAAAATGCCAGTTTTTCATTTCTCGCTTACGATTATGACATTTTGTTTAGTTAGTGCTGAAACAATGCCTATTTTTCGCTTCAGCGGGAGTGTTCTTTCTGCCGATCAGCAGCATTGCTACCGCTGTGGCCCTGAGTAGTATTATAACTTGTATAAAGTACAGAATTTCATCAGCAATTATCCTACGTGCAGAGAAATCCAGATTTTGTAGAAACTCGGATATGCGCTAAGGCGACAAGATCTAGTAGAAGCTGATGCTGACACCGCTATAAGCAGCAGTGTTGTTCTCCTGCTATAGGAGGTGTGAAGGGATGGTTAGTTCTATGTTTGCCGTAGTCTTTTCGAAAACAACATTTAAGGAAACAGAGTGTTGAAGAAGTAAACTGGATTAAGTTTCCGGAGTTCAATACTTCAACAATCATAAAATCGTAAAATTCATCATTTCAAACATTGGGCAGACGTTTACGGTTTCATCTGTTTCCCAAAGGACTTTTTCCAGCAGAAGTTGTCTCAATTTCGTAACTTGGGAAGAATTTGAGACCAACAGAAGCAGTAAAAAATGTTCCATCGAAAAAAAGGAATTGCGAACTATGAACTAGTAAAAAGAGCCTGGATTTGCTCCCGATCAAGCTTCGCTGTAGTGTATTTTGCGAGTGCTGTGGAAGCAAACGAGCAGTTATGCCTAAAAGGATGAAATTTAGGACCTCGACTAAAATGCGAATAACCACGTTCGGTTTTTTGAACTACAGCTTCAGCTTAGTTGGCTACAATGCCGATTTTGCTGCTTTGATGAGTCCCGTCGACGAATGTTTGCTGATATTATGCCAGAGTAAAAAAAATATATGGACAAACAGGAAGGCGAAGCACGCGCCTCGATTGGTGCAGTGGCTAGCACGTGAGTGTGTCGGAAGGGTGGTGTGGATTCGAAGCCCATTTGGGGTTCTGAAATTTGCTCATATCTCAACATTCATGTTCTGGCATCACAAGATCCTTGCAAAATTCAACCAACCATTCAACGACACTCATGAAGAATACTATACCTGTAACGTAATGGACGATCGTATACGCATATCGCTGAACAACATTCGACGATGACGAATGGAAAGATATAAAACGAACGGAAAAAGTTCTGTTCGGAATGTCGTGTTGAGTCATTTCAGGGAAATGAAAACTAGAAGAAAATTCACAGGAAGTTAATGCTCTTATTGATTTGCACATTTTTTTAAAATACTTTCATTTCCTAGAAATCTTTTTTCGACGTTGACCTTAATTTGAAAATACGTCGTTGTTTGCTGCTGTTGTTATTTTTTGTTGTTGTTGTTGTTTTGCTCCCAGTGGTTTCATTCAGAAATTTTCCAGGAGGAGCTCAACAAAAAGAAGCGAGCACCGAAATACATATACAAAGCGAAATTCTTGTCTTGATGTGAAAACCTTGGTGTTCTTTTGGTTGCGGAATCAGTTACTTTCGAAACAACTCAAAACGAAGAAGTTTTCTAGCTGTTCATAGTTTCATCCTTTCAAATCTACTGAATAACGCATTTCATTTCAAAACGTCATAAGACGTAGCTTTCTCTGCATCTCTTCAATGACGGAAATCATGAGTCAAACCTGCCATTAATACGCAGCAGGTTTACTCCCGTATACCACGGGAACCAACATATGTGTAGCCGAAATTCCCTAAATCACTCGACTACCCACCGTGGATCACACTGATGATAGCACCGAAATCCCAGACAAAATCGCTTCATGAGAGCGCGTGTGAACTACCCGCTACATGAAAGCGAGTGTCACCCGAACGGCACTGGAGCGCCTGAGAAGGCCCGCATTGAAAGTGTTCGGAGAGCAGTCCGTGAACCAGTAAGTACGATGAACAACGCGAGATTTCCCGGACACCACCGGGAGGAAGTTGGAACAGTGAAATTCCTCGAACGTTTCACATCGAGAGGCACAGATTTGGATTGCAAGGACTGGATCTGCTGCTGGTTGTCGTTATCATGAAGATCAAGAGCAATTGCTTTCCATTTCGAAACCCTATTCACGAAATTCAATCCCTCAGCCTCTCATTGAGAAATGCAGTAGATAACGTACTCAACTTCAGTGCCGTTTTTTCCCGGTGTCTTAAACCGAACAAGGACAATTTTCTCGTTGGCTCTGAATTTTCAGTTTTTTTTCAGTAATAAGGAGTCTTCTTTATATTCTCGTTTAGAAGTACAAGGTCTTCTTTTTTTAGTGTATTTACGAGCAAGCTAACTTTTTTGGCCGATTTCGCTTTCCTCGGGGGGTTGGAAAGGTTGGATCTACCTAGCCAAAGATCTCCATAACCAAACAGAAAATACTAAACCGAAATTTCAATCACATTAAATTAAGAACAGCTTCTTTGCACACTCACGGGTTTCTATGAGTCTTCCAGTGAATATATCATAAGGAGACCAACTGCACTGAGCTAGAGCGTAATGTGCTCCTCTCATTAAAATAACAAGCTTAAATGCCGTCCTACATCATGCGTGATTATGAGGCATTCCTCCCTGCGGTTTATTTTCGGATTCCTGGAATTTATCAAGAACGCCTGGAGAGTTTTGCGCGCCAGTGTTTTCGATTCCTGCGCGGGGATCGTAAGCCCTACTTCAAAATCTTCTCCGTTATGCCTCTGCGTCTATGCGTGCCTAGTGGAGTGTTTGGTTTACGTTTGCCGACTAGGTGTTCTTTTTATACAACGCAGAGTGGTCTACTCGTTTCGCTATTCATTATAGGGTTTTTGGCATTTATCCAAAAAGCCTCAAGAAGTTCTCGCGCTGGTGTTTTAGTCTCCTGCGCAAGGATATTGACTTTTACTTCAAAATCCTCCCCGCTATGCTTTTTGTATCCTATGCGTGCCTAGTGGGGTACTTTGTCTCAGTTTTCATTTGTCATCCAGGTGTTCTTTTTATACTGATACACAAAGGTCTGCCCGTTTCGCCATATATTCATCTCCGCTGTCATTACAAGAGATCAGGTATATCGTAGCTGAAGTCATGCAATCACCGGCCCTGCCGTAAAGGCAGATAACGCAATTTGTTGTTTCACATTGACGGTCGTACACGCGGTTACGAACTAACTGACGACGTAGAGTACCCAGTGGTATTTCAACTATCGTTACCGATTCCTCTAGACCTGCCCTTCTCAATCATCGTTTAATAGCTACGCTTACTTCATCGCTAATAAAGGGCAACATAAACGGGACTTTCTTTTGGGCAAATGTTTCGCTTGCGCTCTCCTTCTAAACTTATCTCGTGGGGTTACTATTTCGTAGCCATTGGAGATGGCTATTTGCCGAGCCAAGTCGCGCGATTCTTCCTTTAGTTCCCTGGTTGTGCACATAGAGGTGGGTGTTCGAGACATGCATGTTTCTTACAAGCGCCCTCTTTGTGTGTAAAGGGTGGGAGGAAAGGAAATGAACGAGGATGTTCTTGTTACTTGGCTTTCGGTACCACTTTGTCATGTAACCGCTACTTGATGTGTTTACTTGAACGCTTAATAACGGAAGCCAGTTTTTTTCTCGGTTTCTACCGGGTAAAGTTAATGTACTTAGACTGCTCGTTCAATAATTCAAAACATTTGTCCATCTCCTCCTGCGTAGAGAAGACGACAAAACAATCATCTACATATCTGCAGTAGAGTAGTGGCCGGAGATCGAGAACAGGGCTTCTATCTTAGACATGAACACAATGGCAAGCTTGGTGCCACTTGTTGTCCCATTGCCAATCCCCTTATTTGAGCGAAATATTTCCAGGACCATCTGAAAATCGAGAAGTTTAGGCACTCCTTTAAGAGAGCCATCAGCTGCTGGATGGACAAGCCATGCATATTTTATTCTTCCTCCATATTCAACAAGAAGTTCGAAGATGGCATGTATTCTGGAGTCATTCGATACGTTGGTGTACAGCGCGGTAACGTCGAAGGACTCCATCACGTACGCGTTATTAGGAGACGCGTTACGTAGACGTTCTAGGAACATTTGGGTGTGGTGTTTGTGAGGTGAGCTGGAATGTCGTTAAGCAACTGAGTAAGTATTTGGCTTAAAAACCAGGTTATTCTATCCGTTGGCCCGTCTACGCAGCTGATCATGTGTCTAACCTTAAATGATGACCAATTGGTTGACGCAAGATCATCAGGTGATACCAACTTATGTGTTTAAATAAGTAGGAATAGGACGGGACATGTTGGTTTATCGATTTTAAAGTGCGAAATAACCGATGATATTTAACCTACAGCCTTTGCCACACTGACGCATTGATTATTTAACTTTCGGTATTCGCTTTTGAATTCCTTTTCAGAGGATTGGCGATAGAGGGTAGCATCACTAAGATGTTCCTCTGTTATCTCAACATCCCAGCTGGCAAGGAATAACTACGCGCTCTCCTCCATTATCACTTAACAGACAATCTTATTGTTTTCAAGTTTCATTAATTCTCCAATTTCTCGTATGGCACATTTTTTGCGCGGCTGTAAGGTTAGAGACAAACTCTCTATCGCAGTAGTGATTAAGGGTCTTGAGAACGCCGTCCGAAAACGTGAGGAATTTTATGTCAACTCCATCGCTTGGGTCCTGCTGTCTAAGAAACGTTTAAGGGAAATTAGATGGTGGTTGTGTCGCCGCCTCTTGATTTTTTATCTCTATTTGATCTTTCTTCTTTGGCCTGATAGCGGAATCTTGGAGCCCATAAAGGTTGCATGCTATCCTACGCGGGGTCGTTTTAGAAATGGGTTGTGGTGGTGCAAAAACTTGGACCCAATTTTAATAGCGAACGCGCACTCAGGTATTGTTATGCCCCCCCCCCAATCACGGTGACCCTAGATTTTCTTGGTGCATTGTCAACCCTATTTTGACTAAAGCGTAAAGAATTTGTTGGCGGTTGTTTCTTGAAGCTGAGACATGTGAATTACTCAAAAGATTTTTGATTTTGTGCTGTAAGGTTATTTTGGCATTAGATTTAATAATATCGATATCAATATTGACCCACCAACTATTCTCGTCCAAAGGCGGTCCTCCAAATACAAAACACAAAAAATGTTCCTTCGTCGCACACTTTTTTCATTCTGGCGAACATCTCGTCCTGCTTAGTTCGTAGTGCAGCACGAAGTAGTTCCATTTCGATGCCTCCTATTTGATGGCTATCTTCTGCTTGACCGCATATCTCATGAATTCGCTTTCGTTTTATAAACTTCTGCACGACTCGATGTTGGAAACACCGGCGGAGAAAGTTGATTTGCTATCTACCTAAGACCATCTTTCTTTTGTCTTAGTGACAACGCTTCCTTCACAAGTCGAAAGTATTTTTTCTGGTACATCTTGTAACAGTTCCCAAAATCGACTTTCTATTAACCACGGCGCTGGAATATGAATGCGTCGTTTTCTTGTTCAGCAATCGCGAGGTTCTACGTCGTCAATTAGTTCGTAACCGCCTGTATGACCGTCTATGTGAAACAACAAATTGCGTAATTTGCACTTACGGCATGGACGGTGATTGCATGAGTTCAGCTACGATATACCTGATCTCTTGTAGTATTCGCGGAGACGAATATATTGGTGAAACGGGTAGAACATTATGTATCCGCATAAAAGAACACCTAGATAGCAAACGAAAAGCATGGCAAAGTACCCCACTAGGCACACATAGGATACAAAAGCATAGCGGAAACGATTTACTGTTGTATTAGATTGTGCTTTTCTGCGGAAGTAAATGTATGCTGTTTAACAACCTCGCGATTGCTGAACAAGAAAACGACGGATTCATATTCCAATGCCAAGGTTAGTAGAAAGTCGATCCTGGGAACAAAAATTTAAGTTGAAAGTGGCGCATTTCTGTGAGAGTCATTGCTAGCTAGGCCGTAAATTTCGGTTACAGTGTTCAGCCAATCGATAGGGCACTGTAACAAACAATAGAAGGATAGTGTGTTCGACGATGATCAGTCCCTGAGGGATGCTGCAATTCGACTTCCTCAAACATCGTTAAGAGGAATACTCTAGAAACCATGTCTGCTTCAGATCTGCGATTACTCTTTGTGGTGCTTACGTGTTATCGATCGTACCAAGCGAGCCCTTGATTTTCCGTTCCTTCCGCCAGTTTTTCACCCCGGCGTGGTATGAGTATTGATCGGTGAATGGGAATGATCTGGAGAACACAAATCGACATTGAACCCAGTTAAATTTTTTTTGCTATCTACTCGCGCACATGGCGCAGTAGTAGGGGCGCCTTGCAACACACACGTGGGATCGATCCCTGCGCCAATGCCCCACCAAGCGTTCCATCTCTCCGGGTTCGGCAAATTGGTACCAGACATGGCTGAGAGGATAGCAGCACTGCCTCGATACATCGGTAAGCCACCGCAAGTCATTGTTAAGGCCAGATATGCATTCAATCACCTCCAAACTATGCTTAATGAAACTGAGTGTATGGCGCATCCCTCAGGGATTCATCAACGCCGAGAGCTTTATCTTTTCAGTGCCTCTTCATTTTCCATAGAAAGGCACGATGTGAACTGTAATCACGCGAATGCTGAGATATGAGCAAACTATGAAGCTCAGGTTGGCTTCGAGCAGCGGACGACCCAGTTTCCATGTGGCCCCCAGTTCACGTGGTAGCCTGTAATGAAAGAAGTGTAGGCAGCAAATGAAAGTTAAGCCAACAATACTGAAAACGTGCAAATCTTTCAAACTGCATGTGGGCTCGTTCCATATTATCTCAGTGGAACTCACAGGTTTTTGGAGTTCAAAACTCTTTCGTTTGGCGTTTGATTCGTTAGGGATCTGTTTTCAATATCGAAGCCACAAAAGCGAAAAGGTTTCGTCCACCTGGGAGCGATAGCAATACCTAATGCATCGTTAGGGTTTGCCGGCTCAGATAAAAATGCAACACGGTTTCGCATTTTTTAGAGTCTAGAAGAAAATGGGGGTGAAACTGCAGAAACGCCAACTATTGTGAGTAAATACTGTAATGAAACCTCGCATCTGCTCATCAAGAAATACTGAGTTATTGATCAGTGCCCAGGTTAATGGATGGCCGGTCTTTTGCTTTGTTGCATTGTAGCGTTAGCTTGAACTGTTAACACTTTCTGCTCAAGGAATCCTTGGAACAAACATAAGCGTTTTTCTGCCAGCACGTGCAGATCAGTGGTGATGCGTCAGCTCGAGCCACTACTTAAAGGTGTCTTTTTTGACTCTCAGTTTCCCAGCTTTCCTAGGATTCTTAATCGTTTTATTTACTGCCTACTCTTTTTAATGCAATCACCCGTCAGCATGATTGAACTGGGGAGCCCAAATCTGCAACGAACCCAGAAGATCGATAGAACTAGCTGAGAGACAGGCGAAACGAAGGACCCGCATGGTGTGGTGGTGAACGCGTTACTCTCCGGAAAGGACAATAGCACAATAGCGCGTTCATTCCCCACCGCAAACACCTGCGGTCCGGAGTTTTGCAAATATCTCAGCATCACTGAAGTTATATTTCGCACTATACCTGGCCACTAAAATAGTAGGCAGTAAATAATAAGTTAAAATAGAGGCGATCTCTAAAGGATAGAAGGTAGTCTTTATATCTTTAATACTACTTATTTATTTTTATTATTGCAAGAGTCAATATCATATGTAGCATTCTCTGCGGATCCCATCTCTTGAATTCCATTGGTCTTCTCGCACTTGGCATTCACTTAAGTGTTCGATTTTTGAATGTTTTTCCTGAGTAAGGCGCTTGCTGCTTCCCAAGGACTTTTTCGCCTTTGTCACGAATTTCGTTGAATGCTGACCGAGTCGATTCTTCCCGAAATGTTTCGATACCTGCTAGTGCGTTTGCACTTAGATCAGGAGGAGTCAGCTTGGTCCAGAGAAATCTAGTACCAATTTCACGACCCCGGAGGAAGTAGAGGCTGGGTAGACCCAGTGCGTTGCCGATAATCGCCTAAGAGGGATGAGTTGTTTGGGTAGTGATCATTACCATTGCAGTACCCTTCAATATGTATAGTTAATGGGACAGGTGGCGCAGTGATAGTGATGCCACTCATCCCATCCCAAGCGTAGCATTGGTTTGACAGCGCACCGGGTCCACCCAGTCAGTCAATATTTCGTCGTCGGAGAATTGGTCTCAGACTTGTCGGAGATAGGTTATCTTTTCCAATCCACCTGAACCGCTGAGCATTCAACGAAATAATCAATAAAGATGTGGAAAACCGTCAAGCTGCATCAATTCATAGTTGTCATGCTTATTACCATACCTGTTTGTTTAAAATTTTTTCATTTTGAAGGCACTGTCCTATTGTTTCCTCTATGCCTGCGGATAAGCGTGTTTCGAATTTGAAATATACATGAAGTGCGGATAAGCGTACTTTCAAGTCCGGTTGAATAGCATGCGTTTTCTCACTTCAGAAACATTTTCATTGACTGAACTGCTGTGATGGGGTGTCAAGTCCTCATAACTTTATTCATCGTCGCATATAAAATTTTAACGGCCGTGAACATGAATGTCTGACGAGACACAAATTAAGATGGACCAAAGCTGACGAACTGCACAACACCCACAAAAAAACGAAGGATCTCTGGATAAGCGGCTATAGGGCCTTTTTAGAGGATAGGTACCCTAAGCAATTACAGCAATTACTAAACTACCAACTACCTGCAGTTTTCAAACCCTCTATCCCTTCATCCACATGCTTAAAATAGCCAGGTGTAAGCCATCTGGTTCTCTAATGCACAGCGAATGACTTCTTATTCCGTCTATAAACTTGCTACGGGCATTCGTTAACAAAACCCATGGAGTCAAAGACAAACTTATGACCCACCACAGGTACTTTCATTGCAGTGCTATTGAAAAAAGAACGGTTAACATCCCTCAAAACACTACAGATTTTTTATAGTACTATAGGTTACACATTTAGCTATAGGATAGCTATAGAGTGCTAATATCGTTGACTTCACGATTCCATCGTTATCACACTATCGTACGAAACGAACACGATATCCGCTTACTGGGAGCATTTAACGTTAACGCATTTGAATCTTTGAGTGACTGCAACTTCATCAGTATAAGGAGCTGATAAAAGAGTCTTAACCAGAGTTGAAGTCCCTCTCGTATTCTTGCCGTACGAAAAACAGAACATTGAAAACATAGCAAGCCGACGAACAACGATGTCGAGAACTTGTACTGAACAGACTCTTTATGGCGAGAACCTGTACATGCTTATAATAGTATATAAGAGAACAGAGACATTAATCTATCAAGCGAATATAGCAGGATGTCGCAACGACAGGATATCTGCGATGTGTGCATTGCAGTGTTAGGTGCTTCCACTCTCACCCCTGTTCCACGATAGCTTGTTCAAATGTCTAAAGCGTAACAATATTTTTCATAAGCCTCCAAATCTCATTGGGAAGTACGGAGTACGATATATAGGAGTACGAAACATGCGCACGGCAACCAATTCTTACAGTCGTTGGCATAACGGTTTTAATGCTTACAACTTCATGTTGCAGTTAAAAGCACGAAGTGCAGCTTCCTAGCTTTTCGAAAGAGGAGCTCGAAATAGATCGTGAGAGTCGCCCTGTTCTTCTGTGCTCATTCTCGTGATTGCTCCTTTTATCGCCAAAAACAATCTCTCGTACTCGTATAAGAGGACATTTCTTGAAAATTGCGAGGTGTAGAGAATAGCTTTTAACATTCGATACGCAGAACAACGGTGTCCTGGACGAACCATCGATCAGAGACCAAAGTACAACAATGAATTTCTGTTCATCAAAATATGACACTGCAAATAAAACGAGCTGATTTCGACTCCGACCGGCCAATCTGCGTTCACCTAAGAGTTGAAATGTGGTGTTGTCGGAGCTCCTCCCAATGATTTACGGTCTCATCATGCCGAGGAGTTGTCCTGGGTGTCGGCCTGCGATGTAGAGCGAGGGGATTCATCCTCCCAGCAGGGTCTCCCAAGCTAAGAAGGTGTCCGAGGTTTCCATCATGAAGCCTAGCTATGAGTAAGCCAAAACTACGATCTACCAGCGACCTGGTGTAACACTAGTCACAAATAGGTAGTAAATCTCGCTCTGATCCACAAGGGCGGGGACTGTTTGTGGTGGTGGCGACCTGTGGTAGACTTTGGCCTGGGTGACTTCAGGAATGAAGGGAATCACAATGGCTAAACCAGCAAAACTCCGAAAAATGAAAATTACGCTGTGGCGCGCACAACTAGAGAAGGTGGGCCGTCCAAATATCAAAGTAAGTTGTCGGAGCTAAATCCTTAAGGCAGCATATGAGTAGAGATTAATGTGCTATCCTTTTCATGTAATTGCTGAGTTAATTCAAAAATAAGCACGCAGTTCCGTGAGGTTCCCGGTATTGAAAGCGACTTTGAAACCAAATGAGTTCATTTCTCGCAGACAACACACGGGTGGTCTAACGGAAAGGCTCTGAGGAAGTCGAAGTCGCCGAAACATCAGCCAGGGTTACAACAACAACAACAATGAGAGCATCCATACCAACCTCGTGTCGGATTAAAAGGATAGCCCGTAAGAACATATTTACAAATATACTGAGTCTCCTTATTTTGAAAAAAAAACATTGGCAAATGATTATAAAGTCAATGTGACCAAAGCAGTGAAATACTGAGTACGTGAGGTATGAAAGTACGTTAGCGATAAAGCGATAAATGCAAGTGAAAACAAATGTAAAGAAAAACTACAAGGGCTTAGAACCTTTAGTCTGGTAGAGCAGGAGTGGCTTGATACATATGAGTGTGTATGCCAGTTTGAAATGTAACCCTACTTTCTACACCGGAATATTTTCTTAGGAACAACAAATGTAAGAAAAGATACCGTCGATAATATTGCTTCAACTATTCAAAGATAAGATTGCTTAGGATTTCCATCATTTCACCTCTCTTTAAGGTCACTGATCTCCCTGTAGCTAATTTCTAAGTTCGTTACACTCACAAAGTTGTCCGCGTCGTTTTATTCTTCATTCAGGAACATATTAAGAAGTTCGTCATGGCGCATTTTAAGTTTCCTATTCTTCTCCTCTTCTTTCAAGAGCTGCAACTAAGAAATTAAGCAAGAACAACATAACGATTGGGAACTAATCATGGAGCTTCACCAACCTCGGCTCTGCTTTCATGAAGAATGGCCATCAATGCGTTGATGTCGAGACGTTCGTGCGGTATTTCAAGCGTCTAAATCAGCCAGTTAGTGGAAAGCTGCATTACTAGAACGGTACAAGCCTACAGATAGTTCTTTTGTATGGTTTGTTCTCCTGAAAGGTCTGTGGAACCTCAAGCAATGCTAGCGTTGGCTGGTCTGGCTTGTCTGGGATCGACAGAAGAAACCTAAGAAAGCCGGCAAGGGTGCTGGTAAAACCTGTTTTGACCAAATAGCTATTAATCTCCAAAAAACAAAAAATTATGATGTATAAAATTAAACTGCATCATCTCCACACACCTCAGTTATAAGGTCTGCCTCAGCACGATCACCGAAAGGCCCGAAGCTCATTCCCTTTCTAAAGCTAAAAATCACTTAGTGTAAGAACGTTCTCACGTCAGGAGAAAAAAAAAGACTATTATAAAGATGCAACAAATTTTTCAACGTAAAGATGGGTCGAGAATGGAGATGTCAGTAGTGCTTTGGCGATAATGCAGCGTATACAGATCTTCGTTGCAGGACCTTCAAAAGTGCATTTGTCAAGAGAAAGACGACTCATCCGCAATTTAAACTTCTTACAAATCTGTATTATTTACACAAAGCTTGATTGGTGTACGACTTCAAATAGCACAATGAACTACTAAAGAGTGAGAGAATGCGATTGCCAACAGGGAGGAATAGAGCTGAATTTTCCTTTGATTTCAAAAACCAACTGCTGTCAACCGACTGGATCGTTTATTGTCTGATAATATGAAAGACCAACTCGACAGTATATTAGCTACTTTGGAATATATGTGTAAGACAAGAACTGCATAATAAGGTAAAGAAGGGATAAAGCTCTCGGATTTGACCAATCCCTGAGTGATGCAACAAGCATGCGACTTCATTAAGCGTCGTATGGAGGTGATTGAATGCATATTTGGCTTTCACGATGACTGACGGTGGCCTGCTGATGTGTCGACCAATGTTGCTATCTTCCCAGGCAAGCAGCAGTTTGCCGACCCCGGAAGTATGGAAGGTTTGGTGGGCCATGGGGGGCGGGGATCGATTCCACGTGTTGTGTCGCAGCCGCTACTCCAACCACAGTGCCACACGCGCCCTATACGACCTATAACAGCTTATAAAGTAGAAATAGGAGCAAGGCATCTCGACTTTAACCTGAAAACTCTAGACTACAAAATAATTCCACATCGGGGTTTTTACTTAAGTCCATCTCAAAACTACCGATGTTACTCTCCTAAAACAGGTTTACCCACAGCCTCGGTTGTTCTTCAAATTAAGACCACGGTATGAGACTCTGACCCTAATACCATGCTGGAATCAACTCACCTCCAAAGACGACGACTGCAAAGTGGAAACGAACGGGAACGGAAAAGATGCATGAGTTCACACCACTCGCGAAGATGGACCGTCCATATCTCCAAATATTCAAGTTATTCTACTAAGGTACAGTACCTATTGTACTCCAAGAATGATTATATAAAATACCCACTTTCATTGCGACTTTATCAATTGAACGTGTTCATGATTAGCAATGGCAATATGTCATTCCAAAGCCATGATTTGTTTCCGTGTAAGCGGATTATATTCTACGAGTCAAATCCGCCAAAAATCTGCAATTAAGTGACTACAAGGTATATGGAAGTAGTTAGGAGTTGCCTCCAACAAGCAAGATATTTTTATACCCTGGGAGTAAATCTCAAGCTAGCCGTGGTTATATGCAGCCTCCACGTTCAGAGCTCAGCAAAGGTGTAAAACACCAAACACGGTAAAACAAGTGCGCTTAAGGGGGTATAAGTTTAGCGACTAGGTGTTCTTTTAGGATGCAGAGTGGTCTACTCGTTTCAGCTAATGTATTCCGCTCCTCATGCTTTAGAAGAGATCAGACAAACTGTGCCTGAGCTCATGCGATCACCGTTCCCACCGATGGCGCAACCTGTGCAATTTTGCGTTGTACACAGACGCTCATACAGGCGGACACGAACTAGCTGGCGTCTTAGAGTCTTCGTTGGGATTCCAATACACATTGAAGTCATAGAAAGCGGTGAGTGGGCAAAGCAGTTATTCTCTGTTAAATATGATAGAAATCATGCCTTAGCATTTTCACGGTGTGGTCACGGAGGTGTTTGGCTGGGTAAATTCCGATTAAGTTGGCCCTCCGGAAAACCACTGTAGGGATTAAACGCTTTAGCGACCGCATGTATTGCCTTGTCCACTAGCGCACGACAGAATGATAAGTGAATGGTCAGTACAATAAGAGAAATATAATATTTGTTTTATAAACTACAGCAAAAAACACACTGTCGCTTCTCACATGAAACCATCGATGGGCGATGAGCAATCGGAAAACAACAACTCCATAAATAATTTGGAAACCGACGGTCATTTAACCTCGGTACTGTAATAATCAACATTTGTTTACATTGGTGATCTTACGCGAGGTTGACACGAGATGTTTATTCGGTATTCGGTGAGGTTAAATGACGCACGGTTTCCAAATTATTGTTGTGCTCTTCGCCATGTGCTAGCTAACAAAATACCGACTCCTACAGGATGGGTTATCAAATCAAAGGCAAATTATCACCAACTGATAATCATATTTCTCCCAACGGTATACAGCCTCATCGTGGCTGAGAGGTGTTCCTGGGAGTTGGACTGCGATGTACAGCGGAGGAATTCGTCCCACCGGCAGGGTCTCCCAGGCTGAGAAGGAGTCTGGTGTTTCCATAAGGAGGCCTAGCTAAGTGTAAACCAATATCAAGATCCACCACCGTCCTGGTATCAAAGTAGCGACGTCGAAACGTTAGCTGAATAAACATCTCGTATCAACTTCGTGTAAGCTCAACAATATAAACAGATTTCGTAATACTTTTGTCATTGAGTCGTCGAGCGTAAACAGATGGACGTAGCCGCAACAGAATCCTCTTGCGCGTAGAAAACATTGAGTGACTGGTGACGGCTATACACCTAAACTATGGGGAAGAAAATCTCGCGAGAACTATTAAAAGGAAAGGGTTAAATGCTTACTAGTACGCTTGATAGTAACACATTACCCTCGGCTGGTCCGGCTACATATATCTCGATTGTGAAGAAAACAAGGCCAGTGGGTTCTCTTCAGAGTTGAGCAGGAAGAAGCGAGCAGCTCGGCAAGCTTTGAAAGAGCATCGCGGATGTATTGAGGAAAACAAAGTCGTGCCCAACTCTCGACTCCACGATTCTCTACGCCTTAACGTATGCTTCAGAAACCTAATCAATAAATAAGCAGGATGGAAGACCACTCAGACGTTATAAAACGTGCAGTCGAAAAAGACGACGATTGGCGTGTCTCGCGTAAGGTCAGAGAGGGGAACAGGGGGCTGGACCTACTTCAACGATTATAGATGGTGTTGTGATCACGAAAATGTCGAAAATGAAGTGGGCGGACACCTAGTGCTCATGAGCGACAACCGATGGACAACAGTCCCCAGTGAAAGGATTACTAGGCATGTCAAATGTACTCCGGTAAGATCGCGGACCCTGTGATCATAGTTCTCTACGAAAGCCCTTAGAAGAAAAATTTGATGATCAACAAGTCCCTTTATCGAGCAGCATTCATTTGACTACTCTTGCACGCGACGGGGGACAAGTCCCAGGCAAGGATCGCTGGCGACCCCTCGGGTCACTCTACGGTCAAGAGGAGACAGACGACAAATGGTGAAATTGATACTTCAGGGCTTTGGGTACTTAGTAGTCAGCTTATCGCTTCCCGTTGCCGTTAAGCTGTGTGTTTCTAATTAAAATCTTTTGCCGTTAAAGTGATGAAGTCGTGTTGAAACCAGTTATTTCCCATGATTATTTTTTACCGTAGTATTGGAACTGTACCTTCGTAGAATAACTTGGATACGTGGAGTAAAAAAGTCAACATAAGTGTTGAAAATAAAAAAAAATTGGAAGGTTTGTGAAAACGAAACTTCGAATGGGATCGTAAGAAAATAAATAAACGCTGCTTCGTAGGCAAAATCTTCGGATTGAAGTGGATTATATTTCGGCTAATAAAGGGTGCCATGCTGATAGTTATACATGTAGACATGTATATACAGGTTTAGATACATGTATCATATTAACCACCTTCACATCTACAATACTGTTTCTAGCACTTCTTCCATATGATCCGTTTCTAAGGATCCGTCATTCACGAAGGTCTTCGAATTCTTAACGTGTAGGCTACGCTCCTGCTCGAGGATTGGCTCCAATTCTCCCTCAATTCCTCTGTTAGCAGAGATAAAGCGTATCCAAGTGGAGTTCGACATTATCAAACCAGGAATAAGTTTTCCGAAAACCAAATTTCCTTTAGCCTCAATATAACTAGTCAAAGTGTGTTCTTTATTCTTTCACATAAGCTAACACGAGGTTTATAAAAGGTTATCAGGCCAACGTTCCGGCGCGTTCGCTTTTCTCAGTGCAGGATTGATCCGAGTTGTTTTCACAGTTTCTCCTTCTTCCGATGTGGGTCTTCATGCCGCACAGAGTCGAACCCAGCGGACCACTGCCAGAATATCAAAGCTTACTCGGCAGTGCTCTTTTTATACAGCGTATTTACTGTTGATAGTGATTGTCGAAAGATAACAACTTGTCTATCTCCGGGCTATATATAAGTGGCGAGAATAACTTCCAAGTCATTTTTAATATTTCTACTAGCATATGAAAAGCGACTGTGGCGATTTAATCGACCCTACTGCATTATCCCGGCAAGTGACGTTGTACTTGTGGCGAGTCATCGTCTTGTTAAAACATTTCGCCTTAAATTACGAGTTCGGATAGATCAACCGCAATTAGCCATACTCGGGCTTGGCTTCGTAGGGCTTCAGAGAATTTCTTCTGTTTACGGAAGTTACATAGTGCTTTTCAAGGTTTTCTATAAAATATATTTCAGGGTCCATTTCTATTTCTGTCGCGATTTTACAATTTCACATGGGATCTGGGATGCTCGAAGATAAAACATACGAAATTAGCAAGTGTAAGTAATCCACTGAAAGATAGCGGACTTTATATACATACATTTGTTTTCCACTTATGTCCAAGGTGGAAGCACCAGAGACCGATCTCCTGCCGTCACTCTAGTGTAGATATTTAGATGACTGTTTTGTCATTTGCTCAACACAAGAGGAAATGGAAAAATGTTTTGAGTTACTGAATGCACAGTCACAGTACATTATGTTTGTCTGAGAGAAACCGAAAGAAAACTGGACACCATTTCTAAATGCGCAAACTAACCTATCAGAAAACGGCCACATTTTACGAAGTGGTACGAACGCCGCATAGTGAAAGATCTTCGTTCATAATCTCTCCCCTCACCCCACACAAACTGAAATGGCGCCTGTAATGAACATGGTTCGAACACCAACCAACGTGTGCTCACGAAGACAGCACAGAGAAGAGTTAGGAATGTAAATAGCCATTTCTAATGGCTATTAAACTATAGCTCAGGATGGATGTAGACGAAACCCAGCTGCTAAAAACGCTGCTTAAGAAGGGTGGGTCTAGGGAATTCGGCAACCGTAATTGAAATGCCACTGAGTAACCTTAAAAGCCAGCTAGTTCGTAATGGTCAATGCGACTGTTCGAAAAAAAGTGAGATAAAAAGAAACAAATGAAAGGTAGCGAAGGTGGTCAACATCTACTGCCGTATTCGGATGTGAAACCTCCAACAGTAGGTAAACGTCGGCGACGAGAACCGGGATTAGAGAAAGGGAAGAAAGAAATGATTGCAAGCGGTCTCTATCAAGGTGACAGCAAAATATGAGTAATTTCATCACATTATATTTGTGCGACGGTGATTGTGTACGAAAATTTCGTCCAGTTTCTTTTTTTCAGTCACGTTCTGACGAAGATGATACCTTGGAAAGAAGGGCCAGCTTAATAGAAGAGTTCACTGAAGGAAGTCGCAGGCGAACGGTGAATGTGAAAAAAGCACAAAAGGATAAAGAAAAAAATTGAAAATGGCAACGATGAGGGTGTCATGAAGGCAGCTGTGAACGATACGAAAGATAATACTTAGATGTTTCCAACAGACGTCATTCAGATATACGAAAAACACATAAAATCCGAATGCAGTGCATAGCTTCGTTTTTAAGAAATAAACATGTCGATGAATGTGGTCGTTTTTGAACAAATGGAGGATTCCGAGAAAGGTTTAACGCTTTATTTTTAGCAAAGGACCACCTAGCGGGAAACCTCATGACCGAGAAACGTCTAGTTATCCAGAATTTTAAAACATTCATTCAAAATTGCTGGTTAAAGGTGATTTAGAGTCACCTTTTAACTGGATTGTGTACTATGGTTTGGTATGATTCTGAATGAAACTGTTTGGTTAAGAAGCTTGCAAAAAGTCGCTATGCTTTTCTCATCGACTCAGATCTGAGAAGGAAAGATGAGGAGTGAGAAGTCCACCTATGACGTACGGCCTAACTTGTTCTGTTCAAGAGGCGGTTTTGTTCTTCAGTTCTCCATTGAAACGAGAAATACTCATGAATGAAAAGACTAAAAAGTGGCACACCACCGGCGCACAATTGGCCGGTGAATCGCTCTCCGGTTCTGCCATTTCCTTCAAATGTACAGGATAGAACTTCGTAAGGATGTGTTTGCAAACTATCACCATCTCTCAATAAATGGAACGATATATCGCTTGCTGCGGAACTTGTCTGTCGTTCAATTGCTGCAGTGTTTCCCGTTGTTGGAATCAGACAGCCACATTTTTCAAAAAGCAGTTTCCTCCTCTTTCTGAAACTTATCTTTATGTAGGCATGCTTACTGGATAGTGACTCTTCCCGAACGGAAGTCGGGAAAGGATGAGATAGGATATTCCAGGATGCAGTATGCATTCGACTGCCAGCTTAGACGCGTCGGCTTATACACTTGTGTAGACGTCCCGATGTATCCAGTAACTACTGGTAGCCTTTGGGACAACTTTGGTACTAATTTACTGACCGCACAGTTACGTGAGACTTAGTAGACATGAAGCAAAGGCAGATTTATATCTGACATGATCCTTCTTGAAGACTTTCCAATCAAGGGTGCTGTTAAATTGGGGACGATTTCTACACGTGACGAATTGCCGGACAAATAAATTTAGCTACACTGAACACTGCCTGAACTATGAAGTCTTGGCAAGTTTATCTCTCCATCGTAAAGATCCTTCTCGAAAATATGAATCCACACGCTTACATTATCATGCCAACTGTGATAATACAAATAAAGGCGGGATATAGAGAAAACCATCAGGAATACGAAGATAGGTTGAGCAATTTCGTACATGAAAAAAACCACGGACTTATCATGTCTGGGAGGTTTTGTTTGATGCGATGGATAGCGGTAGGATTCATCCCCTCAGCATGGTGCCCAGGGTGAGAACGAGCCCAACGTTTCCACCAGGAAGCCCAGCTAAGAGTAAACCAATGTCAGCACCCACTACCGTCCTTGTATCACACTATCAGCATCGTAGCAGGTCTACCCCTGTTTCACAACGCCGGCGAGTGCCTGTGGTGGTGGCGAACTGGGACAGACTTTGGCCTGGCTGACCTCGAGACTTCAGGGAACCAAGATGTCTAAACCTGTAAAACTCCGAGCAAGTGGAAATTATGCTTGGACCCGCACAATCAGTGACGATGGGCCATCAAGGTATCCAAGTATCCGAGTAATACTATCAAAGATACACTATGTGGAATTGATGAGCGACGCGCATGTTGCATACTTGGACGACCCATCTTCACCGGTTGTGCGGGCTACAGTAGAATCTACATTTTTTGGAGTTTTGTTGGTTTAACCATTGTGTTCCTCTGGAGTCCCGAGGTCAACCTGGCCAAAGTCTGCCCCAAGTCGTCGCTACCAAAGGCAGTCGTCGCCCTTGTGGATCAGAGGGGAGACTTGCCACCATGCTACTGGTGTGATACAAGGACGGTGGTGTATCTAGTAGTAGCTCACTGTTAGCTGGGCTTCCTTATGGAAACGCTGGTCTCTTTCTTTACTTGGGGGGATCCCGCCGGGAGGATGAATCCTCCCCCCTCTATGTGCAGCTTGACACCTAGGAACACCTCTCAGCGACGATGAGGCGATAAACCGTTGGTAGGATATATATATATATATATATATATATATATATATATATGTATATATTTATATACATAAACGTACATATGTGTATAATATGAAATGTTAATCTGCTAATATTAAAGCTTGCCGATATATCAATTTCGATGTTTACGTCATAGTATTTCTATGGATACAATGACACCTCTATTAGAATGACATACCAATCCACGTTTGAGCATTAGCTCAAGAGCTATTGGATCTTCCGGTTCGTAGTGAAGGACATTCAAAGGACATGCTCCAATCGTTTAAACGTCATATTAAAATCAAATATTTACAAGCCGTGCTGTTAGGGAGGTGTTGTGGCAACGATTAACAAGAACCAGAGAAAAAAACTGCACATCTTATATTTTCAACAACCCCCAGTTTAATCGTACCCCATTTTTCTGCTTAGCAAACTGAAGGTATCTCAGAGATCTCGCAAGCACATGAGCGTAAATAGTACGCTCATTTGAGCAACCCAGCTGACATGCTTTCCAAAGAGAAAAAGAGCGGAACTCCGTGGTTCTCGCGCAAATGAAGCATCAGACTTGAATCCTGAAAATGGAACACACTAGATCATCGTCTTCACCCACCAGAGAAATGCCAGTTTACACTAACGAAGCGAAGGCAAACAGAAGCACACCGTATGGAACACTATGCTACAATGAGTGCATCTGTAAAGCAACCGATTTGAGGTACCGTGAGCCTCAAGATGGCGTTCAAAGAGCTGGAAACTATTCGCAATTGCTTTGCTGAACATTTTCCACACGAATAAGAAACAAGTAGGACCGTGGGAAGGCTGAATTTGCTATAGGTTCCACTTCCTTCCCTTACGAGAATTCAAAGGCAAAGCAAATCTAAAGAATACAAAACCTCATAACAAAGGAAAGAATTTAAAAGCTGCACTGGTAATTAACAAGAAAAAATGGCAAGGACAACAATAGTGGTAGCAAATAACAACAAGATCAAAGATAATAACTGATAATATTAAAACTATACACCTCAACATTTCCAGTGCCACTGCTAATGCTGCTATCGATTTAGCCGTAACAAGTATTTGCTTCAATGTAACTCTGTACTGCCACCTGTACCACCCGTAACCCTGTCTGCGACTACCTAATAGCATCCATATAAAGCTCTCTGCTTCCCATATTTCTAGCAAGTAGACAAGTAGGTAATCACAGAAACAGATGTGGGGACTGCCAAAGGCGGAGTACGAATTAGTTCCTCTGCAGATTGTCATACATGTATAAATATATATATGTGCATATATATATAGAGAAATATATAAGAGTACTACCACGTTTGATAGTGTGAACCAGTATGGCTTAGCTAAGAAAAGAAATCTATTTCCTTAATCCTCGTAAGTTTCTGGTCAAACAAAGCAACACCACCTTGCCATTAACATTCGCAGTCTCTCCCAGAAACACTATTCGATAACCACGATAGGGATAACATGCAGATGAATCTGCTCCTTTCAGCGATACTAGCTTCAGTTTGATCATGATTTCTCATAAAAAATGTTCTTATAAAATGTAGCATTAGCCAGACGGCAAAAAATACCAACAGGTCTTGGCAAAACGCGCAAAAATTTATGCCCAAATCTAAAACAACACCAGACGCCCTTCTCTAGCTCTATGACTATTCCTGCCCTTAGGTATGCCTAAAATCCTAAGTTCGGTGAGCAGGATAGACGACCAGCCAATGTTACCCAAAGCACTATCGTGCACAAGATGGTACCATCCCATGTCAGGTGAGAGCATGAAAACATAACATGTATGCCGATAACCAAAGTTCAAAGACGCTGTCGCTTCTTTAGCACTGCTAGCAGCTAAATCTCAGAGGAACACACAGTGTGAACTTACTATTTGAGCAAATTTCTTCACCAGGAGCATCAAGAAGGTGAAGGTCTCTGAGTGCATCAAGCAGGACGAAAAGACTATGTGCCCTTCGAAGCAACAAGCACAAGTGAAGGCGGTCGGTGCCCGGGTGAGTTATTCGCTCATCAACACGATTACAGATAGTTTACGCGTGGTGCTAATACATTACCACTATGGTCACGAATATTGATCGAATTATATAAAAAACTACCATTGTAGACTCAAAAGATTGACTTTCTATAAACCACGGCATAAATAATCAATATATCCGTTTATATGTTCTTATGAACTGATTTCCTCCGAACGGTTTACCGCCTCATCGTGGCTGGGAGGTGTTCCTGGGTGCCGGACTGCGATCTTCAATCGTTTTTCCCGCAAACTTTCTTCAAGCAGGAACAACCTAATAGCAAAATTGACTCTAATTTTCGCCCAATATCGGGCGATGTTCTCCAAAGTCTTATTTACTATCGACATAGCATATTAAGCTCTCAGCACACACATGAACAAACACGTGGTACGTGTCAGGTAGGGGGGTAGGGAGCTCATAAATCATAAATTCCAAGTCTATTCGACCGTCTGTTACAAGTAAAGAAGGGGAATTTGTAGTCCTTCCAGACCAGTTGTGTTTTAGGGTAGCAAAAAGGCATCTCCAAAACGTCTCCCACTGTCGACCGTCTTCTGAAAGGGAGTACTTACGTGGATACTTAGATGGCTCATCTTCACTAGTTCTGCGGGGCATGGCATAATTCTCATTCCACGGAGATTTGGTTATTCAGCCGTTGTGGCTCTCAGGAGTCACAAGGTCCGCCTAGCCGAGGCCCTCTGTAGTTGTCACTGCCCCAGGTAGTCGCCAGCTTTATGGACCGGTGAGAGATTTACCACCATACCATTAGTTGGTGCCAGCGCGGTGGTGATTCCTGCAATTGGTTTACTACTAGCTAGGTTTCCCTGTGGAAATGAAAGCTGGAATTCAGATCAATACAGAAAATTAAGTATAGAGTATGTCATCATAGCAATGGCAGAAGATATAGAGCCTTTGGTTATCTCTCAGGTCAGAAATGACCATTTAGTTTGTCATCTTCTACACTTGCTTATTAAAACACGTAACCTTACTTCTACTAACGATCTTACGTCCACCAATCTATCATTATTTATGGTAAGACCTTGCACGAGTTATGTAGGCGGACCAACGGATTAAATAACGTGATCTCTAAACCTCATGCTCACACAGGTGCCAAAATTTGTACCCTCCTATCTACCTAATACCAAAAATATTCTGAGATCACCTGTGCTGCGCGCAACTAAACAGCACGCGTGTAGTAGCGCCATTTGATGCTAACTGACTTTATAGTAATGTCTCAAATGACTCCGCAATTCAGGTTAATCACAGTCTTCTCGTAGAACATGGAGAGAAATTAAATATGTATAGCTTATTAACAGCTAATGATTTAATAAAACAGCTTAATAATTTTTCATTTTTTAGGTAGCTTGACAGATATTTCGCCCGAATAAGATTGTTGAGCAAGGGCGAACAATTAGCACCAAACCTTGCTGTCGCTTTAAAGTCTACGGTGGATGCTCCATTCACCGTCGTACCTTAACCTACTGTCCATATATAAACGCTTCTTTCGTGGTCATTTCACACAAGAACGTATGGAGAAGTGCTTTAATATATTAAAAAGACAATGGTACGGCCGAGACAGAGGCGAAAGAAGGACTCGCATGGTGTGGTGGTGAGTGCGGTAGCCCTCGGAAAACAAAACAGTGATCCCACGATCGCCTTTCTATTAACCTCGGCATTAATCAAATAGTTCTCCATATTCTTGTTGAGCAAACACGAGGTGTTACCTTATTCGTTATTTTGTTAGAGCTGACGTTTCGGCGGATTTCGCCTTCCTCAGAGCGTGGAAAGGTCAAGTTGACAGCAGTCTATGCTGCCAAACACCTTTCAATCACATTGAACACAGAATAGCTTATTTGCACACTCAAGCTTCCTATGAGTCTTCCGCTGAGTATATCTCGTGGAGACAAACCGCACAGAATTCACATGGAAGTGTAATGTGCCCATCCCTTTAGAATAACATGCTTATATACTGCCCAATATCAGGCTGATAATGAGGCATTATTCCCTGCGGTTCATTTTCCGGACTTCTGGAATTAATCCAGAACGCCTCGAGAGTTTTGCGCGCATGTGTTCGCGGTTTCTGTGCGAGGATCGTGACCCGTACTTCAGACTCCCCCTGCGTTATGTCTCTGGGTCCCATGCGTGCCTAGTGGGGTATTTGGTTTACGTTTACCGACTAGGTGTTCTTTTATGCGGACACAGAGTGGTCTACCCGTTTCGCCGAAGTATTCGTCTCCGCACGTCTTGCAGGGAGATCAGATAAACTGTACGCGAAACTCATGCAATCACTGTCTCTACCATTAGGGCAACCTATGCAGCTTTTGCGTTGCACATAGACGGTCATCTAGGGCGGGTACGAACTAGGTGGCGCCTAAGAGTTCTCGGTGGCACTTTCAACTGCGTTTACGGTATTCTCTAGAACCCGCCCTTCTTAAGCAGCTTTTTATAGCTGCACTTACTCCATTTAAAGCGAAGGGAAAGGATAAACGGAACCTTTTTATCGCTAGAGTTGCCGTTTGAGGGCCTAGGATTTTCCCTACACCTACCCCGAGTTACAGTTTCGTAGCCGTTAGAAATCGCTAGTTGCCGTGTCATGTTCCGGGACTCCCTCTCTGCTCTCTTCCCGTGCACACGTTGGTTGCTGTTCGATACATGTTTCTTACAAGTGCCCTTTTCGTGTGAAAGGGGTGAGAGAAGAAGTAATGAACCAAGATGTTTTTACTACTTGGCTTTCGGTACGACTTCGTAATGTAGCCGTTTTCTGACAGGTTAATTTGGGCGTTCAGGAATGGAAGCCAGTTTTCTTTCGGTTTCTCGTGGTTGAACCTGATATACTCTGACTGTTCGCTCAACAACTCGAAGCATTTGCCCATTTCCTCTTGTGTTGAGCAAAGACAAAACAGCGATCTATATACCCACAGTAGAGTAAGGGCCCGAGATCGGTCACTGGTGCTGCCACCTTAGACATAAACGCAATGGCAAGACTTGGTGTCAGCCACTGTCCCATTGCCAACCCCTCTCATCTATGCGTAGTGCTTTCTGCACCATCTGAAGATTGAGCTGCTCAAGCATTCTTTTAAGAGTGCTATCAACTGCTCTGTCTTGAAGCCATACATGTTTATTTCCCCCTTCGTGTTGTGTAAGAAGTTCGAATATGGCTTGCATTGCGGAGTCATTCGACACGTTTGTATAAAGGGTGGTAACGTCCAAGGACTCTACCACGTACGCGCTGTTGGGCTGAGCAGTACGTAGACGATTCAGGATCATTTGGGTGTTCGTTAGATGGGCTGAAATGTGTTTCAACAACTGGGTAAATATTAGGGTTAAAAACCACGTTATCCTCTCCGTTGGCCGCTCTACACAGCTAATTATAGGTCTAACCTTAGACAATGTTGGACCGGTAGGCGCAAGATCATCGCTGGATACTAACTTATGAGTTTTTGTAAGTAAGTATAAGACGTGACATGTTGGTCAGTCAACTTTCAGTTGAGAGTTAACTGATGGTTTTAAACCAGCAGCCCTTGCCATTTTGGCCCATTCGTGGTTCAATTTTCGGTATTTACTTTTAAACTCCTTCTCAGATGATGGACGAAAAAAGCGAAGCATCTTCAAGATGCTTTTTCGTTATCTCAACATCTAACTGATGGGGAATTACGACAAACTCTCCACCCTTATCACTAACGGATAGTCTTATGTTTTTCAATCTTATCAGCTCTCGTACCTCTCGCGTACCACGTTTTTGCACTTCGGTGAGGTTGGAGCTGTATCTTTTCGCGCAATAGTGATTAAGGAGCTTGAAAGTTTCATTCGTAAACATCCGAAACTTAACATCATCTTCATTCTTGGGCTCTTGTTGTCTAAAGAACGGTTGAGGAAGTGGTGCTATTGGTAGGGCCCCCCATTTGATGTTGTTCGCACCCATTTTACGTTTCATCTCTAGCTTTTTTTACGGAGTCTATCTTGAAGTCCATGTAAACTACATGCGACCCGAGGCAAGTTGCCCTAGAATTGGGTTCAGATGGTGAGAAACTTGGTCCCAATACTAATAACAAGCGCGCACAGTCAGGGAGAGTCATGCCTCCTAACACGGTTAGTGTGTTGGTTGTGTCGGAGGGATTCTTTGAAAGACGCGATATTCTCTTCCTGGGAGGCAGTACACTTTCACTTATACCTCAAGCGTTTGACGAGCTTAGAGGAATAAAAAAGATTCCGTTGTAGAATCATAAGTGGGACAGATTTGCCTCTTCCTAGTATAAAGGATAAAGCTGTCGATGTTGATCAATCCCTGAGGGATGCGCGACCACATTAAACATCATTGCAGGTGACTGAATGCATATCTGGCCTTTACAGTGACTCGCGGTGGCCCCAGCGATGTATCGAACCAGTGCTGCTATCCTCCCAGACAAGTCTGTACCAATTTGGCGACCAGACCCCAGAGGGATGGAGGTCTTGGTGAGCCTGAGGCGTGGAGATCGATCCCATATGTATTGCACGGCTCCTTCGACCACTGCGCTACACGCGCTCCCTGTGTAGTAGATCACATCGTTATTGAAGCAAAAAAAATGTGAGGCACACTCGTAATGTTTTTTTGCTTGTAATATTTTTTTCAACCTACTTATAGTCCATATGTTTAAATAATTGGAGAAATAGCATCGCTATTGAAATTTTTCTAGAATTTTTGCTATTATTCATCCTTTCTTTGGCATCTTCGTAAATGCTATCGGTCGAAGTTCTACAATACATAGGTAGATAAGACCACATCCACTCCTCGCCTTGGTGACTAATATGCTTCGGTTTTAGGAAATTCTTCAATCTGACCGTGTCTATGATTTATTTGTCTGGCATTCGCTACGATCACGATTCTGTTTGGCTATGTGGATGGCTGATGTTCTGCACGTTTGTCATTGTAGAAGTGAGTGGCCAGCTTTCACTACGAATCCATCCCTAATGAGAAAAATTCCTTCTTAAAAATGCTCACTTATTTTACGAAACTGCTTATTAAATATTGGCCTACTTTCAGTTGGAGTAAGAATTATCCTATACAAGCTGTACAACATCAATAGTTGGAAAAAACAAGACGTCCTGACTTTTTTCAATTAAGTTCGAACTTCCTTTCACCCAATCACCTGTGATGCTTGCCTTTGCAAACAACATTTCCTTCTAAAATGGGAGAAATTTACGAGGATTGAGCCAATCTGGCAGCGGAAGTCCTTCGACCCACACATTCTGTCTCGTGCGTGGTCTCCAAATTTCATAGTCTTGTATGACACTAAACTAACGACCAATAATAGAATCGTTATATCCTATTTTTCGAGGTGAACGCTATCTTTCTTTTTAGGTTCTTCGCTTCTTCGAAGTTCCACCTTGGGAGCAGGCATTGAATAATTTCCTCTTGGCAATGAAAGGTGAACAAGATTCGGCAGTGCTACTCACTCCGATATTCCTCCTTCTTGGTGAAGCCCTTCTCCGTTCCTTTTTTTTCTTTCAGATTTCCCACAGTTTCATAAATTCTTGAGTTAAAATACTTAACTTAGGTGTCCTCCTGCCACTGGTCCTCTCTCCTAATGAACAGTCTCTGCATCTGTATCATTTAGCTGGAGTAGCTGCAATTGGAGTCGGTGACAGTGTCGCTGCTATCGTAGGTTCTCAATGGGGAAAAACGAAGTGGCCAAGATAAGGTCCCTATGTTAATGTGAATAATATACATGTCATTTGGAATCTCCTAGTAGAAGTTTTCTTTTCTCTAACTGAGGGCTCCAGCTTATTTTGATAACGCTAAGGATGTTAATAACAATTTCCTTTTCCAGTTACTGTATCAAGATTGATTCTTTATACTCCAAGTTGAACTCTTTATTATAAGCCTCCAGTCAAAGCATTTTGGAAACAAGCATAGAGGATTTAAGTTTCCTTAGATTTATTCCCATTAGATAATGGAGTAGATATTTCAAAACAAATCCTCTGAAAACCTTCTTCGATTGTTAGGCTAACACGAGGTTGATGTAGATGTTTATTCGACTAACTTTACGACGTCTTCGTCTGCCTCAGAGCCGATGATACGAGTCGATGGTCCACAGTGTTTGCCTTCTCGATGTGATGTATTCGTCGTCGGATCTTCTTTAGTGGAACATTCCTCTAATGAGGCATTCTCACTCGGCGAGGCTCTTTCATGTAGTTGATGTTGAAATGACTATCCGTTGATAATATTTTGTTTTTCAACGATTAATCCATCCTTCAGCAGTCGGGTTATGTTCGCTAGCACATAGCGAATAGCAAATTAGATGAATAGACGTTGAAACGTTAGTGAATAGACATCTGTATCAAATTCGTGTTAGCTTATCTATCCATGAAGGTATTCGTTACCACTACCGACGTTAAATGACGGTCGGTTTGGAAACTGTTCTCTTACCAAACTTATGATTTACCTCGATGGTCCTACGGAAAGGAAGATTTCATGACATTTGGTTCTAAAACCAACTTAATTTATCTCAGCACAGGTAGTAGAACGTGTTGCACCTCCAAATAGGGAAATTCTTGTAACCAATTCGAAAAAAATATTTTTGTTTTATTTTATTCTACACAGCTCATCTTCATACCTACTTCTCAGATCTCAGAATTTCCTGTATTCGATTCATTTCCTCACTTTTATTCTCCACGACGGTCTTTTAACTTCTCATGCTTGGTGGCTGCTTAAGGATTGTCGTCTCCTTCTCCCATGGGTTTCATTGAATACTGGTCGAGTCGATTCTCCCTGAAGTCCTGGACTAGCTGGACTGAAGCGTTCTCACTTAGATTTTGGAGGATGAATTGTTCGCAAAGAAGTCTAGTACCTATTTTCTGACCTAAAAAACATGTTGAGTTCGGTGTGCGGTGTTGAACGAGCACTATGCTCGTGATGATTGGCATCATTACCACTGCGCTACTCGCCCGCATTCGAAAAAATATACGTTATGAATAGGAAATATTCGGCACATTCTAAAGCACAGACGCCCTATTCTCACGTTTATGACTGCTTTATTTAAAGTTGTAACGAATGAGTACTAGCAACACTTCCCGGATGAGTGTTTAAGACAAAAGCAGGAAATGTCCATGGAAAAATGAGGATCACCTCTTCATTACTGAAGTGCATCAAATTCTGTTGCAAAAACTCGAACTTCATTGTGAACCCATCAACGAAAAGGTTTCCATCGATTTCTGTCGCTGAGACCAAGGTTTCAATATTTTCATTGATGGTCACAATCTCCATCTTTAGGCTAGGACTTTAAGTTGCGTTCCACGGAGATGAGCTTCTGTTAAACGTTTCTCTTCGATCGAGTTAGACATCGGGTACTTGTGCAAAAAGTCCATTACTGTACATTCCTAGATGATAGCAAAAAAACGGTGGTTAGCGCCCTTTTTTATGACATGGTCAAAATAATTTTCCATTTGGTTGAGGTTACACGAGGTTGGTATAAAAGTTTTATTCGGCTAACCTTTCGGTGGCTTAGCCTTCTTCAGGGGTTGCGTTGATTAGAGTCGATGGTCCACAGCTGGTCAGTGTCGCGATGTAGGTGTTCATGATTATATCGAGTGGAATCCAGTGGAGTTGGAGCAGCGCGCAAATGATGAGCTTCATTCAGCGATGCGCTTTTATGCAGGCTGCATGTTGATTTATTTCCGCAGTCCAGTGTGATCTGCTGTGAATGCGTCCTGTGGCAGTTGGTATACTTCATTTACTGCCACATAGGCTGAAAATCAATACCATAAAACTGCCTTTCATTAATCAGCAAATTTCTATGTAATAGAGCTGACATGATGTTAGTATAAAAACTTTGGAGGTGGCAATCGATGGAAACCCATCCTGTGTAAAGGCGACCGCTGAATGAAGTTAGCCATTCGAGCGGTGCTTCCTCCACTGGATTCGACTCGATGCGACAACCGACATCCACATGACGACAACGGCCAAATGTGGGTCATCGACTCGGATCATGCGGCTATAAGGAAGGCGAAGACGACAAAACATTAGCCGAATAGAAGTTTTCCTACCAACCTCGTGTCAGCTCAATCATACGGAAAACAGTTATTGTTACCGAGTATTAGTCAAGGTGCGTTCCTAAGCTCCTGTTGATAGTTGGTTCCTGACATTCCGCGCTACCATTTCTTTATTTAGTTAGGGAGGGATGTACGTTTTCGTTGTTCATAAATCTCGTTATCAGCCGGCATAGGCCTTGTGGAGAGGAATCGGTTAGAGGGTTTGGGAAAATTCTTCGTCTGAGATCAAAAAACGGATAAACAAATGCGAAATTTTAATTAATGTTGAAATATACTTAATATTACAGAATTGCTTACATCGACGAGTGGTTCTCACATAAAATCTACATCCCAGTACTTCTTCCATTTGTTTCGCTGTCTTGCATCCCTCATCTATAGAAAGTAGTCGGATTTGTTATTGAGTTCGGGCACCACTTGAAGGTCTGTGACTCCTCATTGGAATTTTGCATTTTAGTTGGACGTTGTTTTCTTTGGAACCACTACATAGACGTGATAAGGAGTTCTCACTGCACAAATAATGTGGCAGAATTGCACAAAGTGATCACAGTGGACAGTATGAGAATGTTTTGCTTTAAATTTGAAGGACCAGAAGGTACAGAGGGTTCTCGCCACAGCCAAAAAATTTGACACCGTTTTCTGGCTCGTGCATACCGTGATACTGAGTCAACACAATATAGATTACAGTATAGAATTCTACACTTACAAGCACGCTGTTAGTTGCAGATGAATGTAATCAGTCTACTTTACTGTCCAACGGCTGGATCGGAGGATGCTGGTTTAGTCACAATTTAACGATAACCTTAACTGAGTTATTCCAGTTACTTAGCGGGTTCGATAGTTATCGTGCTAGTACTTCAAGTATGGGCATTCATGGGGCACGATTAGTTGTCATTATATTGAATTTTAAAATCCACGACGTGTCTTTTGTCCTGCTCTTCATGCACTGACCCCACTGATGAGAGCAAATCAAATAGTCACAGTTGTCTTCTAAGGGATTAAAAAAGCAGTGAAATATAGTTTTATTACGTAGATATGTGGAGGACCCATCTTCAACAACAATGCCAACTCTAGCACATTTCGCATTTGGTTCTTTGATTCTCTCTGTGATGGTGCTCCGCTTCGAGGGTGACGACATGTGAGAGTATCATTTCGTGGTCTATAAAGCGGTTGCAGCTGCGAATACAGCTGATTAGTTCAGCTGCAAACATGTCCGCCACTTTATAGGCGGTCGTCGTAGAGGATGCCCGGAACCTCATAGAGTTCATTCCCAAACGCTATTTAAGTGGTGAGAAAAAATCAAAAAAAATCTCGACGTATTTGAAGTGAAAACACACGTCTAAGTTGAGGAGTAGGGAGAATACTGGATTCATTGATTAGTAAGCTGATTGATAGGCTCATTGTGATTTAGAGCACTGCCCATGCTGCTGAGCAATGCTCATGCTGCTCTCCTTTTTCACACAGTTTTTCATGACTTCGTTTTCCATCCTCGCTGTGTGAGCTTCATACGTATATGATATGTTCTCTGTAGTCAGACAACCGTTATACACAATATTTGTTTGTCTCCACAACATGGTTTTTTTTATTAATTCGGTTTTTGTTCCGGCTTATTTCAATCCGATCTTTCTTTATCGTTTCGTCGAGCTCATTGAGCATCGTTCTACTTTACTGGTACTTCTGGAAAACACAGTGTTCTTAACAAAACGAAGGTTTTCTAAGAATTTGCCATCAACGCGTATGCCCTTTTCATCCTGAGCAAACCACTTATAACACTGCAGTGCCGCAATGTTAGACTGACAAATCGGTGTAGCTCTGTCGGATTTCTTTCCCCATAAATTTGATAAGTGGTGAGCAGAACTGCCTTACCGTAGTTCAGATGCGATAGGAGTCACCTATAATCCTAATGTAGGGCTGCTGCTCCACTCCCTGACTAGTGAGATGATTCAATATAGTCCTACTAAATGAGAAAGTTTCTTGAGAGTTCGATGCGATGCCATATATCTTATTTGCTTTTTCAGACGAAAGAAATACGTCGAAGGGACAACGGCGATGGCTGCAGCGACTACGATATTTCTATTGTTGGCTCGGCCATTCTGTGCTCCTCCACTTCACTCATGTGCACATATTGTGTTTGTCTCTCTTATCCTCTCAGCCGTCGAGGCTGTTACCGTTAACGTCGATAATATTGTGCTCCCAGCTGTTGGTTATTTTCTATTGTAGCTATTCGAATTAATCATTTTTTAGGATTGATTAAGTTTGTTAATGTTAACGTTGTCTGCACTGTGATGATCAACGTGTAAGCGAGTACAATAGCAGATGCATTACGATCGGTTTTACATTACTTCAGTTGTTAATGGGTTTTGAAGTTGTTACCTCCAAATGCTTTCTTCTCGGGATGAATAACTTATTTATATAAAGAACTCTTGCGCTCTATCCAACTATCTATTTGCTAATGTTACTTTTTTTCATGGCAGGGTATTGTGTGAAATGTAACCACTATGATGCTGAGATATTTGCAAAACTTGGACTTCACGCCAGATTCGGATCCGCGATTACTCTTTCCAGAGGTCCACGTGTTACCCACTGAATCATTAAGGCCCTTGGTTTGCTTTTCTCTCAGTTAGTTTTTTAACCTAACGGTGCCATCAGCAATCCGGCACTTTGGGTCGGAAAGGATCACCAGCTTGAGAGCACCATCATTTAGAGAAACGAAGCGCATGGGAAACTAATAGCATTCAAATTAAGCGCATTTTGTTCAACTGATTTCACGAAGTGTTCTTCGCTGGTTTGTTGTAAATTTAGATATCACAATCCTTGGTGTTTGTGGTGGAAAAAAAAGGCTCTAACATTTCTTCCAGGTTTAGAATGCTCTCTTTAAGGTGCAAAGTGTTCGGCATTGATCAATCCCTAGGGTATGCACCATGTATTCTACTCCATTAAGCATAGAATGAGGGAATGCATATCTAGTCTATACAACTAAGTATAGAAACCTGCCAGTGTATCACTTTAGTGCTTTTATCTTTATAGACAAGTCTGCCACCAATTTTTTCGATCATAGTCGGAGAGAAAACCTTGTTTCCCTGGGACGTAGAGTCGAACCGAGCACACATTGCGTGTTATAGAACACGTTGCCCACTGTGTTACACACAGCTACTTTGTTCTACTTATCATCACTTGTTTGTGCCCATCCAACTTCTGTATACAACTTCTCCATTTGAGGTAATAGTTGTCTGAATGTGAAAAGAGTCGTCCACTTCTCCCACTTACATTGTTCGTAGAGACCAAGATTATGAATGCTATGTTATATATTTGAATATCCGATTATTTGAAGAACCTTCCAGCAGTTCTCGGCAACACAAGAAAGCTACACCTGAACGGATGGTGCTCCAGAACTTTTTGCATTTCTCGAAGGCATGAACTTTGATCTTATCACTAATTGCGAATCCTCATGTTATCTAACTCTATATTCATCATCAATGCTAGGCTGGTAAATTTTCGAGAGGCAAAATGAGCACTGCTATGGACAGTCTGAAATGGCAATTTTGCATTTCTGTATACGTTTGCCACAATGTGCACTGAGTACTTGTATTGATAGCGGGATCACGGGCTGTTCTGCGCTCTTAATAAAAATAAAAAAGACCGATTCCTTATCGGATAAAGCGGATCCGATACGAGAAAAGATGACGTTCAACAAGAATCACGTGTAGAGTCAGAGCTCCTAATTATTTTCAATGGACTGATTTTGTAGCAAACGATCGCTACGGTGAGTTTTTCGTTTTCTCAGAGAGTAACGGTCACGGTACAGAACTAATATTACGAAGCCGATGAAATTGCACGGAAATCACAGCACGTGCGTTCACACGTAGTCAGCAGAAAGGGTTCAATCCTTGTGAACGTCAACGTTCACGTTAAACAAGAGATGCTGAATAAGTTAAAGCATGTGGAGTTTGGATCTCTGCTTTATTGACCGTACTTACCACGTCTTGCCAACGGGCTGCGGCTTTTAGGCACTCGACAACTACTTTCAGCAGAGTCTGGGAAGCCATACCATTTGATGCCTTAGGATACTTTGCTAACTCCGTGCCTTCACCTTTCTACATTATCGAAGAGAATAAACTGGCACTTTTCCTAGAAAGTAAATGTGTAGATTCCAGTGGCATTATTAATAATTGTAATCTAAACATAGCTTAAATTATTTAAAATTTACAGTTCGGAACCGCCATAATGCTTTTACTCCAAGGTGACAGTGGAGAACGACCGTAGTCATTTCCAGCAGAATGTCTCACGTGTGCTTTAGAAGCTGACATCCTGCTTTTAAGTATATCTCGTTAAAAACAGCGAAAAAAGAAAGAGTCCCACTCTATGTACGCTAATGGGATCTCTGATACGATGGCGTTTGTTAGGATTAGTGCAGGAAGTCCAATAAAAACAATAGAAAACCATGCTGCTAGAATTTCAATGAGAGCTATTCTTAAGCTGGAATCTACAGACCTATGTAATACCTCTAGCTGACTGTCATTGTTGCCACACCACGAAAAACAGCTTTTCTATCAACTCTATGCGATTGCTACAGAAATGGGATTCGACAAGAAAAACTTTCTTGCCAAAGCTGTTTACTGCCGCATTTCAGAGGATAATGAATTCACTCAATTGGCAAGAGAAAGGCATACGATTTATAAAAAATTCCTATCGAGTCTTTGCTTCGCCGTCGATATAAACATCTTTTCCAGAAGCACCACTGAAACAGAGACGATGATCAATGAGCTCAATGAACTAAGCAAAAATTCTGGGCTGCGCATAAATAGGACGAAGACCCAGTTCATGAGGAACCTATTGTGCGAGAGTGAACAAACCGAACTAGATGGTTCTCTGATTACAGAAGAATCCCCGTGCGTGTACCTTGGATGTTCGATGACGATGCAGAAGAACATGGAGGAGAGATTAGATAGAAGAAGGAGAGCAGCATAGGCCGTGCTGCGTCCACTCAAGGAAGCCACCGACCAACTAACAGAACCAAAACTCAGGTCCTCCGGCTTTCAGGTCAACCGTCCTCATATCGCTCCGTTACGCAGCAAAGATGTAGGCTGATACTTCTACCACGTCAAGAAATCTATGCACCACTCAAACAGCAACCAAAATTCACATCCTCTAGCCGGAATGCACATTGTCAGCTCATTCGAACGTAGTCTTTCTTCGAAGAAAATATACATTGATAACGAAACACAGAGATTTACAACGGTATGCCGGTCATACAACTAGATGAACAGACGACAAACAGAGAAAAAGGAGTACCCTGAATTCCAGTAGAGCGCAATTTTCTCCTTAAGTGGCTACTTACACGATGGCCGTAAATGTTCGTAGCTCACTTGCGTTAGTCATCTGCATTAGCAGATGGGAAACGAGTAATGGGTGACGGAATGTGCCTCGTGGAAGTCACCGTGTTTCTTGCAAGCCACCAGCATAAACGACATTTCACGAGAAAAAGGCGAATGTAATATGTACTACCCACAATCTAATTCATAATTGTGCACATTGTTTTAGTTCTTTAATCGTCATAGGTCCTCAAGCAGAAATAATTCCGCAATCCATCAAAATCAGACACGAGCTGCTTTACTTCTTCTTAAGACCATTTACTGACAAACAGAGACCTCTACTTGTACGAAGACCTCCAGCAATATCCTACATCAGTATAACCTATGAGAGGGCTGGAAAATAAAGCAATGACAAGGTTTTTCGGCGGAGAACTTGTAGAAAAAACAAAGAAAGTTAGTTTAGCATTTACACTTTCAAAACTCAGTATGGCGTGAGTACCGCGAAGGAAGAGCTTTAATTTGATGAATATCATAGCCCTGAAGTAGATCAGTTGGACGCGATTTTGAATTGGTGTGGAATTAAGATTTAAAAAAAATGAAAATAACGAGTGAATGTTTCAGATTTTTTACCGCCAACGCAACAGTGGCCAGCATCGGAGAAAGTGGTACATTCGGATGTCCCAGCTACTGTTAGTTTCTGCTGACTAACACCAGTAGTAACAACATATAGCTGATAGCGATAACAGCTTCTCAAATGTCGTCCACAAAGATTTTCGGATTTTTCGCGCATGGATTAGACTGCCGCTTGGGAATTTTTCTTCTTCATAAATATCGCTGAGTGTTGGTGATGCTGATTCTCTCAAGAGTTTTAGGATGGCTCTGTAAGAGCGCTCTTAGGTCTTAAGCATAGAAAGAGGGCTGAAATAACGGGATCGGCAAGAGCTTCTCCAAAAAAAGTGTGGTACGAGTTTCCCTACACCAGAGGGATTTAAGACTTAGTTGGTTCCAGGGCAGTGTTGAGCTGGTGACTCTGCCCCTATGATTGTACAACAGTTCTAATCACTCCGTTTTCCGCACTTAAATGGTTATACAACCGTAATGATGCGAAGATGATTGCAGAACTCGGACCCAGGCTAGATGGAACCACGATAACGCTTTCCGTGAGCTCACATTTTACACACTTGCCACTGAGGCTCTTGCTTTGCCTTTCTCTCAGCTAGTTTTCTACCTAACGGCGTCATCAGCAACCACCCTGTCAGAAAGATTGATCTAGGGGGGCAGCACAAATAGGCACTGAACCAGTTGAGCTGTAGCTGCAAGTCGTCGGCAAGTCGAAATCACAGTGTTAACTTCTTGTTTACTAACTCTGTAACCACCCACCCACCCGAACGGTTCGCCGCCTCATTGTGGCTAGGGAGGTGTTCCTGGGTATCGGGTTGTGATGGCTGAGAACGAGTCCGGCGTTTCCACCAGGAAGCCCATTAAACCAATACCAGGATCCACCATCGTACTGGTATCAAACTAGTCGCATTGTGGCAAATCTCACTCTGATCCACCAATGCCGGCGACTCCCTCTAATGGTGAAGAGCAGACTTTGGCCTGGTTGATGTCACGACTCCAGGGAACCACAATGGCTAAACCAGCAAAACTCCGAAAAAAAATGAAGATTATGCTGGGACCCACAAAACTAGTGAGGAGGGGCGATCCAAGAATCCCAGTAATTCTTCATTTCTTTTCCCTGATAGCAGGGTATTGTATAAAAGGCAACCACAATAGTGCTGAAATATTCACAAAATGTGGATCCCAGATCTTGAAACTTGTACTTGGAAGCTGGAATAAAGTTGAAACGTGAACTCTCCAGATCGATCCTATTCACGGGTGATTGCTAATGGGCCGTTAGATAGAAGCCGAGAGAGGCAAAGCAAGTGCATCAGTGGTGCACTGTGTAACACGCGACTCTGGAAAGGGTAACCGTAGTTCATCTGGCCTGAGGTGCAAGTTTTTCTAATATCTCAGCATCATTGTGGTTGCATTTCACATAACGCACTTCTGAGTAGGCAGCAATTAAGAGGTTAACACAAATGCTAATGAATGATAACACCTACCTACTTGGATACGTAGAAAGGCCGCTTTCACGAGTTGTGCGGATCCCAGCGCACTCTGCATTTGTTTGCTTGTCCCGCAATTTTCGTCCATGGTGGTGGTTTTGTTCGGGCATGGTAGCGGTGCGAGTCTCATACTGTGATCTATAGAACAGTAGGAGGTGCGTGTACAGCTGATTGACTTTACTTACGAAGACGTCCACACAACATCGTCCTAGGGAACACCTGCGTGCTCATGAAGTCCAGTCTAGAGTTCTTTTTGCCCAACTGTCATCTATCCTTGTCATTCTATAAGGTTTCAAAGATGAGATGGGTTTTGAGGATCGGAGCTTCGTATTTCGACCTTATATTGCGTGTACCGGTTAAGCTTCAAAAGACATCTTCCAATCCCTCTGTAGGTGGTGCGCAGAATTCTTGACGTGGTTGTAGCATCAGCCTTCGTCTATGGTGCATAACGAAGCGAAGTGAGGACTGCTGAGCTGAAAAGTTGAACGCGGAGTTTTGGTTCTGTTAGTTGGTTGGTGGCTTTTTTTGAGAGGTCCAAATGTTGTCCATGTTGCTCTTTTTTCTTCTGCCTAATTCCTTCCTGATTTTGCTTTCTATGTTCATTGAACATCCAAGGTATACGTACAAGGTGGTTTCTGTAATCAAAAAACCATCCAATTCGATTTGTTCATCTTCTTATCACGGATTCTTCACGAACTGGGTCTTTGTTCCACTTCTGCGCTGTCCAAACTTTTTTCTACTTCGTTTATCTTATTGGTCATTGTCTCTGGTTCACTGGTACTTCTAAAAAAAGCCAGCGATATCGTCGGTGAAATAAAGATTTGGTAATAATTTTCCTTCAGTGTGTATGCCTTTCCCATCCCAGTCGAGTGACTTCATTATCCACTGCAGTGCGTCACTAAACAGCTTTAGCGATATTGCGTCGCTTTGTCGAACCCCTTTTCCCATGTTTATGGTAAGAGGTCGATAGAAAAGCTGTATTTTCGTAGTGCATTTCCTATAACAGTCGGATCACCTGTCATCTGTATCACCTGTAGTCTCGTTGATGGTCGAGCGACTCGAGCGAGCGCCAGTAAATCCTCCACTTTTTCTCTGTCGCGTGCAAGAGTAGCCCAGCTGGTTCTGCTCGCTTTAGGGACTAGTTGAGCATCATATCCTTCTTCTAGGCCCTTCGTGAAGAACTCTGACCATCGGGTCGGTGGTTTTCTTGCGGTACGTTTAACATCACCAAGAATCCAGTCACTAACGGCTCTTGTCCATCGGTTGTCACTCATACGCATTACGTGTCCAGCCAACCTTATGTTCGATTGTTTGGCGTACAGAACGGCATCTTTGATTTTTGATCGTTGACGCAGGTCGGAGCTTCGGATTCCATCCCCTGTTTGTGTGAAGCGGGATACTCCTAGCATCGTCCTTTCGACTGCGCGTTCTATAACGCTGAGTGATCTCAGGATCGACTTTCTATTAACCTCGGCATTGGAATATGAATGCGTCGTTTTCTTGTTCAGCAATCGCGAGGTTGTTAAACAGCATACATTTAGCATACAGAAGTAAATGTATGCTGTTTAACAACCTCGCGATTGCTGAACAAGGAAATGAAGCTGAGTGATCTTTAATCCTGCTTACGCATCGACCAGGTTTCTGTTTCATACGTAGGGCAGGAAGTACCGTTGAGTCGAAAAGGTGTGCACGAAGTCGGATGTTCTTTGTTCCCTTCACTATATCCTCGATGCTCTTGAAAGCTTCCCAAGCCGCTCGTCTCCTCCTGCTCAACTCTGGAGCTAAGTCGTTGGTCATGTTGATTTCCCGACCTAGATAGACGTAACTGGAGCATTGGGAGATATTCGTTCCATTGAGCGTGAGTGGGGCATAAGAAACCAATCATTTCTTATAGAGTAGACAGTCAGATAGAGTTCTTATATAGGACAGGTCTTCTCTTTGTTCGACGAGCTTTAAAAGAGGATTGCATTCGTTTTGGCACTGCCGAACGCTTTTTCACGGTAGAAATAGCCAGAGCTGTGGGCACTTACGAAAAATTTCACGTCGAGATCCTGGTTACTTGGATTTGGTTCATGCATCAAAATCTTTGCCGAAATCTTGAGTGCGCAACAGGATAATCTTCGTGGATAGCTTGCAGTGTACGTTCAATAAGCATATGAGACGCTAGAGAAACCGAAGAAAGAATGGCTTCCATTTTTTGAATTTCGACACCGAAAGCCAGCTAACAAAAAATACACTGATTTATTACCTCTCCTCTCACCCTTCACACACTAAAAGACTGCTCGAGAGAGCCGATTTAGAGGAGCCAGCAGCAGTGATTGAAATGCAACCGAGCACCCTAAGACGCCAACTAGGTCGCAACCCGTTTGAATGACCGTCTACGTACAAAGCGAAGTTAAATAATATGCTCTTATTGTAGAGACGGTGATTGCGTATGTTCGGGTGCGATATACGTAATTTCTTGTAGAGTATGCGAGGACAAACACGTTGACGAAACGGATAGACCACTCTGCATGGATATAATGAACACCTAGTCGATAAACTTAGAGCTAAACCAATTATTCCACTAGGTCCACATAACGCACAAGGACGTGACATAAGATTTTGAAGTAGAAGTTAGCATCCTCGCGCAGGTATCCTAAAACATCACCGTGAGAAACCCTTTGACCATTTTTGACAATTTCCAAGAATCCAAAAAATGAGTAGTAGGAGAAAGCGTCTTCTGATTACGCGTGACCTCGCTGCCATATAGCTGATTTTTTCCAAACCTGACCAAGACACGATATCAAACTCCGTGCGGATGCTGTCTTCATTAAATAACTGGAAGACTTAAAAATAGAAGAACGGTAAACACCCTATTTTATTAATAAGCTAGCACGACATTGTTGTCACATATTTATTCTTCTGACGTTTCGACGTCTTCGCCTTCATCATAGCAAATGATCCGAGTCGATGGTCCACAATCGTTCGTCTTGTCCATGTAGCGCCTTCGTCGTCGTGTTCAGACGGGTGTTCATCAGTGGTGGATGGCGAGAACGAGGCGATCTCAGCCGCTAGCTTTCTTTTATACAGCACGGTTGTTGTCAATATGACCCTCCCTTGATGTTTGTTTTTCAACGGATGATCCATCTTGTAGAAGTCAGTGTTAGATAAGATTGTATGTAACCAACAAATCGACTTCTGGAGGTTGAATTATCTGTTGAAAAACAAGTTATTACCAAAGGATAGGCACATCGATATCAACCGTCTTTCTACAAAAGAGCGCGGCCGAGTGAGGTTGTCTCATTCGAGCGGTGCTTCACTGGAGAAGGTCCGACTCGGTATGACGGCGAAGGAAACACATCGAGAAGACGAACGGCTGTGGCACCATCGACTCGGATCATGGGCTCTGATCTAGAGGAAGATGTCGAAACCTTAGCCAAGTAAATATGTGGTTACAATCTCGTACTGGCTTATCAATGAAATAAGGCACATTGATCAATTATACCGAGGTTAAATAAAAGTAGGCTTGCAATGATGAAAAGCGGAGCATTTAAGAAAACCCGTTCACTGTGCGAATAAGCACTTACGTTTTATCTGCCGAGGTTATGAAAGTGTTTGACTGAGTGGATGGCGTGTCGCTTTGAATCTTCCAGGCACCGAAGAAGGCGAAACCGCCGAAACGTCAGCTATTGTGAATTAATAAATGCCTGTAATAACAACCTGGCATTTGCTCATCAAAGAAACAGGGAGTATCGGACATAGTTGCTTCGGTCATTCTTCTTGTGCACGATGACCGTGCGCGGCGTTCTCTACTGATCTGGGATTTTTTTCAGATAAGATGTCATTTGGAGTGCGAGAAGTGGATACAAGTTGTGACTTCCAGCTGGAAAAGAGTTGACAGTGAAATTATCGTTTCTCGGTGCTGCACATTTTCTTCACGATTTCTATCGAAAATCGGACGTCATAGGGAAGAATTCCAGGTGGTTCTTTCTAGCAGGGATTTCAGGATCCTGGACTGGGATTGTGGAACGGGAAAGGTTGGTGCAGAACGTTACTTACTTGATATTTGAATGGCCCGTCCTCACTAGTTGTACGGGCCCCAGCATAATCACCATTTTTCGGAGACTTTCTGGTTAAGCCATTGTGGTTCCTTGGAATCCTGAGGACAGCCTGGCCAAAGTCTGCCCCTAGGTCGTCACCACGACAGGCAGTCGCAGCCCTTGTGGATCACATTTGCCACGATGCGACTTTGATACCAGGACGGTGGTGGATCTTGGTAGTGCACAACGTTACCGTTATTAATTCGACTTCATGGCGGGAATTTCTGGTAATTCCATTTTCGTTCATCAGGGCTGACAACGGAACATTGTAGTCACACAAGTTCCGACGACATTTCTTCAGACCACTTCTTCTCACTGCTGCTTCTAGTAGTTTCTTTTGCCTGTACCGATGTAGGTCTTCTTGCAAACTCTTTGCAGCTAAAATTTATTGCTGGCCGGGTTAAACGTGTTGCAGCAGGATCAAGGTTCATCTTTGGATTTTTGAAATTTATCCAAAACGCCTCAAGAGTTTTGCGCGTTGGTTCGTTCGATTGCTACGCTAGAATCCGCAGGCACTTCAAAATCATAGCTCGCCATTGTGCACTTGTGCCCTATGTGAACCAAGAGAAGCGCTTTGACGAATTTTGAGTTTCTCATCGAAGTGCTCTTTTATGCCGACACAAAGCGGTCTACCCGTTCCCCCCGATGTATTCCTCACCGCAAGCCTTACACGAGATCAAGTATATTGTACCTGAACTCATGCAATCTCCGTCTCTCCCGTTGGGGCAGATCATACAGCTTTCTGAGCTGCACAAGCGATCATAGAGACGGTTGCGAAGTAACTGACGGCGCGGAGTATTGGTAGGAGGTCAATACTCGCCACATAATTTTTCAAGACCATTTTTTTCCTAAGCACCTCATACTGGTGTAAGTTATTTAGTTTGATACGAAGGGTTGCTTGAAATGGATCTTACCTTGGTTTGAATTAATATTTTGGGAAGCAACCTTACTTTTTGGTCTAGCCCGACTTCTGCTTCTCACCCATTAGAAATGGTTATTTTTCGCGCCAGGTTTAGCGATTCCACCCTTTCTTCTGCTGCTGTTTTGATGAGTGCTTTTTTCCACGAGTGAAGGATGAGAGGAGAGGTAGTGAATTAGTATGTTGTCACTACTTGGCTTACGATACCATTTTGTTATATAGCCACTTTCTGAGAGTTTTAGAGAAAATTAAATCAAGAATGGGTCAACACGGCAAAGGCCGCGGGTTTAGAGCCTTCAGTTATTTCTGGAGTTAAAAGCGAACATCCAATTTGCCCTGCCCTTTACTTGCTTAATAAAACACATAAGGTTACTTCAGCTGATGATATTACGTCAACGACCTCATCATCATTTAAAGCTAGACCTATCATCGGTTGTATAGGCGGGCTAACGTATAGAATAACGTGGTTCTTAAACCTTATCCTGACCCAGTTGCTAAAATTCATCCCAACCCATCTACCTGACACCATAATATTTCTAGACCACCTACGGTGCGCGCAAGCAAACAGCACACATGTAATGGAGTTATTCGATATTACTTCACTTTATACCAACGTGTCGAATGACTCCACAATGCAAGCCATTCTCGAGTTGCTTGGAGAGTACGAAAAAGAAAATAAAAAATGTACGGCTTGTCGATTGCGCAACCCAATGACTCTATCAAAACAGTGTCTTTGCTGTTCAATCTTCAGGTGGTCTGGAAAATATTTTGCACAATTTAGAGGGTTGGCCATGGGACAGCGTTTAGCACCAAGCCTTGCCGTCACTTCCATGGTAAAGCTGGAAGCTCCAGTTCTCGATCGCCGACCCATACTCTACTGTCGATACATATACAACTGCTTCATCGTCTGCTGCACACAACAACAGGTGGATGAGTGCTTTGAATTGTTAAACCGACACTAAGAGTACATAAATTTTACACGGGAAATATAAAAGGGAAAAACCAACCGAGAACTGGCTTCCATTCTTAAACATCCAAATAAAGCTCTCAGAAAGTGGCTATATAACAAAACGGTGTCGTAAGCCAAGTGGATAATTATACTAGTTCACTGCCTCTCCTCTCATCCTTCACATATGAAAAATGCACTTATAAAAAAACATGTACCGTACGGCTAAAAATGTGTGCACAGGAAAAGAGGAAAGGAAGGAATCGTTAAACCTGGCACGAAAAATAGCCATTTCCAGTGGCTACAAAGTAGAAGCCACTCGCGTTAGACAAAAACGTAGGGTAGTTCCCCCAAAATAATGTTTCTGACGTAAGGAAGGTCCCTTTTGAGCTACCCTTCATATCAAATGAAGTAAGTCACGCCATTAAGAGATTCTTAAGGAAAAAGTGGTCTTGAAAATTATGTCCCGATTATTGACATGCCAAACAATACCCTACGCCGCAGTTAGTTCACAACCGTCTCTGTGGTCGTTTGTGCAGCTCAGAAAACTGTTTGATCTGTCCTAACGGGAAGAGACGGGGATTGCATGAGTTCAGGTATAATATACTTGATCTCATGTAACGCATGCGGTGAGGAATATATTGGGGAAACGGGTAGACCACTTTGTGGTCCGCATAAAAGAACATGTAGACGGGAAAGTTAAAATTCGTCAAAACACTCCTCTAGATATGCATAGGGCACAAAAGCACAAGGGCGATGATTTTGAAGTGACTGTGTGGATCCTAGCGCAGGAATCGAAAACATCAACGCGCAAAACTCTTGAAGCGTTTTGGATAAATTTCAGGAATCTAATGATAAACCGGAAAGACGAATGCCTCACTATGACACGTGACCTGGCGCCCTATTTCAAAATGATATTTTGACCCCGGGGTGTGTCGTGCTCGCGACCCCACGTGCACAACGCGTGGCCCGGTCCCACTCGTAGCATCATGGTGAGTAGCCTTTATGTTCAATATGGCGTCTATTTAAAAGTTTGATCTCCCTTAATAATTTAGCCTTTCTTTCCACAGAATAATTGAAGTATTCTTATATGCAATACATCCAGGCTCTGTGGAAGGCGAAATGGCCGAAACGTCAGCCATCGACCAACAACGCCAACAAAAGCGACAACGAAGACCTATACCAGCCTCGCATCAGCTAAAGAAGATCAGTTTATAAGATCATATAAATAAATATACCAACTCTCTATGCCGAAGTTTATAGAAAGTCGGTCTTTTGAGTTATTAAGGAATACCGAGACATTTGAAACACTCCAGATCGCAGGTGTCTGCTTGGGGAACGAAAGTGCTATTACCTTTTCCGGGCGTTAACGCCTTCACCACCACACCATGCAGGTCCTTCGTTTCGCCTGCATCTCATCTAGTTCTATCGATCAGTGACGTGAGCGATCGACAAATAGATCGACCAGTTATATACATCCGTCATAAATAATGATCAAATAAAAAAAGGGTTCGACGTTGAACAGCCACTGAAGAATGCATCATGAATTCCACTTCATCAACCATCGTAGAGGTGATTGAATGCATATCTGGCGTATTTAACGACTTCCTTCACCAGTAACGCACAAGACATCATCAGGTATACTGTACTGATTGCCTTTCACACTACAAAAGCGTACTGGTTCAAGTTCCATCCTTGATGATAAGCTATCAGACAGAAGCATTGGATATAATTTATTCCTTCTCAGAATGAAAAGTGGAAACTACGCCAACACTAATGAATTGAGAGCTCTGCGTGCGTAGGTTGGGGATAGATGAATTCAGTCGGGAATCAGTTTTAAAGTTTAGATATGCGACTCAGTATGATGTTCTTCTACATGGTTTCACAACAAATTAGTTATGGCGCTTGGGATATAATAACTGTTAGAACGTGATCTCCGATGAAAGTAATAAATTAAGACGAGTTAACTAAGGGAGTTAGCTAACTAAGGCATCTAGCTATGGGAACAATATATCAACTCTAGAAGAAACTAGAACTAACATCTCATTTCTGCACTGTATACGCTTCATTGTGTAGAAGAAAAAATCAAACCCGTCAGGAACTTCTTTACTTGGTCTCTAGCGTTTACTTAGAACCGAATGATGGTAACTTAACCATAATGTTGCTGAGATATTTACAAAACTCCGAACCGCAGGTGTCTGCGGTGAGGGAACTAACGCGCTATTATCCTTCCCGGGGAGTAACGCATTCACCACCACACCATGGGAGTCTTTCCTTTCGCCTGTCTCTCATCCGTGTTATTGACCTGTAGACGCTATCAGCAATCACCCGTCAACGGGATTGATCTGGGGAGCACAAATCGACATGATCCCAGTTATGCTGAAACCATGGAGTGAATCACAATGTATTCACCACCACACCATGGGAGTCTTTCCTTTCCCCTCTCTCTCATCCGTGTTATTGACCTGTAGACGCTATCAGCAATCACCCATCAACGGGATTGATCTGGGGAGCACAAATTGACATGATCCCAGTTATGCTGAAACCATGGAGTGAATCACAATGTCGCCAATTTTTATTTACAGCCTAATAATATTTAATCGCAGGGTATTAAGTGACATAACCATAATGCTGCTGAGATATTTGCCAGCAACTTGTTTTTCTCTAAAATTATATATAAAATAAAATCATGCACCTGATGATTTTTCGCTTTTCGGCTTGCGTCCGACATTCTCCTAATCACCGTGTGACGCCACCTTCGACTTGTAGCTCAGACAGATTGTTATGAAGTGTCGTCTTATGTTCACAAGACATATTACTGGCCTTGGTTAATTCCTGCTGAGCTCCTAATTCTTCCATAGTTTTCATCACCAAATTCGGATCAAATGGATTTGGAGTGCTATTATTACCGATGTCCGGAGGTGGTTTTTCTTCAGACATATCTGTTCCAATATCGTCTTCGTGATTTTTGAAAGAGAAACCATTCTGAATAGTTATTGTTGAAGTAACTATTCTGCACTGAATGTTGATTGTTTACTTAACATATGAAAAACTTTTGTTTTAACACCACGGTATTTCGAAGTCAAGGAAGATGATTGGAAATCTTATGGAATGTGATCTACAACGTTCTGAAGAAAAAAGAAGCGCTAAGTCAATAAATATCCCCAACATTATTAACGCCAATGTTTAAGAGCAATCGTCCTCACTGATTGGTTTGTTTAAGGAGACTCAAATCTTTCTCGCTGTTCTATCTTTCCAAATCCCTATCCTCTTCTCCGACCATTTTCTAATCTTCTTCTTCTACTTCAGTTTCTCCATCTACCTCTCTATCTCTATCCCTTCTCCATTCCGTTGCTTTATCTCCACGTCCCTCTGTTGCTGTTTTACTTCGTTAATATTAATCTTTAGACGACCTATCTTCAAACGACGTGCGAAGCCCAGAAATTCTTCTATTGGTTCCGATGGTCTGATATCGTTACCCCCAGAAGCGACAGAGCTGTTGTGAGAGATCCGAAACTTCTTAAGAATCCGTCATCTTCTGCCATAACTAACATTTCTAATGCTGGTTCTGCATGCTTTTTTCCAGTTGTCTCAACTTAGCCGTTCCAGGCACGCTTCTAGTTCGTCGCCACGCAAGCAATCACTACTGTCGTTCGTGGCGCTGAGAGAGGTTTGCAGCGACTAAGATTCTCTCGAACGGTGGCGATTCATGTGCCACTAGTGGGTTACAGTCTAAGTAGGGCATTGGTAAAGTGCAGGATTTGTTTAAAATTTAGGCATTATCGATCCACCCATACCACTCAAAGTTGTTCCGCATAGTAGCAAACTCTAGAACGTATGGGTTCGTTGATTTTGACAGAGCTTTAGAATATAGAAACCAGGTAGTGGAAAGGTTTGCTTTGTCTACATTGGGTTCAATGCCATTATGCTCCAAATAAAGTGCAGCTTGTTACGAAGTAACACGTAGGAAAGTTTTGCAAGACCTATCTGTTTAGGAACCATACTTCACACAAAATCACATCAAATCACCCTCCACAACACAAAACTACATGCTAAGATGCAGAAATAAACGCAGAGGTGAATATACATGCACACATAAGGGATAAAGCTCTCGGCGTTGATTAATCCCTGAGGGGTGCGCCATGCATTCGACTTCATTATGTAACGCTGGAGGTGATTGAATGCATATCTGGCCTTTACAATGACTCGCGCTGGCTAACGATGTGTCGAGCCAGTGCTGCTATCCTCCCAGACAAGTCTAGTACCAATTTGCCGACCCCGGAGGGATGGAAGGCTTGGTGAGCCACAGACGCGGGGATCAATTCCACGTGTGCGTCGCAGTGGCCCCTCCAACCACTGCGCCACACGAGCCCTACATGCACACATACAGGTAAATATATATACACACATACATAAACACATACACACATACACACACAAATACGCACACAACATATACATAAACGCGTATATAATGAACTATACATGGTGATTAGATCTGGAATAATCTCTGTTTAGTCGCTTAAGATGTCATCGATATTAACACCAGCCAAAATCATGTTGCCGGAATCTCCACCACCTTGGCGTTTGGGTGTTGCCGTCAAAAGAATGGTAATTCACCTTAACACTCCTTGCTTTGTAAACGATCCTTCCTTCGGTACCTTTTTTTCTGCCGCAAACTCCTCACCATAGATAAGTCACGCTCGGCTGGAAACTTGGTTGTTAATGTTTTTTTCCTTAACATCACTAAATGAAAAGAAATCTTACTTGGTGTTACACAATGACGTTTAGAATTAGCATAGCAAATGAACAGAAATCCGAAAATAATGAGTAGAAAGACAAAGATGTTACATAGAATTATGAACCAGACTGGAGGACTAGGAACAAGTAAGGACAACTGAAAATACTGATGAACCACTGAAGAAATAAAAAAATCTTCTCGACTGGCCAAATGTTCTACGACAAACTTTAGCTAATCGAAGCAGTGAGTGCCACCTTCCCACTTTGTCGTTAGGAAATATTAGATGGACTGACCTGGCTCATAAAGCCAGTCGACAGCGGAATACACAACATGAAATACAATGGGTATCACCTTCACTGTCATTTCTATCATTTCATGTTGGTTGCTTATTCGACATCAGAAAAATAAGAAAACAACCAACGAAACAACTGATATCTCACCCAAACACAAAGTTATGAAATGCAAGAGTTTGGAGAGCTGAAGAGGTTAAAAAGCAAATATTGACAGTGGCGAAGGGTTTGCTGTAATTACTCGTCAGTAAGAAGCTGAAGTAACGAAAAAACTTTTCGTAGACGCTTCCATTCATCGTCTCGTTTGGAAATGAATTCATATGATGTGACATAGTGTGGCGTAGAATATCATAGCACGGATTTCAATCATTACTTACCCAGTTATTAAAGCACATTCGAGCCCATCTTACGAGCACTCAGATGTTCCTGGATTGTCTACGTAACGCGCATCCGAACAGCGCGTACGTGTTGGAGTCCCTTGACGCTACCGCCCTTTGTACTAACGCGTAGAGGGGGTAAGCAATTGCAGCCATCTTTGAACTCTTTATAGAACAAGAAGCAGCAATAAATATCTATGGCTTTTCGATACAGCAGTTGATGACATCTTAAAGGAGTACATGAACTGTTCAATCTTCATTTTCTCCGGAAAACACTACACACAAATGAGAGGGTTGGCAATAGGACGGCGAATTACAGCAAGCTCTTGCCATCGCGCTCACATCTAAATCTGAGCAGCAAATAAAGAATGAGAAAAAATGTTACGTACGACGTACCAATAAACTGTTTACGAGCTTTCTCAGTATCTGAATTGGTTCTCACATCCAAGGCCAAAACTTTGCATTTACTGTCTTCATCTTTCTCTCTATCTAATTATGCTTAACACTCGGATAATCGTGAACTTAACAGCAGGCTCAAAACATTTCCCATCTGAGTGCTTCCATTTGTCGGTCATTGTTTTTATTGCCTCTGTTCTCAATATTGCCGTTCTATAGGTTTCTGGTGGCGCGTGTGACGCAGAGGTCGGAGGCACACATGAGATCGATCCCCGCGTCCATGATCCACCATGCCTTCCATCCCTCCGGGGTCGGCAAATTGGTACCAGACTTGTCTGGGAGGGTAGCAGCACTGGCTCGATACATCGGTGGGCCACCGCGAGTCATTGTAAAGGATATGTGCATTCAATTTCCTCCAAAGGATGCATAATGAAGTCGAATGCATCGCGCACCCCTCAGGGATTGATCAACGCCGTGAGCTTTACTCTTTTAAGGATACTGAATAATGAGATAGCGAAAAAGCATGTCTTCATAAGTACAAATGGACGAAATTCATCTTGGTTGGCCTAATGCACTCAAATAACACCTTGCGGGATATTCCTTAGGAGTACATAATCTGTTAATACACGGGTAGGAAAAAGTTTCCTAGAGCAGAAGGCTTCTTTCTGGTATTATGAAAAGTCATATTTGCAGAAATAAGAGCGGGAAATGAAAGCTGCTGCAATTCTTTTAAACACTGAGCAAATTTAACATGAAATACAACCATAGCAAACAAAGAAGGACGTTTCACTTATGAAAGGCAGAAACTCATAGGAAAGTTTTTTGCTTTCACAGTAACATTGGCGGATCTGATCTATCCGTCTGCGATTGAATAACCAGCAAATTTTCGACAAGCGACATCCAAGCAGTCAGGTCGTGTAATATTTGTGCATGACATTATCTAAAAGCAAATTTTTGGAAAACATTATACCATCGAAAGATTTGTAGTGGAGCAGAAATTAGTTGTGGAGGCAGACATCTGGCGGAAGTACAATGAAGGACCCACCACATTCCAAGAATTAGGCAGAACCCTGAGCACACATTCATGGAAGGATTTCTCAAAATGCGATTTCAGCTGAAATCTAGCCGTTTATATAAGTGTGTCAAAGGACCAAGAGATCGTTTTATGGACAATACTTTTGAAGATTCGTGTAGGTTTCGGAAAAGTCACTTATTAGCAGATGTATTCGAACTTACATATAAGGACGCATTTGAATGAATTAAAGTGACTTGGTTGCGCTCGATATAAAAAGTCAATCACTGCATCAGGTTTTTTTTTGGAGAAAACAGAATTTACAGAAAAATAAAGAAAGTGGTAGTAGTTTACCTCATTAGCAATCACATTGGAATCGTACCTCTCACTCACCACGTTTACAATTACGACACCTAAACATTTCTTTTTCATTGCAGTTATATGTGCGTAGATGAATATAATTGACCGATTATGGACAAGAAGATGGTCTTCCATGTGCACAAGACGCTGGTTCAAACCTCGCAGCAGGCCAGGCAGTCCTCTGATTCTCAAAGGGCAGGGCAAATTGCTTTATACACGTTTGGAAGGCTTCATACGATCCGACAAAGGCTGTGATAAAGACAATGAAACGCCTTACGACGGCCATCCCAAAATTACAGAACAAATCTGCTCAACCAACACTCGAGGACAATGATAAAGAAGATCACAAATACTCAAACAGGAGTCGAATCTGCACGAAAATCAAAGGTCACTGGAGGATAATGGTTGTGGGAACCATATCTAGAAGGAGGACCTTGTCATGTGCAAACGAATTCTAGGAAGACATACGGCATCCATAATGCCAGTAAGTTTATAAATAGATTGGATCAACATTTGATTCCACATGGCAACGAATCACCGTCATACTGGTAGCCACCTCGTCTCGAACTAGAAGAATTTCTTTCCATTAACAATGCCATCAAACACTTCTGATCACGTCTTCAGAAAGCCATAGCACGGCATTATTGAGAATCTAGGAAAATAAAATGATCACTGACAAGTGGAAGCATTCAGATGGAATCCGGTCTGGGGTCCACTGTTACGTTCATGATTACCGAAATTTATGCTCGAGTGTAAAAAATTAGTTGAAATAGGGAAAAACCTCGCAAACACTTTATTGGTATGCCATATAAAATGCTGTTTTCAGTTTTTGAATTAAGACTACCTCGTTCACTGATCAGTTTTGAGAGCACCCGCACTGGTTCTTCTGTGAAGAAAATTTCGATGGGACACAAGGACTTGGCATCTGGATCTGTAGTGCAGATATCAAGATGCACTACTTCGTATTGAATGCCTACAAGGAGTGCGTAGAGTATTTACATTATTTTATGACTACAGCCTTAAAGTACCACTTTCCGCCGCGCATTTCATGTAATTCAAGCCGTCGTCGATTATCACTCGGTGTCGGTAGTCTTCATCCAAAGCATACCATTTCTTGGCGATTCGCAGCATCGCCGGATCCAGCTCAACAGTGGTTATATCCATCTTAAAGTAAAAGGTTTGGAAGATTTGTTAATTGAACAACATTCAACAAACATGCTCACGTTAGGAAAATTGTAGTGGAGGTACGAGTTGATGTATCCGGCACCAAGACCAAGACTGAGAACTTTAGCATCAGCATCCCGTCTGATTTCTACTGCACCACTGGCGAACATTTCCTCTAAAAATGTATGCCCGTACGTAGTAGTAAGACTAAGGAATATTTCCACTCCCCTCCACATTTTTCCGATGGCTTGCCACCTCTCACTAGTTGGCAGGTGTTGCTGGCTATCCAGATGTTATGTACAAAGAGTACTCACCAAACAGTAGGGTTTTGCGAAAGTCGAGAAATTAAAAAATCTGCTTTTGAAATAGAATTGCGAGTAATCAAATGCTGCGGCAAATTCTGGCTTCTTTATGATTTTCACTTTGCCAGAGAGTAAGAAAATTAACGACATCCTAGTAATGAGTGATGATCTTCGCATCGTTCGAGCAGACGGACCTTATTTGCAAGCAGCGACGCGTGACCGTTATAAATAGAGGCAAAGCTAATACCAGATCAAGTAATCCGATGATTTTCTTTCACACCTTCCTTCGTTAAATCTGATGTGTGGATCCCATTAGTTCCTACATTCGATTTTCTTCCCCTCGTCCATCATGCACGAACATCTTCAAATTTTTGGGTGCGGCCCGGCTGCTACTTAAGGATAGTGGTGTTTTTCATGTCACTGGATGCTGGTCAAACCGGCTCTCCGTGAAGAGTCCTACGATCGCTGCGTTCCCGCTTAGATTGCAGAGGGTCAAGTGTTTCCAGAGAAGCCTGATATCAACTTCATGATCCCGGAAAGAGGGAATGCTTGATGAGCTCAGTCGAACCCGGAATCGAACCAGTACCATGGTCGTGTTAACCGCTATCACTACAAATGCGCCAACCGTTAATTGTCACATAGATGGTGGTTTCAAGTTTGAGACAGATGATACAGAAGAAGATCATAGTGGTCTTTCGTTGTTGACTACAGACAGCTCACAATTTACCACACAGATCTCATAACCAAAGTTCTCACCAAAAGTGCAGTTCCAACCGATGCAGAACGTGTTATAAACTTCATGGAAAATTTTCCTTGCCTTTTTAAAAGGCGCTTTAATAGTGGAGGGATAGGAAGTTCTACGTAAACTTTTTATCTTCGTCACATTACCCTATCAAAAAAAAGTTAAATGAAACTAGTTGTCGTTACCGAGGTGGTGTGAAAGAGGGTGTTGAGTAATCGCCGTTAATTAGTTTTTTGCAGAATCACTATGAATTGCACTTTATTTGTAGCATTGTAGAGATGACTAAATGCATATTTGGCTCCCACAATGTTATAGAGGAATAAAGAGGGCTACTGATGCAGCAACTTAGTAATCATATCCTCTCAGACAAGTATGACTGGCCAAGCGCCGAAGATGGAGGACATGGTTACAACCTGAGCATAGAATCAAACCAATTGACAATGAATATTATAGGGAACTTTACTACCACTGGATTATACACGCTTTAATAGAATGATATAGATAAGAAAAAAAGAGAAAAAGGCCGGAAAGAGGTGGTGGTAGCGAAATTATAATCCGTAGGAGTTCAGCATCTTTGTGATTTAGGAAAGTTTTGCTTTTGAGGCGGTACTATGACTACTGCAAGGCAAATAAAGACTACCTTCCTCTATATTCATTTGAATCGTTAATTTAAAAAAATCGCTGAAGTATCCAACCTATAATATGTCTAGGTTGGCATTGCGTCAACACACTAACACGATGGACTATCAAGAAGCAGTTCAGCTTTTTAGTGGACGAGTTTCTTCGTAAGAGGGGCGGTCAAAGAAATTTCCTATACATGACCTTTCATTACATCTAAAGCGAATCTCAGTAATTCTTGCGTTAGACTCGTTTTCCTTGCATTCACCGTTCACAATGGTGTCCGAACATTTCGCATGTGTTTTCGGCTGCCGCTTGAGGATTCCATCTTCTTTATCTATGTCGTAAATGCTGGTCGAGTCAATTCTCCTTGCAATCTCGGAGTTAGCCTGGCTAAGGCGTTTCCACGTGGAGTGGAGGAGAGCTTTAGAGCGTTATTCGAACCAACTCATTTCCTTCCTAATCGACGACATCACTAACCACTGCGCTATCCCCGTTCCAATGCCTTTTTTAAGGTCCCGTTACGACATGGTTTCTTCTGCGGCTGAAACGCTTCTTTATAATCATGACGTCGTCAGCTCGCAGAGCTTTTTGATTTTCACTAACGTCTAATCCCGCAATCAATTCTTCCGGATTTTCGCTCGTCCTGATTCTCTACATCATCTGTTTGAAATGCTTAATCCTAGGCCTTAAGTTAAACTCGAGCTCTCGATTCCGCTAACGAGCCATTCCTCTCTGCGGTTCATTTTTTGGATTCTTAAGAGAGTTCTACAGAACACTTCGAGGGTCGTTTTCATGTTAAGGCTTTAGATTGCTGAGCAAGCATGGTGACTTCTACTTTCAACATCCTCTCGGTTATGTCTTTGAGCACTGCCGAGTAAGGATAGTTCACTCGAGCGGCGCTTCACCGAAGAAGATTCGACTCGACACGACTGCGAAGAGCCCACTACGCGAGGGGGGAACCACCGTGAGCCGTCGAAACGGATCGTCCGCTCTGAAAAAGAGATGACGTTGGAAGCGTTAGCCAATGTTTGCTTAACAATGAAAGAAATGAAAGAATACAAAGTTGATTAGTCATACCGACGCTAAAAGAAAGTGTCTTTTTGCATATTGATTATTGATTTGGGAGGTTAACAGAATCCGTACCGAGTCTCGTATTTCCTAATCGTTCCCAACCGATTACGCGCAGTTTATCGTCGGCTGCACAAACAGGCAAACTCGTCCGCGTGCAAATCAGTGCCTGCCCCTACACTGATTTTTCGGTGGTACGCCATACTTTCAAATTAAGAGCCTTCGGAGTTTTGCGCACAACATTTTTTTATGTGAGTTTACCTCACGTTCCGTGGAGCTGTACTCCGACATCTATTCACTCCGTGTGTCATCAACAACTCATCGCGTTGGTGCCATATGAAACAACAAAGGGGTTAATGATTGAAAATTGAACTCTACATTCGTCACAAAAACGGGATTATGCCGTTTTCCTGTCCCTCACATAATGCACGATGTTGTTTTTTCTGCAGTTCTCAATAATTTCACCGCTGAGCAAAAAATTGAAGGATTGAGAGCTGAACACACTTGTAGAAAATTAGTTGCTTTTGTTCTGAGCACCTACTATTACTCTATTGTTCTGGTTTCTAGTTGCTACTTGTTTACTCCTCCCAACGGTTTACCGCCTCATCGTGGCTGGGAGGTGTTCCTGGGTGTCGGGCTGCGATGTACAGCGGGGAGATTTCATCTCCCCAGCAGGTTCTCCCAAGCTGGGGAAAGAGTCCGGCGATTTCACCAGGAAGCCCATCTAGAGTACACCAATACCGGAATCCACCACCGTCCTGGTGTGAAACTAGTCGCATGGTGGCAATTCTACCTCTGATCAACGAGGACGGCGAATGCCTGTGGTGGTGATGACCGTGGAGCAGACTTTGCGTCAAGCTGACCGCGGTATCAGTGAAACACAATAGCTAACATCAGCAAAACTTTGAAAAAATGGAGATTATGCAAGTGGGGTCTCGCACAACCAGTGCGGACTGGCCATCCAAGCATCCAAGCATTTGCTCATTATGCATTCTACAGCGTTACGATTCAATCTTTTGTTCAATTGTTTTTGATGCGTATAAAATTGTCGCTGTCACATTAGCACTGTGTGTTTCTACTTACATCTGCCTAAATGTTCTGTGGTTTTCCTGTTCAGAGTAAGGTGTCCGACATAACTTAAAGCGCTCTAGATCACGTCACCCCTTAAGGGCCAATAGAGCAAGCGAGGCTTTTATCGTGATATTAACACTTTCGTTGCTAAGCTGTTTTGTTTTCAATATTTGCATTCTTCGAGTGTCCTTTAACACCAACAGAAGAGCATCGAGCAGAGACATCCGCAACCACTGGGCACTGTGCCTGTACGGCGAACGACCTCACTTGTGCCCTAGAGAACAGTCGAATATAAACACAGTAAGTTTCGGCGTCTAATTTAAGCGAAACTTTAGTTCATTCTCATGCCCTGTTACAAGTGATTGCAGATGTAGTTGGGATTTGGTTTCAGAAAAAGATATGTTACGTTCGCAAGTATTTGCACAAAGCAATCAGTACTGCCTATAAAAACCGCGTTTCTACTTCGCTGTGATTACGACAGGCAGATCTAAGTTGTATAGATATATATATACAGACAAAAACAGCAAATTTGTTGTTGTTGTTTTTGTTGTTTTTGTTGTTTTTGCTGTTTTTGTTGTTTTCGTTGTTTTTGTTGTTTTTGTTGTTTTTGTTGTTTTTTTTGTTGTTTTTTGTTGTTTTTGTTGTTTTTGTTGTTTTCGTTGTTTTTGTTGTTTTTGTTGTTTTTGTTGTTTTTGTTGTTGTTGCTCTCTTTTTAACGATCACTCTTTTAACGTCGATGCTAACATTGTTGTAGAATTGTGAGATTTTTTGTGGTGACATTTTTATATAAAATGAGAAGAATTTCTATATGATGAGGAGAGGCACCCTGGCTGCCCAAGGGTTCCGTGACCTTGCGTATTCTTTTATATCATAGCAATAATACTGATTTTTGGAGTTAAAAACTCTGCAATCCGATAAACTGGTTACGATATTAGTGACTCCGCATGTGTTTTCGATTGGCTTAGAGTCTCTCAATGTGTACATCGTTAACTCGATAATCACTATCTTTTAGTAGAAGGTGTTTAGCTAGTGCAAAGTTGAAGTAATGGATGAACGTTTGGATCCCCTATCAAATATCACCTTCGCCAGTTCTCCTTTCTTTTGTTGAGTTCAAAAACTTTTTGCTTGTACTGCCAAAATTTAGGCGCTCTTCTTAGTATAGAGATCGGCATTATCCTCGTGTCGCGTCATATCGGAAATTAGTGCATTGAGTTAGGAAGTGCGTTACGTTTCTTTTTGGAGTGGTGTTTCTTAATTTCTATTCGTCTGTACCATTTTCCGCTTTTCGGGGACTTTAATGGGTCGGTAGGTGCTGGTACCTACTAAAGAAGTGTGCTGTTGTTGCAATTTCGGCGTTGTCCTCCTTCGCAATCGGGCAGTTGGTGGAATAATGAACAGTGACTGCAGCAGAGATTGCGAGTTTTAATGATATTTATTCTTTCTTATTGGGTCCTTAGAGCAATCATTTGATAAGTGTCCTACCTTGATGCAGTAGGGCAATGGATATGGTCTGTTCGTGAACGTCTTTTGTTTCTGATTGTCAAGTTCCGTCCTTAATGTTATCCTTTTTTTCTTCTTAGCCACGTATTTCTTGTGTTTTCCCTTATGTATTCTTGACTGACAGTCGATGACTCTCGCGACTTTAAGCACGTCTTTCCATTACGACTACTCTAAAGAACCAGATGACTTGTTCATTTCGGTGAAATTCAACGGCAAGATTCTGCGACCAGTAAAGGACAAGGTGTTTTCTTATGAGAGCGAGCATTTCGCTTCGCAAACGCACTGCTCTTTTTCTGTAGTTTTCATGAAAATACTTCTACATGGGACCACAACAACAAACAAACAAACAACGATCTCTTATTTTAAGTGAGGTACAACGTCGATAAGGGGGATCTTTCCAGCGAAAACACCCATACGCCAGTTCGGAATGCGAAGTTTTTCGTTATCAATATGTTAAGCGCTGCATTGCAATATTTAATGATGGGTGCGTATGGAGCAGTGGTCGGAGGCGCCCTGCAACACACACGTCTAATCGATGCACGCGCCCTGGCCCACCAACCCTTCCATCCCTCCGGGGTGGACAATCTGGCAATTTATTAATTTAATTTATTCGATTTCAGACTTGTCTGGGAGGATAGCAGCACTGGCTCGATACATCTGTTGGCCACCCTAAAGGCCAGATGTGCATTCAGTCACCTCCAAACGATGCTTAAGTCGTATGCATAGCGCATCCCTCAGGGATTGATCAACTCCAAGAGCTCTACCCTTTATCCTTTTGTAGCAATGTTGGATCAGGTTAAAAAAAAACAGTCCACAAGAAACCAGGAATTTCATCATGAAAAAAATACAACAAACTTCTCACTGTAACAATATGAACATCGCGTAGTTGTGCTGCCTGGTATGTGGAACGAAAACTTCGTTTTAGTAAGGAAATGTTTTGTGTTTGATTGCTGGCAATAGCACTTCTATTCGATTTTCATCGAAACAACCAGTCTTCAAGAACACCCATTTGTTTTCAGTGCACAATTTAGAATCTCTTTGTCTGCAGCTCTTCAATGCAAAGGATTTCCATAATGGAAACCCGCTCGTGATACGCCGTCCGCCTGTCCCGTGGTCACGCAAGCGTGCAAGAGTGTGAGGACTAATTCTGGGAAAGGTGAGGTTCGCTGGTGCAAGATACACACCCACAGTTGGAGGTGCATCCCACCACACGCCACAGACCAGGAATCATTAACGCCCCCCAGCCAATCTTTGGAATGGCTCGGAAGAGTCGACATAGTGGGGACCGCTAGGCTTGGACAGGTGCTTCATCCAACACCATGAGCGATCATTAGCTGGCTACTCCCATGCGCGAAAGCGTACTCGTTACTGAATGGATCCCAATGCTCTTAAGCGTCAATATAGGTTCTGCCTACACGATGGTTACGACCTCTCCACTAAGAAGGTGAAGCTGGAGCTCGCTGCTCTCGAGGACACTGCATTTGGATAAATTTTCCACTGAACTTCATTAAATGGAACTGTTTGTGTTACACATTCGAGTTAGCAGATGATGAGAGGAAACGATTGGTGACAAAACACGTAGAAATAAGTACAAAAAATTGCTTAACTTACTCCCACGTCCGACTTTCTATTAACCTCGGCATTGATTGAATAATTCTTTCTGCTTCTGTTTAGCAAACACGAGGTGTTATTTTATTTCTTTATTTACGTACAAGCTGACGTTTCGGCGGATTTCGCTTTCCTCAGAGCTGGGAAAGGTCAAGTTGACTGCGATCTACACGGTCAAACGCCTCCATAACCAAACAGAGAAAATGCTGAACTAAAATTTCAATCACATTGAACACAGAGCCTTTGCACACTCACCGCTTTCTATGAGTTTTCCACTAAATATTTCACGTGGAGACCAACCGCACAGAGTTCACATGGAATCGTAATGTACCCATCTCATCAAAATAACAGGCTTATATACTGCCCAATATCACGCGTGATAATGAGGCATTCCTCCCTGCGGTTCATTTTCGGATTCTTGGAATTGATCCAGAATGCCTGGAGAATTTTGCACGCTTGTGTACTTGTGTTCTCGATTCCTGCGTGTGCAAAGACTCCGTGTTCAATGTAATTGAAATTTTGGGAGGCATTTGACCGTGTAGATTGCAGTCAACTTGACCTTTTCCGGCTCTGAGGAAGGCGAAATCCGCCGAAACGTTAGCTTGTACGTAAATAAAGAAATAAAAATAATACCTCGTGTTTGCTAAACAGAAGTGGAAAGAATGCGTCAGCATTTAGCTGTACGAGACACAGGTAAGTACAAGCTTATTTTCGTTTTCAAGCTATCTTAAGGAGAAGTTATTAGCAGCATGACCTGAAGCTAGGGAGGAACAAACTTGTCTAGTACACCTGCTGTAACATCGCTAATTTTAAATGTGATTGACAAAGGCATTCTCAGACGTCCAACCAAAGAAGGCAGCTAGTGGTTGGCCTCGATACATGTTGCTTCTTCACATTGAAGTAATCCCTAAATAATAGTCATGAGATTCCATGGTTTTCCAACGCGAATGACGGTAAGACAGCTGACCTCACGATCAGAGTTTTCTCGAAAGCATTGGAGAAGAGATTTGATTGCCTTAACATCTTTCGAGATAACGTAGTCAACTGGATAAACAAACGATGTGGACCAGGTAACAAGAGAGAAAGCGCCCAGTTTTCACTCTGACATTTAACCTCAGTTAAATCGAGGAAAGGTCTGTTCTTATTTGCTCACATAATGCATGAAGTCTATAAGCCTGCTAAATTTCTGCTTAAGAATATCCTTCTTCGCGCTCAGAAACATCATTCTTCAGCGAGTCCCTCGCTTTTCGATTGTGACACGGTATCAGCCAAACATTTTCATTACCTCATCAACTAAAACTTAGTATCAATCTCGTGTTTTCTAATTAAGAAAGGAAGTGAATTACAACTACAAAAGTTAAGTCAACATTAATATTACCACCATTGACAAGTTTCACTTTTCATCTTTACTCACGTAAAGATAAGAAAAGCGCATGTTGGGTAATGATTAGAGCTCCGCGTGTGGCCGACAATGCAAACATGGTCTCCATTGCGATCCCACGTCAAGTGCGATCCCAGCAAACCTTCCATCCCTCTGGGCTTACCAAATTGGTAATAGACTTGTCTGGGAGGATAGCAGCATTGACTCGATACGGCGGTAGGCAAACCCAAGTCATCATGTAGGTCAGGTGTGCATTCTATCTACCCTAACGATGTTAGGTAAAGTAGAATGAATAGCACTTCACTCAAGGATTGATCAACGCCGAATACATGGTCCTGTTGCCCTTTTATTTAAGTAACACGAAATATTGTTCAGTTCGATCATGGCACAGTTTATAAATACTTGCAAGTTCCTTCGAATCCATTACGAACCTACGTTTCCTTTGACTCTCACGCTTGTAGCGGCGACAGTTAGAGATAGGAACGTTCGATAATGCTGAATCAGAAGTTCTCGTCGCTCCTCAGGCGAACTGAACGACAGCAACACCGACCGTCTGACAGCAAACATCGTGACGATGAACAGTCCGTCAAGTGAGTAGCGTTGATTCGCTTGGGTTGTTAAGGATTCATTTTCGTTTTTGCTCGTTTCCTGAAAGAAAGAATTTGTGTTATCTTCTATGTTACAATCTGTACCCCACATTGTTATCCAACATATTCCACGCAGGCATAACACGACAACAGTCCCAGTTCCGAGCTTCTCGCTGAAAGTCTTTGCAGTAACTGAAGACTCAACAGCAACTTCGTCCACTCTGAAATAAGAAAGAAGCAACGATTGTTACCTTCATCTGATTGGCTAATGACCTTGAAAGTGAGGAACGTGCCCCACGTTCACTTTGAACGGCTGCAAATAAGAAAGATAAGAAGCAACGAATGTAGATATTCTAATCTAAAAACATCACCGTTCGAGTTCATCTTTAGCTTGAAGCACTTAGCCAATTGACATGATGGACACCAATTCCGACGTGCTTTGTCGATGACGCATTCGTTATGGCCTGCTGGAATCAAGTGTTTTTTTCATTCTGAAGAAAATATTGCACACAATAATCTCACTGGTTCCATCCGCTTCTAAAAGAGAGTCACCGCAAAAAAAATGCAATCTCATTGTCCTTCTCAGTGCGTTGTTGTTCCTGCTGTCTTTCATTTCATTATGAGATGGAAGCGAAGAAAGATATAACAATAGCCAACAATCCATTTACGTCAGCATTTCAGATAAGCCCCGCTAAGGTTATGAAACTATGATGGTCCCTAGCTTTTACTTGTTTTATAATATATCGCTAATAGCGCTTCTGCTTCTTACTTACTTCTTACTATCCTTCTTAGTTGTCGCTATAATATGCAAAGGACTCCTTACCGTTTTAGTAACTTTCAACTCTTAAGATCCACCGAGTAATCTAAGACGCCAACTAGTTCGTAACCGCCTATACGACCGTCTATGTGCAACACAAAATTGTATAATTTGCCCCAATGGTAGGGACGGTGACTGCATGAGTTCGGGTACACTTTATCTGGTCTCTTGTAAAGCGTGCGGGGGACGAATACGTTGGCGAAACGGGTAGACCACTCTGCGTTCGTATAAAAAGAACACCTAGTCGGAATACGTAAACCAAATACTCCACTAGGCACGCATAGGACGCAGAGACATAACGGAGAAAATTTTGAAGCACGGGTTACGATCCTAGCGCAGGAATCGAGAACACAAGCGCTCAAAATTCTCGAGGCATTCTGGATCAATTCCAAGAATCCGAAAATGAACCGCAGGGAGGAATGCCTCATTATCACGCGTGATATTGGGCAGTACATGGGCCTGTTATTCTGATGGGATGGGTACATTACGATTCCATGTGAACTCTGTGCGGTTGGTCTCCACGTGAAATATTTAGTGGAAGACTCATAGAAAGCGGTGAGTGTGCAAAGGCTCTGTATTCAATGTGATTGAAATTTTGGTTCAGCATTTTCTCTGTTTGGTTATGGAGGCGTTTGACCGTGTAGATATCAGTCAACTTGCTTAACTTAGTGTCTGCACAACGTTCTGAGAATTCTGTTGTTCTTAGGTGAGAGCAACGGATCAGAAAAGATGCCAATCAACAACTCGAAACATTTGTCCATTTCCTCCTGTGTTGAGCAAAGGACAAAGCAGTCATCCATATATCTACAGAAAACAGTCATCTATATATCTCTATAGAGAAATGACACTTCTATAAAACCTTGTTTGTTCATCAAAAAGTTAATGAACGTGACATATTTTACATACATTTTACATACATACATTACATTTTACATATACACCGTATTTTCGATTTTTATCTTCCTTTTATTTAACGATTTTTTAATCCTGAATTTTTTACCCACTTCATAGCAAGATAATCTGCGGCTAACATGGTAAGAAACCGTTCCGCTCCCGGATGGGCTCGAACCACGAACCTTTCGGTTAACAGCCGAACGCGCTGCCCATTGCGCCACGGACGCATGTGGACTCATTGCTGAAGTCAGTTAGGGCTCTTTAGCTACTTCTTCACATGAGTTGGAGCCATCCGAAGATTAAGATATCTAAATAAAATAGGAAAAAAACGTCAGAATCTGATTCCCGTTAACAGGAGATTGCAGACAGCGTTAAAACACTGCTGAGAGAAAAACAATACATGCGCCTCCATTGGTGTGGTGGATCGCAGGTGAACCCTGGAAAAGATGATCAGTGGTTCGATAACCAACTGAACTTTCGGATTATGCACATTTTGCAGCATAATTGTGGTTATCTTATAGTGTTTGCTGACTAGACATTTGTGACGAAACCACTGGTAGCGCCTGCTTGCCTAACACTGGTTGCATGCTGTAATGGTGATGATTTCACTGAGCAATAGTGAGAAATCAGTGTTTTGGTCGAGGCCAGCTGTACATAATACGTGCCAGTTGAAAATGACCGTGAACATCGATTCATTTAAATAACTAGCAACCAAAATCGGACGTTTGTGGCTGAATGTTGATCAAGACCTGCTCTGAGAATCTTAGTCGTTTAGGCACCGACATTAAGCTATGACGAAAACGAACTTGAAACGTTTTATATAAAGTTTGATCAGCTCCATAGGGAAGACTATACATGCTTCTAGGTCATCATTGGAGATCTGAACGCTAAGATTGCACCAAAGAAAGCGTTTGAAGAGCGTCACATTGAGACACGGGGGTTAGAATGGAACAAGCAGCTAAGCGGCAGTCTGAGTTTATTACGACGACTAAAACCATTCTTGCTAACTCGCAGTTCCAGAAGCGCTACAATCAACGGTGTACGTGGGATTCTCACGATGGAGAGTACCATAAGGTAATAGATCACATTACAGTAAACTGAAGGTCTTGCCCAGCCGTTGTTGTTCAATTATTCCACACGGTATCAAACCATCCTCTCCTTCATGGAAGATTTTATTTCACGCTGAAAGGAGAAAAACCCGCTGAGTTCAAAAAATGATGTCCCAAAACCACTGCAAACCGGGATTTAATCGGTTTACTAGTCGACCGTTGGAAAGATGTCGCTCTTGATAACATCGGCGAGGAATACAATTGTCTTATTCAACAGCTTCACGTCAGCGCTATGAAAGCTAATAGTGAGAAAGTCACCAGGAAATGTCTGTTTCCGAAAACCCTCGACCCGATACGCCAGTGTGGAATCGGACGAGCTGCAGGCAACGGCCCACTCACGTCCGAACTTGCAAAATAATGCGGACAGGTGATAAAAGAAGATCTTAAAGCGAGAATAGCAGCTTTTATGGGCGAAGCTGAAGAGGCTGGAAAGGTCACTCGCAAAGTCCACCAAAGCTTCGCCAATTGCAAAACTAAGATGATTGCACTTCGACGCCTAGACGAATTAGTTACAGCCTCCAGAAACTCAGTGGAGAAAGTCATTCGCGATTACTACTCGGATCACTTCAATAACCACATCCTCCAGCCCTCATACGAAATGAACGAACGATGGATATGTCGCACCGCCGGTTCTCTCTTCCGAAATTCGAAGTGCTGTTTCGTCGGTGAAAAAATTGGACAACATCAGGGTCTGGAGAGGATAAGATCTGTGCACTTGAAGAACCTTCCGCCAGTCCTTATGAACACACTGGCTCGGCTCTTCACATGTTACCTATTTGAATCTATCGTTCCTACACAGTGGAAGGCCTGTGAGAGCGTGCTATTGTTTAAGAACGGTGAACTCAATGATATCGGCATGTGTCGCTTAATCAGCTTACCGCCTGTCGTCGACAAACTTTTCACTCGACTCACCCTAACCAGGATTGACAGAAGACTTGACGAACGGCATGTGAGCAAGCAAGGTTCCGAAAAAGACTTAGCACAATGGACCACATCCATACGATAACGAGACTCATTGAAGAGTCGCGAGAGCACAAAAAGACCGCTCTGTCTCACCATCATTGATTTAATGAAGTCTTTTAATTCAGTTGAGATAGAAGCAGTCATGGAAGCCATGGACAGTCAGAGAGTCCCTATTAAACATAAAAAGATTCTTTCTGAGCAGTATACAAATTTCACAGTAAAAATATCACTATTCTACATCGATGTTAACATCAGTGTAAATTTGGGGCTAAGCAAGGTGTTACTATCTTGCCAAAACTATTCACTGCCACCCTCAAGAATGTCAAGCAAACACTGAGATGGGTGTGAAAACCGATGGTCGGCAATCATACCATCGTCGCTTTGCTGATAGCATCGTTCTTATAACACCAAGCGGAACGATTACTTGCCGGCCTTGGTAAAGCCTGGGTGAGATTGGTCTTCTAGTAAATCTGACAGAAACGATTCTCATGAGGAACGGATTAGTTGCATATGTCTCATTTACGCTCAACGGGACGAATATCTCCGAATGCTCAAGTTATGTCTATCTGGGTCGGGAAATCAACATGATGAAGCACTTAGATCCAGAGTTGAGCAGGAGGAAACGAGCGGCTTGGGAAGCTTTACAGAGCATCGAATAATGTAATGAACAAAACAAAGAACATCCGACTCCGCTCCCACTTTTCGACTCCACGATTCTTCCTGCCCCAATGCATGCGTTAGAAATCTGGTCGCTGCAGAAGCGGAATGAAAACCAATTGGCGTTATCGAACGCGCAGTCGAAAAGACGAAGACAGAAGTACTCTTATCACGCGATTGAGGAAATGTGTCCCCAGCTCCGATCTACATCAGCGATCAAAAAATTCAAGACGGCGTCCTGTACCCCAAACTGTCGAAGACAAGGTGGGCCGGACACGTAATGCGTATGAACTACCGACGGACAAGAGCCGTTGCTGAGTAGATTCCTCGGGATATAAAGAAGACCACCGATCCGATGGTCGGAGTTCTTCACGAAAACCCTGGAGAGAAGATATAAGGCTCAAGGGGTCCCTAGAGCGAGCAGAACCCACTTGGCTACTCTTGCACGCGAGTAGGAAAAAATGGAAGATTTACTGACCCTCACTCGAGTCACTCGACGGTCAATGGGACGATAGATGATAGGGGTGGTACTTATGCATATTAAAGATTATGGTTCTTTCATTTCTGATGAAAAACACGCACAAAAAAGGAAATACTAGAGGACGAAAATAATGTCTTTATTTGCTTCGGTCTATTCATACCACGTATCTCTTCTAATTTTAGCCTCGGTCACACACTAAGATGAACATTCCTGTATTTCTTTTAACAAATTTCATCGCATTTTACACGACACAGTAAACTGTAAGAACGAAACCAATCACTAATACTTGGTTAACGTTGACCCTCTATTCTCATTCCACTGCCCACTGCTGGCAGCAACATCAAACCTCATTCGATCGTTTTTTGTGTGATATCTCATTAGTTTTTACTATGAATAGGCGTAATAGATTATGCACTTGTTATCCAGTGAACTTAGGGAAGTGCGTTTTATATCCTCGTTTTTTAACTGTTCTTCATATTTTAAAGGAAACCACAATATTTTCATTTGTTGAGTAGAAGAATTTTCTATTGCACGGGAACATTTCAAGGGTGCACATAGACCGAGAACTCTATTTATGAGACTTTTTCGCACAATGAAACGTATTTTTTAGATAATTTAAAAATATTTTCGAAATTTCGTCCAACTTAAGTCACCAGTGTAATCACTTGTTGGTCAGGTCAAATTAGTCCTTACATTGCTAACAACAGAAGCAATATTGTTCATTCATTAGAATTCATTGAAAAATAGAAGCGTGGAAAAAATTCAACTGATCCACTCCGAATGGTCGCCATGACAAATGTGGCTCTTGAGCTGGTTCTATTCTGCAGGTTTAACAATCAGTGCGCATAAACAAATGAAAGAAAGGATTGCCGAATAACTGAGGTATCCGACGAAGTTGTCCGCGTCTGGTTGTTGCTTTGTTTGATGTCAACTACTTTATCTGTCACCTAAGTATATAAATCTCATGGCCTTTCGGCAAGCCATTCACAACGATTACGCAGATGTTATTTCAGTTTTTCATAACGACGTATCAATTTCTTGGCGAAACTGATCCATGCTACTGGAAGATGGTTCTGAAATGGTAAACGTCTAGAAGGCGCCACTGTCGAAATTCGTTTGGAGATGAAACGCCAGTATTTTTTTAACCAGTTCAAGAATAAGTAGTGAAAACAACAAGTACGAAGAAGTGCTATTTTTGTGACTTGAACATTACTTTCCTTGTTCTCGGTAAAATCGGCGTCTCATATGCCCATCTATACCTGTTCTTCTTCAAGAAGATTGTGGTTCAGTCTCACAAAATGAATGCAAGGAAAATGCTACGTATAATTCTCTATGTTCTTATTGAGTAAACACGAGGCTTTGAGGAAGGAGAAATCCGCAGAATGTCAGTTTGTTTTTTGAACAAAGAATAAAATAACACCTCGTGTTTGCTCAAGAAGAATACGAGAATTATTTGATCAATCTCGAGATCAATAGAAAGTCGGTCGTGGGAATGCTACGTATGCTTTATTTGTTATTTGACATGCAGCCACTATGATGCTAGGATATTTGCAAAACTTGGACCCCAATTTAGACTCGAACCCACTATTACCCTTCTCGTGGACTTACGTGTTAGCATCTGCACCACTGAGGCGTGTGGTTTACATTTCTCTCGGCCAGTTTTCTACCTAAAAGTGCCACCCGCAATCACCCGTCAACGAGAATGGTCTGGGGAACAAGACGGCATTCAACCACTTATGCTGACGCAATACCAGGAATAGTGATTCCCGCGACAGACCTTCTATTAAACTCGGCGCTGGTCAAATAATTCTCGACATTCTTGTTGAGCAAACACGAGGGATCACTTTATTCCTTACTCTGGTAAAGCTGACGTTTCGGTAGCATCGTCTTCTTCTGAGTGTGGAAAGATATACTGATACGCAATTTATTACGCCAAACGCTTCAATAAAACAAGCAGAAAGTTGAAAACAATGTGGTAATCACATAATCAGCAGCTTGTCGAAATTCCACCATTTTTCTATGCGCCCTTCACTGAAGAAGAAAAGAGGAATAGCGCAACTTGGCTCGTAAAATAGCCGTTTCCAATGGTTACGACACAGTAACCCCATGAGATAAATTTAGAAGGACTGCGACGAAATAAGACGAAATACTTAGCGAAGAAAAAAACCCGTTTATGTCGCCTTTTATTAAAAAATGAAATAAGTGTAGCTACAAAGCCATGCTTAAGAAGGAGAGGCTTAGAGGAATCGGTAGCGGCAATTGAAATAGCACCGGAGATTCATCGTGGTTAGTTGGCCCGTAGCCGCCTATATGATGTGCTATGTACAACGAAAAACTGCCTAATTTGTCCTAACCGTAGAGACTGTAATTGCACTAGTTCAAGTACGATATACCTGATTTCCTGTAATACTTGCGGAAAGGAATATTTTGGTGAGACGAGCAAATCATTATGTATCCGCCTAAAAAGAACATCTAGGCGGGAAACGAAAAACAAGAAAATGTATCCCACTAGGTACGGAGAGGATACAAAGGCACAGCGGAGACGATTTTGGTATAAAAGTCACAGTCCTCGCACAGGATGCCAAAACACCAGCGCACAAAGTTCTTGAAGCTTTTTGGAAAAAATGTTAAGAATCCAAGAATGAACAGCAGGGAAGAATTCATCCTGCCCGTATCTTCTTGTTGACTTTTTGATGTGGACATGCGACTCCAATCAGTTGTTCTTCCTCAGTGGAAGGCACGTAAAAAAAGGCTTTTTTTCGAGAAGTTGTTCCTGTGATTACCATATCGATTTTTTCTACTTCTGTTTGTATTATTGAAACGTTTGGCGTAGTAAATTGCCTATCAATATACCCTTACAGGCTCCGCAGAAGGCCATACTGCCGAAATGTCAGCTTTAACAGAATAAGGGATGAAGTAACACCTCGTGTTTGCTCAAGAAGAACATCCAGAATTATTTGGTCAATGCCGAGTTTAACAGAAAGTCAATCGTGGCGGTTACTACAAGCGGCCATACTGTTCATTCGTTAGAAATCCGAAAAAAGAAAGAAACGTGGAAAAAATTCAACTGATTCACTGCGAATGGACGGGATTACGTAAACAGCTTTTGGACTACATGATTTTGTAAGTTTTATATTAGTGCGCATGAACAAATGAATGAAGGGATTAACGAATGACTAACGGAGTCCTTCAGAGTAGCTCGCGCCCGCTTGTAGCTTTTTTTTGATGTCAATTCCTTTGTCTGCCACCAAGGTATACAAATCCCACTGTCTTTCGGCAATTCATTCGCAACACTTTATTACAGTGATGTCGTTTCAGTTTTTCGTAACGACATGTCAACTCATTGCCGAAATCCGCGCTTGCTACTGTATATGGTGATTCTGAAATGATTCGATACTGGAACCCAAAATTATCCTGAGACGAAATGTTAACGTTGTTTCGAACTTCAAGGATAAGCAATCAAAACAATTAAAAACGAAGATGTAGCACTTTTTGTGAGTTGGATTACTACTTTCTTTTTTTATCGCTGAAATGCAAGCACCAGTTGCTCATCTATACCTCATCTTCTTTAAAGAGATTATGGTTCAGTTTCGCAAATTTTTTCTTTCTGGACGACCCGTGCTCACTTGTGCGAGCCCCCGAGGTCAACCTAGCGAAAGTCTGCCTCAAGATCGTCACCACCACAGGCAGGTCGCAGCCCTTGCAGATCAGAGGAAGATTTACCACCACGTGATTAATTTGATACCAGAATGGTGGTCGATCCTGGTATCGGTTTATTCATAGCAGAGCTTCCTAGTAGGAACGCCGGACTTCTTCTCAGCTTGGGAGACCCCGCTGGAGGGATGAATCTCCCCTGTACATAGCAGTCCAACACCCAGGAACACCTCCCAGCTGGTAAACCGTTGGGAGATTTCGCAAAATAACTGCGTACTATGTGTACTTTTATATGAAATCGAAACGTCTCGACATTGTTACTCAAAAAGTCCAGTCTAACGGAAAACACTACTACGAGTACTCAACATTCAGCAAGAAATTTAGTCCTCCTTTCGATTAATAAGCATTGGTCGTTGGTTCTAGATGACGACCTTGTAACGCAATGCGATTGGTTTCATGAAGCTCTAAGGAAAGCCTTGCAAAATCGGTAGCGTACTATCTAGTAGGACATGCATTGTGATGGGATGTGTACGATTCTTTTTCCCAAAGGTGGACAGTTCAAGTAAGTGTTCAAGTTTTTCGTTAAGTCACCGCCACATTAAAGTCTGAATTCATTGGGGTCTACGAGAATAAAAAATTTTCATGGTAGGATGTTTACAATATTTGAAATCGTGGATCTAAGAGTGGTCAAAATGTTCACTAGAAGTTGAGAAAATCATCTTTGAACATGAATGAAAATATCTCTGAATGGTTGTGAAAGTTGACGCTCAAGTAAGATGAGCATCCTCAAAAAACCACAGGAATTCAGTTCACATCTTCCTCGCCTCCCCCCTTTCTCCCCTCATGATGAAAAGTTGTCCATTCTTCTAGGTGGCCTTTACGAAGCCACTTAACTTCTTTAAGAACTCTCCTTCCTCGTTCACCTTTTGCCTATTTTTATGCGACGAACGGCAAAAGGCATTAAACATCACGTGCACTTAGTGTTGTTCATGTTTAAGTTGGTCAGAAATCTGAATGAGTCAGTAGACTGATACTTTCCTCTTCAGATCGGTTTACGCTTCTCTTTCTCCTTCATCCACCCTATTTCCAGATCTCTTTTTTACATTTGCTTATTCAAAAGCGTAAGAATGGGACTGAATACCACACTGGAGCTGTGACGCTCTTCTCGCGTTCCGTAACGACATGCAGAGGGCGGGTAGTTTGAAATACGCAACAGCATCACAGTTCTGCTAAGAAACTGTTCATTTTCAATGTGTTTACCGAAAGAGTTGGTATAGGCAGCTTTCAGAATTCTACTGTGGGAACGCGAAACAGTCAAAGCTATCTACCAGAGCAGGAGCTTATTTATCGGAGATTATCGCAAGCCGTCTTAGTCTCGAATTCCTTTTCCCATGTCTCTAGCTGATTTCAATCCAGATGAAAGCCAATAAGCCCACCATATCACTTGAATCCACATGCATCCAATCGCACTTAAGATAACTACTTGGTTGCATTTCTTCCGTGTTTTTGTTTAAAAGTCCAACTGGGATGCAGTATGGAACCTCACAATTGATCAGGTGAAGATCGCTACTGTGATAGGGATCAGCAGTGACCATCGCTACCCGTATAAATAAAGCGATATCATTCTACCAGGGAAATGAAAGCTGTCGTCAAATATCGGTTATCATTCATATATCTGCAGTACTACTATTTTTTCTGCTAATTGCTGTATAGAGAAAAGGCAGTATAAAAACTGACATTGAAGTGATCGGATCTTTCTCGACACCGAAGCCAATCTGTCGCACTTTTGTGGCTTCCGCTTTTCTGGCGTACTTCGGTAGATAATGGCATGCTTCCAGATCCAGAGACTGAAAACTATTAGAAACAGTTCACTCAACCAACTTACGCTAATCCTAAAAAATAAGAAGAAAGACTAAGTAGTTAAGTCAACACTGCGGAGTAACCTTATGGTTCCACAGTCTCATATGAATTGATCACGTGTCCGTTCATTCGTAGTACTATCGTTCGGTGGTTTTGGTCTACTGCTCAGTAAAACAAGAAGTGTCCTTTCTCCACTGTCCATGTCCATGAACATTTAATTTCTCCTGCACATTCTTCTGAACACATTGCTTTCTATATTCCTGACAAAATATCATTTCTTAGGGAACATGAAAGTGCATCGTGTTCCATCTCCAGCTTTGACCTAGAACTAACTCAAGTGCTTGAAGACTGTTTACTCAAGTCATCCGACTGGACTGCTCTTGAAACAAAACTCCAAGGTCCGATTTTCCATTCGTATTTGCATAGTTCTTCGAGTTCTTGCTGATCACTAAACTTCGTTCTTGGAAGCTGACACGAATAATGATTAGTAACCTAACGCATTCGTCGACCATTTTTTCAACAAGGTTTGAATTCCTCGAGAGCTATGAGGGTTATGGTAATATATAGTTTATTAACCAAACATTTTCATAACTACACAATGACTACCTGTGTTAAGCGTGCAGGGTAAACAACACCAGTATCAGGTTCCATAGTGAGACACTTCATTGATGAACTGCCTCAGCGCTGAGTTCTTTTACAAAGGATAAAGGATGAACCGTTCGAAGTTGACCTTTGCTTCAATGCGTTCTATCCATTATGCATCGCAGATGATGACTAAATGCTTAATCGGGCTATATTCTACTATACTTAGACTACTATACTTAGAGTAGCTATCCTTCCAGACAACTCCGATAGCAACTTGCCGCCTCGGAAAAGATGAAATGATCCCTTGCTCTGTGTTTTCCGTTGTATTTCGATTCACTACGATTCACTTCTTTTTTCAACTTTTAAACAATTCTTTTTATATCGCTTGTTATTTGGTAGTCTGTCAGAAACAAAACTTGGACCAATTTTTTGTCTCTTTACGTTGACTTGTTAATACAACAACTTGTCATTTCTCACTTCTTCGGTATGGTAAGGGGAAGCTGCAAAATGTAGCGCAACCGGCATTATTAAAGGAAATGAAAAAGCTCTAAGAAAAAAGTTTACCTACTACATAATAACCGAGCGCTCAACATCTTGATGAGAACGCCTTTGACTTTACACTACTATAAATTGGATCGAAATCCACAGATCCAATTCTGATAAGATGCCTTGAAGCGTTATCTATGATTTAACACCGCTTGAACTCACTGCGCTTTCAATAGACTTGAAATCAATGAACAAGTAATCGATCGATTTGATGATTAATTTGGTACCAGACATGTTCGGAAGGGAAAAACCCTAGCATAATAACTGGATGACTGCAAATTATTATGTAGGCTAGATATGCATACAATCAGTCATCTCTACGATTCCACGAGTGCCACGAGTGAAGTCGAACACATGACACATCACTTTTTTTCGCTTTCTTGTATTCACAAAATTTTTGGCAAGCCAATCCAGTGTTGTGGTGAATGGATTCCCCCCACTTGCCGAACTATCGCTCTGGACACGTTTTGTTGCCTCATTCCAGGTGATGACAGGTGAGCGGATCAAACCTGTTTGTGCACTCATAGTGCCATCGATGTGGGTAACTGTCTGCAAATGACATTCTTTTGGCAAAAATCTGCATCATTTTAATAGTGTTGCTCCTTTCGTTGCTATATTTCTACAAAAAATCAATGAAAATAGGTCGGAATTCAGTAATCCAGCCACCACCTTCACTTAGTAGTTCAACTGCTCATCGTGGCTGGTAGGTATTCGTCGTGATGGAACTGTAATGTACAATGTGGATTTTATCTCTCAACAAGGTCTCTTAAGCTGAGCAGGATTTTGACGTTTCCATTCACAAGCTTAGCTGTGAGTAAACCAAAGCAGTGTGCAAAGCTTCAGAGACTCCTAGAAAATAAAACGTTGCCCAACCACCAAATTATTGGTTAAATGAAAACTGCCACACAACACGAAGATTTCTTGGTGTTCATAAAGAGGGATGTATGAGAAAATCACGTTGTCAATTCCCAAAACCTAGTCGGTGTGCAAAAACAAGAAACTGAGAACTTTGGACGTAAAAGCTCCTATTAAGAGATGGATAGCACAGTGGCAGTGATGCCCCCATTACTACCATGGCGCTAGTTCGATACCGCTCCGGGCCAACCAAGCCTTTCATCCCCCGAGGTCGTGAAATTGGCGCCGGGCTTGTCTGGGGAAAAAAAATCACTCTCTGCAATTCAATCGAAAAAAGCCCGGCTATCTCAGCAATCCAAGAAGAATTGTTCGACCAGCGTTCTACGACATCCAAGATCACATGAAAATCCTCAAGCAGCAACCGAAGCCACATGTAAAACTTGGAAGATCTTCGTAATGAATAATGGTGGCGAGGAAGCGAATTGAACGTGAGAATTGCTGTGGTCCGAACAGTAGATGTGAAGAGGGGTCAAATAAAACGAAATAAAAAAAAGTAAGTCATACAAGTCAGTGTGTTCGAAGAGGTTCTTAATGTTAAGTAGCTCATCAGACCAACAGTGATAAGACAATGAGCTTCTGACAGCTTGCAATATCGCGGAGAAATTGGGAAAAAGTATTACTTCAACTACCTGAAAGACAGGCGAAACGAAGGACCCGCATAGTGTTGTGGTGAACGCGTTACTCCCCGAAAGGGACAATAGCGCATTCGTTCCCCACCGCAGACACCTGCGGTCCGGAGTTTTCGCAAATATCACAGCATCATCTTAGTTGTATTTCACATGATACCCTACCGTTAAAAATTATAGTAGGCAGTAAATAAAAAGGATTGGCACCAGAAAAAAGCGTAAAGATCTTAGTTCAATCTAGTCAATCAAATGATTTTCTCCATTAAGGTCTTCACTACCATTTTTTTGAGAATGTTTTTGTATTGTTTTTTTAATTCGTCACAAAAGCGATAAGAAAAGACAAGGTCCTTTTCTTGAGATTGACTTAAGACCTCTACACCCAAAAAGAAATTGCCTTAAATCTGTTTTCTAGGGGTGATAGAACAAATGAGGTCAGTGGTCAAAAAAGTAGCCTTAAAAACATGGCAGGAATTTCTTCATCAGTAAGCAAAGACTAGGATTGCCATCGTTCTTAAACATTGTCTTTCTTCAGCATTTCTGAACTTGCCATGCTAGTTAATAGCCATATCAGGCAGTAAAACTCTTCTGTAAAGCAATCAGTGAACTCGATAAAGAAAAAAAGGTTACAATATTGAGTGAAGTTAGTGCTAAAATCCGGGACGATGCGGTTCGTTTTCATTGCGATTCACCACTTACAATGCTAACACGACCGTTTTGTAACGACAATTTGATACTTACTTGATACTTGAATGGCCCTTCCTCATTGGTTGTGCGGGCCCCAGCATAATCTCCGTTTTTCGCTGGTTAAGCCATTATGGTTCCCTGGAGTCTCGAGGTTAGCCTGGCCAAAGTCTGCCCCCAGCTCTTCACCACCACAGGCAGTCGTAGTCCTCGTGGATCAGAGGGAGATTTGCCACCATGCGACTAATTTGATACCTCGACGGTGGTGGATTCTGGTATTGATTTACTCTTAGCTGGGCTTCCTGATGAAAACACCGGACTCCAAGAGACCCTGCTCGGAGATAAATCCTCCACTGTGCATCGCAGCCCGACACCCAGGAACACCTCCCAGTCACGATGAGGCGGTAAACCGTTGGGAGGGTGATGACAACTATGAAACGCCCATGTCATTTGTTTTCCAATCTCCTGGATATTCAAGTTTGGTTATCTTGCTACCTCAGGTCACAAGAATTCATGAAAATATTACGTTGTTCTTCCAGTTTTAAGTTTTCTAACCGAATTTGTCGTACTGTCAGTAAGAAAGGGCGCAGTGCATGATTTAAAAACTTGAGCCCGTCCTGTTAGTAGGATATGGTACTACATAGAATATCATTTCTCTCATAGTCGAATGAAAATATTATTCCACGATGATCAACAAAAATGCTTTTTGAAACAATCCTAAACACTCCACTTCTATTTGTCCTGCATTGACAGACAAATAAAAATAAAGCGCTAGGCGTCGGGTGAATTCCAGATAAGTGCGCCTTGAATTGCACACCATTTGTAGCATCGCAAAGAATTTCCTTATGGATTGAATGCATACATGGCCAACAGTGACTTGCGATCGTCTGCCGACTTATCAAGCCAGTCCTGTTCACCAGTCGGACAAGTCTGATAGCAATATGCCTACCTCGAAGGAACGAAAGAATTGAAGAACCTTGCGCGCAGAATCGAAACAACGACCGTGGGTGTACTGCAGACCACCTCTAACCAATGAACTGCCTCACGCAATAACACATCCTTCCAATAATTGTTACTATAAAGGAGGAAAATGTTTGGCCGACGCTGTTTTACACGTGATCGAACCGCGATTGCGCAGGTTGATCGGTTCTAGTTTGTGAACAACGTGGGCGTTGCTTTGTCGTGCCCATATCCCCATAGATCGGTCGCGATAAAATGGTCGGTTGAAATACGAAAAGTTAACTGAGGTCCTGAAGAGATTTTAAATGACCGCACACCGACCTCGTCGTCACGAAACACATCGAGAGATTATACGAGTGGAGGATTCCGCTTCGCCTAACTCCTACCGAAATCAATATAGGCATAGGATAGCTCTTAACCTAGGATTGAACAAAAAAAAACCGTTGATCAACTTTTCTTTGAAGATATACTGTGCTGAAGAAGTCGAATGATTTAAGGAATATCGCCGAAGAAGAAATATAGAAAGTTTGATGTCGCTATGCCAAGCTTTTCCACCAGATTCTTCAGAACCTGGACTACAACGAGATCAACTGTGAAACGAGAAGAGATAGAAATGCGGAAAAGTGCATAAATTGAAGAAACACCACTTATTCCATTTTGATGAAAGGGTGGTATCTAAATTTCTACGTTCTCGCACCCTATCACAGATTTCAAGACTTCACTGCACGTCACTTCTTGTAGCACAGCTCTAACTCGAAGAATCCAGTTGTATCTTTCCATATTTTTTTGTTGTGTGGCTTTTGTTATCTATTTGTAATCCGATTGCGATTCACTAGGAGTCCAGTTGGAGTCCAGTTGGTAGCTAACTTCTTCTCATGCTAAATAAAACGCCTTTCCAAAAAAGAGAGATCCTTGCTTTTCCCAAACGCTAAAACAGGAAGCAAAGTTACAAAAGTGGCAAGAAATTACCTAAACCTCCTGTTGTCAACGCGGTGACTAATTGTAAAAGGTAAGGTGGGTGTAAATTTAAAAGTGCTATCTAGTCGTTCGAAAATGTTATTTCAAACACCGTTAAATAATGAGTAGCAGATGGAAGCACGTGCAGTAGAAGTACAAAAAACCTTTTTAAGTGTAGGGTCTCAAAATATACTGTGGGTCCCAGCACTTCTTTTTGGTTGTCCTGCAATCCCTATCGACAGAGGTGGTCGTGTCTACGTATCTTGTGAGTCCATGATCTTTTCCGAATTCTCAAATATTGAATATTGTCAATTTCCACTGAAATCCTGTGGTAGCCCTTGTGATTCCTGGCACTGGTTTAACCATGGCTGAGCTTCTGAATGGAAATGACGAACCTAGGGTCCCCTCACATTTTTAGACGTGACTAGGGATGAACTCGCTGCTCTATGTTCTGTGTCGCAGTCCTTCGTAAAATAGGATCTTAAATCACAAAGGGGCGACATAGCATAGAGAGATGCAATGGAAATGCAAATAAACGGTATAGGATAAAGCTCTTGGCGTTGGTCAATCCCTAAGAGATGCTCCATTCATTCCACTTCATTAAGCATAGGAGATGAATGCATATCCTGACCTTTTGCAACTGCTTGCGGTGATTTATCGATTATCAATTCAGTGCCGCTATCCTAGCAGACAAATCTAGAACCAATTTGCCAACTTCGAATGGATCGAATCTTTACTGATCCCGGTGGAAGGGGTCGAGCCAACGACCGCATGTCTATTGCAGAGGGCCTCTAACAACTGCGCTACACGCTCCCGTTAAAATGAACGTAGTAAGAATGATAAATCTGGTCCTCAATTCTCGAAAAAGGCGAGCCTATGGTGCTTTCATCTCATGTTTTCTCAACCCTAGCTTTGACTTCAAAAAGATTTCGCTTAGCTTGAAACTTCGTGATTGTTCGCTTCGCTTATTCTTCACTGAAATTCTCAAATGCTCTAAATAATACTCTAATTAACCAGTAGGTTTTTTCAAATGAGGTCTTTCTTCAAGATAAATAAAAAACCCTTCTTGCTATTTCTATTCATTCGCACGTATCCATTGCTGGTCGAATATCGGATAATTAACAGATGAGACATCCATTGTGTTAAAGGTCCGCATGTTTCCCTAGTTATAGATTTTGTAACTCTAGATATAGATATTTATGTGGAGTGTAAAGTATCGAGCATCTGTTGCTTATAATGCTGTTTTTGCTCTTTGCTCATATGTGGCTCCTATGATTCTTAGTTCTCACAGGGGCGCGTGTGGCGCAGTGGTCGGAGGAGGCCTGCGCCGCATACATGGCATCGTTCCCTGCGCCTGTGGCCCATCAAGCCTTCCATCCCTCCGGGGTCGACAAATTGGTACCAGACTTATCCGGGAGCATAGCAGCACTGGCTCAATACATCGGTAGGCCACGGCGAGTTATGGTAAAAAGCCAGATATGCATTCAGTCACCTCCAACAATGTTTAGTGAAGTCGAATGTATGGCGCATCTTTCATGGACTGATCAACGCCGAGAGCTTTTTAGAGCTTTATGATTCTTAACCCAGAGGAGACGGCTAACCGAAGAAAGTCCGTATTACTCTAAATATGAAGTAACCCATTTTTGAAAAGATGTCCTTCATTGTGTTCTAAAATCATTCACGTCCAGTGTACCACCCACAATTTCGTTGGTTTCCATTAGCAGATAGGTAGCCTGAGGCGGTGAAAAGCATAACTCAGTAAAGCAGGTTGGCGAAGTGGTGCAAATGCAGTAACCATGCAGGTCCGTGAGGTTGTCTTATGGCTGCGAGTTTAGTGGCTTCGGATCTGTGTGAAATGCATTCGTCGCGTTTTTTATTCTCTCAAGTTCGCGGCAACCAGAGATTTACTTCTGCCCTTTAGACGATGTCCTCCCGACGGTTTACTGGCTCAACGTGGCTGGGAGGTGTTCATCGGTGTTGGCTGCAATGTACAGAGCCAGCTCATATCTCCGCGAAAGGAGGTCTCACAAGCTAATAAGGAGTCCTGCGTTTCCATCAGGAAGCCCAGGTAAAAAAATAAACCAATATCAGGATCCGTCACCGTCCTGGTACCAAGCTAATCGCATGCTGGCAAATCTTCCTCTGATCCACAAGTGCGGCGACTGCCTGTGATAATGAAGACCTGGAGTTCCGAAGACGCCCATTGCGTTCTGATTACCAAGAAAAGAACAAAACAAAACAAAAAAGAGGAAATCTTCTCGAAGAAGTCCGACCACCGGGAAGGTAATCCACTTACTTGCATAGTACGGCGTACTCCAATCATCCCTGTTTCGATAGTGGTAATAGCTCAAAAAGTGTAGTGCAAATAAAATATATCTAGTAGAAAGAGGATTGTTTATTTCCTTCTAAACAAATGTTTAAATCGTCATAATGCGGAGATGTAAGTACTAAAATATTTCAAGTGCCCTTATAAGACTAACATTCGCAAATCGGACGAGAATCGTCTTGATTTTCGTATCAGATTTGGTGCAGTCAAACGTTGCGCATCATCAGTCATAGCTCCAGATGAAATGGATAGGCTAGGGAGGATACGAATTCTCACGGCGCCCCCGAAGAGTCACCCACCCTCTCCCCCACAACACCCCCAGTTTTTCAATGCGATAACGAAGGCCAATATTTCCGACTGAGAGCCAAGCGCAACAGCCTCTTGCATTCGACTCATATCGCTATACTAAACCAGTTCATTATCGATGGCGCAGAATTTCAACACGGATTCTTGGAAGGCAAAGCCCTTCCCGTTATCCTTAAACTCATACAAAAATCTTCGACACTCAATATTTTTTTCTCCTGTTCTACAGGCAGACAATTTTTGACAATCGAAGACGAGAAAATCTCTCCTAGATTACTAAATTTTGCTGGCGAAAACAGCAAGTATCGAGTTAAAGTTGGTTAACGATAAAAAATTGTTATGTTACAGTTTTTAGTGCCCCTATTGATTAGTTACTTAAATAACCCTTCTTCATATACTGAGTAGGTCCCGACACTCTTTCTATTCGTTTCTTCGTCTTAAAAATCCCCATTCGCAGAGGTCGAGTTCAAACCTGAATTAGGCTGCAGGTAAAGGATTGGTCGATTTAACTCTTCCTTAGCAGGCCAAATGCCAGTCGAGAGTGGTTTTTTATGTAAACCATAATAGCCGGACTAGAGTGTTCTCAAGTCGTTCTCTAGGTAGTTAACACCTACAGAAGTTTGCTGTCTTGCAATCTGGATTATTCTAAGAACGCAGAAAAATCCGATTGCAATGAATCCTGCAATTAGTCGACCGAATGCTCGAGGACAAACGATCAATCCAAGTCAGTGCTTCCATTATCGTTATCAAATTTGTGGAGTGATTTGCACATTACGTCCTTCCTATGGTTTAAATCATATAAAAGTTTGGAATGTTTTAATACTTCCTCTGCATCGCCGTAAACCTCCCTTCGGTTCACAAGGTGACAGCATGTGGGTGACCTTCTTGGAAAAACGAAAGGGCACTCTTGAGCAATCTACTGAAACTCGACCGAAAAAAAGAACTTGCTTAAATAAAAAGATTCTAATGAAGTGGGAATTATGCTAGGTCCTTAAAATTCTTCGCTAAGACGGACTATTCAACTACCAAGTGCGCATTGTTCACGATTCCTATGTATGCACTCTTTTTGTACAAAAATTTTTTACCACCATTTCCTTTTTTTTCTGATCATTTCTGGCTTTCTGGCTTCCTTCTCTTTTTTTCGTCAATACGTCTTCACAGAAAGCAATGTGCAATCATCAGGTGAGTGAGCTCTGTATTCGTCGAAAGCGTTCCACTTGCATATTTCTGCATTTATTTCCTCTGAATCATGACTGTTAATTAGTTCCTTATTTCCCCTTCATCTCTTCCATCATTATTGCCATCACCATCGTAATCATCACCTTTACTTCCCTACTCATTATCTCCTTTTCTTCGTTTTCTTCACTTACTTCTATCAAATACAGTGGCAAACTCATCATTCAAATATTCCCTCTCTCTTGAGAGAGAGACTTATACTTCCTTACTTCTACCAGTCATGAAAGAATGTTAATTTTTCTGCGCAAGATATATGCACGATTGCTGATGGATGGCTGGAATGTCAGCTATGAGTTGGGCTAGAGGAATCTAAATGTCCGAATCGCGTGACTAACAATCGTTCGTACAACTGTGCATAGGTATAATAGCTTTTAAGGGTATTGGAATTGCTTAAAAAAAAGCAAAACCGAAAACTACCAGTGGGCGGGAAGATTTTTTTAATGCTTGCTGGATTCTGTACTCTTTACCGTATCGTTTACAAATGGCTCTCCAAAAGTCACCTGCCTAACAACGATGATGTGGAGTACTAACAGAGTTCGTATCGACTTCGATGTCCAGTCCGAACAGTTCAATCATTGCCTGATTTAAAAGTCCTCTGAATACAACTGATACTGTATGAATAGTTCATTACAACAAATTCCAGTTCTTATAACACATTACTCAGGTTTCCGACCAGTTCTGAACTAGTTTCTCCTGATAGTCGATCTAAAATCAGGGTTCGCGATTCGTTGGACGTCGTCTCATCGGCTCGTCGACAATTCCCGTCAAACACTGACTCGGATGAATGAATGAATGCCAATTCAGGGTCTCTAGCACTCACCATTCCCCTCCTCCCGGCCGTCACGCAGAATGTTTTGCCAGCATTTTTTCTCGCCGGCCTGTTTGGCCCATCGATCGGCCCCATAGCGCAGTCTTCACTCATGGTGAATGAGCCTGGGACTAGAAAGGACTGGCTCATTTTATCCAAACGACTTCAGGGTCTGTTGAATTATCTCAGTTTTCAGGAAGGGCGAAAACAGGAGCTCACTACTTTCCATGGAGCGGTTTTCTTTTGACTGACTAGTTCCGGTTTCGTCAGGTCTTCATTTGTCATCTCCGACTCCGAGGTCGTGTTGTTGTACCATTTTTTCATCGAGTTTTTTCTCTAATACTGTCAAAATGACTTGTCGTTCACCATCGATGACAATGAGTCACTTTAAAAACAGTCCTTTTGGTTCTTATTTTGTGTTTCTCTTCGGGTCAAATACAAGTAAAATGGATTCATGGGAACTTTATGCTTTAAATAAGCCCGGTCTTTTTAAGAAGAATGTCGGAACAGACACATAACGGAGAAAGTCAGCGTTTCCTCAATAAAAATGTCATTGTCTGCTTATCTCAAGCTCCTGTCAACGTCTTTTTTGTTTTTTTCATTCCACTTTTTCTTCTTGTAATGTTGGCTAACCCCGCCTCCATCGATGTCCTTTTCTCCGGCTGTCGCTCTCGCTCTGCTCAATTCGGAATCCACCGCCCGCTATGTTTGTTTATATTTTTTAGCAGTAACAGTCCAGAGAGAGGAAAAAAGAAAATCGCATTTCTAATCGGCTGTTCATTTTCTTTCGAAGTATCTGTCCGACTCGTCGTGTTGTTCCCTTTAAAACGCCGTTGTCGTTTTCCGATCTCTCGTTCTCAGTCTTCGTTGGTTTTGTATTTCAGTTTTGAGCCACACTAAGTCTCACTCCTCTGTTTCAGCGTCAGCTGCATTCACTCAAAAGTTTGAAGAAAGCAAAGGTATCTTCAGTTTTCCTGCTGCCTACGTCTATTTTCACTTGAATGAAGTCCATTGTGAACACATTAAATCATAGTCTTAAATATACTTTTCTGAAAATCAGTTAACGACTAAGGTATTGAGATCTGCTCATAATCCATGATTATTGTCAGGAAAGCAGTTACTCATTTAAATGCTGCTATATGTACTGCTCGTTCTGGCATGTTCTGCCGACCAAAGTAATTTTTCCGCTCGTTTCGTTGTCCAACAAACTACAGAACATTATCTAATCGTGTCGTTATCGTTCCTTCATCATCTACGGAGGCGATCAGACTCGTCTGTGAGTTCGACTCCATCTCGAGGATCTGTCGCCTCATTGATATTTTGGATGTTATTCAAGCGCGGTCTTCCCTGGGATCGCGAAATTGCCGTCCTAGGGTGGTTTCACCAAGATTGAAGGTTTTATATCGCAGTTTTATCTTCTTTTCGAATTCCGTTTCATATAACTTAGAATATCTGCCCGACGGCGTCTAAATGTTAGGGGATAATTCTCTTTGCCTTTCATTAATGTCTGTTATAGCTTCACGACAATCAACAATCCTTCCGTCTTGTCGCAAACAACAGCTGAGTTGTCCGTGTTTTCTTTAGTGTTATTGTTTTCAAAGACTTATTTATCAAGGTGATCTAGGCATTTTTCACAATTATGAGTAGAAGTCAGATTTTCTACCTTGCGACTAGATTACTATCAGTATGGCGATGATTCTTTCCATAGGGTTACCCTTATCTAGGCTTCTCAATGGAAATCTCGAAATGCTAAACTAGGAAGACCCTGCTGGAACGATGAACCATCTTCATTCCGTACATCGCAGCCCACGAGATCATTCCCTGAGCACAATGAGGCAGGCGCTAAAGTAAATCTAAGCCACAAGACACGCACGTGAGACATCTGTGGCCTCATTCTATGTAAGAACAGCAGAAGAAAAAGTCAGGGCTGTGTCACAAAAAGTGTGAAGCTCGTCGTTCCTTGAGCGAGCAGAACCTATTGAGCAGTTCTGACGCGTGGTACTGACGTGGGAGATTTTACTACTACCTGTTCGATTTACTCAAGCACTGACCGGACTAATGGCGTTATATTTGAACATTCTGCTGCTATTCTGAAGACAGTTGTCGTTGGTATTCCTATGTTTTCAAAGTTTTGGCTAATTCTTGACTACTGATTCCTTCCGTTCGCTATCCTATTGATGGGCACGTTCTCACTTTCTTTGTTTCATTATCCGATAAATATCGCTCATCTTGTTGGTCGAATCGTTGGTTGGTGTTGTATATCGGTTCTATACATCGCCTCATCTAAAACTAGGCCGACTGTCTGTCATTGAACACGCCGACCGATCGCGTGTAATTAAAACAAACCTCGGGGACCGGTAGCGGAAGACCATTAAACTGTTAAACTAGTAGTATAATAGGACTAGATCAGCGCGTTGTGTTGCACGGAATGGATAGAACGTGTATAATTCTACAATGGGTGGCGGATAGCACAGTGGTAGTGATGTCCGTCATCACGAACATGGTGCTAGTTCGATTTCCCCCTGAGCCAACCAAGCCTCTCATCCCTTCGACGTCGGGAAATTGGTACCAGACTTGTCTGGGAAAAAAATCACTTTCTGTAATCCAATTGAGAACGCTCCAGCCCGGCTGTCTCAGGACTCCAGGGAGAATTGATCGACCAGCATTCTACGACACTCAAGATGAAATGAAAATCCTCAAGCAACAATCGAAGTCACACGAAATGTTGGAAGATCTTCGTGGATGATGGATGCGAGGAAACGAATCGAATATGGGAAGTGCTGGGATCCACACAGTAGACGTGAAGACGGACCAAATAAAATAAAATAAAAAAATAATTCTACAACACAATGCATTTTTGATTTCATTCTTATGTTTTGAGAAAAACATGAATCGAAAGATGCTTGCTAGTGTTTCTGATTCATTCAAGTTTGGTATTGAAGCATCTGGAGAATAATTCGTCAACATCGACGTTTCTTTCAATAGTCATTTGTTATGTAGTCTATGTTTTCCCGCCTTTTCCAATTCTTTCTGTACAGTTCTCACTAAAGATCTCTCCGTCCATTCGAAATTTCCTCCCTATTTCTTTTTCGCTTTCTTTCTTTTCGTTCCTTCGACAGATTCGGTCACACGCAACACTCAAGTGTTTCACATTTGCTCAGTCATCTTGAGTTCTTTGCTTTTTTCTCCTCCTCGAATGCTTCTTTCGGATTGTATCTTTTGAACCAACTGAAAAGTCTTCTTTTTGCGCGATTCCTTTACACTAGCAGGACTTGGCGACAAAGTGGTGGCGGAGAGTGGAGGCGAAGGGTAGGGAAGGGGGTTACAGGAGTGAGGGACAGTGGGTGGATACATTTTATCTCTAGCACATAAATTTCATCACCAGAAACAATCAATGTTTTTCTTTCTTGCTGACAACGTTTTGTAATCATTCAATGTTACTTTTCATGAATGCGATGCGTCAACACTCTTCTTTCCGTCCATCCGACGTCAATCATTTCTCTCTTGAGAAAAACACCACAAACCTTTTCTGATTAATCGCTAAGCTAGTGCTGACAGAACATTGCTAATGAATAAGATCTTATCTACCGCCCATTTTTTTTCATAGCAGGGTATTATGTGAAAGACCTCTGACAGGTGATTGCTGGTGGCACCATTAGGGTAAAGAAGTGGCTGCGAGAAAAAAAAGAACAAACGACCGCCTCCGTGGTTCAGTGCGTAACGCGGAAGCTCCCGGAAAGCGTAATCACATTTTCGAATCTAAACTGAGGTCTGAGTTTTAAAAATATCACAGCATCGTTGTCATCGCTAATGTCTTTCGTGCAACCTAGTGACAGTCTAACCCATTTAAGAACATCGAAGCACAGGTTTTTGGAATTCGTTTTTAGTGCAAACAATGGACGTGAAGTGTTTTTTTTTTGAGATGTTGATTTTCTTGTGCCTAGAAAAAGTAATCAATACTTGGAATCAGTAAAAATCAATAAAAGGATAAAGGATAGGGCTCTCGGCGTTGATCAATCCCTGAGGGATGCGCCATGCATTCGACTTCATTAAGTATCGTTGGAGGTGATTGAATGCATATCTGGCCTTACAATGACTCGCGGTGGCCTACCGATGTATCGAGCCAGTGCTGCTATCCTCCAAAACAAGTCTGGTACCAATTTGCCGACCCCGGAGGGATGGAAGGCTAGGTGGTCCATGGGCGCTGGGATCAATTCCACGTGTGTGTCGCAGTGGCGCCTCCAACCACTGCGCCACACACGCCCTGAAAAATCAATAGGTGACAGAGTTTTCACGGTCAACAAACATGAGCGATATCTATGTCGTTCGATAAGAAGAAAACCTCTGCTCTGAATTCACTGCCACTCCGGTCTTCTCATTGTTATCTTAAAATCCGTGGAAAAATCGGATAATACTTTTTGATGTTTACGAAAAGGTGTAAAAATAGAGATTCTTTAACTAATCTGTCCAGTACGTGTCACTAACAATTTGTTCGTCGATGAATTGCTCATCAGATTTTACGGAACATTGAACGAAGGGCGTTCATGCGGGTTGAAGTGACGTTGTAAATGCACTGAACGAAGAGAAAGACGTTTAAATAAAGCTTGAAAGTAGTCTTCGGAAAAAAATGAATAGAAAACTTAAGGACTTATGAGATGACTAAACAACGCCAACCATCTAGAAGAAAGCGATTACCGCAGAGGTGTGAAAGAGAAAATTCAGTCAGGTGTTGACCACCTTGACGACAATAAACAGTTGTTCGTCAAAGATCGCAGAAGGCACGAAAAACTAAGCAGGTGAACCTAATTAGAAGATGAACGGGTGGACTTCAATTGCATATTCGATATTTGTAACTCTAACGATCCAAGAAATTTAGCGAAGAGCACTGTAGCTTTGACATTCCACCTGAAGTCGAAATAAACGATTATCTTGGTGCGGGTATGGCGCAGTGGTTAGTGATGCCGTGGATCAGGAAGTAAAGACACTAGTTCAATCCCCGCTCCAACGCTTTCCTCCATTACACTTGGAACGCCTTAGCTTGGCTACCTCTAATACTGCAAGCAGAACTGACTTTACCAGCATTCCACGAAATCCATGAAATGGACGAAATCCTCAAGCAGCGGCCGGAACAACAAACAGGATGTTCGAAGACCATTGTAGATGTTGGATGCGAGGAAACGAATCAAATGCAAAAAATGAGGGGAACTGCACAGTATATGTGATGACGAGTCATGTATATTAAAAAATAGGTGAATAAAAAACGACTATCGAGTCGAAAGTCTTAATATGAAACGTTAGGCGGAATGAACTACTCAGCGACGGCTGCAGAACTTCTGTCTTAATCCGACACGTTAGTAAACTAAATACTCCTAGTCCACATCTGTCAGGATAACAGTTATAGTACTTGAAGAGAATCGCTTGAAGTGGACGCTCCTTCTGTCATTCCTAGAGCTGAGGGTCGTCTAGGAAGCTGTTCTTTCACTCGGCTGATTTCTACATTTACGTGGTTGTAACTTTACTTTTCAATGTTTTTGATTTCACTATTCATTTTCATGCACTCATTACTTGTTGTTTATTTACATCCATTATTTGTATCTCTAAAAAGCACGCTGATGAAATATAGCAATTTCGAAATATATTCCTTAAATACATAGCGGATAAGGCAGAAAACGTTGGGTGTTGATCAACTGTTTAGAGTTCCGCTATGCATTCGATTCCACTCGTAGCATCGTAGAGGTGATTGAACGCATATTTGGCCTATAGAATGACTTGCGATGGCTTACCTATGCCTCATTTTGGTGTTACTATCCTCGCAGAGAACTCTGGTGTCAATTTTATGGTGCCGGAGGGTGGGAATGCTCGGCGAACTTGGTGAACGGGATAGAACCAGCGACTACGTATGTATTGCTTGCGGGCACCTCTACCTACAGCGTCTAACGCATCTCCTTTAAAACAATTGGTTTAGAGTAGTTATTTCAGGGAAATTTCGTAAAAGTAAAGTAAATACAAGCACGAATAGGGAGATATAGACATCATCTCGGTGAGTTGAAGTCAATTCAAAGAACATAGATTCAATACTGCGAAGCAGAATTGCGAACGCTGTGTCGATTTCTCGGCATTACTTTGTTGGAAAAAATCATTCTGTTAGAATATTTAGTGGTTGGTTTAAATTTACCCTTTAAAGCACATAAGGTATTGAGGGTTTAATGTAGACCTAAAAGGGCACGCGTAGCGCAGTGGTCGGAGGTGCCCTTCGACACACACGGGATCGATCTTCGCGCACGTGGCCTACCAAGCGTTCCATCCCTCCGGGGTCGACAAGTGGCCTACCAAGCCTTCTATCCCTCCGGGGTCGACAAATTGGTACCACACTTGTCTGAGAGCATAACAGTACTGGCTTGATACGTGGTAGGCTACCGCGAGTCATCATAAGGGTCAGACAAGCATTCAGTCACCTTCAACGATGCTTAATGAAGTCCAGTGCGTGGCGCACCCCTCATGGATTGATCAACGCCGAGAGCTTTATCCTTTTATTTTTTAATGCAGACCTGTAGAGGAAACTTTACCCTGTCGATCGCCTCAAGGATAATCTTTTCAAAATATTGTTTAAATCATAAATTTGTCTGAAGCACTAAAATTCCTAGAAGAACTTAAAGCAAAATTCGAATTTTTAAATTGCTTAACGGAAGCGCGGCAACCGCAAAGATCTCTGAGAATGCCCGTCAAGGACACCTTCGTGTTCGGCTGGCTGAATTCCCTTTTCAAGTGCTCATTTGCCATCCAACTCACTAACAGAGGCCTTTCTTTGCCTGTTTTCATCCAATTTTTTTTTAACCATAACGGTGCTCTCAGTGAACATTCGTCAATGGGTCAGGAGAGCATAAATAGCCATTGAACCTAGTTAAACTGAAGCTGAAGTCAAAATCGCAGTTGTTGATTGAGTTCAGTGCCGTATTGTGCTCCAGCTGACGGATGTTTGCTGATTGCAACGATAGAGTAGGAAGATTGCTGAGAGAAAGGCAATGTAAAAGCCTTGCTTAGTGTGATGAATAGCACGTCTGCCCACGACAAGGGTGATTATGGTTTAAAAGCCTAGCTGAGTGCCAGAGTTTACTCATGTCTCAGCATCCTTATGGTTGCAACTCACATAGTACCCCCCATGAAAAAAAGATTACACAAGAAATAACATGTTGTAAATTTCCCCTTGTTCACTTCCCTTTTTACTTGGGTTATGATTTACGGACCACTTTAAAAACTCGTGATTAAAAAAACTCATCTTGACAGAACAGGAAAATGTCCATCTTTTGGCAAAATTCTGCAGATTCAGTAAAGTTCTCAGTCCGTTTGACAAAGGTCGCCATTAGCTGAGATATGTTGGTTTAAAACTGAAAGGCGAAAACATTTTGCGCACTATTACGCATTGAGGTCAATGCATGCGGCTGCTCAGAAGGGTTTTTTATCGCTTACGTTCAAAGATAGTTCACAATTTGAATGCGTGCAGGCTTTTCAGTACTTCTGTTGCTCGGTTATTTGAACAAGTTGGCATATTTCTTTACAACATAGATTTTCCTCTTTGTTTCATTTATTCCTTTTTATTTTTCCCGCTACTAATGTTTACTTTTTATCTAGCACTTGCACATATACATATATATTTTGTTTGTATAAGACTGATTGAGGTTACATCGTTCCGTGCTTGTTTTAGGGAAGATCTAAAAATAGCTGTAACCATGGGTGACACTGCTTAAGTGGAAATTATCTTTAAATATACATCTAAAATAAATGGAGTTATTCAAACTCTGCTAATCGTTTCGCTACGACGAATGACAGTGAAAGGGTTTCTATCGTCAAGGGTAGCAGCGTACTTGTTCGTTTGATGTCACTTCACTTTTCTTGCTCTTTTAAATGCCTGCTTTTCTCTACTTAAGCTGCCACTCCTCGTATGGGTTGCAGGCCCAACACTTTTTTGATTCGCTTCGTCGTCATGCAACCGTCATCCTGATAGGTGGTCGAGTTAGTGTCGGAGTTCAGGTAAGTTTCGAATAATCGTATCCTCCATGTTGAATGCTGGTCGAGTGCGATTTTCCCTGGAATCCTGAGCCGTGCTTCGGCATTTTCAGGTCCTCACCACAGGAATTCATCGGCCTTAGTGGATCGGAGAACGTTTTTCCGCTTTGCTACTCGGATTCATCAAAGACAACAGCTATTCTTGTGGCGGCAACCATTGCTGCGTTTAGTCGACGAGGCCGACCGTGGAAAATCAAAGCTTATCAAAATAGATGCTGTTTTCTTATCTTCTTTTCTCGGAATAATCCTTTCTTTGAGATAAAGTTGATTTAAACAATGAGCTAAGGAATCTTTCCACAACTCAAATGTTCTGGAATTTTTGAGTTTGATGTTATGAGGAGACTTAAGCCGAGGCTGTTTTAAATTGCTTAACCATTGAATGTCCCCCAGTAACAATGTCATGCATGGCAAGCGAAAACTACGCAGTGCGGACGAGTTCCTCTTTTTCTCATAATCCTAACCGTAGTGAATTTCATTCCGTCAAGGAATTCCAGTGATTCTCAACGTGGACGTCGCTCTGCTCATGAATTCAACTCAGACACAGAATTACTAACAAGATAAGATTGGATTCTATCTACCCAAAATCGGATACACATCTCGTTTAGTGTCGCTATTTCAGACTACACAAATTTGTTAGGGATCAGATGAAAGTTATGGAACGTTGAAAGCGTTGAGGCTCGCGGCTGCACATTGATTCTCTCTCTCTCGCCATCTTCAACCCACTCACTCTACACCTCTTCCCTTCCACTATCCTCTCTTACACCAGCCAATCACCAATATGCCTTTAGCGATTTTCAGGCTCATGGTTTCATCCAGAAACGACTCGCAATTTCCTGAGGCTCACAATTTCATCCAGTGACAGCTTGGAATCTTCTGACGACCAAAGTGTAATCCAGAAACAGCTTCGGATCGTCACGGGAACACCGTGAATCTCATGGAGCTGAAGAAGTCCACCTTTTGTGCTTAATGTTCTAGCTCATACATTTTCACCGAGCTTAAATGCCTGTACTTTTTCTCCATATTCTACAAATGTTACTTATATATCAATTTATGCAGCGGTTGATATATATATGTACTTTGGCTCAGTACTTATCTTATGTTTCGGTTTCTATTCAAAAAACTTTTATTCTTCGTTTACCCACTAGGGGAGTTTTTTAGTATGTAAATAAAAAGCCAAGTCATTGAAAGTGGTGGTATACTGTGCAAACCACCCCGCAATATTACAGGGTGCGTCTAGCCCAGTGGTTAGGGGTACCCCGCAGTGCACAAATGGTCTTTGGTTCTATCCCATACGCAGAGCTAACTCTTCCCCTTCTCTTCGGCGTTGGCAAATTGCGCCAGCTTTGTCTGAGAGAAGAATAAAACAGAGACTTGATATATTGGTAGGTTTACGCATGACTAGGCGTTCACATATAGGCCAAATGTACCTCAGATCATTTTTACGATGCATAATGGAGTCGAATGCATGTCACACCTCTTATGGATCTACCATTGCCAACGTATCCTTAGGTGGTGAAATGCGATGTGCAGCAGACGTCCAGTTACCACCAGTGTTACTTCGAGTTGCGAAAGAGTTCGGCATTTCCATCTACAAATCTAGTCAAGAGTAAACCTACACTGCAGTAGAGCTCACCGCGCTATATCTGGACATGCTTTCAGAAAAGAAAACCAGTAAAAATAAGGAGCCTTGTATTAAAAGTGCGATTTTCTTCGTGTCCCTCGAGAAATCAAGCCCACTGGACGGCTCTGGCTTATGTCATTGGCGAATAGGCGGCGAATAGAGGTCTGCCTACTTAAGTCACTAAGTATCTTAAGGATTCTAAGTGACAAAAGCAGTGGTAATCATCTCATACAGAGATGAATATGTAGCTCTTCCTTCACATCCATTGCTTTCCTGGATTTTGAGCAGCTTTATCGCATTTTCTCATTTCTTGGCATTGTTTGTCGATGACGCCAATGTTGTTTTATCACCAACGCTTCGTTTATCTTCATTTCTATCAGTTTAAGAACATTTCTATGAATAATAGAGAAACCAATCTTTTCTATTCACATTCGAGCCTGTCTCTGTGTTGTGTATATGTTTACGATCCGATTTTTCTTGTATCCGTGAGCGTTGCAAAGCATCTCCCGTTCATTTGTCTTCATGACGAACCGGAAATCATTATCGTAGTAGTATTCACATGCGGATAGTATGACGTCTACGAATGCAGCCAGATGTTCTCTGCTGTAGCTATGCTTTGCTACATGCTGCTTATTTGACTTAGAGTCTTCTTAGCTTTCTCATATTAAAAAACAGGTCAGTGCATCTGGCGACCTGAATTCCGATGTCTATTTATATTCCTGGGTTCCCGATGACCTATCCTAGCATTGCTCCACAGTTTTTCCTTTTTACCTCAGTCGTGTCTCTAAATATTTATATTGACCCAACCACTAGATTACAAATCTCAACGAAGACAGAGCAGAGATTTCAATAAACTTCCCACTATTAACTCTGGTCTCTAAAAGATGAAGCATTCGGTGTTGATCAATCCCTGAGCTACACACCATGTATTCGATTCCATTCGTAGCATCGTAGGTATGTATAATGGGATGCATATTTGGTCTCTACGTAACTAACAGAGTCTGTCGATATAACAGATTGATGTCTTTGTTCTCTCAGACAAGTCTGATACCAATTAACCAATTACTGATGGATAAAGGCTTGATGATCACGCGAGAAGGTCGAACTAGAGATTCCATTGCGTATTGCAAGGCACCTCTGAGAACTGTGATCATTGCGACAATCCATTGTCACTAGTCATGGAAAATGCACTTTATCTTTATAATAAAAATTCAAGCCAAATCCCGGATATTTTGATGGTGTAGTTGTGATAAGTGCATGAAATTCTGAACAATACTATTTATATCTATCTTTATGCACGTGACAGTTGCCCAGAATGTCGTCGTACATCCTGAGAGTCTTGTTGTCCTGCACTCCAGAAGAAAACGAACTCGTCTCATATCTTTTCATGCAAGTAAGTCCTACGTAGTAACTTCGAGCCGGCTCATCAAGAACGCAAGAATTTGATTGTTGACGGTGGGGGTTAGACAAATTTTCTGGAAGTCGTTCTAACAATTTTCTTAATTCTTATTTTACACGAGCCGCCTTCACATCTACTTGCGCATCTCAGGGGTACTCCTGCATTTGTTTCGTTTTCTCGCATCCATCATCCGCGACGGTCCTCTAACTCTTGTGTGGCCTTGTCTGCGGTTTGAGAATTGCCATCTTCTTTATGGATGACGGTGAATGTTGGGCCTGTCGATTATCCTTTTGCCGAGCTAAAGCGTTCTGACTTGGATTGCACAGAGTGAGCCCTGCGTCTCCGGAGTGATGAGAGGCTTGCTGAACTTGGTGTGGCGCCGAACCAACACCTTGCTCACGATGAACTGCATCACCACCGCTACGCTACTACCCCATTTCCTCCCTCCTTTTTTTCAATTATGATTGCAGGTTGAGTGAATATGTGATTAATCGAGACGAAAGAAATTGTGGTTTTCTTGTTCAGCAATCGCGATGTTGTTAAACAGCATACATTTACTTCCATAGAAAAACAATACAATACAATACAACAGTAGCTGATGTTTCGGCAATATCGCCTTCTTCAGAGCCGCTTTTTTTACGTGCCTTCCAATGAGGAAGATTTGAACAGCTGATTATAATCGCATAAGGTTGATGACTCAAGGCGATACTGCCGAAACGTCAGCTACTGTTGTATTGTATTGTATTGTGTTTTTCTATGGAAGTAAATGTATGCTGTTTAACAACCTCGCGATTGCTGAACAACAAAACGACGCATTCATATTCCAATGCCGAGGTTAATAGAAAGTCGATCCTGGGAACGAAATTGTCACAGGCAATTGGTGTTATCTGTTGAACGTGCATGTGATGACACCTATCAGCTTCATCCGAATGACAGCTTATGGTCCGGAATATCGATCGGCACATTGTTTGGTTCATCTTGTTTATTCCAACCAGATGGTCACAATTTGGTATAGTGGCTTCGATTGCTTCGCAGACAGGACGGGACAGAGTTCCCATTTAGCATTAGTATTAGACACATTGGGGCGTGTGTGTAGCGCCGTGCTTAGTAGTTCCCGAGCAGTACACGCTGGGTCTTTGGTTCAATTCTGCTCGCTTAGATCAGGAAGCTGTCATCCTTTCGAGGTTGACAAATTGGTACGGAACTTGTCTGAGAGAATAGCTGCACTGATCCGATATTTTTCAACCCGACCGTAATTTAACCTCCGTATTAATAAGCAATACCTTCCTGAATTATTAAGTTAACACGAAAGTGACAACAAGGCTTATTCGGCTAACGTTTTGACGTCTTCGTCTTCATCAGAGCCGATGGTTCACATTTGTTCGCATTCTCAATGTAGTGGCTTCATCTTCGTATCGAGTCGAATCTTCTTCAGCTCAATAACCCAAAAACGTATTGATCATTAATACCTCTGTTAAATGACGATCGATTTGGAAAGTATTGACTTGCTATTCGTTATGCGCTGGCTAACATGATACCCACTGCTGCAGCATGAGTAGTCCCGTGAAAAACATGTCATCACCACCGGCCAGTCACGATCAACAGCAACCGTACGGTATAAAAGAGCGACGCCAGATGAGGTTGCATCGTTCGATCGGCACTTCACCGAAGAAGATCCGGACTCTGTACGACGAAGAAGACACCACATCGAGAAGATGAACGACTGCTTCGGACCATCGATTCGGATCATCGGCTCTGAGGAAGACGAAGACGTCGAAACATTAGCCAAGTAAACATCTTTATTAACTTCGTGTTGGCTCAGTAGTTCAAAAAGGTACTGAATTGATACATCGGTAGGCTATCAAAAGTTATTCTATAGGCCAGAAATACATTCAATCATATCTAAGATCTTAGGAATGGAATCGAATGCATGGCGAATCCCTTAGGCATTGATCAACGCCGCGAGCTTTATCCCTTATCCTCTCATGAGCTATCGATTAGTAGACCAAAACCCTATACTCAATATGTTCTTAACGTTCTAAAGAAACCACATTACAAGTACTTGATTGTGATTCCGGTTCGAAATCCCGCTATTCTAAACATCGAGCCACAAAATTGGTCGTCAGGTTTGGGGTTTCGGATGCGTCACACCTCAGCCAATAGTGATGACCTCGTCTGAGAGTCCTTACTTGCTTTGATTCCTATCGATTTCTCATCTATGAACAACGAAATCCAACCTATTTTATAGTGATACTATCGACTCGTCGATTTTTTCAGGGGTTGAAGACGAGGATTTTGAGTCAGCGTGACTAACTGACGTGCTTCACACCGTCAATAGTGAGTGGGGATGGTGTTGAAGCCGTTAGAGTTCTCCGAATGTATCGCTGATACGCCTTGGTTTCGCCAAAATCTTCACGAACACGAAGTGGTTCTCGAAGACGCCTACAAGAGCATCAAGAATATCGAAACACAATGTCGTGAGCTGATCTCGTGCACAAGAAGTTCGTTTTTTTCTTTTCGTTCCTTCTTTTTCTTTTTTTTTCGTATTATTTAGCTCATTTCGCTTCAATCGATTACAGACATGAAATGACTCGACAGGGTCTGGTTCTTTCTTTTTTCTTTCCACCGTCCATTTGATTGCTCCTATGGGACCTTAGATAGTTTCTTGCAGTGTTATTGTCAGATCACACCTAGTCACCTAAAGTGGACGAACTGAGTCAAACTAAAGGCCAGCGAAATCCTACTTTTTAGAGACGTCTTACTTCTATTCTAGCTCTAAGTTTTTTATTCTTTATTGACTTTGAAGCAAACGGACACATCACCATAGTTCATTCTACATATCGGTTTATTCTTTTCATGTGCATTTTGGTTCATTTTACGTACTGATTTGTTGTTTCCATAATTAATATATCACGCCTATATTTCATCCTACCAACGGTTTACCGCCTCATCGCGGCTGGGAGGTGTTCCTGGGTGTCGGGCTGCGATGTACAGCGGAGGATTTGTCCCCCCGCAGAGTCTCCCAGGCTGAGAACGAGTCCGGCCTTTCCATCAGGAAGCCTAACTAAGAGTAAACCGTTACCAGGATCCACCACCGTCCTGGTATCAAACTAGTCACATGATGGCAAATCTCTCTGATCTACAAAGGCGGCGACTGCCTGTGGTGGTGACGACCTGGCGCAGACTTTGGCCAGGCTGTCCTCGGGACTCCAGGGAATCACAATGGCTAAACCAACAGAACTCCGAAAAAAAGTGGAGATTATGCTAGGGCCCGCACAACCAGTGAGAACGGGCCATCCTAGTATCTAAGTATTTCAGCAGCGTTGACGTCAATTGCTGCACTATTAATGGTGCACACGAGATTGTTCTTAGTAAATGTAAAGATTTCTAAAAGGGGAAGTTTGTACTTTGAGTTAACTCGTATGATTTAAGAAGTGTGGGCATTTTTTGTGATACTATGCATGGAAACGGAGGTGCCTTTCACTGGTACTTGTATTCAGACACTAGGTTGAATGTCTTATCACAATTGGCAGAGTGTTAACAATACTAATTGTAGTTACTTTTTACTTACTGTCTATTCTTTTTTTCATGGCAGGGTAAAATAAAGGGTAAAGAGTAAAGCTTTTGGCGTTAATGAACCACTGGGGGATCTGCCATGCATTCGACTTCATTAAACATCGTTTGGAGGTGGTTGAATGCATATGTGTCCTTTACAATGACTCGCGATAGCATACCGACGTATCGAGCCAGTGCTGCTATCATCCCAGACAAGTCTGGTACCAATTTGCCGACCCCAAAGGAATGGAGGGCTTCGTGAGCCTAGAGCACGGTGATCGATCCCATGTGTATTATTGCAAGGCACCTTTGACCACTGTGCCATAGGCGCCTCTGATGGCAGGGTATGACATGAAATATCAAATCAATTATATATTGTAGGTTTCCCAACTGTTTTACTTAAGTGAACTGGGAAACCATACATTTTCAGAGCTGTCTCTTGCGCAGCGTGCGTTTGCGAAAACCCTAACAGAATTTAAAATTGAAACTGTTGGAACAACACAAACGGACGACGAGCGAGTCATTGGTACGAGTTATACTTACAGCAGTTGAATATTTTGATTTGAGCTCCTTTGTTTTGCAGGAAATTGTCTAAAGGAGTTTGCTAAGCTTATTAACCAAGTTGAAGAGGAACGAACGAAAATTCTCAACGAAGCTGAAACTCATTATTTGGAGCCGTTGAAAAGGTTGCTATTTAAATATCTGGCCGATTATGCAGTTCTATTGGTTGAGTAGAATACAAATCTTAACCCCTCCCATCATCGATGGTTTATTTTGTCAATCATTTTCGTTTCCACTTTGGAAACTATTCCTTTATCTTTTATCCTTTGCTTTGCAAACTACTATTTCCACTCCTCTCTACCTCCTTATCTTCTAGAACAAACTGAATTCCTCGGTCTTCTGTTTTAAGATTCCGTGTTGAAGCAATTGGTAAAACCCTACACGAAGAGAAGAGGAAATACGAAAAGGAGAGTACGAAATTTTATCAAACGTTAGAAAAACATCTTCATCTTAGCACGGTGGGTCTACTTATTAATTTCATAGGTTTCGTTTACCTTTACCTTTTTTGATTCCACAACAATTTCTTTTTCCAATTAGTTCTTGTGAGAATGGGGCGCGTGTGTTGCAGTTGTCGTAAGCGTCCCGGGACAAACACATAGGATCGATCCTCTCGCCTGTGGCTTCTTCACCTGTCGATTTTTCAGGGCGTGTGTGGCGCAGTGGTTGGAGGCGCCACTGTGACACACACGTGGAATTGACTCCAGCGCCCATGGACCACCAAGCCTTCCATCCCTCCCGGGTCGTCAAATTGGTACCAGACTTGTCTGGGAGGATAACTGCACTGGCTTGGTACATTGACAGCGCACCGCGAGTCATTGTATTGGCCAGATATGCGAATTCAGTCACCTCTAACGATGCTTAATGAAGTCGAATGCCTGGCGTATCCTTCAGGGATTGATCAACACCGGGAGCTTTATCCTTGCGAGAATATGAAGTACTGTTTTCAGATGCGAAAGAATGATTTTCGTGAAGCGGATGCGCAACTGGATATTCAGCAGCGTAGTTTCTTCAAGGCTTCCCTACAATACGTGGCTGAAATTCAGTCAGTTCAAGAACGAATGAAGTTCGAGTTTGTCGAAACGCTCAGTTCCTTCTTATATTCTTGGCTAACATTTTATCATGTTGGTAAGTTGACACTCCTTTGTGAACACGTACTAATGTTCTTTTTTCCGGTTTTTGTTATAGATTTACTCTTTACAGGCCATGTCATCCACGAAGATTTTAAGCCTTTTCTTGACGGGGTTCAGGATAGAGTTCAAAAGGTATCAACTCACTTAGTTTCTTCAAAAGTAGTTTTCTTCAAGAAAAGGCTGGCTGAGTTGTTTTAATATTGTTAACATTTTCTGTCTAGACAAAAGAAAGCTATAATGCTACAATAGCTGAAGCTGTGGAGCTCAAAGATAAGATGCTCAAAACACATGCTAAGGCGGTGAGTTAACCTTCACCGTTTTTATTCCTGACTTTATGACTAACTCGCCTCATTACTCGCGTCTGTTTCAGAGTCAAACAACTAATCCGTCAGGGTCAACTACTAGTGGATCATCTGAACGGTCATCTACTATCAAACAAGGTTACGTATACATGCAGGAAAAAAGCAAACTACCCAAGACAATAGGTAGAGATGTGCTTGCTGGGAAATGGACTAAGTACTACTGTGTTTATTCGAAGGAAACAAGGATTTTCACAATGATTCCAATCACTGCAACATCAAAAACGGATATGAAAGGTGCTTTGGGCTTATCCGTTTCATTTAAGCTTAAGGAATGTGTACGAAGATCCTCAGATAGTATTGACAAGAGGTTCTGTTTCGACATCATAGCAGATGAGCGACCGGATGTGATGACGTTTCAAGCACTTTCGGAAGAAGATCGACGCCAATGGATTGACGCCATGGACGGAAAACAGACGGTTTATACACCAGGGACTGGTTCTTCTACGACAGCTTTGCAGAGTTAGTGACTTTTTCTTAATTTCTGTCAAACCGATGATTCTTAGGTCTTCGTTTTCAACATGCCCATTTTTTATTGAGTTGCTAAACACCTTCTTTTGTGTGAAACTGACAAGAAAATCTTGCAATGAATTGAAACTTTAGTCGGTGAATGAACAAGGGTCGAACAAATAGACTCCTCAGTTTTTTATTCTGCTTAGTAGTTTTATATGTGGATGTAGTAGATGGTTTCTTAGAATCCCGTGTGTTTCTGTTCTTACAGGGATTCTTCTTTTGAAGTTATGGAAGGAACTATTCATTTTGGCCATTTTGAAAAGGATTGCCGTGTTATTTCAATGACTATTTTTTTGAAGCATTTTTATACGAATGAGTTATCCTCACATATCGTGTGAGCCACATATTTCTCCTTTTTCGTTTTGTTCTCCTGCAGCCGTCACCCGTAGAAGTGTTTGGGTTTATGTGTGGTTTCAGCTGCAGCTTAACGATTTCTGTTCTCGTTTTACTAACACGCTGCATGCTGGTAAAGATCTTTCTCCGGATTTCGGGGTGCTAAATCACTGTCAGGTATTCGCCATTGATATTCAGTAACTCTTGTGGATTAGAAAGAAGGTTACTGCCTTGAGAACTATAACTATTCTCGCGGTTAGTTCCGAAATCATATTATCAAGGATTGGCGATATTTTCGTCCTTTTTGCCATTCTATTCATTCGGAGCAATTTACCACTCTTTTTTCTTTCTTCGAGGTGGGATGTGAATATTGCTGATGTAAATAATTTCACGGGCTAGTATTCGCAAATAAACCGCACTCTAACAAATCGCATTACAAGTGGCTCTCATTAAGGGAAAGCAATAAAGAAGTAGTAGTAGTAGAGAAGTTCCATGAATTTCAAATCATCATCCTAAAGCTTTTTCGGAGTATATGGGTGCTGGAAAGCCCGAGTTTAATAGTTGAGAAACACTGGATTTAAAAAGCGAGCTTGCAAAAGGAAAGTCTATTTCACGAATTTTTCAATATCTCTTCACTAGCAATTCGTATTCTAGACTAGATTCGATTTAAAACAGGTATTTGGTGATATAGAGTTAATAGACAGCCGGTCGTGTGTTATGAACCTTTTGAGGAGGATCAACGAGGTGGGCCCATGTGTTTATAGACCACATGAATCACCTGTATACACAGCTGACTAACACTTTTTTCTGTTCAGTTCAGGGTGGTCGTTGTCGCGAACGATGTTTGCCAACTCGGTGGATTTTAGACTCGTGAAGTGAAAAAGCTTATAGTAAAGTTCGTTAACCGAAGTGACAATCCTGAAATAATGCCTACTTGCATTTGTTACTAACATTGAATTCTGGTCATTTTTTTTTCTTTTTTTTTTGTAGAGGCTTGTATTTCACGCAGAAAAGCGGTTGTCCCGGTGGAATTTCCTCCAACACGGTGGTGATTTCGCGAATGCGTTAATGGTGCTCGCGACTACCACGCTAGTGTTGAAATTGTATAAATATAAACATTATTTTCAGTTTTTGGAAGCTTAAATTGTGACACATTGACAGCGACGTTCATTATCCACTGACTCACACTGCCTCACATGTGTTTTTCGGACACCAGATGTTTCCGAGGACTGGAGAATTTGAGATGCATACAGAAAGGGCTTTGCTGTATCGCCGTGTAAATAGTTTGTCTAAAGTGTTACTTTAGCCCTGAATTTGTCTAAACTCCCAACGGTTTACCGCCTCATCGTGGCTGAGAGGTGTTCCTTCGTGTCGGACTGCAATGTGCGCAGGGGGTTCATCCTCCCTGCAAAGTCTGACAAGCTGAGTAGGAGTCCAGTGTTTCCATTAGGAAGCCTAGCTAAGAGTAAACCACTACCAACATCCACCACCGTCCTGGTATCAGACTAGTCGCACGGTGGCAAATCTCCATCTGGCGGCGACTCCCTCTGGTGGTGACGGCCTGGGGCAGACTTTGGCCAGACTGTCCTCGGGACTCCAAGGAATCACAGTGGCTAAACCAGCAAAACTCCGAAAAAGTGGAGATTATGCTGGGGCCCGTGCAACCAGTGAGGACAGGCCATCTAAGCATCCAAGTATCAGAGTTTGTCTAGACTTCAAATTGTCAAGCATTTAAAACGAGTTTCAAGTGTTTAAATTTTATAACGTAAACGCGGCAACTCAGAGCATTTATGGTTGGGCGACATTGTCACTTGTTACAGAACGAGATCCATTGTATTTAGTCGCTCAGCTGTCCGATATCGAATACCGACGAGGAAGAAAGATGTTTTGGGCTCTAAAACTGAGGACTTCATCTTGGCAAAACAAGAAAAACTATTAGCTGGCAAAGATCTCTAGATTTTAATGGGTTTTGTTTCAGCAAAGTTCGTCGTAATTTGAGGCACGATTGCTTAAAGTTGAATGCCACAGTTATTTTCGGACATGCGTGAATGTGTAAGGAGTACATTATCCTTCAGGGGCACGTCTAGCGCAGTGGTTAGAGGTGTCCTGCAATACATATGGGTTCGATCCCGCGTCCCAGGTTTAGCAAGCTTTCCATCCCTCCAGAGTGAGCGAATCGGTACCACACCTGTCTGGGACTGGGAAGATAGCAGTACTGACTCGAAATATCGGTAGGCTACACAGAGTCATTGGATAGGCCAGATATGCATTCATTGACCACAAGTCATACTAGATGAAGTCGAATTTAAGGCGTATTCTTCAGAGATTGATCAACGCTGAGAGCTTTATCCTTTATTGCATTATTGCTTTCTACACCAATCACCGGACACCTGTCTTCTCGATTGTTGTCGAGGAACTTTAACGGACGTCAGTAAATTCATTAATTGTCCTCGTTTGCAAAAGCAGCCCAGAATGTTCTGTTAACTTTAAGGGATCGTTAAGTTTCCGGCGATATGTGAGCAAATTTGAAATTGGAATCGAACCCTTGAACGATTAAATGTTTAAGTTTTTGAACCCATGAAGTGCTCGGGTTTTCTAGAAACTGTCAACAGCCTTCGAAAAAAGCGCCAATGTCGCGAATGGATTATAGCACGTAGCGTTGATATATTTGTGCTTCTGTTCTCACTCTTAGGATGAATTGTTTGATGTTACAATGTTGCAAAAGTTAACGTGAAAATAGACATTGCTGGCTTTGTTCCAACAAATGCAAATTTCCTATCAGCAAGAGCCGTAAAAGTAAAGTCCCTGTGGTTTTTGGTACTGTGCTACCTAGTAGCCAATAGATTATATCGAATTTTGGACACCAATCAAACAGGATTAACATTCGACGTGAATCCAGTTGATAGGAAAGTCAGCTACATCCATTTTTACAGCATCGATGGGGTTTCCCATTAAAATGTGATGGTAATGGATTCAAGGGCATTTCGATCAATATCGGGCTATGTCTGAGTTTCCCTATCTGCACATGTATAGCAACAACTCAAAACAGAGCTTTTTTAAACCTAGTTGTTGAGAGAGCTCTTTTGTTGAGAAATATGATGAGGAAAGCAAGTAAAAATTTATCCAACCTACCATTAACGCGAGGGACTTGTGTCGTGCTTGGAAGAAAACGAGTGAAATCGGCGTGTAACATGTTCATTAGAATTCTCCGTTATACTGGTTTTCAGAAAGCGTGCAGCATATTTTTCCCAAATGACTCATTTAAAAGCAAATATGATGATTTCTAAATACTGCTGAGACTTTGAGAACGACCTGAATGATGTTATGCTCATTGGTATGAAGCTTCGTCAAAGCTGCTTTCTTAGCATTTGTTTGTAGGCTTAGTGGGTTGAAGTGATATTAGTAACCCCTAGTTGTGTAGTTGTTTGCCAATGGCTAACGTCATAATCCACACACGACTTGTGGTAAATATTATTTATTTACATCGTAATCCACTTCTATGTAATCCCAATATTTGCTGCTCTTAGCAACAAATCGCATCGGAAGAGTCGACGGATGTTTGATGGAGGATTGCGATGCCTTAATGAAAGCCCATTTGCTCGCTGAGTACGCTGTGCAATATCGTTGCCTGAATAGTTTATTTTGAAGGCCTGATTTAAAAAATATACAGCTTCAACATCCATGAATCTAAGGATCACTCCAATTCCACATGATAGGAAGTAGTCGAGAGCATAGACTAAAGGGACACTGTGGCAACGTTGGTTATTTAGTCATTCCAGGGTTTGAAAATGTCCAAGTAGGCGGCAACCAACGGAAACATCGTCCATGCTGCGGAATTTTTCTCCTGTCAATTACATTTTCCTCCTCACTAATTGAGATGGACAGTCAGCGGAACCTTGGCAGTAGTGGATTCTTTACTTGCTGTCTACTTGCGGTAGAATTTATTCAGGGCTTTTCAAATTTTTTTTTGACGAAGAAAAATTTCATGGTGGTTATTCCGGTACAGTTGGCCTGTGGGCTACCAGATATAAAAGGCCAGTTTTTCGTCTCTGAGCCATCACCGTATGCTCTACTCTGTTATTTCTAGTAAATTACAAAGTTTCGTCTTGCAATAGATTATGCAAAGTCATTCACCTATTGAGCAGCGAATGCATACTTTTTGAAGCCGACAATCATTAAACTTCGGTAACTAAATTAATCAGTATCTGCTTATATGGTTGGGATTACACGAGGTTGATAAGAGATGTTTATTCGGCTAACGTTTCGACGACTTCGTCTTCATCAAAGCCGACGATCCCTGTCGATGGTCCACAGTTATTCCTCTTCTCGATGATGAAGACGAAGACGTCGAAACGTTACTCGAATAAACATCTCTTATCAACCTCGTGTAAGCTCAACAGTATAAACAGTGGATGCACATTTAGTAGCTTCTTCATCGCTTTAATAGTAATTTGTTATCGTTTCTGCCAATTCCAAGCTCTCATTGGCAAAACCGCAGTGCTTTTTCATTTTAGTGTTCTTTACGTTATTTTTTTTCTTTGAATTTGCAAATGATGGAGTGTCTATCCAAAATAACCTGGATGTGGCAGTAGTATTCATTAATGCATCCATCTATCGGCTGTCTAGATGAGTCGTGCTGCTTATCATTTTGCCCTTGTGTTGCTCACAAAAAAACGAGAACGCGAGACGAATTAGCTCACGAGTACATCAATGTGTTGAGAGGTGCTAGTGAAAAGACGTCGTTCACATCAATTCCGTCGAGCTGGCGGCTTCTATGCTCAGTTTTGTTCTAATTCAATGGACATTGTTTTACTCCGAACAGAACAAAGACAATACACTTTTGCGAATTCTCGTTGTTTTCAGTCTTCAGACCAAGTTTGTTGAATCTACGATTCGTATCGAAATACGGTCGTCTTCGTCTATTTTAAGCTCAATCTCTAAATCTTCTCAACAACCACGCAATAGCCCTTTATGTGTTTTTCTTTTCTTGTCCTGTCAGAGAAGGCGTGAGCCCGTCGTCCTCTATTTAGTATTTCGCTTCATTACACTAGCGACTGCAATGATGTCGCATCCAACCCAGCACACGTACGTATACGCCCACTTTAACACTCGAGAGAAAATTCGATTGTGTTCGTCGATCACCCTGTTGGTTGAAGACCACGACTGGTAACATCATTCTCCGAGTTAAGAAGGCAGAACACTCTTTTCCTTGGCTTTATAGTTCATTCAACCAGGTGTAAACAATCCTGGTGCCATATCCAATATGCGGCCCGAAATTTTAAATTCAAATAAGTTTGTGCTCTGTGAGAGCTTTTTCTTAAGCAGTGTGATCCACGAAACTATAGTTACCTTCGCAACCGTTTTCCATGTGTCTAGCAAGGATTCCTTTCCTTCTTCTTACTCATTTTTGACTTCAGTTCCGTCCGCGTTCTTGGGAAGGCTTATGTCGTGTCGTGATGTTCTTGCGAGATTTTCCTATTTGTAATTTTTCTGTATGTTTGCCATCTATGCAGTAAGATCCTCTTATACGCTATACACTTATGCTCAACTTGGAACACAAATCTCTGCTCAGAACAAACGTTTGCAGTCAAAGTAGAAACAGGTTTTTACATGTTTTTTTTTCTTAGCAGTTGTTCAGTCAACTTGTCACTTCTTGACGATTTTTCCCTGTTGTCATGGCTTCGCAAGAATTTGAAGCGCCATAGTAGGTGATGTCATCTGACGGCCATAAAGCAGTCTCCCTGTGCTTCCTTTAACGCAAATGTCGACTCGGAAAAAAAGTGAAAGAGCAGCAGTTTTCTAGGGGTTTATCGATTTTGCTAATTACTGCATTGCCGTTGTTTTCGCTTTACCAGTGTTTAAGACGCCTTATTAGATGGTTCCATCTGCCAAAGACAAAAAGCTCATGGCAACCATCGTTTGATACAAATTTGGTTTCTGAAGTGTTTTGGTACATCATCATTAGCCAACCTTGCAAAAATATAGTCAGTTGACATTAGGAATCCATTTATTCAGCACATATTACGATTCGATGAAGAACCGACTAGTTTTCATTGCGCAGAAGAAGTGCAATAACAAGCAGCAATGACGTTGTTCATGCTGAACTCATTTGTCCAGTTGTTTGTCTTCCATTTTTGGTATCCCAGAACTGTCACTTTACGCGTAGTTGTTTCGGATGCTCTCGAATCATTGTTCGTCAATCCGCTTTTGTTAGCGTGGAATATCTGTATCGTGCTCATGGTTTCCGAGCCGGATGCAGTATTGGTGCTAAGAGTTCTTTCCACTTGCTTAGGGTTCAACTTTGAGTTCGTATAAACGAAATTTTCTTTCCATGTTCGTTTCAGTGGTCGCAGTTGAACACTTTGAAGAACGTGGTATTCGCCATTAAAAAGTGATGAGGCGTTCTATTAGACATGTGTGGCCATTTCGGTAATTCAGCCAACCACCTGGAGTTGCTTGCAAACCAAAACTATGGTGTAATGCCTTGGGCTCTCTTGTAAAAGCTGTACCTTAACTGATTTCGGTCATTTTTCACCGACGGAGATATCAAGTTGCTCTATTTGTCCATTCGCAGTGATTATTTGGTTGGGTTTTAGCTATTACGGAATGCTCATGGGTTGCAAGTCTCGGTAGGGAGGTGGGGCCAACTTCCAGCTGTCTAGCTCAGGCGTTGGTTGAGCTGACACGCCTTCCTCGCTGGAGCTTCTGAGAGCGCATATTCTTCTGGAGGGGACTCAGTTATTATCTCCACTTTCGCTCTCCCTTACAGTACAGTTAATGTTAGCGAGTGGAGGAGAACACATAACTAAAACGGGATCATCCATAGTTGCTCATCGTATGATGCGTCTAAGCAGGCGTCACTTTGCGGTAGTCTATCGAACTGAGGTGGCTTTTAGTAGTAATTTAAGCGCATCTGAGCGTCCTCTTCAGTTTTATTACCCTTTGTCTTATCACGCTGATCGTCTTCGTCAAACCTTACCTATTCTTCGGCTAGAGTACAGATTTTTGGGTCTCATGTTGCAGTCTTCTTGCTCTGCATGCCTGTACACCATGATGACTCGAATTTATCAACATAGGTAATTGACTAATGAATTCCCTTCCTTATTTTTCCCACTCGTTTGTATGATTCATTCCAAGTTTAATAGTTATTAGTTGAATTATTTGTTTTAGCGCATCAAACACTTCTGGCTCGTGTTTTTATTTAGACATTTTGTGCATTCAAATTTTAGAAAGTTGTCACATAAACCGGTTGGAATGTCTACTGGTCGTCCGTTTATCACTACAGCGCAGAACAAGGCAATTTCGAGTTACTGTACCGATCCTGCTGAGAAATCATTTGCTGTTGGAACCTATAATGTAACCCAAGGACTTCGAACGTTTCACAAAGGATCTGCATTTTTACCAGCATTCGTCATTGAAGGATGTCATGGTATCTCATATATGAAAATAGCTATCCACTTTCTTCCAGTCTTTGCTGTAAACCAATTTCGAGAGCTAAATGAGTGCAGCTACTCAACCACTGTTATCTGGAAATGAGTCATGTAGATTCTACAGTATCAACAATTCTTAAGATACCGTCTTGTTTGCGTTTCGGACTATAAAACACATTTAGAAATGCAATAATACTTTAATGAATACTAACGTTTTTAATTTACCTCGACTTTTATTCGCCATTTTCTTGATAAGCCACACACCGAGGTTGTTGTACTATTTATTTACAGTAGCTGACGTTTCGGCGGATTTCGCCTTCTTCAAAGTATTGGAAGGTCAAGTTAATTGCAGCGTAAGTCAGCCAAATACTTCCATAATCCCACAGAAAAATCCGGATCCTAAATTCCAATCGCATTTTGAGCGGCCCTCTTCAGGCTCTGACCAATTTCTATGATCCTTCCACTGAGTATTCTATGTGGAGGCCAACCGTATAGAGTTCACACAGATGGATAATATACCTGTTTCACATCAAAATATCATGCTGATATCATATGAGATCACGCATCACAGCGAGGCTTTCCTTCGTGCAGTTCACTTCCGAATTCTCTGAGTTTACCCAGAATGCTTCTAATGGTTTTACGTGCCGAAGTTGTAGATTCCTGAACGAGAATGGTGACTTCTGCATCAAAATCCGCTTCATTATCCTTGTGCCCTATGCACGTATAGTGGAGTATTTAGTTTAACTTTACGCTTACCGTCTAGGTGTTCTTCTATACGGACACAGAGCGGCACGCCCATTTTGTTAATATATTCATTGCTGTACACTTTAGAAGAGGTCAGGTACACCGTTGTCGAAATCATGCAATCACGATCTCTACCGTAAGGCAAATTATGAAGTCTTGAATAGACGGTGAGGGTTAAGTTAAGCAAGGTATTCCATTAAGCCCGCATAGGACACAAAGATATAACGGGGAAGATTTTGGAGTAGAAATCACCATGCTCGTACAAGAACCTCATACTTCACTGCGTAAAAAGGTTAAAAGCATTACGGATAAATCCCAAGAATCCAGCAATGAACCACAGGAAGGAATGCCGCGTTATCACGCGTGATCTCACGCAACATCTCAGACTGATGTTTCAACGCGGAAATGGCTCCTTATCGATCGCTGTGAATTCACTAGGGTTGGTTCTCCACGTGGGGTCATAGAAAGCGGTAGGTCCATGAAGAAGCTGTTTTGTTTCCAGTTCGACTGGAACTTATGCATCATGGTTTTTCTTTACAGGTTATGGCTGACTGGGTTTTAGTAAATTTGACTTTTTCAGGCCCCGAAAAAGGTGAAATCAGCCAAGACGTCAACTATTGTAAATAAATACTATCATAACAACCTAATGTGTGCTTATCAAGAAAACAGCGATTTATTCATCAGTGCCGAGATTAATGGAAAATCGGCCTTGGAAATTATCTAAAGTTTCGTTTTTGTTTTATCTGGTTAGTCAAATAGTTCATACAATTGTAATGCATCGATTGTCCTCACCCTATATTTGTGCTAAATCGATTATCGACTACACTTCTGTTGTCTCCCTCATAAACCAGGGAGAAAAGTCGGATTAATTGAAATCGATAATCGATCAAATACTTCTCACATGGTAAAAAGTTGTGAAAACGGAGATGAAACGAGAATAAAGACGGTTGTGACAGAGATTTGAACTACGATTCTTTAGAACTAAAATTCTGGAATAGGGTTAAGGTTTTAAGGTTTAAAAATGGGATAGCTCAAAATTGGGATATTAATCCTTTCACTATAAGTTTAATGAAGCTCTTGTTCTATGTTTACTTTTATTTCAGCGCATTTAGACGATAACGGATTCGAATTTATTCGACAATGCATAACACTGCTTGAAGAACGAGGTATACTCCGCTTTTATCTCGGTCTTATCGGAAATTTACTATTTCTTTTTATCGAATCGTTGAAGCTGTTCAGGAATCCGAGAGCAGGGCCTCTATAGAAACTGCGGAGTTACGTCAAAGGTGCAGAAATTGATGCAACTGGGCTTGGATAAACGAAAAACGAATGGTGACAAATTGAACATCAACGATGATGAATGGGAAATTAAAACGATAAGCAGTGCGGTGAAGACATTTCTTAGGTATATAAAGATATAAATCTATTTTCGGTTAGAGAGTTGGTCCTTAGTTTCATTTGTTGGCTAAGTTTTTTGTTCTTTTTCTCTTATTTCTGGAGAATTGCTGTGGTTTTGCTGCCTACATATTCAAGTAAAGTATAAAAGATAGAGTTTTCGGCGTTGATCAATCCGTGGGAGATTCGCCATGCATTCGACTTCACGAAACATCGTTAGAGGTGATTGGATTTATATCTAGCCCAAAAAAGTGACTTGGGGTCGTCTATCGACGTATCAAGTCAGTGCTGCTATCCTCCCAGACACGATCGATACTAATTTGCCGATCTCGGCGGGATAGAAGGCATGGTAAGCTCAGGACGCTGGATTGAACCAACGGCTACGTGTGCATTGCAGGGCCTATCTGACCACTGCGCCAAACGCACCTTACTAAGAAATGGTATTTGCATACATACTACTAGTTTCATTACACTGCTTGTAAATTTACAGCATTTTTTTGCCAATAAGTCTAAGAGTGGTTGTTTCTTTGGGATATGGCCGTAGCTAAATAATTGTTAAGTGTGGGAGGACAATAAATGACAGATTATGAGGAGTTGGTATTAGCGTTTAGTGATGCTACAATCAACTTCAACTTCATTTTTGTTGTATTCCTTCTTTAATTTTTAAAGAGTTAGGAGCCATTAATGATTATTACTGACTGTAATGTAACTAAGCAATTTTCAAGATCTTCTCTCTTTATATTAACTTCGGCTTTGATCAAATAATTCACTGTTTTCTTGATGAGCAGACACCAGATTGTTCACAAAAACATTTATTCAGTGCAATACTGGCTGACTTCCTGATTTTGAATCTCTGAATGGCTTTTGACCGTTTCGCCCTCTTCCAAGCGTGAAAAGGTCAAAGCGACCCACAATCTACTCAGTGAAACACGTTCATAACCTCAGCAGAGGAAATTAGATACATTATGTTATTCGCATAGTAAATAGCTTCTATTAAACACACCGTTTTAATTCTCTTTAATGCTGCGGGCTATATAGTGGAGATCGGTCGTACAGAGTCCTACATGTGTGAGAACTGTGCCTGGCTCAGGTCTTGAAAAATCAGCCTGCGGTATGGCTCGAGGTCGTGCGTGATCGAAGACACTCTTTCTTGGGATTCTTTTTTTGCATTTTTTGAATTTTTTCAAGGGTTTTCTCACACAGATGTTTCAGATTTTTGTCCGGAAATACTAACTTTTACTTCAGAATCTTCTCCGTTGTCTTCGTGCTCTATGTGTGCGTAATGGGGTGTTTTGTTTGACTGTTTCACTGTAACCGACTTCTCTGAGCTGGTCCTTTCTAAGAAACATTTTATGGATGTACTTATTTCCTCTAAAGTGAAGAGCAGAATGAGCGGGACGTCACTTTTTCTAGAGCTGTCTGTTAGGCGCGTCGTTTTTCGCTCTAAACCTATCTGGAGGAGCTACTACTCTTTTGTAGCCATTAAAAGTGGCCATTTTCCGCACAAAGTTGAGGGATTCCTCCTTCTGCTATCTTTCGGTGCAACAGCCGCCAATAACTGAATATCATCGAGCACTTTAGGACGCCATCTAGTTCGTAACCGATGGCATGACCACCTATGCGAAACGCAAAATTGCTCAATTTGGCCTAACGGTGAAGTCGGCTTTTGCACGAGTTTGGGTACGGTATTCATAATCTCTTGTAAAGCATATGGGGCGAATACATTGGCATAACGGGTAGGCTGCTCTGCTTCCGCATATAAGAGCACCTGGTTTGAAAACTTAAAGTCAGACAAAACACTCCACTAGGCACGCCAAGGCAACGGAGACTTTGAAGTAAAAGTCAATACCGTCCGATAAGAATCTAAAGTATCTGAGCAAAAAAACTTGAAGCAGTTTGGATAAATACCAAAAATCCAAGAATGAATCGCAAGGAGGAATATCTTGTGTTCATACATGAGCTCGGCCATACCTCAGGCTGATTTTTCCTGACCTGAGCCACGCATATTCCTGACCAATACGACTCTGTACGGATGTTGTCCATTAAATAACTGGAAGGTTTAAAGAAGGACAAAACAGTGAGCGTTTAATTAAGAGAAACTGTTTCTGTGTGAATAAAGATTTATCTATCAACTTTTTTTGCTGAGCTTACGAAAGTGTTTGACTGCGTAGATTACGTGTTACCTGTTCTTTCTCGGTTATAGTGGAGGCAAAAATGGCGAAACCCTAGCCACTAATGTGCTGAATAAATCTTTTTGTGAACAACCTTGGGTCTTCCCGTCATCGAAACAGCGGATTATAACGTTACTGTTTTTATAGTCAGTTAATTGATAAGTGTAGGGAGGCATGGGACTGTTCATCCCGATTTGACAGTGACAGTTGACATTTACTCCTTTTCCGAAGAGTTCCAGCGTTTCCCTGTACTCATCGAGACTGTTATTCATTCCAAATACGTTTTCTGTCTCCTTTGTGTAATGCATGGCTCCTTTCAAAAACGGTTCATTATATTAAGTGTGACAAATAGCAGAGGTTTTGGAAAATTTACCATCAACTACTTAGAGAGTATGCTTGCTCGTTAGTACTGTATCGTCGTATTAAAAGATAAAAGGATAAAGCTCTTGGCGTTGATCAATTCCTGAAAGATGCGCCATGCATCCGACTTCATTAAGCATCGTTGAAGGTGATTGAATGCATGTATGGCCTTTACAATGAGTCGCGGTGGTTTACCGATGTATCAACCTGTGCTGCTATCCTCCCAGACAAATCTGGTACCAATTTGCCGACGCCGGAGGGATAGAACGCTTGGTGGGCCATAGGCGCGAGGATCGATTCCACGTGTATGTTGCAGTGCGCGTTCGAACACTGTGCCACACGCGGTCTTCGTTGTATTAGTATCCTAATAATAGTGCTGATGGCATTGGTATATGGAAAACTAGCTTAGAGATAGGCGAAACGATGGACATGCATGGTGTGGGGGTGAGCGCGTTACCCCCCCCAGAAAGAGTATCAGCGTGTTCATTCCCACCCGCAGAACCTGCGATACGGAGGTTTGCAAATATCTCAGCATCATTATGGTTGTAATATACTTTTTTATTTGTACTTCTGCGACATCGTATCAACCTCCGGTTTGATGTCAAGTGATCCTGTGAATGAATTACGTTGGCATGTGTCTGGATATGTCTATCGAATGAAGCTTATTAACGTATAGTATTTCGCTTAACATATGATGTCGTGTTGGACTGCTCTAAAATTGTTCCTATGGTAATCCTAGCAGTTTTCCTGGAAATTTCCCTGTTCGTGGACATAGTTCACTTGACTTCAAGTGGTCATCATCGATGGTATTTGTTCATTCTCGGCACTGTTTACTACTCTGATCAAGATGAAATAATTGATACAAACCACAGCATGATGGTAAAAGCTTATAACATAATCTTAACCTTTTTATTTACTGCCTATTCTTTTTTAACGGCAAGGTATGTTGCGAAATATAACTTCTATAATGCTGAGATATTTGCAAAACTCCGTATCGCAAGTGTCTGCGGTGGGGAACGATCAATCCCGCTGAAGGGTGATTGCTGATGGCAGAGATCGACAGAACTAGCTGAGAGAGAGGTGAAACGAAGGACCCGCATGGTGTGGTGGTGAATGCGTAACTCCCCGGAAAGGACAATATCGCGTTCGTTCCCCACCGCACACACCTGCGGTCCGGAGTTTTGCAAATACCTCAGCATTATAGAACTTTCAACATAATTTGCACGTGAAAATGGCATATAACTTAAACATGTAGAACTTCATTTAAAAAAGAACTGTTAAGGTTCGAACTAATGAAATGCTCAAAGTGGCAATATAGCGATGAAAATTTTCAAGGCCATGTTTCACTTGACTTGTCATGATTGACAAATAAACTTATCCGGAAACAGTTCCCAGGGTCGACTTTCAGTTAACCTCGGCAGTGGAATATGAATGCGTCGTTTTCTTGTTCAGCAATCGCGAGGTTGTTAAACAGCACACATTTACTTCCATAGAAAAAACAATACAATACAACAGTAGCCGACGTTTCGGCAGTATCGCCTTCTTGAGAGCCTGGAAGGGTATACTGATATACAATTTATTAGGCCAAACGCTTCACTAACATTTACAAAAGGAAAAATTCTATGGCAATTACACGATCAACAGCTTCTCGAAACACTCACCGCTTTTTTCGCGACTTCCAGTGAGGAAGATTAGAACAGCTGATTATAGTCGCGTATGGTTGATGACTGCACCCTCACCCCACATCAGAAATTGATGCGAAGGTACGGGGCCAGGTCGCGTGTGACCTCTGGACATTCCTCTCTGCTATTCATTGCAGGGTTCTTGGCATTTATCCAAAAAGCCTCAAGAAGTTAGAGTGTTGGTGTTTTAGTTCCCCACGCAAGGATAGTGAATTTTCATCAAAATCGTCTCCGCTATGCTTTTGTATCCAGTGCGTGCCTATGCGTACGCGCAAACTTCTTGAGGCTTTTTGGATAAATGCCAAGAACCCTACAATGAATAGAAGGGATGAATGCTAAGAGGTCATACGCGACCTGACCCCGTATGTTCGCATCAATTTCTGGTGTGCGATGGTGCAGTCATCAACCTTATGCGACTATAATCAGCTGTTCTAATGTTCCTCATTGGAAGGCACGTAAAAAAAGCAGTGAATTTTTCGAGAAGCTGTTGATCACGTAATTACCATAGAGTTTTTCGTCTTTTTTGTAAGTGTCATTGAAGCGTTTGGCCTAGTAAATTACATATCAGTATACGCTTCCAGGCTCTGAAGAAGGCGGTAGTGCCGAAACGTCAGCTACTGTTGTATTGTATTGTGTTTTTTCTATGGAAGTAAATGTATGCTGTTTAACAACCTCGCAATTGCTGAACAGGAAAACGACGCATACATAGCCCATAAATTTAACAAACTTACAAATCAATCAATATTTTCATTATTCGTGTTGAATTCAAATGAAAGACGATTTTGAACACCAACAACTCTTCTACGAGCATAGGACTTAGCGAATCTGAAAAGGAGTTGTGCTGCTGGTCGACATAATCTTTCTTGACAGTCATTTTGTTTGTTGCTGTAACACTAGCTTGATAACAGTAATGAAAATTCTGACCATAGTGTTGTAGGAAATAGTTTTTAGAAAAGAAGTTGAACTGTTTTTTGTTTAGAAACCTTCCGGAACCGTTGATGACATTCGATCAGCACAGTCTGTTCATTAATGCTGCTAAAATGGACGATCGACGCACGCGGATCGACCACATTCACTACTACGTGCATAAACTACCGCCAGACCATAGATCTATGCTAGAGATTGTAATACGACATCTGAAGAGGTTCATAAAGTCTTACTTGTTTGAGCTATAGTCATCTTAAAAAATCGCTCTATTTAATGAACTCTCCAAGCCCATGTATTTCAAACTAGTAATAGGTTACCTTTACGTTTCCCCTCGGTAGAGAATTGAATAAATGTCGAAAAGCAAAGACATAGGGAATAAAGGTAGGGATTTATAACATTCGCTGTTATTCTGATTTGATTCTTACATAAAGGTGACAAGATATGTGTGGTTTTTGGAAGAATTACGAGTGTATTTCCTCTTCGGCATATCTGGAAATTGAGGGTGAGGACTGTCAGAAAACGATAGTTCTGGGAACCAAACAGTTATAGTGGTTTTTTTTTCTATGGAACGTTCTTGAATAAAAATGAACATGGACATTCTTTGTTTGTAGGTCTTGGAGATACTATGAAGCTTCTAGGAGACTTTCCTTTCATGTTGATCTCTGGATTCTTCACGTTCAGTCGAGGATGTGTTGCACAATTTACTACATTGCGATCACAAGAGGTTCTGTTTTGTTTTCAGAGTGGCTGACAACAGCGTCGAGAATCTGATGACGGTTGGCAACTTGGGTGTGTGCTTTGGTCCAACGCTTCTCAGACCAAAAGAGGAAACGATGGCAGCCATTATGGACATTAAATTTTGCAATGTTGTCGTCGAAGTGTTGATTGCGAACTGCGAGAAGGTCCATTCACAGTTATATACATGCATACGACTTGAAGAAGTGTTCTTCGTATTCTTGTCGAGCAAACACGAGTTATTATTTTTATTCTTTGTTCACGAACAAGCTGACGTTTCGGCGGATTTCGCCTTCCTCAGAGCCTGGAAACGTCAAGTTGACACCACTCTATTCGGCCAAACGCCTCCATAACCAAACAGAGAAAAGGCTGAACCAAGATTTCAATCACATTGAACACAGAATAGCTTCTTTGCACACTCACCACTTTCTATAAGCCTTCCACTGAATATGTCGCGTTGGGACCAACCGCACAGAATTCAAATGGAAGAAGCGTAATGTGCCTCTCCCACCAGAATAACAGGCGTACATACTGCCCAATATCATGCGTGATAATGAGGCATTCTTCCCTGCGGTTCATTCTCGGATTTCTGGAATTGTTCCAGAACGCCTCGAAAGTTTTGCGCGCTTGTGTTCGTGATTCCCGTGCGAGGATCGTGACCTGTACTTCAAAGTCCTCTGCGTTATGTCTGTGGGTCCTATGCATGCCTAGTGAGGTATTTGGTTTACGTTTACCGACTAGGTGTTCTTTTATGCGGACACAGAGTGGTCTACCCGTTTCGCCAATGTATTCGTCTCCGCACGCCTTACAGGGAGATCAGATAAACTGTACCCGAGTACTCATGCAATCACCGTCTCTACCATTAGGCAAATTATGCAATTTTGCGTTGCACATAGACGGTCATATAGGCAGATACGAACTATCTGGCGCCTAAGAGTACTCAGTGGTACTTCAACTACGTTTACCGAATCCTCAAGACCCGCCCTTCTTAAGCAGCGTTTTATAGCTGCACTTACATCATTTGAGATGAAGGGTAGGATAAACGGGACCTTTCTATCACTAGAGTTGTCGTTTGGGGGGCCTAGGTTTTCCCCCTACACCTATCACGAGCTACAGTTTCGTAGCCATTTGAAATGGCTATCTGCTGCGCCAAGTTCCGCGACTACTCTCTCTGCTCTCTTCTCTTGCGCACGTTGGTTGCTGTTCGAAATATGTTTCTTACAAGCGCCCTTTTCGTGTGAGAGGGGTGAGAAGAGAGGTGATGAACAAAGATGTTTTTACTACTTGGCTTTCGGTACCACCTTGTAATGTAGCCATTTTTCTGATGGGTTAATTTGGACGCTCAGGAATGGAAACCAGTTTTCTTTCGGTTTCTCTTGGGTAAACTTGATATAATCTGAGTATTCGTTCAACAACTCGAAACATTTGTCCATTTCCTTTTGTGTTGAGCAAAGGACAAAACAGTCATCTGTATATCTATAGTAGAGTAACGGCCCGAGATCGGTCACTGGTGCTTCCACCTTAGACATAAACGCAATGGCAAGAATTGGTGCCAGTCGCTATCCCATTGGCAACCCTCTTATTTGAGCGTAGTAACTTCCGGACCATCTGAAGATTGAGCAGCTCAAGCATTCTTTTAAGAGTGCCATGAACTGCTCTATCTTGAAGCCATACATGTTTATTTCTCCTTCGTGTTGTCTAACTTCGAATATGGCTTGCATTGCGGAGTCATTCGACATGTTTGTATAGAGGGCGCTAACGTCGAACGACTCCATCACGTACGCGCTGTTGGGCTGCGCAGTACGTGGACGATCCAGAAACATCTGAGTATTTGTAAGATAGGCTGGAATGCAGCCTGCAACCATTCGGATTCTCGGGCTGTTACTCTACTGTAGATATATAGATAACTGTTTTGTTCTTTGCTCAACACACACAAGAGGAAATGGACAAATGTTTCGAGTTGTTGAACGAACAGTCAGAGTATACCAAGTTTACCCGAGAGAAACCAAAAGAGAACGGGCTTCCATTCATGAACGTCCAAATTAACCTGTCAGAAAATGGCTGCATTACAAAGTGGTACCGAAAGCCAAATAGTAAAAACATCTTGGTTCATTACCGCTCCTCTCACCACTCTCACACGAAAAGGGTACTTGTAAGAAACATGTTTCGAACAGCAACCAACATGTGCACGGGAAGAGAGCAGAGAGAGGAGTCCCGGAACTTGGCACGGCAAATAGCCATTTCAAATGATTACGAAACTGTAGCTCTTGATAGGTGGAGGGGAAATCCTAGGCCCCCTTAATGACAACACTAGTGATAGAAAGGTCCCGTTTACCCTACCCTTCATCTCAAATGATATAAGTGCAGCTAGAAAACGCTGCTTAAGAAGGGCGGGTCTTGAGGATTCGGTAAACGTAGTTAAAATACCACCGTGTACTCTTAGGCGCCAGCTAGTTCGTAACCGCCTATATGACTGTCTATGTACAACCTAAAATTGCATAATTTGCCCTAATGGTAGAGACTGTGATTGCATGACTTCGGGTACAGTTTATCTGATCCTCTGTAAGGCGTGCGGAGACGAATACATTGGCGAAACGGGTAGACCACTCTGTGTCCGCATAAAAGAACACCTGTCGGTAAACGTAAACCAAATACCTCACTGGGCACGCATAGGACCCACAGACATAACGCAGAGGACTTTGAAGTACACGTCACGATTCTCGCACGGGAATCACGAACACAAGCGCGCAAAACTCTCGAGGCGTTCCGGATTAATTCCAGAAATCCGAAAATGAGCTGCAGGAAGAATGCCTCATTATCACGCGTGATATTGGGCAGTATATAAGCCTGTTATTCTGATGAGATGGGTACATTACGATTCCATGTGAACTCTGTGCGGTTGGTTTCCACGCGACATACTCAGTGGAAGACTCATAGAAAGCGGTGAGTGTGCAAAGAAGCTATTCTGTGTTCAATGTGATTGAAATCTTGGTTTAGCCTTTCCTCTGTTTGGTAATGGAGGCGTTTGGCCAAATAGATTGCTGTCAACTTGACCTTTCCAGGCTCTGAGAAAGGCGAAATCCGCCGAAACGTCAGCTTGTTCGTGAATAAAGAATAAAAATAACACCTCATGTTTGCTCAACAAGAAAACGAAGAATTATTTGATCAATGCCGAGGTTAATAGAAAGTCAGACGTGGGATTTATTGACTAAGTGTGTTTCTTTGTTACAGATTTTCAGTACTGAGCCTCCGAAATCGATTGTGCAGCCGTGTCCACCAAAGCCTGATCACCGCGGTATTCACCAAGAATCAACGCATCCGGTAATCTCCCTCAGGTGAATTTATGAAGTTACGCGAAATTGTGTCTACATAGTCCGGAATAAAAGAGACGAGTTCTATGTGAGCCCGTTCACTAAGGGACCATTAACATTAAACGTCCGCATTTTGTCTTCAGTGGTCTTTCAATTTTAAACATTTTTTCGAATTAAAATTTCAGAGAAGTTGGAAACGCAGTTTGATATTTTAAGATTTCCAATGCAAGGGCAGAGGCTGTAAACATAAACAACGCATTATCGAGCAATCAGATTTTGCGCGACGACAATAGCGGTTATGCCATTGCTATCTTTCTCGAGATACTTCCTTTGATGGTAAAAATTGTAGGGACTTACAAATTTCTTGGTAGAATTAAAGTAGCTTGCTTGTATCTTGTGGGCAATAGTATGTGGATTCCAGTGATTTTTATCCCAACAAATAAGACCTGGTACAAGCTGAACTATGTTGTTTTAAATCTCGAAACTGAAATTGTTTACGCATAAGATGCATTGTATACGCCTTTACAATGACTCGCGGTGGAGTACCGATGTATCGAGCCAGTTCTGCTAACCTCCCAGACAAGTCTGGTGCCAGTTCACCGACTTTGGAGGGATGGAGGGCCTAGCGGGCCTGGGGCGCGGGATCAATCCTATGTGTATTGCAGGGATCCTCTGACCACTTCGCTACACGCGCCCCTTGTGCGCATAACATATAATATAATATATACTCATGCATGTATGTATATTATATACATACTTACGTACTGACCATTACCATCGGACCCATCCTCACATTTTGTCGGATCTCATCACTTCTTTCGTTCGTTTTGTTGTTTGCCAATCATTGTTCAAGGAGGATTGTCGCATTCTCGTTCTCAAGCAACTTGGGTTGCTAGTCAAGTATTTGAAAATCGTTTTCAGTTGGCCTATACCTACGACAATCTTCTAGTCCCTTCTTTCTGGTGTTTGACACGACTTCTTTCCATAACATTTCTCCTTTGATCCACTTTAATGACTGCACTCTCTTCTCACTATATGATCAGCCCATCCATGTTTATTTGTTAAGAGGAATATTTTTTGGAGGATATAAGCTACGAAAACTGGCTTGTTGTTGACTCTACCGGTTCGTCTTCAAAAAAATATCGCTCGATCTCCCGTAGTATTCTATCCAAGGGGTGGGTGGTTGGGGAAGGGTTGGATTGGGCGAAGTATCAGCTAATTCTTCTGCTACTTAGCATGGTTCTGGAATAGATTACGTTGAATAAAATAAGTGAGTACATAGGTCGGGACTAGTAAATTGATCAGTGATCTCTCATAGACCGAATGGCAAACCGTGCTCTCTGTTTTTTTTTCCAACGAGTTCTCTCGAGACATTATTCATGTTTATTGAATAGCTGTGCATAGGACGACGTTTCATCAGCCATTCGGAATGACATTTCTCTTCACATCGGGCAACTCACATTACCTTAGTTTTCTTTCGATTGTGGTATCGTAGCACCATTCTTTTATTTCTTTGAGATTTACAAGCATTGGTGAGTATCAGCGCCATTTATATTGTGTCATATGTGTTACAAATCGAGCTTGTAGGCGTTGGATGGGAGTTCGTAGAAGATAGTCTGCAATGTGGGATATGGTGGAGGGGTAGCGTTAATGATGCAGTTTATCAGAAGAAGCAAGGCGATAGTTCTACCATCTCCCCTCACTAGCTCCCACGCAACCCTCTCCTCCAATCCACGACGGAACACAGTTTAACTAAGTCCATGGTTTTGATAAGAATCGACTCTGGCAGCATTCTACGACACTCACAAAGAAGGCGAAATCCACAGGCAGCAGAAGAGGCAATACGCTAAACGTTCAGAGACTTTTGTGGACGATGAATAATAGGGAAAATGAATTGGATGCAGGAAGTAGACGGATCAGTAGAGTAGATATGATGACGGGTAATGCAAAAATATAAAATGTATATGCAAAAAAAAATTCCGGAATATTGCGTAATCCAGAAGTCATGTCACCCTTTAAGATTCTGATTGCAACTCGGATTTCTTTGGAAAGAATCATTTGTGGTGATGTTTCAGTACGAATGATGGAATCTTGTGAGATTTAGTTCAGGTGTTCGATCTATGTAGAATCTGTTTATCTATCTAGCAGAAAAGCTACTTATTAGAAGAGATCTATATAGTCTCCATTGTTGGTTCTATCTTATGTCGGGAAGCTGTAGTCGCCCATCCTTCTTGAATAAGGCGTAAGGAGGGATATTGCACTTTCGAAAGTTTTGACTACATTTCTAAATACATTTTTCTTTACATCTCCTCCAATTCTCTTTTAGCAGTATCGATGAGGATCAATCTAAACTGCCTCTGTGAATGCGTTTATGAAGATTACACTAAACCCATTGTGTTCATCGTGTTTTGCAACAGCAGGGGGTCGTACGTATTTTCTCTTGTTCAAGAGAATATTAGTGTTGTTTCATCAGAGTTCACCATCAAGTTAAAATGAGCATTCTCAGCAGAGGTTTGGAGACCTATTACTTGCTTCTCATAATGTTCTTTCGAAACTTCGTTTTTGCGCCAGTTGTAATTGGATAAGGGCTAGCCGATAATGGACTCATTGCATACAGCTTGTTTTCTTTTCTCTCCATACGCTGAATTGGCTCCTTTTCCGTTTTGTTGTTAAAAGGAATCTTTGCATGAAAGAGGCTATGCTCTGATCTTCTTCAAGTGGGTGAGACGATAAGACGATATCTTTTGAAGAGAAGAGCCGCATGGGGGTAATCTTTCCTGGCAATCTCCATCTTCACTCTAACGTTCTAATTTAAATTTTTAAGCCCCGCCCCGCTTTTCTGTTTTTCTGCCGTTCTTGTCTCTGATTGAAAAGCTCGAAACAAATTTTCAGGACTTCTTGTTACCCACTCGTCTTTCGAGATCTTCATAAGGTGCGTCGGTATACTACTTAGCAATGTTGGTGTCTAGCAGTTTATAGCATTGGGTTTTTTGCCATAAATATTGCATGAATGGCAAAGAGTGCAGATTTTTATGAGAGTCGTTGAGGGCGACAATGGATGACTGCAAGGTAAAGTCCATGCCACCAAAATTGATTTTTTTCACCTAGGAGGCAAGAGCCCTATCAGGTACTGAGTGGTATTTTCTTGTTCCATGCTTCTTAAAGTGAAGAAAAACCGTATTTGGTCTGATTTTGCTCCTGGACATGAAGATGTTGGTCTGGAAACTAACCTGACATTGTACATATACCCCGAAGCAGTAACTATTGTTTCTCATAGGTCTATCGTTACCTAAATGGGTACTGGTCGAACGTGGTTTTCCGTTTAATCCTGTGATAGGTGTTCCAAGATGTTCCCCGTTTTCGTATCCTCACTACCAGGAACTCACGAACCGTGATGGATCGTATAGAGATTTTATATCATGCGACCTGATTTCTTTTAGCACGGCAACATGTCTTCTTACGGCAGCAATTTCGTGTTCAAAACACTGATGAACATATGGAATGTGAAAATTTCAAGTTATAGAAATAAAATTTTTGGACTTAGGGGGTAGCACAGTGGTTAGTGATACAGTGCATCGGGAAACAAAGTGCTAATTCGATCGCCACCGAACGCTCTTCTCCAATCCACCTGGAAGCGCCTTAGCTCGGTTATTTCCAAGACTGTGAGGAGAATCGACTCGACAAGTATTCCTGCGGCACTCGTAAAGAAGGCGAAATATTCACGCAGCAGACAAAACAACATGCGAAATGTTCGAAGACCTTTGTGGGCGATGAATGGGAGGAAAATAAATCGAATGCCAAGAATTTCTGAGATCGAGACAGTAGATGTGATGGATGTGATGGCGGGTCATGTGAAACAAAAAGTTGATAGGAAATTTTGGATTCTTCTGTTTGAAAAAGAAACAGGAATCGACACGTTTATGTTTCTATCTGTTCATATTTTGTTTTGCAATGCTCCTTTCGTTACAGTACTATATGTTTCTTTCTGTATCGTCTTTCTTCGTTTAGATATTACAAGTTCAGGGTCTACATTATAAATCGGCTTTCAATTTAACAAGGGTTTTGTAGCGAGCGTCAACCACACAACGATCGTCACATGTTGAGCTCTACTGCTTCGTCGTCTGTGCCGACGTCGATTGCCGATCGACCGCGTGCCTTTATACCTTCATCGCCGGCAATACGTGCTCATGCAGCCGTCGTGTTGGCTTCATCGGTTGTTGGTGGCGCGACGGCCTCGTCCAATATTTACGATGTTCCGGCTGATGGTAATGATATAAATAGGTGTTAATCCTGTGATAGTACATGAAATATAACTATGGCTCTTCACAAAGACAAAATAGGACATACGAAGTTATTTTTGGATTCGTATATCATTTCTACCCGTATAACACATCACACTACTTATAATTTATGCAGCAGCATAGTTATATTGCTCAGTACTGTTAAATTTGTTCTCCTAATACTATTTCAGTTTTAGTAACGTCGTCGACTTCGAAGTTGTTACCATCGTGTAGCTCGGCGGGGTCTGCAACGGTTACTCCAACATCATCACCTTCTCAACTAATTGGCACTACATTTCAAACTACTGCTAGTACCGTAACAACATCATCACGAGCTCCACGTTGTGGAAGCTCTGATTCGCTGAATTCGCTACTCAGTGGCAGGAGTGACAGCCCTAAGACAAGCAAGGCGTCGCTTGAGTCAAAATGTTAGATTTCGATCACTTTGCTTCCTTCTTTGAAAGTTTCCCAAATGATTTTCTGTCACAATTCTTTTAAAATCCTACGGCATTTATCTTAATATGTAGAAGGAAAACCCAACTTTTTTAATGTTTGCAGTTAGCATACTTTTCTCTTTATTACACTTACAATTGGTCTTACCATACTACAGATAGTCTAAGTTACAGACAGCGGCATTAATCCATAAAAATGAGCAATTTTTATATTTGCAGATTCGAGTATCTTTCTATTATAGATAGGGCGCGTGTGGCGCAGTGGTCGGAAGTGCCCTGCAACACACACGTGGAATCGATCCCCGCGCCCATGGCACACCAAGCCTTCCATCCCTGTGGGGTCGGCAGATTGGTGCCAGACTTGTCTGGGAGGATCGCAGCACTGGCTCGAACATCGGTAGGCCACGGCGAGTCATTGTGAAGGCCAGATATGCATTCATCTCCAAACGATGCTTAATGAAAACGAATGCTGGCGCATACCTCAGGAATTGATCAACGCCGAGAGCTTTATCCCGTATCCTTTTTTACCTACTGTATATTATTGTTTCTCTATTATTAAATATTTTTATTTCTTGGACTGTTAAGTTGCCGTTTAATCACTTAGGAGTTGGGAACAGTTACCATACCGTAATAAGTAAATTAAAGCTAGAGGATTGTCATTACTGAGATGGGGTTTGAGACGGGACATTCCTACAACCACTATCTATTTCGGCTTCTTGAAATTTCCTTCAAATCCTGAGTGTTCCCGGAAAGAAGCTAGAAAATATGCTTGCTTATTGTGTCCTCTAGGAAATCTTAAACTCTTATGCTATGGTAAACATAGGTCAAATGTATTACCGTAAGTTCTCCTATTTAAAAATTGGAAAGATGTTGCAAACTTTTGCGCAAGTTTGACTAAGTGTACTGTTAAGGCTTGTCGTGTGCTCAGAATAACTTGTCGGTTAAGAAGAGCATCATTACTTAGGTTTATTTACCGTAGATAAGGCGAAGTTTTTGCGAACAACAGAAGGAAATGCAGCTGGAAGGTTTTTTAAAAAAGAAGGAAGTGGAAGTTATCCATAGTGTTTCCAGTGTCAGTGTGTAGAGGAACTTGTACATGTTTTAGTTTTCCACTGTCGAAATTAACAGATTTGTTTTCATTTGGAAGATCTTGAAAGAATAATTAGTTTCATGGAAGGAATATTGCATTACTGAAAGAGGTTAACCTAGAGAAATTCCGACGCCTTAGTTCTCTATGCCGTAATTATTACGCATCTCGAACCTTGTGCCGAGAGGAACTTTTAAATACAATGTTTATAAAGCCTTATAATAACGGCGGCATTGGGGCGTGTGGCGCAGGGTTGGAGGCGTCTTGCAAGACACGTGGAATCGATCCCCGCACTCATAGCCCACCAAACCTTCGATCCGGAGTCGGAATTGGTACCTCACTTGTCTGGGAGGATAACAGCACTGTCTCGATACATGGCTAAGGCATCGCAAGTCATTGTAAAAGCCAGATATGCATTCAATCACCTCCTAACGATGCTTAATGAAGTCAAATGCATAGCGCATCCCTCAGGGATTGATTAACCACGAGAGCGTCATCTTTTTATCCTTATAATAAGTACATGTAGTTATTATCAGTGAGATGAGATAATGCTTCGTATTTTATTGCCAAGTGAAGGGCCAAACTTTTTTGGTTTAGTTTCGTTGTTTTAAGTCTTTTTACCTCTCAAAGAACTCCTGCCGCAGTTTATATAAAGAATGTTAAAGAATAGCCAGCCTCATTAGTGCTGCTGAGATAAAAAAAGCAACTACTTTTGAATACGCAACGTTAATTTGTATTTCAGCTAAAATGAGCACTTCGTACGCACCCGCCTATAATCCACTAGCCTGTGAGACGTAAGTTATAGTTTCTGTCATTTTGACTAGGGAGATATTTCGTGTTGAATTGCTGGCTAGTAATGAGTTTGATGTGTTACTTGTAATTTAGAATAACGCACAAGCTGACCAAACGAAAGTCGGCTGTTAAAGATCTGAGTAATGTTAAGTGAGTTAGGGTGACCAATATTTTTCGTCACGCTATGTTCTTCTGCGTTGTGGAAATGTAATGAACGGCATAAGATTGCAGTGCTCGCTGACGGTCTTAGCTTCTACTACGCTTCCGCTTTATGCTTGATAGATTCGGTGGATAACTGTGTTTCACTCTGAGGATTGGTTCGATTTAAATGAATCATCTATATGATCGGTATTACATAAATCATCGTTTGAAACAGGAAAAGCAGTCACTACAGTGAAACCATGAGGACACTTATCTTTACTGCTTTTGTCGAAGTGTTACCCGCTCGCGGATCATCGGGTTTTACCTCATGGTGGAAGGCTGGATTTGTTGATGAGTAACTTATCAGCTTCTTCTAAAGTTGAAGTTCATCAAATGAATGCGTTCCAAAGCGACCCTTTACCTGCGTAAATGTGCAGGGTACAATCTATGTACTCGCATACATCCATTTATATATGTATGAATATTATTGTATATATTACAAATAAATGAAAGGGATAGAGTTTTTACATACGGTATACTTTATTTTATGTATGTATTGCATATAGTGAACATAATTATAAGAAAGTCTGTCGCTGTACAGGTAATGAACCTGTCCTCAGGTTCCGTTTGCGTCTCACGCAAGGACACAGTCTCTTTTGGTTCGGCTTTAACTTTCAGTCATGTCTTTAGATGTATCGGTTCAGCAAAATTTGTACCTTTTATATCAGCTCGTATCAGCTCGTGGAGAGAAGCAGTCCACCTTTACATTCGAAACCCTAGATGTTTTTAGATGATAAGAAAAAAGAAACTGCTGTCATTGTTACTAATAATATTGCTAAAATCCAATCAGACTTTGAAAAATACAGTTTTTCAACGCTGTTTGCAGTTTCATTAAGTTCTTATTTGAAGAGATACTGCATGTAATTCAGCTGGTATGTGTGGTGGTGGTGTTGGTAAGGTGTTTGAATGGAATGCAGATGTTGTCAGTTCGCAGCCACCTGCCTGAGCTCAGTTTCAGTGTTTCCCGTGGTGTTCAAGCAGTAGCGGCGAATTCGTTGTCCACGAGCAACTCGTCCGCCTCTGCATCGCCACTTATGTGCTCTGATTGTTCGTCCGTTCACCGTATCTCTCCAATGTACTCTGCTCTCATAAATCCGGTTGTATCGTTACAACTAAGGTGGGTTATCGTTCACGTTCTCATTTTTCGTCAAACCTGTTGTTGTGGTGTATATCTAACAGTAAACTAAAGTTGGTGGTGATACGTCTATGTTTATCATCACGGAACGCTGTTCAGAAATGACACCACCTCACAGGTAAAGACCAGTCTCGTATATAAAAACAAATACACATGCATATCCAGGGCTTAATCTACTTTCAACATCCAGCGTCCATGAAAATCTGTCCTCGGTTTTAGTTGATTTCGTGTGGTCTAAGTAGTAGCACCTATCTACATATGTTGTCCTTCGTTTCTCTATCCTGTCATGTGGCAGCTTCTCGTTCCAAGCATTTTTTATGTTATTTCTTTGTGGATATCTACAGTATTGTAAGACTCCTTTAGCATGGTCAAATAGCATGTAACACATTCGCATCAAATCTGGTTTTTCGATAACTAGAGTATTTCAAGAATACAGAACTTTATATAGATTTTTAGAAGGGACGTTGCACTATTTAGTCAGTCAAATACTTCGTTTTTATACAGTGGCTTTTGAAATTTAAATAGAATTGAAACTGACGAGAATTGGTAACTAAGCCTAAGTTGAGATACTTGCAGGAATTGGACCCCGGGCTAGATCAAACCACGATTTTCCTTTCCGGGGGCTCGCGCATTATACACTGCACCATCGAGGACCTTGCTCTGCGTTTCTCTCAGCTAATTTCTCTATCTACCAGTGCCATCAACAATCACCTGTCAACGGGATCGATCTGGGGATACCACATCGCATAATACCCTAGCGTGAACATTGTAGTGGACAGGGAATAAAAAGGAAACGTTGTGATTTCGAATGCAGCCTCAGCTTAACAGGATCCAGTGCCGAAAACAAAAAAAACAATAAACATAGAACTGTTAGATAGAAAAACTAGCTGAGAGAAACGCAGAGCAAGGGCCTCTGTGGCGCAGTGTGTAATGCGCGAGTTCCCAGAAAGGGAAATCGTGGTTCGATTTGGCCTGGGGTCCAAGTTTTGCGAATATCACGCCATCGTTGTGGTTGATTTCGCATAATACCCTGCCATGAACATTGTAGTAAGCAGTAAATAAAAAAAATAAACATTAAATCTAAATTTTTCAAATTTTCAACGGATGATCGGCGGTTATGAAGATGACACATCGACGAACACCATCGAGCTCTGCTGGAGGAAATTCCTCTTGTTCATTTGTTTTCATGTTCAAAAGATGAACTTTGAAACAGTAAGACGGAAAGAATGCGTGTCACGGATTCCAGAAAATTAGAATTTGATCGTGATGAAATAAGAGAGCTTTAGAGGTTTTCGCCTACGCAAAGATTTGTAGATTCCAATAGTCTCTATTGCAATTAACAAAATCAATTGTGGGATGAGATGTGTTGGTCTGAAGTTGGAAGCGGCCATTATTTTCGTATCCTAGCACTCCTATAGAGGTGTCATCGTTGCAAATATGTTAAAACCATTTAACACAAGTTCAGACAAATTTGCTGCGAATACATCTTGCGCCTTTTGTTTTCACAACCATATTGATAAATGTGTAAGTGATTCCTATAGGAAGAACTGTTTTTCATCTAAGGAACTAAAAAGTGTTCATGTAAACTCGTTTGCTTAGCTGCTTCTCTGCTCTCTACTACTGGTGTATTCTATTTCTAAATGGACACTTGAATTTTTTTTCTCTTTCGTTGCAGTCAAGCTTAGAGTTTGTTGATTCGGGTAAGGTCATGGTCAAGGTTGTACTCATGATCATTAGGAAGGGAGCTTCAATGCGTCGATAACTATCAAAAGTATTATCTGTATGCTTCGTTTTCTTGTTCAGCAATCGCGAGGTTGTTAAACAGCATACATTTACTTCCATAGAAAAACACAATACAATACAACAGTAGCTGACGTCTCGGCAGTATCGCCTTCTTCAGAGCCTGGAAGGGTATACCGACATACAATTTACTAGGCCAAACGCTTCAATAACACTTACAAAAAGACGAAAAAACTCTATGGTAATTACATGGTCAACAGCTTCTCGAAAAAAAAACAACACATATAAAAGAACACTTAGATGGCAAACGAAAACTAAGACAAAGTATCCCACTAGGCACGCATAGGAAACACAAAGCACAGCGGGGACGATTTTGAAGTAAAAAGTTAATATCCTTGCGCAGGAGACTAAACACCAGCGCGAAAACTTCTTGAGGCTTTTTTAGATAAATGCCAAAAACCCTACAATGAATAGCAGGGATGAATGCCCAGAGGTCATACGCGACCTGACCCCCGTATGTTCGCATCAATTTCTGATGTGGGATGGTGCAGTCATCAACCTTATGCGACTATAATCAGCTGTTCTAATCTTCCTCATTGGAAGGCACGTAAAAAAAGCGGTGAGTTTTTCCGAGAAGCTGTTGATCATGTAATTACCATAGAGTTTTTCGTCTTGTTGTAAGTGTCATTGAAGCGTTTGGCCTAGTAAATTGTATATCAGTATACCCTTCCAGGCTCTGAAGAAGGCGATACTGCCGAAACGTCAGCTGCTGTTGTATTGTCTTGTGTTTTTTCTATGGAAGTAAATGTATGCTGTTTGAACAACCTCGCGATTGCTGAACAAGAAAACGACGCATTCATATTCCAATGCCGAGGTTAATAGAAAGTCGATCCTGGGAACAGTATTATCTGTGTTCTTTCTTTGCAGTGAGGAACATCATCTTACATATGTTTCTGCACTTTGTCTGAGCCATACATGCCTATATTTTCGTAGGCAGGGTTTTGTGAGTTGAGTGATGAGAACGTGAACATTTCAAGGTATTACTCTTTGTTCTCATTCTCTGTAGGACGGTACACCTTCCAAAACGTACAATGGAAACAATCAGGGTGGTTATAAACGATTGCGCAAGCAGTATTCTCTATTTAAGTGTTCTAAATTATGTTTGGATCCAAATGCTTAGTTGGATAGGAGGGATCTTGTTGAATGGTACGATTTGCCTTTAACACACGGTTGGCCGTACAGCATAGAAATTCTCGAATGTTCTTTATTCGAATCGAACGAACACTATGTATAAATTTCAGCCGACGTGTAAAGACGTTGTATGCATGTACACCTGATCACGAGTCAGAACTGTCGTTTCAACCCGGTCAAATCATTACTAACGGTAAGTACGCCGTCATTTGCTGAGAAACAAACGCTGTTTCATTCTGTATTCTGCCCATCTTTACTAACAGATCTTACTGCTCTTACTTAAGAACACTAGTTATGGAAATCCCTCGAATTTCATTCCATAGAAAACCATTGGAACAGCATAATTTCTTTTCCCATAATGGACGACTCCCATGTGCTGAACCAATAAGTAAAATTTGTGAAGAGAATCTATGACGGTGGATTCATGAAGTCTATTTTGTACACATATGAAAAACCCTAATCTGTGAAGGAGTTTTCTTGTGCTTGTAATTTTTCAAAACATTCGGATCACCGGCGCTTTTCTATCTGTACATCTTGGAATTCTAGAAGCTGATAAGATGTTTCTCTCACTGAAGTAGAAGAGATTAAGCGGAGCTGTTTGGTATGAATTCTTTTGGTGAACTGCACATAAACATTTTCGAAACTTGTTATGATCGACGTAAAATAATTGATACTTGGTACTTGGACGGCCCGTCCTCACTGGTTGTGCGGGCCCCAGCATAACCTCCATCACTCTGGAGATTTGCTGGTTAAGCCATCGTGGTTGTCCGGAATCCCGAGGTTAGCTTGCCCAAAGTCTGCCCCAGGTCTACACCACCACATACAGTCGTAGCCCTTGTGGATCAGGGGGGAGATTTGCCACCATACGACTTTGATACCAGGACGGTGGTGGATCCTGGTGTTGGTTTACTGTTAGCTAGGCTTCGTGATGGAAACGCCGAACTCCTTCTCAGCTTGGGAGGCCCTGCCAGGGGGATGAATCCCCGGCTGTACATCGCAGTCCGACACCCAGGAACACCTCCCAGCCTCGATGAGGGGTAAACCGTTGGGAACACTAAAATTGATATCTCAAAAGAGCGACTTCATATAAAACTCGGCATAAATAATTGATATATTCATCTATATGTTCTTGTGAACTGATCTTGTTACGCTGGTGCGAGGTTGATATGAGGGACTCAGTCCCAGTCGTAACAGCACGGCGCTGAAGAAGGCGAAATCCCCGAAACGTTAACCAACAACAACAACCAGCGACAACTTATAACAACCTCACATCCGGTTGACGAGTTCAGGTCATACGATTTAAACGTGATTAGAGAGATTGCGATTTTTTCAGTGTACGAATCAAAAGAAGAAGGCTGGCTCGTCGGTACGTTGAACGGTAAGACTGGTCTGATTCCATCAAATTACGTCGAACCGTTACCGTGACACCTTCTTACTTTGTTGCTGACCGCTATTGGTCAAACGACGAGTCATCGCAAGCGCTGCGACTTTTTCAACTGTGATTCCTTTATTACGGGTCGTTTCCATTTTCTTAGAATCTCTTCAGGGCATGACTATTCGTATTCTTGTTGTTCACAAATTTGTGCAATGATTTAACCAGTGTTTTATTGCTTACAGATGTACGAGATGTATGCTCCTAATGATTTTCTGCTTCTTTTTTTCCCTTTCTTCAGCTCGTCAATTACCACAAGTATTACTCGTATCTATGCTTTACGAGATTAACCTTTAGAAGAAATGTTACTTGCATGGTACAGGGTCATGCATACTGGCGGGTTATAGCTCTGGCGTGCAGGTGGGCTTCTTCAAAAACACGCCATAACAAGTTCTTTTCTTTTCTATACGCAAGCTTTAACGAGTAGTTGTGATTTTTCTACTTTGTTTAATCGAGAGTTGAGCTCTTAATTCTATGTTTCTAGATTGTTTTATGGCATAAACGCGTTGTCAGAGATTTATGAATAATATCAAGAAGAACACTGGAAAGCATCGCCTCTATCAAAGGCGCCAAGCAGCACTTATATATCGCCGCCACTATTGATCGCATTTATTTCACAGAATGCTGAGCAAATTCCGACTAAGAACATGCTTTGGGAGGAACTATTCAGCAATAGGGAAAGGTGCCCATTAACGTGACGTTGGCCGACATCTCTGCGCCTTCACCTTGAGAGCTAATGGTCGACTCATTTTTTGCGATGTGAGAGGTGAGATGGGGGGCCTTCGAATGGACTAATCACACTCTACATTACTAGTAACAGTAACTGGGTTCACAAATAGTGCTGTGTGAATTGGAACAGACACTTTTAGCTTCTACCGATGAACTTCAACAGTTGATTTTGTTGGCGGACCAACCTGGGATTTACGCATATAGTTGTCCTACTCACAGGATTTTTGAACATGCCTTCGGAGTTCGATTGCTATCTATCCATTTGGGAAGACGACTTGATGACCATTCTAAAACTAGAGATTCGCCAAACAACAAAGTGGATAGGTCCCTAGCATCCGATCCATGCAGTCGGTTTAGGTGATCTGACGCGTTAGTGCGACGCGATCTTTAGTCGGTTTGGAAAGAAATGTTATGTTTCACGTAAACTTTCTTTGGTTTGTTTTAGGATTATCTGGATAAGAACATGCGCCAGGAAAGTCGGTGTGAGTTCTAGGGCGGTGCATGCCAGAGTGAAGTAGTAGTTTCCGCTCGATCTGTTTGCTAGCAATGCCAAATGCTTGTATCTAAGGCAGATTTATAGAATGGAGAAGCTATGACTTTGAAAAGATATGGCCAAAATCTGAAATGGTCTTCGCTCCTATCTATGTCGTTGGCATTATTAGGTTATTGGCGGTCAAAGTGACCATTCGATGACCTCTTTCTTTATGTGTTTCTTCAACAACATAAATCATTTATGACATCGCTTTCAGTTGCTTTATCTGCAGTGAACACCACTCAGCTCGGGTAATATTAACGTGCACTGCAAGATGGCTCTAACAACTGCACTCCCCACCCTTCTACGTTTTATTTGGCGAAGAAGACACCAGTGAATAGTTAGGATAAATAACTGACCAATAAGGACTAAAGAGTGACAAGAGAGATCCAAAAGGAATGGAATTTAAGTAAAGAAGCAAGTATGTCATTCAAAAGGAAATCCTCTATTGGAATCACAGATATTGTTTTCATTGCCGATGACGCTGCATGCAAGGTAGAGAGAGCTTCGGAATCCGAGTATATTTGTATTAGTCCGTCTTAGAAACTTTACTGGATTCATTAGGTGGTATTTAACATGTTTTTGAGAACACAGAAAAGATTGTGTGGCCTTTGCCACTGTCTAAAACCACACTTTATGAAGACAGCTTGAAGTAGAACCGATTAGAATCGAAAGTTTTTTGCCGGTCGACGGTGATGGAGTGTGCGATTGACGATGAATAAGAGTTGGCTCGGAGGTATGTTCTAATGTAACTGCTGCTTATTTTGAGAATAAAATGAGTTAAAGAAATAAAGAACAAAATTTAAGGCTTTCCCACTCTGCTTATTGTTTTGCTGATTGTTGTTCGACCAATTCCAGGGTGAATTCCTTTGCTCTACTCTTTCCGTGAAACGGTAGCGTAGTATGGTTCTTCTCACTTGAGAGTATTTATTAATAACGCAGGCCAACGGCCTCCGTGGCGCAGTGTGTAATGTGCGAACCCGCGGAAAGGGATAATCGTGGTTTGATCTGGCCCAGGGTCCAAGTTTTCCGAGTATCTCAGCATCGTTGTGGTTGATCTCGCATTATATCCTGCCGTGAAAAATTGCATTAGGCAAAAAGTTGAAAAAAAAGTATTTACTAGGAGTTGTTTTAAATTTCACCATCTTTTGAAGATTTTACTACGACTTCCACAGAGCTTGGGTTTGACAATATTTTCACTTTATGCTTAGTTTAACATTGAAGTATGTGTTTTTTCTGAAGCGAAGAAGGATAAAATTTAGTTTATGAAGAGCGCTTTTCGTATTTCCATCTATCTCCAGGTTAGAGGGTCAAACCTGTCAGTCTATATCACCCCTGCAATTCAAAGCTCACTTTACTTTTTACCCAGAGAAGAGGTAACAGACAATCTGCTCGTCTCACTTGTATGTCATCTAAAGGATAAGTGGTAACACGTTCGGTGTTTATCAAAGCCTTAGGGATGCCGCATGCGCTGAGCTCCATTCGCGCCATCGCTAATAGGGAATGAGAACTAGGCCTGTGCAATGGCTTGTGGGTGCGGCCTGCCAACGTATCAGGTTGGTTTCTTGCATCTTACCAGAGAAGTTTGACCAATTTGCTGGTCCCCCCTGGGGAATGGAGGGCTTCGTTTGGCTAGAGCGCTGTGTCGAACCAAAGATCAAGTTTGTTTTGAAGAACCTTTGACCAGTGAGCTATACTCGTTGCTACATTTGTTACTTGTTATCCTTTTTCTTTATATTTCCACACTCAGTATCTTATTGTTCAGTCTTCTTTTCTATTATAAACAGTAGCTTCACGACTTTTCGGTTCTAAAACAAGACGTGTACTGTAGAGCGTATTTCCGAGGACATGAAATCAAATTGAGTTTTGGCGCAATGACGAGAACAAAATTTCATTTAAAATCTGTGTTCTTTTACTTACTTGGATACTTGGACAGCTCGACCTCACTGGTTGTGCGACCCAACATATTCTCCATTTTTTCGGAGTTCTGCTGGTTTAGCTTTTTGTGTTTCTCTGGAGTCCCGATGTCAACCTGGCCAAAGTCTGTCCCAGCTCTTCACCATCACGGGCAGTTCCCGCCCTTGTGGATTAGGAGACCCATGCGGCTATACTGATACCAGGACGATTGCAGATCCTGGTATTGGTTTACTCTTAAATGGGCTTCCTGATGGAAACACCGAGCTCCCTTCTCAGCTTGGAGATCCTGCTGGACGGATGAATCTCATGCTGTACATCGCAGCCCGACACCCAGGAACACCTCCCAGCCACGAGGAGGCGATAAACCGTTGGGAGGTTAAATGATGTGTCCCTTCAATATTTAAAAATGATCGATTTTTATAAATGAACTGGAGGATGGCATGTTAAAGAGTCTATATGGATGTTAAATGTATCTTACTCAGTTTCTTTCACTATCTTCCTGATTTTAGCTCACAATTCAAGCTTAAGAAATTGTTAACTCGAAACACCACAATTTAAGTCCCTTTAAACAGGCGGTATCGATTTTCCTCGCATGACCTAGCAGTTCGTCTGTGTGAGAGGCGCCAACATGTATAATGAAGCAGACATTTTGGTCGCCAGAATTCCACATTTCAAAGCAAACTATAAATTCAACTTCAGTGGTCCAGTGACACGTGGGTCTCTGAAAGCGGTAGTCGTGCGTTCGAATCTGCCCTGGTGTCTAAGTTTTGCAAATATCTCACCATCTTTGTGGCGGTTTTTAGTTTTAACATAAAACCCTGCAGTGAAAAGTCATACTTACTAAACAAGAAGTTACACGCTATATATTCATCCGTCTCACATCATGTCCGGTTTAAACATGGACTAATTAGTATTGCTAACAGTAGACTTTGTCCTCTTCAAATACCGGAGCTGTTCAGTGGGGCTAGCTTAATTCGAGCACGCAATGGAATCACGAAAAAGTGACGCCATATTTTTGATATTTGGGCTATTTTCCATACAGTTTTTGGCAAGGAGAAATCTTGGCTGAAATTTAGAGCGACGGGCTCAATCTTAGCATAGATACTCTTAGCTGAGCTACCGGACGGAAACGTAGAACGCCTTTTACGCATGGGTGACGCTACTACGGAAATGAGCATTCGCTGCACATCGTTATTCAACACCTAGGAATACTCGATGGTAAAGCATTATAGCGCGAACTTTTTTTTAGGAAGAAAAATACCTCATCTTCGTTTTGGTGGAGTTTAATAACTGGTTCAATCCGGATATTTACTTTAAGTGCTGTATGAATGCTGAATTCTAGGATAGGGTAGGTTTCAATGTGCCGATAATTGTCAGCATTCCGGTGCCTAAGAAGAACTAACCGCTCTCATGGCACCTTTAGGACAAAGAAAACGTTGTATTAATCATGTCTTTCGCATTTGAACTGGATACTGTTTTACATTTTCTCGTGCGAATCACGTGCAAAAGTAGCCGGCTTGGCTACCAGGATCTACGAATTCTTTTGTATTCGTTGGTAACCATGCGATCATGCAGGAGATAGAGTACGGTTCACTGGTCAGTGTCGGTGCAGTTACTATCTTTTATCTCGTTGAGAGCTTTCGTCACACTAAACTAGTCGTTCACACAGATTCATGAAAACTAATGTTTTCTTACTCAATGAATTGAAGACTGATAATGATTTCGCCACCGGAGATTCCTAGTACATGTCCACGTAGTGGAATATTCCAGTAGGTTTCTAGGTCTCTTCATCTTCCTTCACAACTCCAGTGGTAATTGTCGATTGTACTCGTTTCGGATCACTCTTGGTGCTCTTGGTTTGCTCAGAAGGCTTGAGATCCTCAAAACATCGGGAAGATTGCAAGAATAACTTTCGTTTACTGTTCACTACAAATTTTCACGGCTGGATACTATGTGAAATACAAGTCGATACAACCACAAGGTGCTGAGATATTTGTACAACATGGGACCGCAGATCTCTGCAGTGGTAATCGAACATGCTGTTACCCTTTCCGGGGGCTAATGTGTTCTACTACCACATCATGTGGGTCCTTTGCTTAGCCTTTCGCTCAGCTAGTTTTCTTCTCTTGCCATTTCTAGAATGCGTTAGACCCCAAAAAGGGTAATAGCGTGTTTGATCATTACTGCAGACACCTGCGTTTCGGAGTTTTGCAAATACTTTGGCACTTTGTGGTTGCATCGAGAAGATTCTCCAGGTTTAATTCACCATTTCATTATGAAAACTTCATATCATTGGTAAAGATAAAGAACGTTCGCAACAACAGAAATTCTGCTTAGATTCTACAATCGAAGCTTTTGTTCGCTTCTTGTCACTTCAAATATAACACTAAAAAAGTAGCGAACAATTCGCTCTGATTTCTAGCCTGGGCGATAGCTTTCTTTGTTTTGTACTCCTGTAGAGAGTTGATGATGAACTGTTATCCTGCGCGAGAAGATTGTTGTTCGTTTTCTCACAAGAATACCTCAATCTCTTCAAAAACCATGTCCAGCTGTAAAAATAACATTTGCTGTTTAGCGTTTAATTGTTTGCATATTTGTTGACTTTCCATTTCTTTAATTACTCTGACTCATAAAAAATTTTATGCAACTCACATTTATTCACTTATCTCATAGCCCTTGGCAAATTGATGGGGCTTCCGAATTGGTAGCTTAGCTCTGTAAAGGTTCGAAACCTGTCACTTGGTATTTAGAAGGTTTTGCTGTCCTAAAAGTCATTGATTCAATCATCTCATCCACGTTGTCAATACTTTCACATGAAAGGCTAAAAAGCTCTATGGAGCTCAATTTACACCGCTGAACAGACGTGCATAATATCCAATGCAAATGCTTCCGTCATTGACGTAGCAAGAAATCGATAGAATTTCAGCATTCATGATTAAATATCTGCTTCAAGAGCATGGATTTTCATTTCTTCTCTTATAATGTGTAATGTTGTAGAAGTCATCTATACAGCAATAGTCTTATGAATTCTATTTTTCTCCTCTTTCCGATCTTTCGAAGGGTGGACGAGGTACCCTTGTGTGCCCCGACTCACACTCGCTTATAACTTTCTCTAGCACTGCTTTGTTTGGATTATTAATTCATTTCTAAATAGTAATTAGAAACTAGAGAGAAATGCAAATTCCTGGCCACGAGCCAGTTGAGGAGAGTGCGTCCAAATATCTTGGAGCAAGTTTGGTGACCATACAACTTATTCAGCAATGAAAGCAGATCTGCTAAGTAGATGGAAATTCAGTCTCAGTTCGAAATGCTGAAAAAATCCGGTTGATGAGGTCTGATGACAAGCTGCGAGGGATTTCTTGCACCTTTTATGCGCAGTGCATTATAACTGACATCAGAAGGATCTCATAAAAATCTGAAAATCTTTTCCAAAACGTTGCGCTCTATCGCTTCTACACGAACATTCAATACTCAAAAGCGATTACCAGATAAAGGCAGTTCATGACGGAGTGATTGAGAAGCATGTGAGCCATTGAAGCAGTTTGTACCGTATTTCAATCGCAGCCCTTGAGCAGCTACAGACCTGAGAGGAAGTCTTGATCTTGGAAATAAGCCTTGTCCCATCGCCTTTTGAAGGATTTTGCTAACTGGCTTGAAAATCTCTGTTCCACAAATTTGAAGGTCGGACTTCTTTCAAATAGCACAAATAAACTGCTTTTAATGATGAAAGACTCCGGGCAGAACAAGATGTTAAGCACATCCGGCCGTAATTGACAAAAACAATGAGAAAGATTTAGAATGATCTTTAGCGGCAAAAAATATTAGAAGAAAAGACGAGAAACGAAGATTCTTGTTTCATGGGCTTCAAAAATGATGTGCTCGGATGTCATAAGAACACCTTCTCCAAATGATCAATGAAATCATAATTTCTCGGTGCAAAGCTACCACTGGACGAAAGTAGCGCAGTGTTAGTGATTTCGTTGACTGGAAAGCATAGGCGCTAGCTCGATCCAGGCAGCAACGCTCTCCTCCATTCCATGTTGGAACGCCCTAGCCTGGCTATCTATCTCCACGACTGCGAGGACGTTTGATTCGATCGGTCATAAGGAAGACCAAATCCTCCAGCAGCAGCAGAAACATCACGCGAAATGTTGAAAGACCATTGTGGATGTTGCAGGCGAGGAAACGAATGGAATGCAAGAAATGCTGGGATCTGTACAGTAGATCTGACCACGAATCATGTAAAAAAATCTATCACTAAGGATAAGCACCACATTAATCAATGAGCTAGGTGTCTAGACTACTATTGTTAGACATACGGCTACAAAAGTGCCTAGTAGCAGAAATATCGAGAAGTCCAATGTTTCTCTTCATGATCCCACTGAAGAGTAATCAACACAAAGATTCCCTTTGATTGAAACATAGTTGTAAAGTAGCAAACACTTCTTTGTAGCACAAAACGCGGTGGCTCTTAGGTATTAGGCTAGGAGCGTCCTGTTATTATTACATCACTACAACAACTAAACTTATTAGCAGCCTCTATATCATTTTATCAAAAAATACTTGCCTTCTTAAGAAATCGTTTCTGGACCTTTCGGGCCAATCATATCATCTATACCGATATTTTTCAGGGTGTTACGAAAGTAAAAAAGTGCTTAACATAGATCAGAATTCCAAATTCGCAAGAACTCTGCGTCAAGCTGAAGACCAAGTCGTCGTTGCAGAGTGCTCCCAATGACCATGACTTCCATATACAGTTTGCGTTCAGTGAACATGGAACACAACTTGAACGAAAGACTGAATTTTAACCGGGTTCGATGTCGACTCGCTACGACCATCTTCGATTCTAACAAGGAAGTCCTCAACATATTTAATAGTTTTTCTTTCCTTGTAAAGCTTAGACGTGGAAAGACAATTTCATCATGACAAAGTCTTTGCATAGTAGCTAGGGAGCACACGCAAAACGTTGAAATCAATCTATTCTCTAGCCATTAACTTCGCTCAGCCTCCTTCCTTGTGTCCAACCAATCAATCCGTCTTTCAATGTCCACAGGTAGCAACAGAAAGCCGTAAATCCGTCTAATTACCTGCAATCTCTTTTGTGGTGCCGGCTTCTACCTAATTGTCTTATTATCGGAGGGATTCATTGACTCCGTACAGAGGGCTTCGCTACACTCAACGAAATCACCACAATATGGGCCGCCAATAGCACCATCAGCCTGAGCTAGGAGCTCTTTGTTTCCCCTTGTCCCAGTTTTTCTCACTGTTGCCTGCATTGAGTGATTTATGCTAATGCTTTGACATTTCTTTACTAGTATAAGCAGTATTTCCTGTTAGTTGTCTTTCTTGTAAGAAGAACGAGGTTTGTGACTTTTTCTTCAATCCCTATATATATATATTTTAGAACAACTTTAATCTTTATTTGAAAGACGAAAGTCCAAACCGCCGAAACGTTAGTCGACTGTTCTTCTCAACCTCGTGTCAGTTGACCAGTGAAGGAATACAATTCCAACTTTATATCATCGTTAGATCTAAATCTGCTATGAGCCATCAGTTAAGGAACGAGAAAATATGACCATATGGTGATAAAACGAAGAATTAATAAAAAAAGGACAAAGCTCTCGGCGTTGATCAGTCCCTGAGGGATGCGCCATGCATTCGACTTCATTAAGTATCGTTGGAGGTGACTGAATGCATATCTGGCCTTTACAATGACTCGCGGTGGCCTACCGATGTATCGAGTCAGTGCTGCTATCCTCGCAGACAAGTCTGCTACCAATTTGCCGATCCCGAAAGGATGGAAAGCTTGGTGGGCCATAGGCACGGGGATCGATCCCACGTACGTGTCGCAGTGGCGCCTCAAACCACTGCACCACACGTGCACCGAAAGGAAAAAATTATGAAGTATAAATGTATTTTAAGTAAACCTTTTTATTTTTTATGCTTACCATAATTTTTTTACGATAAGGTATGATGTGAAATTCAACCATAACGATGCTGTTATATTGGCAAAACATGATCCCCGGGCTGGATCGAACAACGACTTCCCCTTTCCGGGAGCTCACACATTACACACCGCTCCACAGAGGCCCATGCTTGCGTTCCTCTTAGTTAGTTTTCTACCTAACGCTGCCATCAGCGATCACCCGTCAGCGGGATCGATCTGGGAGCAAAAATGGCATTGAACCCAGTTAAGCTGATGCTGTAATCAAAATGACAGTGTTAACCTTTTTATTTTCTGCTTACAATAATTTTTCAGGGCAGGGGTATGATGTAAAATTCAACCATTACGATGCTGAGATATTCGCTAAACTTGCACCCGAGCCATATAGGTGATTGCCGATGGAAGCGTTAGGTAGAAAACAAGCTGAGAGAAACGCAGATCAAGGCCTCCGTGGCGCAGTGTGTAATGCGCGATCCCCCGGAAAAGGAAATCGTGGCTGGATTTGGCCCAGGGTCCAAGATTTGCAAATATCTCAGTACCGTATAAATGGATATTAGGGAGAGAACTCTATGCTTTTTTTCCTTTAACAAAGCAGTCAGAATCCATTGCCAGCTAACTCGAACAAAGGTAACTTTACCTACAGTTTCACATCGATTAAACTATGTCATTAACAACTAATCAATCAAACAGTTATCAGCTAAGTAGTACCCGTATTAGATCCAAAACGAACTACAAGATCTAGTTAGAGAACCTGAGCAGTCAGAATCTCCTTGAGAAAGTCCGGAATGTTTCGGATGCTCTTAATACTATTACTCTAAATTTTTGAAGAGAAACCGAGTAGCTACTATACACTTCTGTTGACATTCTCCACATTCTCCGTGTATAGCTACGATCTGTTCTCTGCACCTGCTGTCGGCCCATCGATGGTGCCAGTTAAACGTCAAAATTGTTCGCATTCATGGTCATTTAATTTCTTCTGTCAAATAAACGGCTGTGATGAAACTTCAATCTTCGCTTTTTTTAATGGCCACTGGGAACGGCTAAGCGTCCCTATTTATGGTCGCCATTTCTCATTTAGTGACACTACGATGCGTTCTCTGGATCCCTGTCGAGGTAGCCGACTAGTGATGTACGCTTTCATTCACTGCTATCGGCACGCAACATATTGATGAATACCGTAATCTAGATAATGCTAGTGCCAGTACTCTAACGTAGCAGGAAATGTCGTACTGTTAAGAACACTATGAATTCATTGTGTTTGGTACAATTGCCTAGGGTTCTTCTAAGAAGCTCTTAGATTTGTGCAACCGCTGGTAGGTATCGTAATAAGCGACAACAGCATTTTGTTTCCTCATTTCAACTCTATTATATATATATATATATATATATATATATATATATATATATATATACATATATATATATATATATATGCGTATGTATACAGGTTGCTAGTTTTATTTCTGTGGGTAGTTCTACCTCTATATTTAAGGTATTTTGCGATTTTGACTTATGAAGAATCACTGCCCTCTAACGAACTAGAAAAATCACTCCGCATCTATTTACTCCTTTAGATTCATATCCCTATTGAGTTCTCCCGGTAGAATGTCCATTGATGTTCTGAGGTGTCGAATGCGATGTAGAGCTAGTCATCATTCCCCTGTTGAAATCATTGGAGCCGAGAAGCTCGACCAGCGGAAGCCGACAAGCTACTCGTTGCCTTTTTTGCAAAAGCAGTAAAAAAAGGAACAAGATTCCAAAAGTGTTTCGTGTTTCGTGTATCTTGAACAAATAAGGGTAATTGAACAGATCTTGCCCGTGATAATGTCAATTTTAAGCTTTATTGTCACCTAGTTGATGTTGATGTGTTCAACCACAGCAGTCCTTCCTCTCATGAGGTGCTACTTAGTAATCCGTCACTTGTATGAAGGCAACGATGAGCACACTTTTTAAGCTTTTGATTTTGGCCGTTCGTTCTTTGTTAAACTAGATGCAGCAGGTATCACCATCACTTGTTCGCTGCTGTTCCATAAGCTAGGAGCATCTATCCTCACACAGCTTGAAATTTTGGGAATGCGTTTTAATGAAGAGCTAAATCTTGTGTTATGCAATACTGATACACATTCTGCATTTTGAATGCTGCGGATGAGACACATCAACTTAATGGAGACGGAATTCACAAGTCCTCAATGTCGTTCTGTGCTAGTTATATCACTGGCGCGAAATGCCACAATGAAAACTGCTGCAGATGGACAAATCGACTTGCTTTAGTGGTTCACCTACAGCTAAATACAGCCGCTTTCAAAAACCTTCCCAGATAGCGCGGATAGCTATGGCATTCATTATTTATCTTAACGTTGTTTTCATATGATCAATCAGCACGGTGGTCATTTTGGATTGAATGAAAGACTTGATGAAACAGGTTTTGAAAGTGAAAAAGGATGGTGTAGTCAACAGGCAGACGAATGTTAAAGAAAAATTCAATCATCTTGGCTTGTCGTTTATCCGTCAGTTTTTTTCGACAGTCTGCCACAATCTTCATAACTCGTCATCTACTTGCCTCACGACAGTTGTCAAATTGTCCGGAGTATGTAGCCCTAGCCTGAAGAGATCACCGCATTCGGATTCAAAGACGTTCTTTGTTTGTTATCTCACTGGAGGTGGGACGTGTTTTGCAGTGACTAGGGGGCGCCCTACAATACACACGTGATCGTTCCTTGCCATACACACCTTGGTTCGATCCCCTGCCACGGACTCATCAAACACACCCTTCATTTGATGTATTTAAATTGACATTGGGCTTGTCTGGGTAGATAACAGCACTGACGTAATAAATCGGTAGGCAAGTCATTGGATAGGCCAGATATGCATACGCCTAACGATTATTGATAAAGTCCAATGCATTGCGCATCCCTCAAGAATTGACCAACGTCAAGAGCTTCAGCTTCCAACTTTCTAGAAAATTTGCTGCCCCCTCGCTGAGAAGTGTCTGCTAATACAATTTATTATGACAAAGAAGCGTTATTCTTCGTTGGATCTCCAACTTTCAGAAGTAATTATTTCCCTATGTGACCGTTGATGTTTTGTGTCGGGTTCTTGGACAAAAATATGAAGCGTTTCTATTTTTTCTACATATTATTGCCATAAAAACCAGCAACACCCAACTGGTAGAATGCCATAAACGGCCGGTGTTGAACACACAGTTGAAAGTTCTGCCATCAATTAGGACAACAAGGTGCCCAAATTTTTTGTTACATCAAAAGTAGCATTAAGCTTAAGTTTGAAGCAAAAAATAGAGAGCTAAATGTTTTTAAAGGATCGTGAGTGTGTGTAGTGCAGTTGTCACAACCTACCGTTCATGCACTTTATCAGCATTATAAATCCGGATTTCCTCTATCTTCAGCAATCTTCCCACTCGCCTACTTCAAGCTGTGCTCTCATTTTTTTCTATTCTCAATTGCTCTGTTGTTGTTTCTTATTCTGATCCGACGAGCATCGTCAGCGTTGACATCGACGACTGACCGCCACTGGTGGCGGTGGTGGTGGGCGATTATCGCGCTGCGATTCCGCTACGCACACCTTTCTCCCCGTTCCGGTCAACGACATCGTCGACATCAGTGACGACATCGTACGGCGATGTTCGCAATTCTGTGCAGAGTTCCACGACTGCTGGCTAGTTCTTCTGACTCCGTCGCCCTCTTAGCTCATCAAATCTTTTTACTTTTACGAGATTAGCATTAACACAATAACTCTCTGTAAGTGGCCTCGAAGTTGAGCGGTCACTCAATTGCATTCAGCTTGCCGTCGCCTGATAGACGTTGAAGCATTGCAATTAGCCGGAAACAAATATCACCCATAACTTTCATAATGCTGAGATATTTGCAAAACTCCGGACCGCAGATGTCTGCGGTGGGGAGCGAACGTGCTATTGTCCTTTCCGGCGAGTAACGCGTTCACCACCACACCATGCGGGTCCTTCGTTTCGGCGGTCTATGAGCTGGTTATATCGATCTTTCTCAAAACCATCAGAACTAGCTGAGAGAGAGGCGAAACGAAGGCCCCGCATGGTGTGGTGGTGAACGCGTTAGCTCCGGAAAGGGGAATAGCGCGGTCGTTCCCCACCGCAGACACCTGCGGTCCCGGAGTTTTGCAATTATCTCAGCATTGTGAAAGTTATATTTCGCACCTACTCTGCCATTAAGAAGAATAGGCAGTAAGTAAAAAGGTTAAAATATCACTCATACTTCACGAAAAACCTGCATTCGTTCTGAACAACTCTGTTAATCTAAAACTCATCGCTCATAGACAACGTAGTCAAAGTAAGAGCGTCAGCATAGTTTTTTTCTCGATTTTTTAATACAGAGTTATTTCCATTGTATTATTTTAAAACTAAACGCCTTGGTTAGTAATCCTTTCTTCTTAAGATTCGATCTGCTTAAAATGGAAATCTCCCTTGGACTTAATATTCAGAGAATGAACCTGCTGTTTCTGGTGATCAGCATTTCTTTCTGATTCCTTTGCCCACCCCAGAAATGCACTTGGTATAAGTGAAGAACAGTGAACTATACATAAATTCATTCCTGATAAGCGCTGTATAGTAGTAGGTGTGGAGAAATGAGTGCGAGTAATGCCAAAGTAAAGAAAGAAGATTCGTGGCCATAAGAAGTCTTTTGATGCGCCGAGCGTTTAGGGAGAGCTATAGGAACATCTCTTGTGTGTAACTTCTTAATTTCATAAGCCATACCAATCATCTTTATCTTTTCTCACTAGCGGAAAAATATTCATCTAGAAAAATCTGCATTAACAATAATGAAGTGAGTTTTAAAAGTTGAAGAGTTCAGGATGTTTCGAAAAAAGAATTATTGATGGTTAACTTTCGGATGACCAGTGGTTCTCTTAAACTATTCGTCGTAGCATTTACAACGTTCTCCTGTCTTTTAGTACACAACTGAATAATCATGCCTGGATTAACACGTGTTTACATCGTTGAGCTTACATGTGGTTGATGGAGATGTTTGTTCGGCTACCTTTCGACGTCTTCGTCTTCATCAAATCCGACGATCCCTGGCGATGGTCCATAGTTGTTCCTCTTTTCGATGTAGCGTCTTCGTCTCGCATCGAACCGGATCTTCTTCAGTCAAGGGTATCTCGAATAATTTCCGACTTTTTGTATCCACTGGACATCCACAGCGAACGGAGAGTGCGTCATAGAGAGAAAAGATTTTTAGTAATTTATTCAGCTCTTTTAGCGGATAACTGATTCAAAGCCTTCATCGTTCTATTATTGCTAGAGTCTTAGCGACTGTCACTTTCTGCTTTTTTTTTGAGTGGGAAGAGAAGTCACACTTTATGGCTGGGACGGAGTGCGGTTATTGATGATCCTATTGTTAACCTTTAGTGGATGAATTCTAAATAGATGAAATATTGATGAGAAGGAGCGCGGCATGTCTTGAATGAGATCGTGCCCATCCACTTGACCGTGAATATTCGCCAATTTGCATTTTTGGTGTCCTTCGGATCGATGTTTACACTTAGTGCTCAACCCTGGTTAGAATCTAACTATAACTAGCTCTAAAGGTTCCTTACAAAGGCACTTAAATGTCTTCAAGCATTCATTACAAAAACCCATTTGCGTGACATTCGAATATTCGACCATTCGATGGCCGATAAATCGAAAATAATTCGTGAGGAGCAAAGTGAAGTTCTAAACAAGGAAAGCCTCGGAATTGAAAATGCTCAGAACCTTTGTGACCTTTGCTTAGTCTGGGTGAAACAAAACAGTAAAAGTATAGGGCGTTTGGTGTTGATAAATCCTTCAAGAGTTGTTTTTTATCCTCCTAGACAAGTCTGATATAAATTTTTCCGACCCAGGAAGGAGAGAGCATTAGTCAGTGAAGGGTGTTGGGTAGGACCAGCGACCAGTCGTGTATTGCAAGACACCTCTACACCGTCCTACATGAGCCTATTATTTAGATAAATAGTTAGAATGTCGTTCGACATTTGAAAGAAAAGTTTAAAATTGGAACTGCACAGGAAATTCGGGTTACTAACAGGATTCGGCGGTTCTCCACAGCTGGTTCTTGAGAACATATAAATGAACATATTGGTTATCTATGCTGAAGTTTACAGAAAGTCGGTCTTTTGAGTTATTAAGATTCTCCATAGCATTTCCTGTACACATCAACACAATCATTTTCAGCTAATAAGTGCTCCTAAGGTGACCGAATATTCGAAAAAGCGAATGCTCAAATGCTAATGCAACAGAATCTTTCCAATCATGTGTCACTTCGTGACATTGGAGTAGTGAACTCAGTTTTCTACTAATTCATGTGTAATATCGAATTTTTTGTCCTTTTTTCGACCTAATTATCTTTTTCTTCAGAGTTTCTTTCTAGTGTAGAACAAGTCCTTCGGCGACCATTGTTTTACGACATACTTAAAAACGATGAGGGACAACAGGTGTGTGTTGTGCTTAACCGCTGTGGAATTGTGACGGAAAATCTGTCGGTACTGAAGCAGCCGGCTGGTATGAATGTGGTCCAAGTTGGTTATGGTGACACTTAAGTGGCTCGTTACGTGTTGTTAATCCATAATAGCTTCGCGATACCGCGTTCTCCTAATGACATATCGTCTGCTCATCTCGTCGACCAACTGTTAGCATCACGTCCTTCGTTCTACCATAATAGCCCTAACCCCCACCCCCAACACTTACAACGCACTACTACACGTGGGTAATTGAGGTCTTCTAACACTCGAAAACACTCAACTCATCGTCTCATCTTAACCACATCCAATAGCGACGTCTCGTCCTTCGTTAATCATTGTCAATTCTTTAGCCGTATCTAGTTTAGTTCTTTTTCCAAACACGTGAATACAAAGCGCTAACCAGTGTTCAACATTTGAATATGTGAATGGTGCAGAAGATGGTCTGCCTTTGTAAAAGTTGTGCTGCTTCAACAGATTGCCTCTTAACTGCTATTTCACTAGTTCAGCAATATTAAAGGATTAGGCTCTCCGTGTTGATCAACCCTGACGTAAATACCATGCATTCGACTTCACTGTCATCGTTGGAGGTGAATGAATGCATGTCTAGCTTAAACAAAAACTCGCAGTGGGCTACCGATGTATAGGGTCAGTATTGCCATACCTCTCAGACAAGTCTTGTATCATTTTGCCGAACCCAGAGGGATGGAAGGCTTGGTGAGCCTTTAGCGCCGGATCGAAGGTATGTATATTGCAGAGTGCTTCCAACCACAACTGCACAAGCGCCCGTTTAGAAGTATATTGTCCTGGAATTCTGAATAACGCATTCTAAGGCCGACGATTTTATCTCTAACTGGATTACTACGCTCTTCTTTGCGTTAATATTAAGATTCTTCCGTTGGGTCATCTGACTCTGTAGGGTCAGTGAATTCTTTTAGTGTACATCAGTGTAAATGCGAAGGTGAAGGGTATACGAAAATCAAACGGATCCACTTATAATCAAGAAATATAGTTCTAATGGAAAATAGATAACATCAATGAAATTCTGCCACACTTTTCATAACAACTTCCTTCTATTGGCCAAGGCTATAAAACTACTGCTGATATGTTCAATCAGCTAAACTTGCACTTTCAACCATCTTCCAGCTCATGTTTAATGACAGAAACTCTTCCAGTCCCACTAAATAAGTTTTGTCTTGGTAATGCCTCAGTTTCCTATTCATAATTGTTTGTCTGTTTATTTCCGGATAAGTCGTGATTACAGCGAGTTTTCATAGTACACTAACACAGATTATGTGATATACCTTATAAAAAGAACACGCAGTGGTTGGAGGCGCCACTGCGACACCCACGTGGAATCGATCCCTGAGCCCCTGGCCCACCAAGCCTTCCATCCTCCAGGGTCGGCAAATTGGTAGCAGACTTGTCTGGGAAGACAGCAGCACTGACTTGATGCATCGGTAGGCCATCGCGAGTCATTGTAAAGGCCAGATATGCTGCATTCAGTCACCTCCAACGATACTTAATGAAGTCGAATACACGGCGCATCTCTCACGGATTGATCAATGCCGAGAGCTTTATCCTTTTGTTTTACCTTATAAAAACAGGGTTACATCACCAAATTAAACACATAGCTGCTTACTTGTTTTTTCACATCCGAAATTTACCATATATATATATATATATATATATATATATATATACGTATAATATATGTACATATATATATATATATATATATATAATTATATATATATATACATATACATATATGCACATGTATATTGAGGTATATGCAGGTATATGCAGGTATATGCATATATATATAAATACATATATATATACATATATGTGGTAATGCCCTGTATTTTTTGCTATTTTTTTGACGAGTGATGGTTTGAACAAGAGGGACAGTCACAAGAATGCCCAAAAATACTACTTGACATGTAATAAAATAGCATTAATCGTCTCAACCCCTGCCTACTGGCGGTGATCTTTAGCGTAGACCGCCCTTATTCTTTCCACATCATTTTTTTCATTAAACTATAGTCCTGGAAATTCATTACTCTTCTTCCTATCTCTAAAAGAAATTTTTTGACGTGACACGAGATGCCATATCGAGATGACGAACAAGTGTGGCCCACGTTGATCATCGGCTCGGATTATCGGCCCTAATGAAGACGAAGAACGTCGAAACGTTAGCCGAATAAACCTGTTTTTCATTAAGCTCAACAGTTTAAATGCATGTCTTTCTATAGCGTACACTTTTAGGTCACAATTGAGTGACGTTTGAGTCGAATGAAGTTCAATGCCTTTTGATGTGTAGTCAAAATTCTATGACCCAGATCTTCCCAGACCAATCCCGTGGGTGATTGCTGATGGCACTGATCGATGGAAAACTAGCTGAGAGACGGGCGAAAGCGGAAGGAACCGCATGGTGTGATGGTGAACGCGTTAGTCCAACGAAAGGGTAACAGCGGATTCGTTGCTCTCCACAGGCACCTGTGGTCCGCAATTTGCAGATTTCTCAGCATCATTACGGTTGTATTTACTAATTATTGCCTTTTTTTTCGATGGCAGGGTACTATGTGAAATACAACTCCAGTGATGTTGAGATGTGAGCGGATCTCGGAACTCCAGGTGAGCTTCCACCTCGCCATTGCTCTTTCTGGGGTCTCATGTGTTATTCGCTGCAGCACCGAGGCCTTTGCTTTGCCTTTTTCTCAACCGCTTCTAAGTTTTGTTGTGCAGCCACTGTTATAATCTTCATTCTTCCTTGCCGTACACCTGGTCTGTTAAGCATGTTCTTCCCAAGTTCCCCCAGGCATTACTGTTCAAGTATCACATATCTTAACATAAAACGAAAGTGCAAAGATTTAGCAAGGCCTCCTAAGCTCCTCAGTGATCGCTGTCGCTTTATCGATAACCACGACTCTGGAAATGCAGCTCATTGAGTGTTAGAATTAGAAACTGTGGGGTCATTTGAAAAATCTGAGTACATGACACGAGCCAAAAGCCAAGCGAGAGAGGTAGTGAACGTTTTTGATGGCAGTGGCAAGATGCTTCACTTTCATCTTTAAAGCAACAAGGTTCATTGACTTTCCTTCCTTGACCACATCCACGACTAATGTGATTCTATTCAGATGTGATATTTGAGGAGAAGAAGGAAGGTTGACGTACTTGACTTTGTTCACCAACCACATTTGCACCAAAAAAAGAAACGAAGACCATGAGAAATTGCCTCAATAGAAGGTTTCGATCAATTTCCCTATGTGGACTTTTTTTTTGCTTTCCCGTTTACTTCACTGGAATTCGTTGATTTCAAATTTCATTTGGAATTTTCTTGTAGTCCTTCCAACATGCCTCTCAACCTTGCGCAACCATCTATAAACGGCGTTGCATCTCTTGGATATTTTTAGAATTTTGGGTAGTAAGTTCTGAAATATGGGCAACTGTGGCATGTGTATTTGTCATCTTCTTCTCTCGATGACATATTGGCTCGATATAAAGTGTGGTTTTCCTATCATCTTGAGTTAACCACGCTAGGCCAGTTTCAGATCTTCAACATACCCCGCGTTCTCACTTTAATCTGTGGGACGTCTACTACCTTACAACTAGTTCTTTTGTAGAACGACTAAGATTCCAGTGATTAGTCACTGAATCCATAAAGGACGATACCACACCCAGTTGTCCTCCTCTTTTGTTTCAAAAAGCCAAAATACGGTTTTAAAAGTTAGTTCGATTCTTTCTTGCTGGAATTCTACCTTACTTGGATACTTGGACGGCCCCCTCCTCACTGGTTGTGCGGGTCCTAGCGCATTCTCCATTTGTTTCGGAGTTTTGATGGTTTAGCCTTCGTGGTTCCTTGGAGTTCCGAGCTCAGTCAAGCCAAAGTCTGCCTCAGGTCGTCACCACCACAGGCAGCCGCATCCCTTGTGGATCAGAGAGAGAGATTTGATTTGCCACCATGTGATTACGTGGATACCAGGAGGGTGGCAGATCTTAGTATAGGTTAAATCGTAGTTGGGCTACCTGATGAAATCGACGGGATTTTACTTTACTGCTCATGAATATGAAAACTTATCTACGAAAGTGCTTTCGATTAGCACTCAGTTCATAAGTGCATGGATTCATGAAAGATTTCATTTGCTATGTCTTGTGTTTCATTGTGCCATGATTTTTTGTATATAAGCGAGTATGTAGTATTGGCAAGTGTGAAGATTTAGCCGGGAGGATATCCATCCTCACGGAGCTATCATGTTTCCAAATACAAGAGCCGTATTAATCTGCTATTTGGTGCATCTTTCAGTAGCTTCGCCGCTGCCCCAGCACATCCACCCCTTTCCACCCGTTCAGATGAGGTCAACGGGTTGATTTATTATCTGGCAGGTTTTCACACTGATGAAAACACACCAGACGTGATGGCTTGATTGGGGATAATTTGCTGCAAAAAGCGATACTAATTGCTTTTTTTCCTTGGAGCCATCTCTCTATCTGATTTGACCTTCAGTGATTTCTCGCCTTTCATTCTTACTCTTATTCTGTTGCGTTTCTGATTCGTAGAGAAATATCGAAAACAACTTATGCTCACTTCTTCTGCCTTGAATAGCATTATTGAACACTTTCGTTTCTGGCTTGTGTCGGACAAGTTAGTAGCCATTGTTGAGTAAGGACTGGGCGGGTTAAACTCATTTCGATTTGCGCTCATCAGCGATTCAAAGCCTAGTAAGAGTTCGCAGAGGTGAGAATTGACTTCTGGGGTCGAGGTGAATGCGACAGATGCCGCTATTTCCGTGGAAGTGATTGATTGCCGTCTAATTACCACCTTGTCACGACATCTGCTTTACAAACTGTTCATCACTGCTCGTCAAACTCACTGCCTCGTCGTCATCGACGACACCCATTACCCACTTGTCACTGTCAGACTGCTAGCGCCCGTGCCAACTATTCACTACAGGCCATTCACGCCTTCCAATCAGCTACTTACGAAACAACTGCGGGCAGTTCGAAATCTGTGAAAGTCCTCAACTTCGGTCTCGTATTCTCTGCTACAGTCATGACTATCGTTTGCCTCCATGTTGACTTTTTCGTCTTTTGAAATCTCCTCTTTTGTTAGGTGCACTGAGAAATGTTCAAATAAAGCTCACGGAACTCTGCTAAGTCTTTCGTATTAGCCTTCGATTCAGTTCTAGGAACATGCTTGATATAATAGGAACACTAAGAGTATATCTTCTGGATGCCTTCACATTCTTTGGCGTTATTGTTGCTTTTGTTCTTTCTCGCACGAAAATGGACGATCGTGTGACGAGTAGCCAACGTTGACCAGTTTCAAGTGCACTTGCTGGATGGATGTCAACGATCTCAAGCGCATGCAATAATCCACCTAAATGCTCATCACTTGATGCTAATACGTCCTTGCGCAATCCTTTGCACATTCTCCTCACCCCCCACAAACGATAAGTTGTTATTTTATCTTCCTCGATTTTTTTATTTGTTTATCGATTTATTGATCGATTTATTTACTTGTACATTGTAATCTGAAATGGACGTTGATGTGTTGCGCTGGCAAAAGCTCTAAATCTAACAGTTTCGTAGTCTATTACAATGCGGTTAACAAGGCGAAACGATTATGTGAAATCAAATGGAGAGGAATTTTTTGCTTTTTGTTGACCAAAAAAATATAACGCATTTGGTTTTGAATGAAAAAATAAACATACTCGAACGTAAGTGGTACGACTTCGTTCGCAATGAAAAGCTGATACCACGTTGAAATATGCGCAATGATGGGAGGAGCTACACAGAGAGTACTTTTTGATTCTGAATAAGATGTCGTAGACCTTACGTCGTTTATCAGTCACTTTGAGATGGATAACTCCATTAGTGCTATTGGAAAAATAGGCAATAAATAAAAGTTGAAACATTACTCCTTATAACTCAGAAGACCGACTTTCTAGAAATAACAGATATATATATATATATATATATATATATAGTGTATATATATATATATACATATATATATATATATATGTATATACATATATATACATTCATGTGAAGTGTTGTTGAGCTGATGCGATGTTGGCATAAGCGGTCTTTGTTTCTGTTGTTGCTTTGGTCCGTTACTGATTCTTGCGACTTTGCCTTCTTCAGAGCATGGACGCAGTTTATTTAATAATAGTCTTATAATTGGCAAAGTGCTTATAGTACTAGTAGAGATCTAACGCACAAATGAGCGCCATTTTGTTTAAAAACTAATCACTCTGTTGTTTAGCGTGTGTGACCAAACGTGTGTTGTTAACGTGGGATGACGAGTGGAGCCCATCCACATCAAAAAACCAACTTGAAAAAGACGCTAGGTCACGTGTAATAGTAAGGGATTTGTCTTTCCGGTTCATCCTTTGGCTTTTTGACATTTATCCGAAACTCTTCAAGAGACTTGCAAGTTGATGTTTTTTGTTTTCTGCGTTAGGATCCTGACAGTGGCTTCAAAATCGTCACTGCTGTGTTTTTGTGCTCCATATGTGCCTAGCCACGGATCTCCCTCATAGAGGGACTTCATGCCGATTAGTCGCGAGGTAACGTGGCACGTCCTCAATTGGTGGACAGAAGACTAATCAAAGACCAAAAGCGACTTTTGCTTTGCTGAGACGCAGGTGGACCTAGGGGATGGACTCCCTGTTTCTGCTGCGCCGATTTGGCATATACCATTTTTACGAGAACGTACTGATGCATGTTTGCGTGGCAGTGTTCTGGTTTATGCAAATTGTGTCCTACGAGTCAATTCCGCCAAAAAGCCTGCAATAAGGTGACAGGAAAGTATGTAGGAGGCGGTTAGGAGCTACCTCCAACAAGTAAGCCCTTCCGTCTACCGTGAGAGAGACTGGCATGCTACCCCCCAATTTTCAGAGCTCACTAAGCTATACGTGGACATCAAAGGCTAAACGCAGTAAAATAAACGGGCCTTATTCTCCCTCCACTGAATGAATACCATACGTCCGCGTTAAATACGTCGAGTTTGGAGGTGCTGCTAAAACTTTAGGACCATTCTAGGCTGCCTAAATGGCAACGGTTTAACGATGAAGATCTGTATCTACAATGCACGCACACGTACATCTCAGTCCTCCACAGAGGACTGGATCATGCAGGCCATAAATACAGGGTACCACGTCATCGCACTGGTTAAGACAAGAAGACGCAACCCATTCAACGCCGTCTATGACACCGGAGAAGAGCTATTCCTTGCAAAATGCGACATTGGAGGAATCGGCGACGTTAGGCGCTCTCGAAGTTTGGCCATGAGGATCGATTTATTCGAACAACTAACAACCCGAATCGGACGTTTACGGTTGAAGAGATGTGCACCAATACCGGCTTTGACAGCCTTTGTCGTCTGAGCAGCGACATCATGCTATGAAGGAAAGGAAGTCAAGGGGTTCTAGATGGACTTGGAGAAGTTCTACAGAGAATACAAAAGCGTTCATTAAGGTCATCATTGGAGATTTCAAAGTTAACATTGGACCCAGAAGAACATCTGAGGAACGTCACATTGGGATCTATGGATTAGAATGGAACGAGCAGGATGAGCGGCATCGGTTAGGTAGAGCCTTCAGATTACTATAATGTAGTCCACTTCGTTATGGTACTCTTCATTGGGAGTCTGTCACATACGCCGTTGAGAGTGGGGCTTCTGGAATTGCGATTTGCCATGAATGGTTATGATCGTCACGTTAAACTCAGACAGCCGCTCGCCCTACTCGTTGCGTTATAATCCATAGTCCCAATGTGCCGTTCTTCAGACGTTTTCCTCGGTCCATTCTTACCTTTAAAATTTCCAGTGATAACCATAAGGAGTGTATTCTCTGTAGAACATTTCCAGGTCAATATATAACGCTCTCACGCCGTTCTATATTTCAAACTGTCAAAGATAATGTGGGCCGAAGACGTAATGCGTGTGAACGACAACCGATGGACAAGAGCCGTTAGTGACTGGATTCCTCGGGATGTCAAACGCACTGCAGGTAGACCACCGATCCCATGGTCAGAGTATTTCACCGAAACTCTAGAAGAAAGAAATGGTGCTCAGTGAGTTCCTAGAGCAAGGAGAACTCAGTCGGCTACTCGTGCACGCGATAGGATGAAATGGATTGTTTGCTGGCACTCGCCCGAACCACTCGACGATTAACGGGACGGCAGGTGATACAGGTGATGCAAGTAAAAGGCAAAGAATAAAGCTTAAAAACGATTTTCTATGAACGTTGCTTCAGTATTTAGTTTATGGAAATCTTAGAAACTGGATTAAGCGCGTGTTGCGCAGGGGTTAGAGGTGCTAAGCAGTACACTTGGGTCAATCCCATAACCCAGGATTACCAAACCTTCTATCCTTTCGGGATCGGCAAATCGGTATCAGACTTGACTGGGAGGATAGCAAACTAACTCGACACATCGGTATTCCACCGCAAGTCATTGTATAAGCGGAATATGCATTGAATAACCAGGTGCTTAATGGAGTCGAATACAGGGCACATCCTTCAAAAGATCACCAACGCCGAGAGCTTTATCCTTTTTTTTCACTAACTATACCCCTTGCCCGACTACCTCTCCCTAATCCTTCACACAAGAAAAAAAGAACTCATTAAAATGTACAGAACGGCTAAAAATGTGTGCAGTGGAGAACAGAAAAAGAAGAAGTCTCTAAATTTGGCTCCAAAAACAGCCATTTCCAATGGGTAGAAGACAAAAAGCCATTCGGATGAGACTAAAAGGTAGGATTATGTCCCAAAATAATGCTTCAAACCTAAGCAAGATACTTTTCAGGCTACTCTTCATATAAAGCGAAGTAAGTTACGCCATTAAGAGCGTCCTAAGTAAAACTATCTTGAGAATGGTAGTTGTTGACCTCTCACCCTGTGCCATAAATTAGCCCGCAACCACCGCTGTGATCGTCTGTGCACGTCAGAAAATTGCATGATTTGTCCCAACGGTAGAGCGTTCTAGACAAATGTCAAAAGTCCAAAGACGAGCCATAAAGACTAATATCTCACTATTACACGTGAGCTGGCGGCTTTTCCAAATTGGGTTCTTAATCTGGGTGTCTTTCACTCGTCTTCTCGAGCGAGCAAAGGCTAATGGTACCCACGCAATAGCACGCTGAGTAGCTTTTAAACAAATTGAAGTTCATTTATATGTTAGATCTTCATAATACTATGGATATTCCACCGAATTATTCTGCTACCGTTACATGAATTACGTCCCGGCTCTGAGGAAGGCGAAGTCGCCTAAACGTCGGCCATCGAACAAAATCAAGAACAACAACGAAAACTTGCACAAACCTCGCATCACCTCAACAAGATCACTTCGTAAGATAATCACCTCATTTGTTATGTCATCTGTACCTTTGTTTCGTCTTGGTCGAACCGTCGTCGTTGTGTTTCATTCAGTTCACACCGATGCTCGTCTATCGCCATCTTTCCACATATCAGCTACAGTTTCGTGTGTTTATTGGTTTTATTGCTTGCCCTCCAAAAATGTCTTAACTACGTAAATGTCATGGGAAATGTGTTTTTTAAGAATTAGAAACTAGTGCTATGCTTTAGTACCGTAAGCAAAGTTTCTTATAGGCTTAAAAAAATCTCGCAATATAGACGTTCCGGACGTGTGTCGTTTCACTACGATATCTAGCTGTCACCGATTCATTTCCAGCATCAGCTTTTCGCTTTCGTATCCATTCCTTTTTTCCAATCTCATTTAATTCACTTGTTTTTGTGAAGATCTTGCTGTCAATCCAATAAGGCTTGTTTTCTATTAACACTATTCGCCTTTTTGAACCCAAATTTCCAAGAGGACCTGGGGCTTTTTCTGAACTATTTATTATTTTAGTTATACGTGTATAGCGCGACCATCAATTTCACGAGGTCAGTTGGTTGTGCTTGTCTTCAAGGTATTGGTGGGGTTATCGTTTCAAACGAGGCATGGACTAAGATTCTTATTTCACCTCCACATCTTAATGAGTGGCTTACTTTGCTAGCATCTGGCCACTAACAAATGTCTTGATCACATCACCACTGATTCGTGTTATAGTTGAAAATGATCGTTCAGCTCCATGCTAGTAGTTAAGATTCCATCCAATAGTTATTATCGTCCTGGTTCCGGGTCATCATACCTAGAGCACTAATTCCCTGCTCAGATTTGCCTAAAAGGAGCCAGTCTTAAGAGAAATCTTGGTTACCAGGCTTGATGACGAACGTATGTGATAGGCATTGAATCAAAACTTAGTGCATGGATAAGTGATCCAGCCGAACTCATAAGCTCAAGAAACGCAGTTTGCCGCTTTACCTTTCCTGTTGTTTATCTTATTTTCTCTGATCAAAGCATTTTGCATTTCATTAAGGACTGTAGAAGAATAAATGATTGCTGGATCCTCGTAGAATGGCACTAAATCTGATAGCGTTTTCGGTTTGTTCTTAACTAACTTCAGTTTTTCGTTGCATAGTGTTTGTCGGCATTTTCTTCTTCACATGTGATATCTGGATTTGTGGACGTAGTGAAAAGCAAATTAACGAATTGGCAAACATACGGCGGTCGTCCCTCGATATCACAGTGCCAGATAAATTCGATCCATCATCGTCTGCTGCGGAGCCGACATGATATGAAGCTCCCATAATCAGCGACTGTCAGCTAACTTACCATGTGTTTTCTGGAATCTCCGTGAACAATTAACCACCTCATCGTTCTATTTTATTTTCATTTTCCTGAAGACGTGAGGTCAGAGGATAAAGAATTGCATCCAAAGAAAACTTTGAATTCCCGCCTTGTGCATTTCGTGTGGGTCCCATTGACTACATCTTCTTGACCTTTTGTTTAGGTGAAGAATAAGTAAGTGAGAAAAGTTCATTGACAAAATCGCAGGTGGTATTGTTCACTCCCAATAGGTTGAATCAGCGTAAAACTCCGGAATGGAAGTCTATTTGTAGTACGCGTTTATAATAACAATTTCATTGGCACTGTTATTTTTAAGTACAAACAGTTGCGAACACAGAAAAAAGGCAGAGATCTGATTTCATCACGTAGGCTTCCTATTGGATTATTACATGACACTTCCGTTGAATCTTATGAAACCTTGCGTGCATTCCGAAACTGCCCCCATGCGAAAGTGACATAGAGCAGAACTGATTAGAATTGGAAGTTTTTAGCTCGACGCTGATGAAGTGTGGTGTGACTGATGAATAGTAGCTTGGTTAGCAATAAGTTCTAGTGTGCATGTTCATTATTATGAAGCAGTCACTAAGAAAAATCAAAGCCGTTGTACTCTGCTTCTTGTTCTGTCATTTGTTCTTTGCCATTTCAAAACGCATTCTTCAGCTCGTTTCGATGGTGATGAAGTCGAGTAGAAGCGGTAGAGTTAAATTTTGCCCATCGTTATAGTAAATAACGACGGGTGCTTTAAATTGGTTCACGTTTTGTAGTTAGTTTATCAACGTTTTGTTGCGCAATTAGCAGTCCAAAGTTTTTCGTTTTATTTTTTAGCTGACACTTGAATGAACTTCTTCTAAGGAGAAGAAGAGCATCGAAGTCATGTAGAGCTCTTTTCCGGTTCACATATTTGAAACTAACCCAGACAGATTTACAAGACTTAATTGGCTCTCTATTAAGAGGAATAAATAAAGGGAAAACCTTCAAATATCATTAGAGGATGGCCATTATAGGGTAGACACTTAGAGGATAAAAATATAGCGCACGTGTAGTCGATAGCCGTTTTTGGGATGTGTCACGAATTTGATTCCATTCATTGCATCATAGAGGTGACTGAATACATATTCGACCTATAAAGGGTCTTATGGGGCCCAGCGTCCTACCAAGCAGTGTTTTTCTTTTCCCTGCTAGTAAATTGCAGCCCGTGGGATTGCTGGTGAGCATGATTTTGCCAAAGGCATTAAGTTGAGCCAGAGACCAAGTGCGGTTTTCTAATATTTCTTCTGTATTTTGGTTAATAATTTTCTCTAAGAAACGGATCACTCACATGAATCACACGACGCCTCTGTGTTCTGTTATATTGAAGCACATGAAGCACACTGGTTCGGCTTATCAGTAAATACGCATTTCATTTACATGAGGTGCGCCAGCGCCACGAAACAAGCTGACGTCCTACCGCCAAGAACTCACATTACAAGACAAACTTTTACTCATTTGTGTCAGGAAGCATCTCTTAAGAGTCCAGTAAATTGAAATAGTAATAATAAACTCATTTAGTCGTTGTTGCATACAGCTCAGTACGCCACGGTCGGTCAATTTAGGGGGCATGATACGGATTATACTCTTGCCATGATATCATTTCCCACGCCGCTTCTAGCAAGAACATTGCCAGCTTCTGGTGAAAAAGGCTACTAGCTTACTGGGCTCGCAAGGTCGGCGTTTGCATAAGTTTACTCAACTGAGCCTCCGAACGGAAACACCGAACGCCTTTTACGCATGAGAGACCATGCTGCGGAAATGAACCCTCGCTGCATATCGCAGTTCAGCGCCCAGGAATTCAACGCCACGCTAAAGCATCAGAAGGGAACATTTCTTCTGATAAAAATATTTCATTGTTCTGCTAGTAAAACTTTATTAAACCTTCAATCTCATTTTTGAGTGCGATATGAGCTCTGAATTTTAGAACAGCCTAAGCTCAGATGTACGGAAAATCGTCAAGAGTCCGGAGCTTAAGAGGAACCGGCCGTTGTCGTGGCATCATTCTAACAAAGAAAGCCTTTCCGTCATCAAGCTTTTCCCGGACAGAGAACTTATTTGAAATTAGTGTCGAATTGTTTCTTCGTAGTGTTGTAACCATCAGCACCATAAGATCCATGAAATCTATTCGACTGACTGGCAGCCATGCGAACGTGTAGGAATTACGGTTCAGTAATCAGCAGGGCTAATCATGAGCAGTTGCCACCTCTTAATTCGTTAAAAGCTTTCGTCACTCCAAAGCAAACGATTGTTCGCGTTCATGTGAACTATTTTTCTTTTCCAGTGAATTGAAGACTCACAACATTTTTGCTCTTTATGATCCTTCGTGAACGTTCATTCATCCACTGAAATAACGTAATAGATGTTTTCTTTTTTATCTACTGCAGGAATAAGGAGCATCGACTACATTCGCTTCTAATTATGGAACTGCTACTGGTTTACTGAAATCTTTTGTTATATCTAAAATATCTGTGATAATAGGCATTAGCTTATCATTTCACCCGGCTCAAACTGCGCTTGTGTATTTAGACAAGCTTGATGACAATATCAATAACAACTTTAGTACTCGTGATATCTTCAATGCAACAATAAGGCCATGTTCCAGCCAGCCATATCCCCTTGTCTTTACTCGGTCATCCCGTCTTTTAATATCCACAGAGATCAGGACAAAACCGTAAAACTGGCTAATTAACTGCAATCTTTGCAATTGTGGTGTCGGCTCCTACCTAATTGTGTTACTATCCGAGCGATTCATTGACCACCTAAAGGTAGCTTCGCTACACTCGAGAAAACCACACCAAGACGCTAAGCCCTTGCCAGCACCACCTTAACCGTTCGATTTCTTTTTTTGCTGTTTTTTCACCTTCATGAATATCAGGTGATTTACACTAATTGTTTTACATCTCCCAACGGTTTACCGCCTCATCGTGGCTGGGAGGTGTTCCTGCGTGTCGGGCTGCGATGTACAGCGGCGGGATTCGCCTCCTCTGGCAGGGTCTCCCAAGCTGAGAAGCAGTCCGGTGTTTCCCATCAGGAAGCCTAGCTGAGAGTAAACCAATACCAGGATCCACCACCGTCCTGGTATCAAAGCCGCATGGTGGTAAATCTCCCCCTGATCCACAAGGGCTGCGACTGCCTGTGGTGGTGACGACCTGGGGCAGACTTTGGCCAGGCTGACCTCGGGATTCCAGGGAACCACAATGGCTTAACCAGCAAATCTCCGAAAAATGGTGATTATGCTGAGGCCCGCACAACTAGTGAGGACGGGCCGTTCAAGTATCAAATAAGTAAGTTTTACACTTGTTTCAACTTTTTTTCGTTTTCGTACACTTTAGACCAGTTTTAACCTTTGTACACTCTCTATATGTTGCGAAGCTGTAAAATCTGATTCAAGCGTATGCGCAGTCAAATACACAGTCAAGCACGCATAAAGTTGGAAATAATCGACTTTCTCTAGATATTTCTATTAGGGCCACAAGTGGTAGTCATGAAGTTCAATATGCGAAATGCACTGCTACAATCCCTCCCAGTTCCCAACAACCCCAACTCTCCCTTCTAATTGTTCACGAATCGTGAAGCTGGTACTGCTACAAGACTTGTCTGGCAACAGTTGGCTTCCTACAATCTCCAAAAATTGGCGGCTGTTTCTGTTGAAGACCTAGGAATATGGTAGCAAAGCCATTCTAAGATTTCGGAGAGAATTACCTGTACCAGCTTCTAGCGACATTCACTAGGATGACGAGGAACCCAATCAGCAACCTAACCCATGCCTGAAATCAGACTAATCTTTGAGGATGACGGATGACAGTAAATGAATCAAATGCTAGAGTTCTGGGACCTGCACAGTAGATGAGAAGTCAGCTAATATGATAAAAGATGAAAAAAGAACAACCGAGTAGGTACTATTTAGTTCTATTGACCTTCTGTGGATAGCAGTGAGTTCTTCTCCGCAAAGACCGTCTGTCAATCGTCGATACCACTCAAACATCAAGATTGCTCGCATTCGTGGTCATTTAATTCCGTCTGTCAAATAAACGGCTGTGATGACATATCGATACTTGGTTTCCTTAATGGCTACTGAAACAGACAAACGCTACTATTTCAGATCGGCAATTCCTACTTAATGGTCAAGCGATGGGTTCTCTCTATTCTATCAGGATAGGGGACGACTGATATTCAGTCTCATTTGTGTCCATCAGCAGTACCAGCTTTCATTTTACTACTTTAATTTGTTACAAAGTAGTGTTAGAAACACAATGGATTAGGAATAGGGAAGCTATCAGCACTGGCTCGATACATCAGTAGGCCACCACGAGTCATTGTAAAGGCCAGATGTGCATTCAATCACTTTAAGCAATGCTTAGTGAAGTCAAATGCTTGACGCATCCCTAAGGGAATGATCACCGCCGAGGGCTTCATCCCTTACCCTTTTATCTCACGGGCTGCTGTCTCTGATTCTTTTTCTTTCCATTCCACAATCCGTAACCACTCAAGCGCCCCTTGAAACACACATTTCCTCTGCCACCTCTATACCCAATCATGTAGTCGTTTTTCTCTTATACTGAGCTCTACTGCCATTATCATAAGTGTTGCGTCACTGTCATGCAACCATTCGTGAAGGTTTGCTGATGCCCACTTGAGACACTCTGAAGATTATCAGGGACTGCAGATATTATCCACTGATAGATTCAGAAATATGCTTTTAATATATTCGAATCTGAGTAGTTGGAACGTTAGAATCAGGACATCTTCAATCAACCTTTTGTGTTTTTTAGTTTCGCTCGTTTGCTTTTCAGCCACCGAACATAGGTGCTGCCGCCGTCATTTGCTTGCCACAATTCACTATCGAGGATGTTTTCTGCTCAAAGAGCATGGTAATCTTTCAAAGGCTTTGTAATTGGTGCACGATATTGGGCTATACTTTACTGAAACGCATCGAGCTTTCTCGACACTTAGTCCAACATTTGTCAATTTATTCGGGACGAAATACACAAATCTTCAATCTGTTTTCTAGCTGTTGGTAGGATTGACACCACGTACTCTACTGGTGACAATTGTTATCCGACGAGAGGAGCGGCGTGAACTTTTACCGTCTCGTCCAAAGTATCGCTCAACTGCATATTTCTCTCGTGGTTCCCATCTGGGCCTGGAAACACCTGGATGAGAAATGAATTCGCTATGTGGACACGATGCTCTGAAAAATTCTTTCGTTACGGTGCGTGACCAAATTTGAAGACAGCAGTTTTTTTTGCTCATGGTGAGCGCTGTTCGGGCGACAAGGCATCCATTATGTCTAAATATTGGGTTAGTACGATCGGCCATCATTCCGAATCAGAAACAATGTGATGCAATAATTATGTACTCAACAATTATCGATCGGAGATTTTTGAACAAAGAGACAATCTTCTTGTGATGTCGTCTACCTTTCGGTTTTGTCAATATTCTTCAACATTACCATCACAACACCTTTCAATCACCTGTCGATGTAAATGATAAAATAGTCAACGTCAACATGACTAAGAGAAAAGCAAATCAATGGTCTCGGTTGGTGTGGTGGATAACACGTGATCCTCCTACAAGAGCAATCGCAGGGTTCGGAGTGCAATTGAGGCTCCGAATTTTGCTCATTTCTCAGAATCGTAGTGGTTGTGTTTCACATCGTACTCTACAATAAAAAAGAATAGGAAGTGAATGAAAGTTAAAACACTAGAATCTTCAACACTCTTCGTAAATCACACGATTCATGTGTCTCAGGGTGATTGTCAAACCAACTAGCGTAGGCGTCAACAGACTCTGATGTATTACTGGCTGAACGACTTGATTCTGTGGGATGTAAAATAGTCGTAACCCGAAAAGAGCTTTACCATAAGATCCGGGAAGTTTTCCGTTCCTGTAATCTTATGAGTGAGGGCTATCCGGTGGTTGATAAATAGGTGCTAAAACGTCTTCATATGACAAGGGATAACTAATCTTTGTTTGATATGCAATTTTTCAAATAATTTGTTGCTTTTATCCTACGATTGCCATTGCCTTATTGTATTCATTTCATAGAAGAAATTCCTGACTTTTTTTTAAACATTCTTCTAGTCTATCGGAAACTGACGAAATAACGATGTGCTGAAGTGCACAGATACAACGAGGCTGGACAAGAAACAGAAAGTTCGATCACATATACAAACCATCAAACTCTTGCACTTCTAAATCTGAAGAACATCTCAGGTTCTCGCTGGGAATCAAAAAAAATGGCCCAAAATGCCGTCTAGAATTTAAAAGTCAAATGCAACATCCGATCATTCAGTACTAAAAAATCCGAATTGCCTCTATCTTCACTATTCTTTTTTACTCACCTATTTCAAGCTACACTTTCATTTTTCTGTTCCTAGTGCATCTGTTGCTGTTTCTTCTTCACGGCCAATCCGACGACCATCGCCGATGTTGACATCACGACTGACCGCCACCGGTGGCAGTGGTGGCGGACGATTATCGCGCTGTGATTCCGCCACGCTAAGCGTCTCTTCCCGTTCCGGTCAACGACATCGCATTTTGGTCGAAGTTCGACGGCTTTTCGCTAGTCCTTCTGCTTCTGTCGCCCTCTTAACTCATCAAACGTTTTCGCTTTTATGAGATTAGCATTAGAACAATGACTCTCTGAAGTGGATGGTCTCGATGTTGAGCGGCCTCTCAATTGCATTCAGTCAGCCGTCGCCTGATATCCGTTGAAGCATTACAATTAGCCGGAAACGAATGCTACTCGTACTAGACAAAGGGCCTAGATTCTTTGTTAAGAAACCAAAAGAGTTTTTTGGAGTCAAATGAACATTTTTTCCTACTTTTTCATTCGAAACTAGGTGCTTCCACTAACATTTCCTATTTTCCAGCGTTTAATCTGCTTCCAAGGCAACTCTTTTGAAAAACTTGAAAAGCCTACTTTCCTTTAACCTCAGGATGACTAATCGATATGTATTCTTCTTTTTTTGGTAAACTAACACGAGGTTGACAAAAAAATTTTTATTCGGCTAACGGTTCGCCGCCTTCGCCTTTTTTCAGAGCTGGATTGGTCCGAGTCCATTGTTCACAGTTGTTTCTTGTTACGATGTGCATCTTCGTGATCGCATTGGGTCGAACCCTAGTGGAGCACCGCCCGAATGAAGTATCCTCATTCGACACTGCTCTTTTATACTACAGGGCGATTACTGTTGATACCGATTTTTCTGTTGAAAATTGTTGGTTTTTCACTGGGCAATTTTTTTCATCGGGTTTTTCAAATATTGTTGCATTGTTTGCTATCTGACAGTAATACCGACTGCTGCGGTAAAGATTATCAGGAGAAAAGAAGGTGAGGAAGATTTACATCGGAAAAGGAAACAACTGCGGACAATCGACTCGGATCAACCCGTCTGTGATGGAGGCGAAGGCGCCGAAACGTTAGCCGATAAAAAGTGTTTCAATTAAACTCTCGAAAAAAATACTGCAGCTTTTTTTTGCTTATCAACAATTTTTTTTGTTTATTAGGTAAAGTGCAGTATGAAGCAGCGGCAACTACGTGGAGGTAATTTTAACTTGATACTTGATCGGCCCGTCCTCACTGGTTGTGCGGGCTCCAGCATAATCTCCATGTTTCGGAGATTTGCTGGTTAAGCCGTTGTGGTTTCCTGGAATCCCGAGGTCAGCCTGGCCAAAGTCTGCCCAGGAGATATTTTTTCTAAAGAAATAGAAAAAAAAGAACACAGGAACAGAGGTCTAAAAAATGTCTTTAGTGTCTAAAGTTATGTAGGATTTCAAATGCTCTAGTTTTCTATCATAGCTCTATTTCTCTTTCCTTATTGTCTACCCCAACAGTTATGAACTGAGGTTTGGTGGTGAGGTAGTGAATACCGTCTGGAAGAGAACTACTTATAGTTGACTTCCAGATGATGAGCTGGTACCCCGAATTGTGCCATAGATTGTCCTAAAGAACATTTACTTTCTAGAATAAAATCGTCCAATCATGCGTGACAAATCGAATTTATTATTATTTGATAGGAAAGAGACGACCATTGCGGAGACGATTCCTTCTACTGACTTTTAGAGTTCTTCTAGTCGACAAGTGGATCATATTCGTCAAAGGATTACTTTGTTGTTGCTACGATATCGCTTACCGTGAATGTTTTTCCTTTGCAGTAAGATCATTTTGTTGAGCTGTTTTACGACCATTCATAATCCAGTTGTTCATCTTTACTGGATGATATGAAATAGATGGGGGGCGCGGTGTGTGTTAGATGTGAACATGTCCCTCTACTTGACCGTAAATATTCACCAATTTGCATTCCCGAGCCCTTCTAATCGATGTCTATACTCGAATATTCAGCACCCATTTGAGTTTAGTCTCGTTTGAAGACCGTTTTATCTTATCTATGTTACACATTCATTTCTTTATCCTTATGCACTCATTTATATGACTCAAATAATGGGCCACATTGTGCACGTGCTAGCACTTTTTTTCATTCGCTTCGTTGTCTCAGATCGATCAGCCACGAGTTTGGATTTGGATCGAATGGGATCGGCTACTACTTGAGAATTCTTTCTTCTTCATGAAAAAAATTGTTGACTGGTAGGGTTGATTATCTGTGGAATCCTGAGATTCCTACTATGCTGGAACGTTTTCAGTTCTTCACTATAGGCAGTCGCCAGCCTCTAAGGATTTAAAGTTGGTTTTTTCACAAGTGCGGTACAAATTCTTCGATTTCGGAACGATGATGGGTGCGTGGTTGGCCCTGCTTATGATAGAACCTGCGACCATGCGAGCATCTTTCTAGGACGTTTCGGCATCGATGGCATTTGGATTCTAAATAGCTATTTCTATGCCTAGATATTCTTTGCCGTAAGACGAACGCTACACCGACCATTGTTTTACGACATACTTAAAAATGATGGGGACGACAGGTGTGTGTTGTGCTTAACCACCGTGGAATTGTCGCAGAAAATCTGTCGGTACTGAAGCAGCCGGCTGGTGTGAATGTGGTCCGAATTGGTTCGGCTGACACTTAAGCGGCTCGTTACGTGTTCTTGATCCATAATAGCTTTCGCGATATCGCGTTCTCCTAATGACCTATCGTCTGCTCATCTCGTCGACCAACTGTCAGCATCACGTCCTTCGTTCTACCATAATAGCCCCTAACCGCCATCCCCCACACTTACAACGCACTACCACACGTGGATAATTGAGGGTCTTCGAATGCTCGAAAACACTCGACACATCGTCTCTTCTTAACCACATCCAACAGCGACGTCTCGTCCGTCGCTAAACATCGTAAATTTGTCATTAATCGTCGTGCCTCGTTTCACTATTTTTTTCCATGCAATTAGATAGGAAAACCTAACTGCGAAACAAGCTCTTCTTTTCCCCAATTTGCAACCTGTGTTTTACTTCAACTGGGTCTATCGATTGCGCTACTTCTAGAAGGTGTAGTAAATCCTCTTAGAACAGGATATCGATAGCGACTTAAATCTTAAACGCGGTTGAATAATTGAATACTTGAATGGTTAACTCATTACTGGAAGTTTTACGGCTCCAACGATCTTGTACAAGCCTTCCAATGTGGTTGTCACAGTCAGTTGGCATCCATTAACCTTCAAGATTTTCCATCTTCCGGTATATGGTATCTTTAAGCATACCAACCAGCACTTTTTTCGCAATGACTCACCGAGCTTCTTCACGAAAATGTCAATCTTCTGTTTTGGCTTGTGTGACCTTTTTCGTGACTAAGACTCCCGCGTTGCATATTAGACGACATAGTTAGGATGGAGGAAATAAGGAAATCAAATGGTTCTACTCGGATTCAAGAGATATGATACTCCTCACAGCAAATACTCCATGCGGGTGGAAATTTACTTCATTTCTCAAAACCTCTACAACCGGATTCTTTTAGTGAAAAACTGCCGTACTAGCGTTGAGACGTTTATCAGATAAGGTTTCATTTCAAACACCTGCTCGTACATCGCTTATGCAGCTCCGGTTTCGCTAAAAGGTCATGCCTTCCTAATATTTCCACTTTTGCTGCTTTCCTTTTTTGTAACCTTCATTCGCTATAAGAGTTAGGTCTAACAGATAGAATTTTGCGGCGGTGTACGGAGCTACACACCGCAGTTATTAAAAAGGCGTTTCATCAACGAGTTAAGCAAACAATAGTCATTTCTGTTTTTCGTGTGTATTCTAGCACTTATGTCATTTTTTTCGCCTCAACTACTGCCACCAGTGAGATGTATGTAATGTAAAACGCTAATAATACGCAGAAATCTAATTTTGGTGGGAAGCTGGTAGCGCGGTGACAGTGATCCCAGCCATTCCGCGAGTGACCAAATCTACCCAGGTGCTGGCTCGACCCTACACCGTTTCCACCAAGTTCTTCATCCCTCTGGGGCCAAGGAATTTGTACTAAACTTGTCAGGGACAACCTACTCCCTCTAATCCACGTGGTACGACTATTACTACATCCCTGATACGACTATTTCGGTACTAATCGACTTGACTATAGTCAACGTGACGAAGGCGAAAAATCCTCAAGCAGCAACTGAAGGCATACGAAAAACAATGCTCGAATACCTTGGTAGATGATGGAATCAAGGAAATGAATATGGTAGTAATAATAATAGTGGCAAAATAAAAATCTGGTGGTCCTATTTTTTTGACGCTTTGCACTTGGTAAGCGCCTCTGACACCTGCTTGAGCGAGAGTCAAAAAATGCTAGCTAAGAAGAACTGTAATATAATAAAAACCAATAATCATATCTTAATCTGATGCTCATCGTTTATCGTTATGGATGGTCCTCACCACAATCGGCCGTAAGCCTTCAAATTCGCCCCACTGAAAAGTTCGCATTCCTGATTCCCTGACTCGAAATCATGCCATCTAGTGTGAATTGTTCGCTTTTTATAGGAAAATATTGAAGTTTATGCCAACCGAATCATCCATGCTTTATTTGATTATTCACTAATTCAAGGTCACCACCAAGGTTTCCAGTCGGGCTTTTTGCATGCTACAGTTGCGAAGTTTATTCTATTTATACACTTCCCAATCACAACTATTCATTCACGTCTATTCATCAAAAAGCGGTGATCCTGAGATTCAGAATGAAAAACTCAGTCACATTTCTAAGCGTAGTCGCTTATGCTTCTTAGAGTTCAGCTCTGCCGGTCACCGATAGCCAAAGTATATATCTCAACAAGCGTTAAATTGAGAAAAGACCGAACGTCGTTAAAGAATTTCGCGGATTTGAGACCATTTGGATAATCTGAGCACTCAACTCAGAACCGAGAGTCAAAAGAAGACAAGATGTGGAATTCGTTGGTTAAAATTACTAGCCTTTCCTCACTTATCTGTAAAACGCTCATCACTAATCATTTGGTCTTCCTTGACTACATTGACATCGAATGCTACCCTTTTTCACATGTGATGGGTAAGAAGAATGTGAAAATAGATTTGCGTAAACGACATGGTTGGTGAACTACAACTCCACTAAGAATAGAAAGAACTAGTCGATTTCAATCGGTTTTCGAAATGATAGCGCTTTTCCGCTTCTTCAATCTGATTTTGGTAGATTTCAATTTCGTATGCAACTTTTCAGTTCGTCTCCTACCAGATCAATGAAAAGCTTGTTTTATAACAACATGAATCGATAGCAAACTCTTGTAGTAAAAAATACGATTATCTTTATCGAAACGATGAACCAGAAATGTCGTGCTTTTCTTATGACAGCAAACCCCACACTTAAGTTTGCCCAGTTTTTTGCATAAAAATGACTCGCCAGGGTTGTGAAGTTTTTTTGCCACGTTGAAAACGGTGGACGGATATCTGATCTTCCTTTACAGGTTGCTTCATCCACTCGCTTCGTTTTCTTCCAACCACTGTCAGCAGAGTTCAGGTTAACGTAAAGATTCTTCTGCTAGAGGATCTGTCCTCCTATCCTCTCCTTGGTGTGTAATGGGAGTCGAACGTGGCTTTTTCTTAGTGGTTCGTTCTCTTGCTTTATCTTAGTGTGCTTCGCAATTTTTTTCCTAGTTCCTCATAAATATGAGCATTTAACTACCAGACTGCTTCTGATTAGCCAACAAAGACTCACGCTTATTTGGATCTGTAAAAGGTTTCACTTTTTTTTGCTTTCATAGTGGCTTGTTAAATGATCTTTGTGCATAAGCAAGTAGATGGTACCGGCAAGTATGAGGGAATTGGCTAGGAAGATATCCATCCGCCCTAGGTATCATATTTCCATACACAAGAGTCGTATTAATCTGCTATTCGGTGCCTCTTTCACTAACAGTGTCGCTGGCTTAACGCCTCCACCCTTCTCCACCTCTTCAATTGAAATCAGCGAGTTGATTTATTACCTTGCAGCCTTTCAAACTGATCAAGAACATTTCACTCGTGATTGCTTGATTGGGAATAGTATGTTTCAAAGCGCATGTAGGGCAGTAGTCGGAGGTCCCCTGCAACACACATGGGGTCGATCCCCGCGCCCCAGACCCACCAGGTTCTCCATCCCTCCAGGGTCGGTAAATTGGTACCAGACTTGTTTGGGAGAATAGCATCACCATATCGATTCATGGGTAGGCTACCGCGAGTCATTGTAACGGCCAGATATACTTTCGATTATCTCCCTATGATGCTTAATGAAGTCGAATACATGGAGCATCCCTCTGGGATTGATCAACGCTAAGAGCTTTATCCTTTTTTATGTTTTTAAGCGATACTGTATGCTTCTTTTCCTTGGACCCATCTTTTTGTAACTTTTTGAGCTTCCAGTCCTTTTCACTTTTTTGTGTGCGTACTCATTTTTTTCGTATGTGCTTTGCCTCTATATTTTATTGGACCACATGCACACTAGATCTTTCTGTTGCGGCTTTTTCAGACCTGCTGGTTTTATGTCCAGTTGAACAGCGTAATTTTTCAATGCACATTGTTTTGTTTCTGTAGAGCTTCGTATCAACAATTCTCTGGCCTCATCGTAGCTCAATTTTCAGTGCTTTTGCGAAATTGTAGTCATTAAGTGGGCACTTAACAAGTACTACTCATTCCGACTTGTTAGTAGTCATTAAGTAGCTACGCACTAGGAAAGTTAAGCTCACCCTGATGTGTCTTCTTCAGTGACTTAAAGTGTCGTAGGAGGTCGCTGAGGTTAGCACTGATTTCTGGCGTCGACGTGAATGCGACGGATGCCGGCGTTTCCGTGGAAGTGATTGATCATCGCCTAATTACCACCTTGTCGCGACATCTGCCTTACAAACTGTTACTCACGCCTCGTCAAACTTCTTACTCATAGTCATCGACAAACTCATTACCCACTTGTCATTGTCAGACTGCTTGCGCCACGTGCCAACTATTCACTGCAGGCCATTGACACCCTCCAACTCGCTACTTATGAAGCATCTACAGGCAGTTTAAAATATGTGAAAGTCCTCACCATCGGGTTTTCTAATCTTTTTTTGCTGCAGTTGTGATAATCATTTATTCCTATAGCGACTTTTCGTCCTTTGAAATCTCTTCTTCTATCAAGCACGCCAAAAAAATGTATAGGTGAAGCTCACGATACTCTGCTAAGTTATGAGAAAAACTTGGTCAAACCAATAATAACCCTTTCTTGGGGATCATGCGCTATCCACTTCACCCACCGTGGTCGTTGCTTTGTCTTCCTGTCACTGAGTTTCTTACTCTAACGGTTCTATCAGGAATCACTCGTCAATGGGAATGATCTGGGCAGTATAAATCGTCCTTGAACCAAGTTAAGCTGGACTTGTAGTCGAAACCACAAAATTTCAACTTTTTTTTTACTGCCTCTTCATTTTTTTCTTGGGAGAGTATTATGTGAAATACAACCACAAGGATGCTGAGATATGAGCATATGATGTGAAATTCGAAACGATAATAGCACGTGCTAAGCCACCTGAGGTTCCGAGATTTGCTCACTTCTCAGGATCCTTGTGGTTGTATTTCACGAAATACCCTACCGGGAAAATGAAAGGCATTAAACAAAAGCAAACGCTGCTAAATCTTTGCGTATTAGTTCCCCAGTCAGTTCCGGAAACCCTTTTTTGATGTGAAAGAACGGCAAAAGTATCTTTCTCGGGTACCTTCAACATGACGTTATTGCCTTTGTTATTCTTGTACGAAATTAGACGTTTGTGTGACGAGTAGCCAACGTTGACCAGCTTTAAGTGCACTTCGTGGATGTCAACGATCTCAAGCACACGCAATAATCACACCACATGCCCATCATTCTGTGCTTATACGCCCTTAGACAATCCTTTGCACATTCTTCACCAGTTTAGGTGCAGCTAGCCAGTTCCGTCGTTTTACTTTGCTTGCTTGTTCATTGACGTATCGATTTACTGATCCATCTACTTATTCATTCACATTAAAATGTTCAGATGTGTTTTGACAGCAAAAGTTCCTTTCTAAGTCCTAAATCTAACAATTTCTTTATCTCATACTAATTAGTTTGGAAGAAAAAATTATGTGAAGTTATACGGACAGGGAATTTTGGCTTTCACTGATGAGAAACATCACACCGCTTTGAATACGGGATAAATCTACCACGTGTAGCTCTCATTATTCGTTTCTACATCAAACGCTGATTCTGTTTCTAAATTTATGTGACGGTGAGGATTATGACCCAAGAGTGCTAATTGGTTCTGAATAAAGAAAAGTGACCTTTACGTCATTCCTTACCAACTTTGGAATGAACCACTAGCTCCATTAGTGCTCCATCTGTCTATGACCTGAGAGTACTTATGAATTAAGAACTGGAAAGTGTTCTTTTCTTGTGAGACAAATATTCTGTTAAATTGCTGGCGCGATTGCGACGATATGACCGATTAACTTGCAAACTACGGTCGAAAATCCAACCATCAAAACGAGAATACGCCTCATTGAATAGGGCTAGAGGTTCCAACACTGCTGACATTATTTATAATCGGTGTATCATTTATTTTTTATTGATTACCGGATAAATGGAGCGGGTAAGTTTTCCACTTTCACAAATTGTATGGTAGAGATGACGAATCACTTTTCTCTCGTCGACGAAACACGGCCTGTGTGTTTTTCCGCAAGGGTTTTCGTGAGGAACTCAGATCGTTTGTCTCTCATACAGATGTCCTATTGCTTAGCTGACACCAGAAATATCGAATTTGTTCCTTTACAGTTATTTTTGAGCGATGTGCTTCGTGTAGTACCCACGATTTTCCACATAATATTCGTCTAGCATCATATTGTTAACCGTCCGCTTAAGTAAGTATTAAGTTTAAATGCCTCCGTTTTATGAGTTTAAAAGGACTACGTTTAAGATTTTTTCTCTTTATGGCGCTTTGAACACACTGATTACACTACTTCTGCTTCCACCGAGATGTCTGAGGTACATTCTAAGAAAAAACAGACTTAGATGTGCGCGAGGCCCTACGCGCTACGTCCTCAATTCATCATTGTGTTCCTGAAAAATCGCTAGTTTCTACTTTTTCTTCTGCTCTGATGCACTGTGGAGTTCATGTTCACGTTTATTTAACGACTTGGATATATATAGCCAGAACGCTCTGTGATGATTGTTTTGCTAAGGTTAAGTGAAGATTGAATATGGATCTCATCTTACTCGAAATCCTCACATCTGCGGTGCTTATGAGACCATCTTGTACTTCAACAACTACAGTCGGTGGAATCAACTTTTATTCTCGTTTATTCCTGTTTGTAATGGAAATTATGAGATCCACACAGTAGATGTAATCACGGGTCAGCTAAAATGTAAAAAACTATTCCTCTTTACTCGTCTGACTTGAAGCTCGACAAAAGTAATAGCCAGTCATTCGTCTACTATCATTTCCATGTCTTCTGGTTCCGACTAATGAATGATTTCAAGACAGACACTCCTTTAGTGAAATAGTGTCGCCTTAGCTTATGCCTTCTCTACGCTTGTGACGAAATTTCTTGAAAACCCAGGATTTTGAATGTGGAATCCGAATGCTGCTATCGAAAAGCCCTCGTATATTTGTGGAATGAAGGAATCGGTTGTCTAAAGTGAAAGTCATCATTACGTTAACCATCCATAGTGAGGATGACCTTATGCCAACGATTGTTCTCAGTCAATGTCTACCTGTTTCATTTACTACAACAACGGCTCTTCCTTGTTATCCCAAATAAGCCTGGCCGGACGCTAGATTGAGGACAGCCAGAGACGCTGATTTGGTCAATGTCTCAATTTTTTCCAATGTCATCAAGATGAATCGATCCAGGTCTTCTGAACATCGAAAGCGACTTATCGCTCCCATGCTTTTGAGGACCGTATTTTTATTTAATGTCTTGGTCTGAATAGTCGATATTTTGTTGCATTGATAAACAAACACGAGGATGCTTTAAAAACTTAATTTTTATCTAACGTTTCGGCGCCTTCATCTTTAGAACTGGCAATGCTTCAAGTCGACTACCCACAACAGTTATTCCTTCAATTTGAATCTTCGCGGTCTCATCGAGTCGAAGCCATTGAAGTCGCGCAGTACGAATGAAGTAACTTGTTGATCTCCGTAGGGTCTCAGAGTTTCATTGCAAGAATTAGCTGCTTTGAACACTTCACTCTAATCACAAGTGTTCTGAAGAAGGCGAAAGTGACGAAAGGTCACGGTAAAGTTTTATAACAATCTTATGTTTGCTTGCCAGTATAATAGGATATTGATTATTCAACTCCATATTTTCCATGGGCATGTGTACTACAATGTGCTACCATGCACTACACCCGGGATACGTATTTGGTTCGAACCGGCTCTCTGAGCTTGCTAAGCGGTCCATCGGTGTGGGATCGGCAAATTGCTACCACACCTATCTAAGAGGATAGCAGCACTGACTTGAAACATTGGTACGCTACAGTAAGCTATACGAACTTGAAATTGAAGTGAAAATAACTTTGAGAACTCGAAAACGTTTGCCACCATTAAAGGGCGCAAAGATAAGTTAATTACAGTAAACCAACGCTCAAGAAAATCAAATAAGTGCATTAGTCCGATTGCTGGACAAAGTTAAAGTGTAACTGCAAGCAACCGTTAGCTCGATGCTTATATAAGGTCCGTCAATCATATGCTTAGGAGGCGATGGCAATTGTTCCATTTGGAAGAAACTGAATGATGAATGAGATTTCATTACGTGAACTCGTCATGAGCCAGCCTGACGTATTACACCACGGAGCTTCTGCACAAACTCTTGTTCTTCAAATCCGAGAACTGGTGTCGATCGTTGGTCAGGGCAGGCGTGAATCCTTCTGTTTTCGTCAGGCCGTTATCGTTCTGTTTCAGTCCACAGCGCGTCCCTGTCTTTTGCAACCTATTTGTTCATTCCGGTTGCTTTTTTTGTTCCTTTTCCCTTTTTATTTTTTTCTTCTTCGTCATTGTATTAAATACTGTAGAGCAGAAAAAAAGGCGTAAAAATGAATAAGAATGTGAGACTGGTGCTACGAAAGGATTGTAACATGGATGTTCAGGATGTCATTTTTCCAATAACAGTCAGCTATCATTGGTTTGTTTCCAGATATCAACGTTATGCCTTTGTGTCCCTTTGTCTCCTTTCAATCTCATTCCATGCGTTTGTTTTTTGTCAAAATAATGCTTCCAACCCAGTAAAGCCATAATATCCAGCTGTTCTTCATTAGCACTATTCGCTTTCTGGAACCCACTTTTCTAACCACATCTGGAGCTTTTTGTTTTTCTTTCTACGATTATTTTGCTAACAATTGTTCGGATTCTTCTTCTACGTGGATCCATTCATTGCACTTATCCTGCAATCGATATTGTCAATCAATTCTGGAAAGTGATGAATAGGTTTCACTCATTTCTACAGTCACACCCTAATGGGCTAAATCACTGTATCTGCCCGGCTACTAACAAAAACCTTGATCACATCGGTATTGATTCACGTTGTGAGTTGATCACTATCATCCAGGCAAACCTTAGAAGTCCAGCTACTTTCTTATAGTTAGGTAATCACAGTTCCGGGCTATAGCACTTGGCACATGAATTCTCTGCTCAGATTTTTCCTAAAACAAGCCAGTCTAAAGGGAAATATAAGTAACGCCTGATGACTAACGTATCGTAAAATCATTGGGTGATAAACTACTATCCGGATAGGCGATTTAACTGTGCTTATAAGCTCAGAAGACCTGAATGGCTGCTTCACCCTTGCTCCTGCCTATTGTATTTGCTCTGACTAAAGCTGTTCCCATTTCTTCAAAGTCTTTATAAAAGCGTACTATTGCTGGATCTCTGGGAAACGACATTGAATCTGAAAGGGCTTTTAGTTCTTTCTTGGCCAACTACAATTTCTACTGCGTTTTTCGGTGTTTTCTTCTCCACGTGTATTATCCGGATATGTGGGCGTTGTGAAAAGCAAATTAACGGATTAAGAGGGCAAACATACGGCGGTCGTCTCTCAATCTCGTAATGCCAGAGAATTTCATTCCATCATTGCCCCGTTGTCGTGCCATCGTGGCAGAAACTTCCTATAGTCAGTGATTAACAGCTAGCTTTTTTGTTGCATTTTCTAAAAATCTTCATAAATCACCAATGATGCCAGTTTTTTCGAATCCTCAGAAAACACGTGAGGTAGCAGAAAAAGAACTTCTATGTCCATAAAAAGGTTTTTCCCATCAGATCTTTGTGGAAGTTGTTGGAGTCACAGGAACTGCATCTTCCTAACTTTTCATCGACATTGATCTTCTAAACTCTATTTCGATGACATTTTTCTTGTGGGTGCGAAAACCTACTTAGATTGAACTTAAGTCCACGTAGAAATGAAGACGACATTAGTCAGTGGGCGAGAAGAACACAAAAATCCCCTATCCATAATGCTATCTGTTGAATTGTGCGATTTTAAAGCTGTATGAGTGATGGTACGTCGTGTCTGACTCTTCACTTCCCCTTCAACCTCATGAGTCAGCATTAGTTCCATTCAGTATGAATACACGAAGAATCAGAGCGTCGTGATGTTTGTCGCGCTGCTCCTACTACCAGCCGTGACATCGCTGTGTTCCGATACCGCCACCTGTATCAATCGAATCAGAGAGGTAGTGGCCGCGCCGAGGGAAGTAAGTTACCCAACTCTACGAATGTTTCCTACATTTTTTAAGTTTTTCAACAACATATTCCAAAGAATTACCCAAAAAAATTAATGTAAAGATTCCGAATATCTTTTTTTCTTACACGACCCACCTTCACGTCTACTGGGCGGCTCCTAGCATTTCTTGCATTCGATTAGTTTCCCTACATCCATCCTACACGAAGGCCTTCGAACTTTTTGTGTGTGGGTTCGGATGCTGCTTGAGGATTATCGTCTTCTTTAAGAATGTCGTTGAATGCTGGCCGATTCCACTCTTTTACAAGTCATAGGGATTGCCTGGAAGGAGTGTTTCCAATTGGACCTCAGAGAGCAGACTGGTCTCAGAGAAGACTGGTACCAATCTCAAGGTCCCTGAGGGATGAGCGGCTTGTTCATCTAGTGGGAGTCGAATTATCACCATGCTGGGACTCTCACACGTAACAGCACGGATGTGAGGAAGGCAAAAACCGCCGAAACGTCAGCCATCGACCAACAGCAACAACAACGATAAAGACAGCGACAACAACGGCGACAACAATAACAACAACGACAACTATACCAACTTCGCATCAGCTCAAAAAGATCAGTTCATGCTTACTTGGATACTTGGATGGCCCGTCTTTACTGGTTGTGCGGGCCCCAACATATTTTTCCATTATCCGGAGATTTTCCGGTTTCGCCATTGTGCTTTCCTGGATTCCCGAGGTCAGCTTGGCCAGAGTCTGCCCCAGGTCTTCACCAACCACAGGCAGTCGCAGTCCTTGTGGATCAGGAGGGAGATTTTCCACCATACGACTTTGATACCAGGGCGGTGGTGGATCCTGGCATTGGTTTACTCTTAGCTAGGCTTCCTGATGGAAACGCCGGACTCCTTCTTAGCTTGGGAGACCCTGCCAGGGATGAATCCCCCCGCTACACATCGCAGCCCGACATCCAGGAACCACCTCCCAGCCACGATGAGGCGGTAAACCGTTGGGAGGAGACCAGTTCATAAGAGCATATAAATGAGTATATCAACTATTTATGCCGAGGTTTATAGAAAGTCAGACTATTGAATTATCACCGTGCTTTTTGATAAACGGTACAATCACCTCTGTGATACCCATTTCCTCATATTCCACATCACGATGTAGAAACAATGGGATTGTATTCTCACTGCTTTTGTATCTATTACTATCTACTAACGCTAATATTCTTCATCGAGTTTTTACTAGTTTGGCGATAGGATTGGAATTACAACAAAGAAGACGGTGAGATATGAGCAAAAGTGGAAACCTCAGTTAAGCTTCAAACCCACGACAACACGAGCTCACGTGCTATGGACCACACCAACCGAAAATCAGAACTGCTGTGATGAAATAAAAGCATATCATTTACAGGCAAAAAAAGTACATAATCATCAATAAGAATAGAGCTTAAAAGGATAAAGCTTTCGGCGTTGATCAATCCCCTGAGGGATGCGCCACGCATTCGACTTCATAATGTATCGTTGGAGGTGATTGAATGCATATCTGGCCTTTACAATGACTCGCGGTGGTCTATCGATGTATCGAGCCATTGCTGCTATCTTCCCAGACAAATCTGGTACCAATTTGCCGAGCCCGGAGGGATAGAAGGCTTGGTGGGCCATGGGCGCGGGGATCGATTCCACGTGTGTGTCGCAGCGGCGCCCTCCAACCACTGCGGCACACGCGCCCCTCAATAAGAATAGATTTTTTAATATGAATCTAAAGGCAAATCACCTTAATCGTTGGAAACTGCAAAGAATTTTTTCCACATATAGATGAAAAAAGTCGATGTAAAAAACGGAAATATTTCTGATGCGCTTCATGAAACCAGCTTTTATTTAACTGTGGCATGATAAATCACTATTTTTCTGTGTTCATGGGCCTACACGAACCCGTTGTCAAGAAATCCATATCATAGCTAAGGTTTCGGCGCTCACCTTCCTCACAGCGGCAACGAGTCGGATCACTTCAAAGTCGTTTATTCTTGCGATGTTCACCTTTTTAGTTACACCAAGTTTAATCCACTGAAATGGAATCAAGCACGAATCGATGCTCCTACATTCTTACTGACTGGTTCTAACTACTTTCCCGTTTTCAATGTTAACTTCTAGAAAGTTAAACTTCTTTTAGGGCAGATAATGGTTCAAAGTCCTAAATGTGTAGTTGTTTGAAGGAGCTATGCGCGAACTGTACGGAGGCCGGAGTACGGTGCTCTAGCCAAACTCCTCCGGTTTTCCTGGAGTCCGTTTTCTAATGTTGAGCTGCGTGCACTCTCGAGTGCTTTAACCAAACCGACTCCGGCTGATTCCTACAAGGAAAACTTTTTATATCATTGCTCTAGAAATTTGAGTGTGTGGCGCAGTGGTCAGAGGAGCCCTGCAACACGCGCGTAGAATCGACCCCAGTGCCCACGTCCCACCAAGCCCTCCAACCCTCCGAGTTCGGCAAATTAGTACCAGATTTGTCTGGAAGGATAGCAGCACTGGCTCGATACATCGGCAGGTCACCGCGAGTCATTGTAAAGGCCAGATATGCATTCAATCACCTCTAAGCAATGCTTAATGAACTCGAATGCACGGCACATCTCTCAGGGATTGATCAACGTCGAGAGCTTTTATTTTTTATGACCATTGTACCAATTCAACAAATGAGATATAAGTCTTCTAAGACTAAAATTTGTAAGTGCGGGAGCTCGCTGTTGTAGATCGTATATTAGGAAACGAAAGATATATAATTTCTTAATAGAATGAAAAGATTTCTTTAAATAACACCAAACGCCGATATTTCGATTCAGATTCTGGTTTGGAGAGCAGCGCCGCTCGCTATGTCAAGGACGAAATGCTGATCCAGTTGATTGCTTCGGACCACCACAGCTGAGTGCTTTTCATTCGGTTGGAAGCCGATTATTTCGTGTCAGGACCTATCATGCCGCTTATTTGAGAAATTTGAGAATTTTCCCACGGGTCATCTTCAGAGCTCATTCAGGTTTTTGTTGGAGAGTTATGAAAAAACAATGAATGCCGTAACTTTTATGACTAAACTAAACAATTCAGGACAGTATCGTGCTTGTGATCATGAATTCCGGGCTGGGAATGGAAGTGTGCAAATCATTGAAGCCGATCCGGATATGGCTCCAGTGGCACCGTTTTTCATTCGTTTTAAACCAGAAATCACTTGGCACGGGCTACAGTACAACGAAGAATTTACAATTGCCATAATTGATGTTGGATTCGGCTCGTTGAGCTATCTGATTACAGGATTTCCTCGACAAACAAAAGTGCTTCACAATTACGAGCCATCGGAAAACTTTCGTCCGGAACCGAATCCGATGGCCGTGGTTGTGTTCGGAACGTCGAATATGGCACTGAAGCTGGATTCACCTGACGATTTCGACATCTCTAAGTTCATGCTCCAGAACGATCTTGCCGACGATCTGATAGGATTATCGCTGGTGATCGTGGGTAGCGATGCGTTCGCCATTGAACGTCAGCGACTACGTGGCAATATCGACAACTGCCACAGTCTTCTCAGAAGCAAACTGATACGCCATCCACCAGCTCTTGCACTTAGTCGTCTTCCCTTGGACGAACTGAATTCGTGGCTTACCGTTTCTGTTAAACAACCGCCGCTTGACGTGAATGTGTGCTGCCAAAGGGTGCGACAAAATGAGGCCATTATCTACTTCGATCCACTCGGTGCGGCAACGATTTCGGCACTCTCCATGCTGCAACCACCGACAGTGAATTCGGCTAGAATACCGATAGAAAGTCCGCCGTACGTCAGTTATCATCGCCAAGCCAGAACGCAAATCGCGTTGTTGGATAAACTCTACTCGCTCGTTGCCATCGACGGAACGACGTCGATGCTGCACTGGATGGTCGTCGACATTCCCGCACAGGAACTAGCTTCGTCGGCAAATGGAATTACCAAAGCCAGCTACATTCCATTCGTGCCGTCAACGCCGGCTACCTGCTCTCCATTCGCTCTTTTCCTTTTCTCCCAACCGGCTTCCATCAACGTAATTCCCAAGTTTTGTGACGACTTATGTGATCTCAGAGAGAAATTTCGAATAGAGATGTTCAAACAACGCTATATGCTGCGGTTACGAGCACTGTCCTGGATCAGTGTGTGCTATGATCTGCCCTATTCGTATCATGTCTTAAGAGCAGCGATAAACTCCTCGACAAACAGTACTCCCAGAGGAAAAAAGTCTGTCTCTCAGATGACAACACCGGCTTCGTCGTTTATCTGTGCCATGTTTCATGTTTCAAATCATCATAAGTGTCCACTCAGCACTGCCACGACAACGATAGCGACTCGCTCGCTTCTTCTACCGATCACTCTTCTGCTATTCAGCATTTATCCATAGGGATATCCGCCGCTCTGAACGCCCTTCTGTTCCGCTATTTTTGCTGAAAGTAGCTCACCTCGTTCATGACCCTTTCATTCGCTTCTCATATGTTCAATAAGAATGTTTTACGAGTCTGTATGTTTGTTTCGGATTTGAAAAATATGTCTTTTACATGGATGTGTTATTATGTTCCTATTTTTATTACTTACTTTACATGATCCATTATCACATGCACTGTGAGGGTCCTAGCATTTCCTGCATTCGATAGTTTTCTCGCGTTGACGGTCCTCTAACATTTCCCGCGTTGCTTTCGCTGCTGCCTGAGTACTCCGTCTTCATTTTTATGAATATCGTAGAATGCTGGTCGACTCGATTCTCCCTGCAATCTTAGAGCTAGCCATGCTAAGGCCTTCACACGTGGATTGTAGGAGAGCGGTGGTGAGAGTGCCCACCTAGAACCTTTGCTTCCTGATCGGCGGCAGCACTAACCACTTCGCTACCCCCCCTTCCCAACTGCATTATTATATTTCGTAAATTAAAAAAAAACCAAAAATTATAGGGAACAACTCGTTCAATAACGTGTTATACTGTGTGACGCAAAAATTTGAAAAGAAACTGAGACCTGAGTGAACGTCACCATATCAGCAATGCTCCGTCCACTAGGATTCGCCTCGATTGTCTCACTACGAACACCAACATCACGACAACGACCAGCTATTGATCACCGACGGGGATCAAACCGGCTCTAAAGAAGACGAAGACGTCGAAACATTAGCTGAATAATAGTCTTAATACCGTTCCCAGGATTGACTTTCTGTTAAGCTCGGCGTTGGATGACAAATGCGTCGTTTTCTTGCTCAGCAATCGCGAAGTTGTTATACAGCATAAATTTACTTTCACACAAAAACACACAATACAACAGTAGCTCACGTTTTGGTATTCTTGTTGGGCAAACACGAGGTGTTATTTCTATTCTTTATTCACGAACAAGCTGACGTTTCAGCGGATTTCGGATTTTTCGTTCAACGTAGTTGAAATGTCACCGAGTACTCTTAAGCGCCAGCTAGTTCGTAACCTCCTATACGACCGTCTATGTGTAACGCAAAATTGCATAGTTTGCTCTAATGGTAGAGACGGTGATTGCGTGAGCTCGGGTACAGTTTATCTGATCTCCTGTAAGACGTGCGGAGACGCAAGAATACGAAGAATTACTTGATTAATGCCGAAGTTAATAGAAAGTCGGACGTGGGCTTTTAACGTGACTTCCACTGAGGAAGATTAGAACAGCTGATTATAGTCGCATATGGTTGATGACCCGTCTTAATAGCAATCTCGAATCAGCTCAATTATCCAGAAAATAATTTTTAAAAAAAAGTACTAATGTAGAAGATCGGTACCACACTTCTTATGCAAGTAGCAAAGTGTGTTGTTCATAAAGTAATGGAGTCCTGGATAGTGCAAAGGCTGCACTAACATCGAAATGCTTCCAAATTAAGCATTCTAAAGTAGCTGATTTTTAAAACAGTGTTACTGAATTGCGTAAAAGCTGAACTTTTTCCTATCAACTGTATCTGTACAGAATTGCCCATCAATATATTCAGAAGGATAACGTTTGCGTTGTAGGATGACTCGACTCAGCAGAAGAACATTGCGCAGGCTAGATATTTCTTCAGTTACGTCTACAGTGTTATGGATTGAATCCAGTGCATAGCATATCCTTAAGGATTGATAACGCCGAACGCCTTTACGCTATGCGTGAATTGTAACGACGATCGCTGTGTCCATTTCTTCAAGAACGCGTCTCTTAGCGTCTCGGTTTTTCTTGAATAGGTGTTGCACAGGTATTTGGATCCAACAGTACATACAGTTTTCAAAAAAAAGCTTCAGAGTAACTTTTTGAACTTCTTGTACTTCTTGTTGAAGATTCTCCCTAGAGCAAGATTGCAAGAAAAGGCCCTTGCTTTAAAAAAAAGAACGCGTGCAGCGCAGTCGTTAGAGGCGCTCTGCAACGCACAAGGAATCGATCCCGCGTCCCAGGCCCACCACGTCTTCCATCTCTCCTGGTCGACAAATTGGCACCAGACTTGTTCGGGAGGAGATCAGCACTGACTCCATACATCGGTAGACCACCGCGGGTGATCGTATAGGCCAGATATGTACTCAATCATTTTGCCGATGCTTATCGAAGTAGAAGGCATGGCGCATCTCTCAGGATTTGATCTACGCCGAGTGCTTTGTTTTTGCTGTAAAAGACATAGAACACTGTATTGGAATAATTGATTCGGATTGGAGACTAAAAAAAACCTCGCTCTATCCATCTTTGTACAAATTCCTGTCTATGAGAATTTATCCCTAGCCGATTCCAGTATAATCGCATATTTTTTTCTGAGCCTGAGCTTTAACCCAAGGATTTTTTTCTGCCTAAAAAGTCGGCCAGAGCTGTTCTGATGATGTCGAAAAAGCTAAGTTTCTTTTAACAGTTCCCAAGATCGACTTTCTATTAACCTCGGCATTGGATTATCCATCCGTTGTTCTTTTTTTTTACAGTAGATAAAGCGATGCTTAAAAAAGGGAAGATCTGGAGGAATCGGTAGCGATAGTTGAAATAAAGTTGAAGTACCACCGGATATTCTACGTCGTCAGTTAGTTAGTGACCGCCTGTATGACCGTCTATGTGAAGCACCAAATTGCGTAGTTTTTCCCTTACGACAGAGACAGTGACTGCATGAGTTCAGGTACAATATACCTGGTTTCTTGTAGTACTTGCGGAGACGAATATATCGCCGAAACGGGCAGACTTTTTATGTATCCGCACAAAAGAACACCTAGATGACAAACGAAAATCAAAACAAGGCACGCCACTAGGCACGCATAGGACACAAAAAACATAGAGAAGAAGATTTTGATGTAAAAGTCGCTATCACCGCACGGGAGACTAAAATACCAACGCGCAAACTTCTCGAGGCTTTTTGGATAAATTCCAAAAATCCGAGGATGAATAGCAGAGAAGAGTGCCTTGAGATAACGCGTGATCCAGCCCCGTATCTCAGAACTGATTTTTGATGTGGGGTGGTGCAGTCGTCAACCGTTTACGACTTTAAGCGGCTGTTCTTCTCCTTGTGGGAAAACAGATAAAAAATGATGGGTTTTTCAAGAAGCCGGTGATCGTGTAATTATTGTTCAGATTTTCATCTTTCTGTTTGCGTTGTTGAAGCGTTTGACCTAGTAAATTGCATATTAGTGTGCCTTCCAGGCTCTGAAGAAGGCTGATACTGCCGAGACATCAGCTACCGTTGTTGTGCGTGTTATATTTGTGAGGAAGTAAATGTGTGCTGAATAACAACCTCGCGACTGCTGTAGAAACATCCACCTGATCGTGCATGATCCTAAGCTAGCTCCCCTTAGCCTTTATTCTATACACAGACAGCGTAAGCCACATATTGTTACGGTCATCACAGCGCTTGGTTGCACTTAAGCATCTGCCTTTCTGACAATCAATATCTATCAATAACACATGAGTCATAGGGTTGATAACAATGTTTGCTTGGCAAGCCAACCAAATATTCTCACGTTTTTATAACTGCTTATCTTCAAATCACTGTTGAGCTCATAATAGGGCGTTACACTACACCAGTGACAACTTTACTTCTACTAAACCCCCGAACCGGCTCTCCAACAGTAACATACTGAGCTATTCAGAAATACGAGCGCCATTTTCTATCGTCACGAAGATTTTCCCCATGCGGTTTTGCCATCCTACAATTAATTTCTTATGAAAAAAACTCTCTTCCTTCAATAACGGAAAGGAAGATAAACATTCATAGTTATAGCATCATTTCGTATCGATGGTTTCTAAGTGTTCTTGATAAGAGCTTACTTCAATGTTGACTTAATTCTTCGTGTCTCACCTGTCGATAGCCTATTTTTTGCCTGTCTTCTTATGCACATTTAGAGAAACCAAAACTTTCATCTCCCACTAAGCCGCTTTTTTTAAAGGTCTCAAATCCCTGAGAGACTAGCGCTGCATGAGGTGCTAAAATTTCTACAGAAGCATCCATCATCTATTTTTTCGCAGCTGGTATCCATCACTTAAAAATCATATATTTTAAACCGGTTTTTAGAATTTTTCCGTGTTTAAACATTTACAATGCATTATTTAGCTGTGTGACCGTTCATCTACAGAAACAAAGTTCTAGGTGTTCATTTTCGTTAAAAAACAAAAAGCTTTACATCATAAAGAGATACTTGCTCAGGACTTCTAACTTATAGGGCACTTTTTGCTTACTTTTATTTTATTATATCTGATCCTCTTCATGTCTACTGTTGGATCCCAACACTTCTCATATTCGATTCGTTTCCTCGCATCCATCGTCCACGAAGGTCTTCCAACTTTTTTTTACGTGTGGCTTCGGTTGCTGCTTGATGAATTTCATTTCATCTTGAATATTGTAGAATGTTGGTCAAGCAGTTCGCCCGCAGTCCTGGGATAGCCGGGTCAGAGCGTCCCCAGTTGGACTGCAGAGAGTGATTTTTTCCCAGACAAGTCCGGTACTAATTTCCCGACCCCGGAAGGATGGGAGGCTTGGTTGGCCGGGAGCGGAATCGAACTAACACGCTCGTGATGACAGACATCACTACCACTGTACCATCGGCCTCCCTATAGGGCATTTATGACACTAAATACTTCATATATCCTGAAAGAGGCAGGTTATCCACCTCTGTAGACTCCGTGCAGTTGGTCTCCATCAATAAGCAGAGAACTCATGAAAAGCGGTGATTAATTTGAAGAAACTCTCTGATGCGATTGCAGTTTAGGCTCCGGATTTTTCTGTTGAAATTACGGAAGGCTTTCGCTGCCTAGCTTGCAATAACTTCAGCTTGTCAGTTATCGTGAATATCAAGTGCCATAATGACAGCCTCTTGTTTGCCCACAAAAAACCGGTTAAATACTCAAGAAAGGAATGCCGATCGTTTATTTTTGTTCTGTGGTTAACGTGGTACCACACTGAACTTCTAAATAACTCATTAAAGCGCTCAACACTTTTTAATGACGCCTTCATCTGCATACAAAACTTCAGCTTTATAAAGATTGCGTTCTCGAATCTAATCATTTATAGCAACTACTCCCTCGAGTGGCTACTACCACTATTCTAATCATTCCTATCATAAACCAATCGCTGTCACGAGTTGCACTTCATGGCTACGCACCTACTCCGTATAATATTTTGCACCTTCCCATTGGCATTTTGGCCCATCGAGGATTTCGCAAAGGATTTCGGCATCTACGTCATCCTTGAGCTGTCTCTTATTTTTTCATTCCTACTTCCGTTCCTGATTTTGGTTTTAGCATCGTCTCCGAATCAACTTGTACGAAGACCGAGCGAAGAACTCGTCGTCGAAAACATATCTCCTTCGGATCCACATCATGGTGAAGACCTGGATCCTCTCTTGCAAGGCTAAGTTACGACTCCAGGAAGGGGTAAGTTGCTCAACTATCAATAGGTCAGCCTCAGCACCCCGCACACTGAATGTTTCCGTCTATGACGTCAAAGGTTGAGATGACAGGTCAGAGGCCACAAAATCTGGGGCTACGCAGCACGACAGTGGAACCGGATCTGACGAACACACGTATGACACGCCATGGAGATCGTTTCTTACTTCTGCACGTAGAGTGCCAAAACACTCTCCACAGGTGCCGATCTTCATACTTTTCTTGAAGCTGCAGATCGCATCAAATTTCATGCGACCGAATTGCGTGAAACAAAAATCAGGAAGACAGACATATGCCAACTTAACGACGAGACCCTCTTCATCTGCGGAGAAAAGGTCCTGTCACGAAATTTTGGTGGCTTAGTCTTTACCACCCACACGACCACCTCGTTGACTCGTACGAGACCCTCTCTACTTGCACGGCTGTTTTCCATCTTCAACAGATGCGTCATAAGATGGTCATAACCGTCAATTGCTTCTCACCGACCGATTCAGGGTTACGAGTACGAATTGGATATGTTCTACTACCAATTTGAGGAAGTTATGCCCAATGATAAGGCGCATTATAAATTTGTTATCGGAGACTTCAACGCCAGGATGGGAAAGGCCTACGAGAGCGAGTACAGGACCGGGAATTTTGGATTAAGAGAAAGGAGTGAGAATAGAAACCGTCTCGAAGGACTCCTAACTGCAGCATGTCTCTATGGTGGAAAGTCGTTTTTCCAGCAGAAAGAAAGCAGCAGCTGGACATTGGAGTCTCCTAACGGCATAAATCATGCGGACGTTGACCACATTCAGACAAACAGAGGATGGTGCCTATTTAACATATTGTGCCGTCATTCTGTAGTGGTTCCGACCACCGCCTTCTTCAAGCGAAGATTCTTTTCAGCCGTAAGCTGGAAAAGAATTCACGCCATCGAACACGAGCAAAAAGTCTAGCTCTATACGAGGAGAACATTCTGGACGAAATTCTATCCAAACGTGATTGGCAGATTAGGGAAGACCCGACCGCAGACTACGAACTGCTTGTCGAAGGACTGAAAGAATGTGCCGAATTCGCCTCACCTCTTCAAGCAAGAAGATCGGATAGCATCTCCATTACTACTAAGAGTTGCTCGAAAAAGAGGACGAAAGAGGAAAGAAGGAGTTTTGAAGTAATAAGAAGCCTTACTGCAATATATTTTTAACACGGGTGGTAATAAATGCAAGCTGCAGAAGAGCGTTGTAGGATCGTCTACATCGATAAAGGCAGAAGAATCTCCTGGAAGCAGTAGAGAAAAGCAGTCTGAAAAAATGTCGTCAAGACTGGTGTGATTACGATGCTCAGCGGTCAGCCCTTATGAACGAAGATGGGATCGTCAAAACTTTCAGCCATGATATGGAATTGATAACGGAAACGTTCTACCCTAACCTTTTCCGCTCCACAACGCCCGTCCCGGACCCTAATATCCCGCTGGAGAAAAACCAGTTGGAGTTCTTCCGTAAGTGGTTCGAATTGCGAATGAAAGCATGAAGGAGAGGTACAGCTTCAAGACCCGATAATATCACCGCCGAGCTCCTCAGAGCTGGAGGCCACAATTTACATTTACTTTTCGCAAACCATATGACAGCCTATCTTCAAAAGGGAAGAATCGCAGAACATTTAAGAAGGAGAGATTAAGGATCGCGCGCGGTCATCCTGCTCATGAAAGGTGACCGAAGGGATCTTGGCAGCTGTTGGTTTATATGCTTGTTGAATGTGCTCTAAAAACTGTTCACCAATGTTATCCCTCTCACGCATATTCAAGGACATTGGAAGAGGTGCAACCAGTTGAGCAAGAAGAATTTCCAGAGAGATTTTGATGCACAAACTGCATCAAAACTGTGTTTAGGGTCATTAAAGTTTTTTCGGGAATGCCACCTGCCCCTATTCCAAACCATTGTGGACTATGAAGAAGCGTTTGACAGTGTCGAAACAAATGCAGTCCTATCAGCGCTTGTCGACCAAAGAGTGTAACTGTCCTCCATAAGAACTCTGTCCAAAGATGTTCGGTGTGTTAGTCGATCGGGATGGGAAAGGTATACGTATTGACGGAAAACTCCTGTCAAATCTCCGTTTCGTCGACGACATCGTCATCTTCTCAAGAAGTACCGGCGAAGCAGAGACGATGATCAATGAGCTCAACGAAGAGACAAAAAGATCGAACTATGCTTAAACCTGAGGAAGACCCAATTCATGAATTTTCCATGGTGGGAAGGCGAATAAATCGAGCTAGATGGTTTTCTAATTGCAGAGGCACCTCATACGTATACCTTAGGCGAACAACTTAGGCGAACAATAAACATAGTAAACAACATCAAAGATGAATTAGACAGAAGAGGGAGAGCAACATGGGTGTCATTTGGGCCTTTCGAAGAAGCCACTGACCAAATGAAGGACCCAGAAATTCGCTCTCACCTTTTTGATTCGACGCTCCTCCCAACGCTCTGTTATGCTGCAGAGACGTGGGTTGATACTTCAACCACTTCAAAAAATACTCCGTACTACTCATACAGCGCTTGAACGATATCTTCCGAATCTGATCTTTGAAATCTGTCACTTCCTCGAGATCCAGGAGAATATACATCGACAACGAAACATAGATGGGCCGGTCACATAATGAGAAGAACAGTCGACAGATGGACGAAACGAACTGTAGAGTGGACTCCACGAGAATGCAAACGTCCCTAGGACGGCCACCTACACGTTGGGATGACGTATTCGTAAACAAAGTTAATCTGCTGTACAGGCAGCTGCTGTTATTTTACAGATCACGGTATGGGACTCAAACGCGCCACCATGCTCGGATAAAACCACAACCATGGACGACGATTGCGAAGGAAGGAAACGAATGGCAAATGTGCAGGGGTCCGCACAACTCGTGAAGACGGACCGTCTAAGTAAGTAAGTAAGTATCCAGGTACCTTCTTATCTCGAACTAGCACTCCAGTGATCTCCATGCTATATAGTCATATCTCTTGCTCTTTAATGTTACAGTTTGTTTGTTTACTTGTGATACCCAGCCAACTCTACCATCCCGTAGATTTTGCCCATCAACAGATCCACTGCTAATGAGTAGTTGCATACCAATATCCTATCCCACTTTCACCGCGCAACCAATTTCCTGGAAATCTGATTTTAGTGCTCAATTGGTCGTAGAGAATCACCAGTTCAATCATTTAAAAAGAGCCGCCATTAATTTCTAGTGTCATGAAGTTGAACTGTACTGAGCTTCTCGCAGGAACTTTTCAGTCCTCACCATTATTTTATCTTCTCAACAAAGCCGTCTACTTCCAATGTAGCTATGTCAATACTAGTTTTCCATTGTTTCTAACTGGCATCCCCTTTATGGTTTCCATTCACCATTCGTTATTTTGTTCTCCATCTGAGTAGCCCAGAAAAAAATCAGCAGTTTCTGAGAGGTGTTAAAGATAGCGCAGAGAAATTCGAAAAGAAAAGCTTGAGACAAATTTAGCAAGCTATAATTCTTCGCTTAGAAAAAAATTCCCATTGGATACTGAAAAGTTTAGTCGGGTAAGCAAGTGGAATTTTCATCTAAGCGAGTAGTATGAGAGTAGTTTTAAATCACTTCTTCAATCCTGGACTTTATTTCCTGAATTCATCCGATGTAACTGAGATTTGTTCAATCAGGAGTGTGTCCTCCAAGCTCAGCATCTCGTTTCGAATACGTTTTCCATGTTTGCGCTCTTTCATCCGCTTTGCTTTCAGTCGTCTTTCATTTTCATTTCCCTCATCGTTCATTCTTCGTTTTCGAATAATCACCAAAATGATGAGAGGAAGCGTTTCAAGACAGCAGGTTAGAAATGTACTTTTGAAATGCGAATACCTTTCCAGTTAGTCCGTAGTTTAAGAACAATGAACCAAAAGTGAAGCTTCTTAAATGTTCTTCTGGCAATCCAGACGGAGGTCTATAGACCTTTCACATAAGAGTTGAAGAACTTTCTAATGAAAACTCTTTCTAGTTTGATTACTGAAGCTATGAATAAATTGCACGAATAAGAAAGCAGTTATACATTTTATTTGCCATTAAAGACTTGTGTGGAGGAAAACAGATTATTTTGGAAGGGCGACTGATTAGACTACTTCGTTTCTGTAGCTGAGACGTTCACTGAAAGTGGATAGCTGGGAAACAAAGGTGGAAAAAATTTAATGGAAACCGAAGGGTAGGTTGTAACTTTGAATCCTCTACACTACATTCCTTGCATCTATGCGCTGTACAGAAGGAAAATTGGCTGGACCGATATTTTGGACACATCGAAGAAGGTGTGTGAGACAGCCATTGTGATCGAGTGATGTCTTCTGAAGACGTATGGACACGGCACAACGCCGATCTTAGTATCTCAGATCTTGGAACAATGCCTCACTCTTCAAGACCTAATGGAACAAACCTAGAAAGTAATAACTGTTGATGAAAAGACGACTTGATAAGAACAGGCCGATGGATGGAAAGAAAATCGACAAATTTTTTTGATGCCAGGGGATCTCAAAGAAGATGTCCACTAACGACCAATATGGTCGTTGTCGGCTGTATCCACAACTGGAATCGACTCTGAGATACCGGACTCGTTGCCGAATGCGCGCTTGGAGACGCTGCATGACACCTGAAGACAATGATCACATCCCAGGATCTAGTATTCCTTTAGAAAAAGTCCTAGATAATCGTTATAATCGGACTTTGAATTCCAAGTTTCGTAGTTCCACAAAAGGTTTGCGCTTTTTCACAATTATAAGAGTCTAAAGCCTGTTTACTAAATAGTAACTCTATTTCATACCCACTTCAAACTTCAAATTCACAGCCACACAATCAAGGAGGAATTAGGATTCAAACATCTGCTAATTAAACTGAAATGATTGGTTCTCACAGTTCATGTATGAGGAGGTATACTGTTCCATCTCATTTTGAACAGGATGACCAAGATGTAAATCTTCCTTTATCCCAAAAAGGCGCCGTCTACAATGTTATGCAAAAAACTACTGAGTCAATGAAAATTGTGAGAGTCATATATGGTTCATACGCCAGCGCAGACGTTGCTCATTATGCATCGCATAGACACAATATGGCCTACTGTTCTTTAAATTATTTTTGGTGCCATTTTTTGTACTCCTGCAATAATTTTCGTGATGAGTCTGTCAATTTATTTTAACTGGTGTCATTAAAGTTCTGTCTCTTCACTACTGATGGCGAATCATTTGAAAGCTGACGATTAATTCGCCATATTCCTGTGATACAGTCTAACTCAGAAACTTTTTAACGAGCAGTATTTCTCACAGCACGGTTTACTTAAGGAATGCTGAAAACGCGATTTTTTGGAAATGTGTTCGGAAACATTTGGAGGAAGGAGTCGGTAATGTTGGTTGAAATCCCTGCTAGCAGCTCAGTCATAGCCTATACCCACCGATCCTTCACCAACTAAGACATCTCAGCTTTACCATCATGCCTGTACATAAACATACATAACATAACAGTACTTCCGAACAATTAAGAAGACCAGTTTGTTCAACCAGCCTAATCCTATCTGGGACTTTTTTTCTTCTGAATTCCCACACACTGCATTCGTAGTTACGAGAAACGAATCAAGCGCCACTGCCAGAAACAAACGTCAACATTAGAAGTAACAGCTATCACTGGTTCTACATCCGTTCCTCCATATGTATCTCTCTGAATGAAGAGCACGTATGCTAGAATTTTCGCAGCTCTTAATTACAAGCAAGTAAAGGCTTCATTGGAAGAAGAACAACATCATCGATCTAATCGATGACAGCAGCTCACCTTCTACAATCGAAATCTGAATAAAACAACAACATGTTTTCCACTTTGCATAAGCAATCGTTGCGATTCGTCAGAGTATCGTGGGCTGAGGAAAAGCTTTCAATTTGAGGAACTCGGATACTTATTAATCTGGCGACAATGCCTTGAGTTAATCTTCTCGTATAAAGGGATGTAGTAGCTCTTGCACTCTTTATCAAACTATAAGCAGTCGCTGTAATCGCTGTAAACTCATAACGCCGAGTATGAAGTAGATAAGTGGGTGTCGTACCACTCAGGGACAATCACTACAGCACAGCCACTAACGGCCACTATTCAGCAAAAAACTGCAAAATGGAGCGTTCGTCGACAAGATGATCAATCTGTTTTACGATGACCCTGATGGTGTTTCTAGCTCCTCATGACCTTCGAACGTGAAACAGAAATAATGGGGTCATTCACGACAAAAAAGTGATGATGTGGTTGCTATTGCTGTGCTTGTTCGTTGATAAGCAAAAAGTAGTGATTTTTTGATTGCAGCAATGATAAGGCGTAAAGAATAAAGCGTACGGCTTTGATCAATCTTTGATGGATACGTCATGAATTCGACTTCACGAAGCGTCATTAGAAGTGATTGAAGGCATATCTGCCGCATAAAATGATTGGCGATAGCCTAATGATGCATCGAGTCAGCACTGCTATCCTCTTAGATATTTCGGTAGCAGTATGTCGGCCCTGGAGGGGGAAGGCTTGGTGAGCTTAGGGCGCGCTACCGAACCCATGTTTACTACGCGACACCTCTAACCGCTGCGCTACATGAGCCCCGCTTAGACGTCAATTCGGCTTTGTTAAACCTTAAAGCACTGAACATATATAGCTGAGCCTACGAGGTCTAGACACGGATTTGAGTAAAACTAACCAAATATGGGGTTTTCTCATTTAAATGACTGACATTATGAGTATTGTTTGGATATCAGCAAGTTTTTCCATTCGATTTTTGTCGCATTCGCAATCCACAAAGATCTTCAGATTTTGAGTGTAAGTTCGGCTATTGCTTGAAGATTTCTGGTCTTCTTCAAAAACATTTCAAAATGGTAATCGAGAAGATTTTCACTGGAATGTTGGGTTAGTCGGGATAGATCCAATGTCTTCGCCACAAGTAGCACCAGCTTTTCAGGACCGGGGTCACCGAAACAAATCCCAGAGCCTCAGATGGAAGGCTTGCTTGCAACAAGGCAATGTCGAGCCGAAGAGCATACGTGTGTGGCACAAAGACTCTACAGTGTTACAGAGGCTTTTCTTTACAAAAATACCCTAATTGGAAGTCACATCTAGTAAAAACCACTGATTACTGGTTCCCCACTCTAATATCAAGGACTTTTCTAGTTAAAATTAATGAGGAAATAGCAAAATAACAAGGAAATAACAATGGCGGCGGCTTTTAGCACCATTTTTATTCACAAAATTTTGTTTTCAAAAGAAAAACTATAGATAGTTGGGGGAAATCGTTAAGGAAAAATGCCCTTGATGAGTTTCGTGGCAAATGATCCGCCAATGTCACTTCATCGCAATGTTATCCAACCAGCAAACTTTCTCTCCTCTAAGTTGAGGAAAGCACAACTCGATGCGAAGGCGAAGACGCCACTTCGAGACGAAGAAGAACGGTGGACTAGCGACTCAGATGGTCGGCTCTGATGAAGACGAAGGCGTCGAAACGTTAGCCGAATAAAACTGTTCGTCAACCTCGTGTAAGCTCATCAAAGAAAGAACACATGTTGATCAGCAATACCGAGGTTAAAGGAAAGTCGATTCTGAAATATTTTCTCTCCTCTAATTCATAACTGCGTTTAAATCTGCCCAAATTGTATTTCCGTAGTACTAAAAAGAGTGAACAAGTGATCTATGTGTGTCTCCTTCCATGGAAACTTAACACACGATGTTCTTCTTTCAATAAGCAGACACGAGGTTGTTGCTTTAGAATTTACTAGAGATACAATAGCTGACGCTTCGGCGTTTTCGCTCTCTTCAGAGTTTGAAAGGTCAGCTGAGATGCGTGATCTACTCAGCCAAACACTTTCATTACCCTAGCAGATAAAACTTAACAATAAATTTACATCTCGCATAAGAAACAGCTTCATTTAAACACCCACCTGTAAGCATTTCAGTTAGTTGGTGGATAGCAGCAGCACAGAGTAATACATGGGCGAGGACTGTGCCTGTGTCAGGTCATTGGATTAGCCTGAGGTAAACGGTAGGTGTTTAAATGAAGCTGTTTCTTATGCGAATGCAAATTTCTTTGTTAAGTTTTATCTGCTAGGCTCATAAAAGTATTTGGCTCAGGAGACCGTATCTCAATTTGACCTTTCATGGCTCTGAAGAAGGCGAAACCTCCGAAACGTCAGCTATTGTATCCTAATAAATTCTATAATAACAGCCTAGTGGCTGCTTATTGAAGAAAAACATCGAATTATCAACCAATGCCAAGGTTAACAGAAAGTCGGTCTTGGGAATTGAAACTAAACACTGTTCTATTCCATTCAGTTGATGACCGACCTCGTGAGGTGATAAAACGCTTCAAACGAGTTCCCAAACCATTTCACCACATGTTATGTTCAACTTCGACTTGAGCAACAACAACCTCAATAGCAACATCCATCCATCAGAATATACAGAGAAAACGAAAAAACTGGTTGGCCGACGCGGTGAATGAATGAGTGGGCGGGGTTTAGTGAAGTAGCGCCGCCTCCAAGTTAGGGTCTCGCTGCCGCCATTGATTAACATCGAACTGGGTGGTAATTATGCATGAAATGTGGAATGACTATGGGTCAGTCGTGCCCTGTTGTAATGAGAAAAGTGTTTGCAAGCATGCCAAAAATCTCAACAAATAAAAGTCGCATCTTTTCTTAAGCGGCGCGTGTGGCGCAGTGGTCGGAGGCCCCCTACAACACAAACGTGAAATCGATCCCGGCGCCCATGGTCCACCAAGCCTTCCATCCCTCCGGTGTCGGCAAATTGGCACCCGACTTGTCTCCCTAGGATAGCAGCACTGGCTCGATACATCGGTGGGTCATCGCGAGTCATTGTAAAAGCCAGATATGCATTCAATCACCTCCAAGTGATGTTTAATGAAGTGGAATGCATGGCGCATTCCTCAGGGATTGATCAACGCCAAGAGCTTTATCTTTTAACCTTTATCTTCTCTTAAGCCCACCTTCCATCTAACCTTCAACTAACCAATGTCTTGTTTCATTTGTCTCAAACACTGTACCGAAACATTAGCCGGATAAATCCCACGGCCGACTTTCTATTAACTTCGGCACTGATCAAGTAATTCTTCGTATTCTTGTTGAGCAAACGCGAGGTGTTATTTTTATTCTTTATACACGAACAAGCTGACGTTTCGGCGGATTTCGCCTTCCTCAGAGCTTGGAAATGTCAAGTTAACGGCAATCTATTCGGCCAAACATCTCCATAACCAAACAGAGAAAACGCTAAACCAAGATTTCAATCACATTGAACACAGAGTCTTTGCACACTCACCGCTTTCTATGAGTCTTCCACTGAGTATGGCGCGTGGAGACCAACCGCACAGAATTCACATGGAAGCGTAATGTACCCCTCCCATCACAATAACAGGCTTATATACTGCCCAATATCACGCGTGATAATGAGGCATTCTTCCCTGAGGTTCATTTTTCGGATTTTTGGAATTAATTCAGAACGCCTCAAGAGTTCTGCGCGCTTGAGTTCTCGATTCCTGTGCGAGGATCGTGACTCATACTTCAAAGTCCTTCCCGTTATGTCTCTATCGTTATGTCCCGTTTGCTCAACAGGAATACGAAGAATTACTTGATCAATGCCGAGGTTAATAGAAAGTCTGTCGTTGGATTTATTAACATTAACGTTAGAACACTGCGAACATGGCCAGGTAGAAGCAGAGATGAAAGAGTCTTTTTTAACCCAAAAGCTTCGATTTTACACCAAGAACCCATGAAAGTTGGAAGCATAAAGCTCTGAACGTTGATCAATATCTGAGAGATGAGCCATACATCTCGACTTCATTAAGCATCGTTGGAGGTGATTGAATGCGTATCTGTCCCTTTACAATGACTCGCGGTGGTCTACCGATGTATCGAGTCAGTGCTGTTATCCCTCCCAGACAACTCAGGTAGCAATTCGCCGACCTGGGAGGGATGGAAGGCTTGGTGAGGCATGCGCGCTGGGATCGATTCCATAGGTATTGCAGGGCGCTCTCCGATCACTGGGCCACACGCATCCTACCGAGAGCCCAGTTAAATTAATAGTGTGTTTTATTAAATCTACAAGAAAAATTGATCTGATTATTACATGCAAGTGCAAATTCCAGAGCGACGATGTGAGTGTCCATCATATAACGGACGTTGTGCAACTAAATGTTGGCGGCAAACGGTGACTCGTTCTTTCTTTCATGTAGTCGACATTGAGTAGAACTCATATTCAGTTAGTTCTACCTTCAAATGGGAAATCGTTTTCAAACGAAGGAATAGATAGATTTAGGCTAAATTGAAATCTGAAAGTTTTTCCGATATTCGCATAACCGGTTTAGTTTAGCCATAACGAGCCTAAAATTTAGTAGTTATACTTGAGTTTAGGGTGAAACAACGACTGTGGGAAAGATATTTTCCAGATTTTCAGCTACACCACATTGTTTGAGACACTGGCGCTCTCAAAAAGCCCGTATTTCCAGCGTTTTGTACGAATTGACGACACTTCCGGCAAAGTGCTGTTGTTTCGAAGAAATCTCGCGGTTTGTCACTTTCATTTTGTTTGTTTTCTTTTTTCGAGCGCTGCTCTTCTAATCCAGTATGGTCGTTGTTTCTCCACCATTTTACCTTATCAATTAGGAACTCCTTCATTATTAAACAGCCTTAAGAGTTCCACCTTCTTAAAGCTGGTTTGTAGAAGGTACCCGGATAGTTCAATGCTTTATTAACAAGCCGAAAAGTAGTTAAGCAAGAAGTGAGTCGTTTTGGAGAAAAAAACTTTTTTATGTCAAGCTGTTCTTACTTACTTACTTGGATACTTGGACGGTCCGTCTTCACGAGTTGTGCGGACCCCCTGCACATTTGCCATTCGTTTCTTTCCTTCGCAATCGTCGTCCGTGGTTGTGGTTTTATCCGAGCATGGTAGCGCGTGCGAGTCTCGTACCGTGATCTGTAAAACAACTGCAGCTGCGGGTGCAGCTGATTAACTTTGTTTACGAACACGTCCGCGCAACGTGTAAGTGGTCGCCCTGGGGGACGTTTGCATTCTCTTGGAGTCCACTCTACCGTTCTTCTCGTCCATCTATCCTCTGTTCTTCTCATTATGTGACCGGCCCACCTATGTCTCGCTATCGATGTATATCCTTCTCCTGGATCTCGATGATGTGACAGATTTCGAAGGACAGAGCTTCGCATTCCGGCTAGATGAGAGTGCCGGTTATATTTCAGAAAACATCGCTCAAGCTGTTCTTAAGCACATCTTAAACGGAGATTGGCAGACTATTCCGGAACAATCTCCCACTACAACCCAGTTCTTCTCATTGCCCATGGGGAATCACGGTAAGTGAAGCTCAGCTGGGTATATGCTCTAACACCCCTTCTTAAACGCAGGCTAAAAGAGCATCCGGACACTATTACCTATGAATTGGCAGTGATACTCGGTTAACAGCGCCAATACGCACTAGATCGCCGTAGTAAAAACTATCTATGGATCAAATAATTCACTGCCTTCTTGATGAGCAAACGCGGGGTTGGTATACAGCAGCATTTATTAATACAGAATAGCTGACGTACAGGTCGTTTCTCATTCTTCATGGATCATATTACCTTCGATCTATGGATCATATTTTAAGAGCCAACTCTCATTAATCCTCCGTAATAATAACCAATAATTTTCTAGAACACTAGCCTTGCACGATGTTCGTATAAAAGCCTTTATTCGACTAACTTTCCGATGCCTTCAAAAGCAACTCCGAAGAAGGCGGAGCCGAAACGTTAGCCGAACAATGTTATAGAAAATTATTGACTTGAGGGTCAGTCTGCCAAGCCCTCAGCTGCTTTTCTTGAGGAAATCCCATTGAAAAATAGTCGATAGAAAGCGATCTATACCTGGTACTGCCACACATTGACCTGCGTCACACATTCTGGATAAAAAACGGATAAAGCTCTCGGCGTTGATCAATCCCTGAGGGATGCCCCATGCATTCGACTTCATTAAACAGCGTTAGAGGCGATTGAATGCATATCCGGTCTTTACAATGACTCGAGGTGGCCAGCCGGATGTATCGAGCCAGCACTGCTATCCTCCCAGACAAGTCTCGCACCAATTTGCCGAGCCCGAAGGTATGGAAGGGTTGGCGGGCCGTGGGCGCCTGGGATCGATTCCACGTGTGCCTTGCAGGGCGCCTTCGACCACCGCGCTGCACGCGCCCATTTTACATTCTGGATTCAGGAAGATCGCCGTTATAATGGTGCTTTTCGCTTCTCTTTTGTGCTGGTGATACTCGAGGAAGGTGCACTACTCGAATTTCTGTCAGGTCGTAGAAGGAGTCGACGATACAAATAAACTTCAACTTGGAGTTTGTTATGAGTGAGAGGCGGCCGACAAGAACTAGAAGAAATCTTTCCCAAAAATCGCTTGCATCTTAGACCTTGCCTTATCAGATTTCTGTTCTTTTCGCGAACTGAAAAGAATCTTTTTTCACAGGAAGTATTTCGTCGAGTATTCCACAAGGCGCCACTCAGGCGCATTTTTTCGACTTTCCGCCGCATGAATAGGGAAAAACATTCAAATACTCTCTCAACGTCTTCCCTAAGCACCCGATTAGCGCGCTACTTAAGTCGTGGATAGAGACAGTTAATTTCTGGGAAGAAATATGACAGGTTATAAAAAAACACTTGTATTATTTTTTCCGCCAATAACGCTGTGTAGGACCAGTGGACGAAAAGTCCAGGATTATTGTGCGATTTGTATTCTTTTCCCATTGAAACATGTTCTGATGATAAAAGTAAAGATTATTTCCGCCTAAAAAACCTGCTGTAATTATTTATTTCTACGACAGCTCTGTTGAACCATTCGACTCAACATGATTTGCTATTTAAAAACTACCCCAGTATGTTGAAGTACCGAAAAGGCGCATGGAATCCTATTGTTTGAAAAACTCTCATTTTTAGCCACAACGATGCCCAAATATTAGCAAAACTTGGACCCCGAGCCAAATCGAACCGCGATTCCCCCTTTCTGGGGCTCGAGCATTACACGCTGCGCCACGGAGGTCTTTGCTCTGCGTTTCTTTCAGCTAGTTTTTCTCGCTACCAATGCCATCAGCAATCACTCTCATTTGTGCTGAGTTACGAGTTCGAAGTTCTTCGTGGTGAATATAATCATTCTATGATAAAGGATAAAGGATAAAGCTCTCGTCGTTGATCAATCCCTGAAGGATGCGCCATGCCATTCGACTTCATTAAGCACCGTATGGAGGTTATTAAATGCATATCTGGCCTTTACAATGACTCACGGTGGCCTACCGATATATCGAGCCAATACTGTTATCCTCCCAGACAAGTCTGGTACCAATTTGCCGACCCCGGAGAGATGGAAGGCTTGGTGGACCATGAGCGCGGGGATCGATTTCACGTGTGTGTCGCAATGGCGCCTCCAACCATTGCGCCACACGCGCCCATTCAATGAGAGTACCGAAAATATCGGCTAATTGAATTTATGAACTTCTTGCCTATTACGTAGTACAAAAAACCAATGTATTCATTTACTCATTCAGGTTGACTCAGCAGGAGCGATTTTCATCAATCGTGATGGTAAACTGTTCGCTTATGCTCTACAATTTATGAGGGATGGTAAGCGAACAGCTCTTCCCAAAAACTCTGACATTCTCAGACAGCTAGTGGTAAGTCTAAACGAAATTTTTACAACTGCGTAAATTTTCTTCTACCTTCACGTTCATGTTTAACACATTTTGCCCCCAACTTCATAATTAGTTAGGTCATTGTTCTACTAACCTCCCAACGGTTTACCGTCTGATCGTGGCTGGGTGGTGTTCCTGGGTGTCGGACTGCGATGTACAGCGGGGGATTCGTCACCCCGGCAGGGGTCTCCCAAGCTGAGAAGGAGTCCGGCGTTTCCATCAGGAAGCCTGGCTAAGAGTAAACCAATACTAGGATCCGCGACCGTCCTGGTATCAAAGTCGCATGGTGGCAAATCTCCCTCTGATCCACAAGGGCTGCGACTGCCCGTGGTGGTGAAGACCTGGGGGCAGACCCCTAGCCAGGCTGACCTCGGGATTCCAGGGGGACTACAAAGTTTTCTAGTGGTGTAGTACCAGCCATAGTGGTCAAGTCACTGGAAGGACGGGACTTCATTGCGAAGACAATAACAAAAATATTGCGAAGACAATAACAAAAATAATAATAATAAAATTTATAAGTGGCAAAAATGACAGGGTAGAAGTCGTTAATCTACCTTTTCCGGTTGTCCTATGCATCATCTTCATTCAATCGTAATGACAGGGACTTCTTTGCTATCACTTTTCCCGTAGAGGATGGGTTTTTAAAGTACAAAGCGGTAACGTTGGTCAATCCTCCCAACGGTTTACCGCCTGATCGTGGCTGGGTGGTGTTTCTGGGTGTCGAGCAGCGATGTACAGCGGGAGGATTCAACCGTGCAGGGTCTCCCAAGTTGAGAAGAAATCCGGCTTTTACTTTAGCAAGCTTAGCTAAGAGTAAACCAATATGACGACCCACCACCGTTCTGGTACCAAACTGGTCGCATGGTGACAAATCTCTCTCGATCCACAAGAGCGGCAACTGCCTGTGGTGGTGAAGACCTGGGGCAGGCTTTTTGGCCAGGCTGACCTCGGGACTCCAGCAAAACACCATGACTAACGCAGCAAAACTCCGAAAAATGGAGATTGTGCTAGGGCATGTACAACTAGTGAGGGCCAAGTATCCGAGTTAGTAAGTATTGGTCGACAAGAGGTCAGTATTTGTAATATTCATAGAATCCTCGTCGCCATCCTTTTAAACTGTGTGTGAATTTAATTTGAAATAAACTAAAAGCCCTCCTTTGCCCTGGGATAGTTTGCATCAACTACAGTGCATTTAATCATCGAGTAACTCTTGTGGATATTAGTGAAACCTCCATTCATGTCTGCTGTGCCTGAGAGCACTGCACACTTTGTTCTCCTCGTTTAAGACACTTTTAAGGGGACACACATCATATTTTGGCATCATACCTCTTTAGAACGTTTTTAGCAAAGTGATACCGGCAGGTTACTCACTGCAGCCTATTGTTCTCATCCAGATAGTAATGTTGAGCATCTTCTCTAATAATTTCTCATGGTGATGTAGTAAACCGGGGTTAAGGGGTGTTAGCCATGAGAACTGGTTTGAAATAGATAAGGGTGGAAGTGTGAACTTTCCTGAACTAAGTAGCCAGCAAGTCAGACTGTTCGAACTGATGTTGTTTGCTAAAGAGCAAATCAACTCACTAATACCACAGATGGAAGGTGGCACGGGTTAGGAATTCCTCGAAGTGCTGCTACGGTATTGTATTGTGAATACTACACGTGGGAGAACGGGTCGACGTCTAACTTTGAAGAACAGAGAACAAGATGTTTTTTCCAGCATTTTGTCGATGGCTCATTTACTGCATTGCAATTACTGTCGCGACTACTTTAAAAAGTTGCAGTGAAAACTTTTTCTCTTAGCAAATACAAAGTGATATGTTTTATTTATTTTCACTGGAAATCGACGACTGTCAGTAGTACGACTAGTAAAGTGAAAAAAGTTGTCGTATATTGTTGATAAACGGTGCCAACGGCTAGTGGAATGTCATTCATTCTTTTCATAGCGCGAATCGGAATTCTACGGTATGGATGGTTGGAAGGGTGTACTACAAGACCAGCTACAGACAATCGAAAAACAAGAGAATGAGGTGAGCTAAAGCTCTCATAGAATTGATTCGTGTGCTTCAGTTGATTTCTTTTAGAAAAAAGTCAAGAGTTATAGAATCAAAAAAAGTTTATTGGGTTATTTTTAGGTGATGCTTTATGAGATGTAACAGGAGACTCCTACCTATGACAATGCTAACTTTTTATTTGCTGCCTAACACAATTTTCCACGACAGTGTATGATACGAAATACAACCACAATGATGCTGGGATATTTGCAAAACTTCGAACCGCAGGTGTCTGCGTTGGGGAATGAACGCGCTATTACCCTTTCTGGGGTCTACCGCGTTCACCACCACACCATGCGGGTCCTTCGCTTCGCCCGTCTCTCGGATAGTTCTATCGATCAGTGCCACCAGCAATCACCCATCAACGGGATTGACCCGGGGAGCCCAAATCGGCATTGGACCCATTTGAACCACTCTTACCTATCCTTATATTTCATTACAGCAATGTTTCTTCAAGATTTCTAGTGAAACCGTCACTTCTTTGAGATCAACCGATCATAGGGAAAGCGCAAGGTAAATGAAATGCGCAAAGGATTTAAAAAATGATTTCAAGGATCGAAGATCATTCTCCACATAATGCACCTTGAAAAATTGGCGGATAGTGGAAGGAAGTGATTGTACTTTAAATCAATGAGGTTTTCTTCATTGTTATATTAACATCTGTTAGCTTTCCAGCCAAACTCCTGTCGGGTGTTTTCTCTCGTGTCCTTCTTGAACTATAAGTTCTCGTTTGTTCTGACCATTTTTCAAAAGAATCTATGAAAAATTTCCTTCTTTGGCATTCTATTGGATCGTACAAAAATTCGATCCGGCTTACTGTGTTACCCTTATGAATTCTTCTTAAGCAGCGGTTGGTTTCCTGATCAAGAAAAACATTTGATTTCTTATCTTCTTTCATTTATTTTGCTTTCATCAACTCCACCTTGTTTTTCTTCTTCTTCATTTTTCAACTAGTCTCTTTTCTATTTGACTTTCCCCAGTCTTTCTTTTTTCGACTCAACCAAGTAATACTACTTTTGTGCTAAATTTAACCCTTCTGTGCTGAAAATGTTTTCGAGACATTTCGTTGTTGTTCTCGAACATTCCCCATACAAGCATAACCCGTTTCCGAAGTAGATGTCTTACCATTTCCGCGTAATGTGACAACTTTGTTCGAAGAGCTGATGTGGTTGTTATTGTTTTTCCAGGTTTTCCTAGTTTTGTTATTGTTACCTTTAGCACGCTTACGTGACGTTCGACTGCACCAACTATCACCAAAGCCGATGATGTCGATGTTGATGAAACCGGAAAAAACAAACCCTAAAACCTGTCGCTATGCCATTCGGTGACTGAGTGGCTTCAGATTCGCAAAAAATGTCAGGTCGCTTATGCGTCGACACACAAGCATTGATTTCAATGCGCACTCAACTGCTTACCGAAGTATCATGGAAAATGCGCATTGATTTTGGGAATTTTTTTCCCGCTTGTTTATTTCACCGCACGGGATTACTTTTCTATTTAACCATTTTCTTACGACTTTTTTTCCTTTCCGAGAATCCCACGAGGTTTCCTTGTTTGTTGTACTGCAAATGGAGTACCGAAGGCCATTGCTGAATATTAAGACGTCTTTGTTATGGATGGGTTGATTTGGACCACACTCATTCAGTTCAACGTATTCGAAAGGGGAAAATTTAGTTCTATGCCACCTAAAAAGTGCCCCGTGGACAAAATACTGTTCAGTATAACTTAGAATACTCACTAATAACTAAACTAACTAGACCGCAATAGGTGTTAGAAATGAAAGTAGTGAGCTAACTTGCAAGAGTGTGTGGAAGACCCAGCCCGTTTATAGCTATTTACTTTAAAATCAAGCAATATGAGAAAGTGACCGAAAGAAAGAGGGAAATACAACAAATAGCATAGAGCTAATCAATAATAGGTGATCGGGATGACCTGGTTCTAGGAGGTGTTTCAGCTTAAAGCACGTGAAGTGTAACTTCATTGAAGCTTCATTGTAATGGATGTCATGCTCAAAACATATTATATTTGAAGAATGGCGATCATTCTGCGTCGAACACTTTCACTATTCATTTCTTTGACGTGAAATGGAACTATGTACTTTCCTGAAAAGCTTTTTCTTCTGAAATTTACACGTACGTCGTGCAGAACGTCGTGGTCAGTCCGTCAGTGTCACAAGAACCACCATTTTGGTAGACTGCTGTTCAAAGTCCGATGGCTCCAAGTAAATATAGTTTGACGAGGCTTCATATCACAGCATTTTTAACGATTTTCCCGTATATTTTTTTTATTTCAATGCTTTTTTCGTTATAAAAACAGTGCTTCTAATAATTTCCTCTTATATTTTTTATTTCCGTACTCGTTTTCACAGATTGTGCAGAAACCAGCAGTTCTTTCATTCGATACGTCGTCGTTGTCTTGGACCCGTAATCAACGAGGCCCTTCGTATTTCCAAATAGCTTCGCGTGTAGCTTGAGGACTTTGTCTCCACTACGAATGTCGTTGACTACTCGTTATGTTCTGCCTTGCTGGATTTCTGGACTAGCGTTGCTAGAACTTTCCTAGGACTTCAATACTGGCAGTCGCATGCCCGTATGGGTTGCATTTGATCATACTTTTTTGTATGAATCCCTAAAAAAGCATCCGTTGATTACATTGGTGTTTCATCTAGACTCGAATCCACCAAAGTGTTCGATGCGAATTTGACCAATACATCGTGGTTTTCCTTGACTTTCCGTTGTATCACCGTGACTATCTTATCGCTCGCAAATCAGACTCGATGTCCAAGGTTTAAATCGTTTTGCAGTATGGGACGGCCGGGTAGGAACCGTATTAGTGACGCATGTAGCGCAGTGGCTAGAGGTCCATTACAAATCTTCTATTGCTATTGGTTCGATCCGGGTTCCCATGGAAACTAGGCTCGTCATTTCTAGGGACCGGTGGTTTGTCACCAGACTTGTTTAGGAGAATAAAGACGCTTACTTACTAAATCGGCACATCACTGCAAGGTACTGCCTAGCTAAATATTGCAATCGATCACCTCTACGACTGAATGAAGATGATGCATAGGACAACCGGAAAAGGTAGATTAACGACTTCTACCCTGTCATTTTTGCCACTTATAAATTTTATTATTATTATTTTTGCTATTGTCTTCGCAATATTTTTGTTATTGTCTTCGCAATGAAGTCCCGTCCTTCCAGTGACTTGACCACTATGGCTGGTACCACACCACTAGAAAAAGACTATAGCATTCCAGGTGGAATCAATCACACTAATAAATTACGCTATTCGATACTCCTTGTTGATGACGTTGATGTTGAATTGATCTACTTTATTCTTTCATGCTCTTTGTAACTTTTATAATCTACAAAAAAAAGAACTGCCCGCCCTCATTAAAAAGATGCGGGTAGATTTTTAGTGCTCGTCAAGAAAGATGAGATGAAAACCCACGTCACTCGGACGCCATCAGAAACCGTCAATCTGCATTTCAGAAGTGTTCAAGGAGTTCTCTTTCATTACAAAGACTTAACTTCTTTCAGTTTCTGCCTGTTCAGAAGGAATCTATGCAACGCTCATTTTCAGACACATCAGCTTCTGGTCTCGATTGATGCGCATGTGGCGCAGATCTCCAAGAATCTCTACTTCTCTGCATTCAAACATTGAATTACGAAGTCGTCCATCACGGTAAAGGTGACGTTCTGTGAAATAACTACTAATCCAGATAAGATTGTGAGATTTTAAAAGTGGGTCTTACATTTGTCATCACCCAGCTGACCTTACGTCACAGCGATTGCTGCTAAGGGTCCATCATGATAATCTATGTGGCTGATCTAATTAAATAAATAAATAAATATTTATTCACTGCATCCAAGGACAAACAAATGATGTCTAGTACCAGAGAATATCAAGAACTGTGGCAGAGAACTCCTATCGGACCTCGTCCACTCTCCCACACTTACATACACGTAGTAGATAATATTTAGACCTTTTGGGTATTATCCAGAGAGCAAGCTTAATAATTTCACATTGTATTTAATAAATAACCGACGCCAAGATTTTTAGCAGCAAAGGAATCGTAGGAAACTATCTTTTGTGCGGTAAAGGTAGGAGTTAAACGGAGAACCGGCATTCTTGCACGCAACCACTGCAACGTAGTTTTCTTTTCTAGTGGTATTTTCTAAGAACTACGCCATGCGGCACAGTTCTTCACCAAACGACACATGAATACCTTTGGTTCCAAGAGCAAAGGGCAAAGAATGAAGCTTGCAGTATTGATAAATCTTTTATGGACAAAAACATCGATTCGATATCAGGATGGAATCATTGCACAAGTGGTTTAATGCATATTTCGCTTCCAAAACAACCTTTGGATGATTACCGATGTGCTAATTAATTCGATGGTTGCACAGACAAGTCTCTCTTGTAGGATAAAGGTCATGGTGCTCTCTGCTCGAGATTAAACCTACGACATAGTGTGTATTTTAGGATACCTCCAACCGTTGCCCTATATGCCCTCCTATACTAAGAAAAAAAGTTGGTCATTGCCTTGATGCTTGCTATTTTTCACCTATCCTAAGTTTTTTTATATAGGAACAAGGTTCAAAAGAAAGATTTTAGATAGATGAAGGCGAACAAAATGATAATTCATACCAACCTTGCATCAGCTCAACAAGATCAGTTTTTAAGACCTATCGAATTTTTTCGCCTAAAAGGATAAAGCATAAAGCACTCGGGGTTGATTAATCCCTTAGGCATGCGCCATGCATTCGAGTTCGTTAAGCATCGTTGGACGTGATTGAATGCATATCTGGTCTTTACAATGACTCGCGGTGGCTTAACGATGTGTCGAGCTAGTGCTGCTATCCTCTCAGAGAAGTCTGGTACAAATTTGCTGACCCCGGAAGGAAGGAAGGCTTGGCGAGTCACGGACGCGGGGATCGATCCCATATGGGTGCTGCGGGGCGCCTTCGAACCACTGCGCCACAGGCACCCTTTGTCAATATAGAACTAGAAAAATCTTAAGACTTAGTCAAGAGTTGTAGACGATAAAATAGTTGAACTGGGAGATTGCAGAACTGAGCAAAGTAAGATAGATGGTATCCATGACATCTTTCATATGTGTGCAATCGGAATACTTTGGCTGATGTCTAATCGTTTGTTCACCAATTATACTGTAAATGTCATCGAGAAAATGTTGCTCAGAAGTCACAGTGATCAATGTCTAGAATGAAATTCGACTAAACACCACAATAGCACTAAAAAACTGCACGTCATTGTTAGATACGAATTTGTCATTGCACCGTTCCTGTTTGAGAGTCGTATGACAAAGCTTGGAAGTGTTAAAAAGTAAAGCGAAGTGAACAATTGGATGGCTTTGAATGACTTGGGAAAAAAAATTTCTGCAACTTGTTGCTAACAAAGAAACCAGTGATGGAGAACAGAACCGTTCTCCTCATGGTGGTCTAATAGCATTCACGTCAAAGTCTGAAAATCTATCTAGAGTTCTTTCGCCTTTTCGTTCTCGATTTGAAACCTTCAGAAAACATTTGTTATAACATTCCCAACTAAATACCTAAACAGTAAACAATTTACTCGTACTCTTTAGTAGGTGAACAAATGGCAAGCTAAAAAAGATGAAAAACACCGACGAAGGCGAAAAATTACTAATGGAGACAAGAACTCTTCGAATAACTCACAGACTACTTGAACAGCTCACACAATAGTGCATGTTGATAGTTCAAACAACTTACTTTTCATCATATTAATAGCTCTTGTAGAAACCTGAACATTATGCCCAAGTCCTGAAAAACACTTCTCATCATTATTTACATTCTTGCTGAATGGAGTAGTCTAAAGAGGTCGAGGTCATTTTTAAGTGGCTGCTTGTAATGATCTAAGGGCAAATGGACTTCAAAGTAGGACACCATTTACTGTATTTGATTCGATATGAAATGATTGATGACAAGTCATTGTTGACCTCGGACGTGAACGACCTCCGGCCAAAAAGTATGGCCTCGTCGAATTTGCGATTTGTTGATTCATTGAATCTCGACCTTGAAGTGACTGTATGGTGTGGCGCGACCCTTTATGTTGATGTCATTTTACGTCTAGTGCGCGAAAAATTCGTGTAACTAGCCTGTCAACCACCCATCCAGTAAACCAGCCATTCAACTAACCTCGTTCTTTGCCACGTAACAGCTGGTTTTCATAAAGATCGTCGTCGAGCGCCACAATAACGCAGTTTAACGCAGGTTAACGACACTAACACAATTGACACGAACGTGAGTGAGCCACTGGGTTAGTAGTTTGCCGAAATTCAGGACTATGACGATACTGACAACGCAACATATAATCGAGTCAGAGTGCGAGAAGAAAAAAAATGAAAAACGGAAACGAGTTAGCAGTAACCAGAAGTTTCCTACCCATCTTTCCAATCTTGTACGAAATATAAGAGTTCGAGTGACAGTAAACAGCTTTGAAACAGACATTGTACGCTGTTGAGCACTTTCATGACTTGTTGATAATTGATTGAATGAAGACAGAAGTCATACAGGTACGGAATTCCCTCGTCGTACTCCAGAAGTAAGTGTTGATGAATTCCTATAAAACTTCGGACGCTTGTTGAATCAGCCAATAGGGTTGACGGCAAGTTAAATGGAAAGTAAAACAAAAAACGGGGAGAAAAAAAACGAAAACTAGCTGATACAAATTGTGCAGTAATATCAGTAGATGGTAGGAGGTTTCTCTTGGGAATGAATCACTTCAATCCACATTTGGCCAAATCTAACTTTTTTTTATAGCGACCGCTTCGAACCACGGCCAGTTTTTCACTGCGCACGGTGTGCATTCATGGCAATGCGTGGGGTCATTTCTGTGTTGCGATTGCTTCCTTCTTATAGGCATAATTCATTAGATTTACAATTTTGTGATCAGAATGGGATACGACAACTATTTGGTGCAGAAAGTAGTATGTTCGCTTTTCCATGTCTGAAAACAAAAACACAAAGAACGATTAGACATCGATGCAAAGGAAACAATAAAGGCGCATTCCGACACATTAGAATGGTAAAGCATGAAGTGTAGAGAGAGAAAAACGTATAGACAGAAGACGAAGAACAATGGAACGAATGTGAGAAAAAGACAAAACGAACACATCTTTGTTCAAAAGGTTTAAATGATTAGTTGTCTACAAGCGTGAAGAATATGTCAGAAAGAAAAAAGAAGCTTCAACCACCTTCGGGTTCTGCCCTCCGCAATGGTTCTCGATTTTTTTCCATTGCAATCAACTTAGTTGATCAAAGGTAGTAAATTTTCCGGCACAGTGGGTGGTCGGTCGTGGATCAGAAAGCCACAGAAATCGAGTCAGATGACCATAATATAAGTAGCAGATTGTTAATTAATTCAAGTCTGTAAGCAAGTACCTCCTTGATTGCTAAGGTAACCCGAAATCGATAAAGAAAAAAGGATTTATTGGGCTAAACTTTCGACATCTTCGACTTCTTGAGAGTCGAGCTGCTTCAGCCAGATGACTGTTTTCCCGAGCTTTACGGGAAGTCTGATTAACATCTTTAAGCAAAAATGGAGAGATCTGTTTCATCTCTATGTGAAGTCATCAAGACAATGAGATGCTATTACTTATGAAAAGCACTTGAAACAGCTAGTACGCGACTTTTTTTCGACCATCACATTGTCGCCGAAGCTTTGTGACCTATTTTTAACGTTTGTAAAAGTGAGCATCGACTCCAATGCGTGCCGGCTTGAAGGCAAGTCCGTCTCCCAGATTGGAGCAAACACAGCTCAGCTCTTGGTGAGCACAACCAATTTTTAATAAGAACTATTAGAAACCACATATATTTTCTAGTAAGGCGAGAGTTTTTCAGTTTTAAAACGAGGGGTTTCAGATTCTCAGAAGTCATAGGTGCTTTTCCTTTATTTCTCATGGTGAGATTCTTCTTTCAAGAAGCGACGATTTTGAACAGCCCGGATTTTTGCAGTAGAGTGCGATGAGGTGCTCAACTGCCTTGTTGTCTGGTCGAAATTTTTAACAGTTAAATTTTAAGCTTATCCTTTCTCGGAACTCTTGGTCTTGGACGAATCCAAAGTTGAAAATGATTTTTTTGTAAAAGATGTTTCCATCCTCAGAACAATGCAACAACATTTTTTTCTTAAGCTTTCTTAGCTCTTAACTCTTCCAGATCATTAATTTTTAATCAAAAAAGTATCAGTGATCGCCAACTCGAAACTGTAACAAATGTGTTAAATTTTCCTAAAGAGCAGAGGGCCATGAAGTCTATTTTATCTGGAGTTTTAGAAGATTATCATAACGTCTCAGCCAGTTTTCTTTTTTGAAGATTCGCAGTGACGAAAGAATCTAATTAGGACGAGATTTCACAGTTACACAACTCTTGGACGAGATTTCAGAACCTCACACTGATGCAACATAAATCTGTCCTATAGAGTTTCGAGCAGTTTCATGACAAGGTGACGACAGTGCTGGATAGCACCGTGAAGTCTACTACATTATCCAGTTCTTATCCAATATTTGTCATTTTTTCAGCATTGATTATTTGTCAGCATATTTTAACATATCTATGTTTCACTCTCATATCATCACTATGTACCATAACTCGTCCTAAAGTTGCGTTTTAGGATGTTGTGTGTAGACCAGTGGTTAAGCATTCGTGTAAGACAAACAGAGTGTTTAGTTCAATCTCGATCTCAGGGCAAACTAAACCCTCCAACCCAAAGTCTAAAATTATCAGGGCAGGCCTCCGCAAGTCATTTTATAATCCATATACGCATTCAATCACATAGTTATGCTACGAATGGAGGCAAATGCATACTACGTGCCTTAATGATTAATCAGTGCCTAACAGTTTACCCTTTGTCTTTCGTGGCTGTGTTTTATTTTTGACAGTTTTTTTCGGAAACTAGCGCTAACTTTTCTATCATAAGTAGAATTGTTGAGATACTTTTGAACTAGTCATCTTCTACTGAAAATGAATGACACTGTAAAGAAAAAGGCTTTTCAGCAATTATCGACTTTTAAAAATATAACCTTTTTTAGAAGGGGAATTCCAGGAATTTGAGGGTGACGAACTCATAATGCGCGTAGATGATAGCACGACGTTCCAGCTTTTAACGACGAGAAACCTGTTCAGCGGAAGCACCACTACGCCGTCGCCGTCATCAACAACATTGAATTCGCTCTTTCTGACCATAATGGTATTGTTTCGTTAGATTATTCATAAAACATGTTCACAGAAGCTTTTCATAAAGAAAGCATGTAACATTTCCTTCTTTTTTTATTGAGAAAACGAGTTCAACTGCGTGCCAAAAAACTCTGGTGGGAAGGACGTCGTCGTCACCACGGAGAACAAGAACACCGAAGAAAGCGTGGATATGAAGGTAATGAGAAGATGGTCAGCGACAAGTTTAGCATATCTTTCATTAGGAAAATTAGAGTAATAGCCATGAAGAAAGTGGAGAAGAAAAAAGGAAAAGAAAAAAAAGATAAAAACGATGCACTACATGGTAGTAAGTGCAATCTGTCATTGGTGATAAGTTGCCCATCACATCAAATGGCTGTCACAGATAAATCTTCTGTCTATCATTTTTCAGCTTCTCTTAAAATAATGGAAGAATTTCGTACAATAGTCCAAGTCTTCGTGCATAAGTGATCGTTCTCTTAAGTAATCGAATTGCATTCAAAGTCGGTCTTGATGATCAGTGTTCTATTCCCTTGGTGGTGCTTCATTGTCGCTAACGTTTCAGAGTCATCGCCATCTTTAGAACCTTTATTCTTACGAGGGGTTCTTTCGCTGTCGCACTGAGTTGAGTCTAATGAACTAGGGGCACTGTATGAAATGCAAAAAATATGAAGAAGGCGATTAAGCAGAAACGCTATCCAAAAGCTAAAAAGATAAAGCATAAAGGTCTTGGCTTTGATCAATCCCCTGAGGGTTGCGCCATGCATTCGACCTCATTAAGCACCGTGTGAGGTGACTGAATGCATATCTGGCTTTTACAATGACTCGTGGTGGGCTACCGATGTATCGAGCCGATGCTGCTATCCGCCCAGACAGGTCTGGTAGCGACCATTGCAAGGGGCAGATATGCATTCAGTCACCTCATTCACCTGTTGAATTTGAATGCATATCGCATCGCTCAAGGACTGTTCAAAGCTGAGAGCTTTGTCCTTCTTTTATCGCCTTCGGTTGCAGGACAACCACTGCGAGTTTGCAAGGCTCGTCAGTACCATTCGTTTGCTGTTAAATTGGCATCCATTCGAATGGAAACTTCAAGCTTCTTCATTGCATGCCACCATACCATAGGCCAGACTTTCATTCTGTACAGTTTAATTGAACAACTAAGATGAGATATTATATTATACAACTGAAGTGTATGGGAAAAAATCAAGGAAGCCACATGAAAAAGAGGTTTTATGACGAGGTTAAAGCAAGTGAGCTCAAGTTATGACAGTCTGGAAAAACTGCTTTGTATAAACTCAAGAACGCTCATAGTGAAATACTTAAGAGATGGTGATTACCTAATGAAAATAGCTACGTTACTCATAACGTCGGAATTCGAAATGTACCAATCGATCGATTAGAAAAAAGGAACTGTTGAATGATTCTGACGGTCAGTAGACGGTACGTGAATTGGACTTGACGGGACTTGATTCCTACCGTACTGTCAACATATCCATATATATCCACTTCTCTTCGCTCTCATCTGATGACGTAGCTAGCTATTCATTTATGGCGTAAGCTGGCGTACTGTAGAATGACGTGGAAATCGTTGTCTTGTGTGAGCTGTTCTAAAAACAAAAAGAATGAGAAGGGAAAGAAGTTGGTGAGTTGTTCGATTACGATTCACATTCGAAAATATCAAAACCATTACAAAAATTTAGCGCTTGGTTATGGAAAAAGGGTAAACAGAAACGTTATACACCACAATCGTGAAGGTAAATAGCCCAATAAAAGTATGTGCAAAGAGAAACTTTAGAATCATTAAACCTCCAAATGTCGATGTTCTGTAGGAAAACAAACAACGATTCTTATCCTTTTTATCTACTGCCTATTCATTTTAATGGCAGGGTAGGTTGCGAAATATAACTTTCATAATGCTGAGATATTTGCAAAACTCCGGACCGCAGGTGTCTGCGGCCGGGGAACGAACGCGCTATTGTCCTTTCCGGGGAGTAACGCGTTCACCATTACACCATGTGGGTCCGCAGTTTTGCAAATATCTCAGCATTATGAAAAACAACGATTCTCTTCAAAACTCGTCGCGTATACTTTTACTCAGTGTAGAGCTGAGGAAAATCTAGTAACCTAAAGTGAATTCATACTAGTTTGACTGCACGTTATATAAAATGTGAGCAAATGAAACAAAATATTGCTTCTACATTGGTTTCCTAACTGATTGATTCTGCTACCACTTACTTCCATTTAAATCTGTTTTCATTTCATGCGATGATTTCTTCATAACATAGCATTTGTCAGGTGCTAAAAACTTGTCGAAGCTCTAACTTAACCCTCGTAGGCATCTTCAATCTGTCCTTCGTTTTCTCTTTACACTTAACCTAAGGATAAGTTATTTCTCCATCCGTAGAATGTTCCTCCAATGACGATTTCGGGTCTGATACTTCTTTCGGTGTAACCGATCGTTAGTGATTGTCAAATTTCTTTGGTAGCATACGTATTCATCGAATAGGTTGACCACCTTTCGCGAACAAGAACTGTAATGGTCACCTTGTCCATGTTCGAGTTTGTTTGTATGCGCATATATATATATATATATATATATATATATATATATATATATATAGTATATATATATATATATATATATATATATGTACGAATGGTGCACATATGTGTATGTGTATGTGTTCCTATCTATGTGTACGATGTTGTGACGAGACAAGGAACAACACGACGAAACAGCTTCTTCGAACCAGCTACACGAGTTTTAAACATCCAAGTCAACACGTACACACTCAAATAAGTTGGCCAAACATTGTTTTATCATATTCTTCGCAATGTCGTCGCCATCAATACAAAGTCAAGGTCAGTCGCAAAATTCTTCACGCGGTTACAACCGTTCAACAGCAGTTAGAACAAAAGCGTCACATAAAAAGCATATCAGCAAACATGTGGCGGTGACTAACGCCCGATTTTACATGGACGACAAGAGGTTGCCGCCACCGCCACCCCCGGCCGACATGACGGCAAGGGTCGGAAGGCAAGGTCAAAGCGGAAGCGGTCGCTGCTATCTGCAGATACAGTCCGGCTAGTATTTACGTGTTACGTTTAGAGAACGCCTAACAGTTTCCGCTACAGAGGAAGACAGTAGAGATACGCCATATAAAATAAACAGTATGAAGGAAAAGTGCGAACGTTTTTGAACAAGCTTAGCTGCACGTCCAGCTAAGTAATATGTATGAGTTGCTTAAAAAAGTGGACACAAAAGGTAGAACGAAAATTCTCCCTGCTGCACGATAAAGCAAACCGTCCGGCGTAAACTAGACTATTTGAGAAATCCCATGCATCGCGCTCCATTCGTGGCACCGTAGATGTGGTTGAATGTATATTTATCTATGGCACGAATAGCTGAGGCATACCGAACATCAAACCAGTCTCTTTATCCTCTCAGACAAGTCTGGTGTCAATTTACTGACTTCGAAGGATTAAAGCATTGGATGTGTTCGAGAATCGTACCAACGAGTACGTGTGCACTGCACGGCGCCTTTAACCGTTGCGTTACAAGCAACCTTTATTTTGTTAGGCTAATAATTAAGTGAAGCGTAACAGCTTTGGGCGTTGATCAACCCCTAAGAGATGCGCCATGCATTCGACTTCATTAAGCATCGTTAGAGGTGATTGAATGTATAGATGGCGCGGGGTCCAACGAAGCACTACGTGTGTGTCGCAAAGCACCTCTAATCCCTATGGTACGAGCTCTCTTAACACCTAAAAAACAACGAAGAAACAGCAGAATCTCATTCATTGTTTTAAAAAAGAAGCATAACTCATACGTTTAATCGTCTAGGAATTCTAAGAATGTCTACTTGAACGAATTACATCATCATTGCAAAAGATACTTCAAAATATTCTCTGCTCGAAAGCTTGGTTACATCTGTTCTTCAAAGTTTGTGATTAATTTTCGCTCAACTTTATGCATAAACTACGAAGGTATGGCAAGTGCAGAGAGAAAGTCTGTTGAAGCTCTGTGAGAAGTGAATCTCGTTCCTGGAAAACTCGATCGTAAATTTCACGAATGTCGAGGAAAAGCGATAACGCCGACGAAGTGGTTACGGCAAGTGTTAAAGAGCTTAATGCGACTTGCTGCCTTAAAGGTTATGCAAGGCGTTCGCTTACGAAGGTTCAGATACTACTAGTATGTTAGTGATTCTAGCACGTACTATGTAAGTCTTAGATTAATTTCCAACTGGCTATTAGAAAGTTGGAAGAAGAAATGAGAAACACCTGTGACGAGCACCGCAAGAAAGTTTCTAATGTTTATTTTCATCGTTACATCTAGTTTACACTGTTAACATTAGGGAATTCATTCCTGAAAGGTATAATACGCATTTTATAGGTTCTTAAATAAGATCCTTACCAGAAAAAAGGGCAGAAACCGTTACCGCTTTTAAACATCCAAGCAATGGAAAACACATTTATGGATCATAAGAGAATGGTGGGACATAAAATCAGGCGAAGTGGCAAGGATTTCATAAGTAGTCGAAGAAGACTGTAGTTGAGCTTCGTGGCCTAGGCATGGCAACACCACAAAGAAGGACCACTAGCGAAGCTGAAGAAACTGATATCGGAGCAACAAGAGAAGAATATAAGCAAAGAAAGTTGAAAAGAAGATGAAAGAAACCATTTTTCCTCCTTCTTACATGTTTTTTTTTCTTTCCTTTCAAGGAAACATGAATAGTAGGACATATGTGCTCGATGAACCACTTGTAGAAACAAACACAACTATAGTACTCTTCAGTAGCTCAAATAGTTCAAACTCGGCACATAATAGGCAAAATCGGAGTAAACTAGCATTCTTCGAGAGTTGTCAAAACAAAAACAACACTAATAAACATCGGAAACAAACTAGGAGCTTCTACGGTAGTATTTTGAGCTGAGACAAATCGATAAGTCAAAGGTAGCCAAACATTGGTAAGCTTTTGTCACGTTCTTAACAAGCCGGACCTATCTGTGGCATGATACTTCTCCGATGATGTGTGATGTCAACAGATTCAAGCAGAAGACCATGCTAAACAACATCCAATTGCTAAGCATCGACGTCAACAGTGGAATTGAGTGGGATGGAGGGGAATGGAAAGGAGTGGAGTGGCATGAGGCCAAAATTTTTTACTTGTTCCGATGCCTGAGGAGGTTTCTGATTGGAATGTTCATGGTTCAACACTCTACTGTATAATGGGGGTCGTGCTGAAAAACTTCTCTACCATAATCTTTCTTGAGAAAAATCAGAAGCAGTGAAAAAAAACCGCCGACTAGTAAAAGATGAAAGATGATAAAGAAGAACAGATAGTGCTCTAAATTGCACAAATTCGAGGCGGAGAAGATTTTTGCGTCTTCCGCGGAGAGTTCGTCCCTCAGTTCATCACTCTTTAAGGTCTAAAAAATTGACGCAGTAGTGGTAGCCCGTGGAAATAGCTGAGAAATGAGTTCGGCTTTTTTAAGCGACAACGAAACGATGTGAAGTTTGATCGACAGACAAAGCAAGGTGATCATCACCCTTGGCATCATCTGTCGTTGTGTGCTCTCGGTTTATTTCCAACAGTGAAAGAAGTTGATCGCTCTACTTAGTCACAGTATTTGAATAGTTGTTTCGCTTCTGTTTACGTGGAGTGAATCGACATTGATGTTACACCGATGAAAAGCAGATCCATAGACAGAAAATTAAGAGAGGTAGATGAAATGATTACTTAAATACTTGGATACTTGGACTGCCCGTCTTCACTGGTTGTGCGGGCCCCAGCATAATCACCGTTTTCAGAGAAATGCTGCTTAAGCCATTGTCGTTCTCTGGAATCCCCAGGTCAGCCTGGCCAAAGTTTCCCCAGGCCTTCACCAACCACAGGCAGTCGCAGCCCTTGTGGATCAGGAGGAGATTTTCTAGCATGCGACTTTGATACCAAGACGGTGGTGGATCCTGGTATTGGTTTACTCCTAGATAGGCTTCCTGATGGAAACGCCACACTCCTTCTCAGCTTTGGAGACCCTGGCACGAATCCCCCCGCTGTAGATCGCAGTCTGACACCCAAGAACACCTCCCAGCCATGATGAGGAGGCAAACTGTTGGGAATCATTAGAATAGAGAGAAAGCGAAGAAAATTAACAGGAAAAATCAAAATATCGTTGCAATAAAACATTTATACATCTGCAATGAATGTATAGATATGGCCTAGTGGAAATATGGCTAACTTTTGAGGTTCTTCTACAACTTCACGAATGACATTGAGGAGGTTCGACAGGTACCTAATGAAGCGTTAGCTGATCCGACAATTGTCAGAGAGCGAAGCGGAAGACGAAGACAGGAACGTCCTGTATAGCGAAAGTTTCGGAAAACGATCACTGTGATGAACTAGCCAACGAACAAAGCACTATGGAAACAAACCTACCCAACAAGGTCAACGACAAATTTCATCGCCGGAAATAATGGCGACGATGATCGTTCAACATCGATCAGCAACGTAGCAATTATCAGCTTCTTAAGTCTCCACTCCTCCTGTTCAGTGCCATTCAAAGTTTTCCTTAGTCAAAAATTGAGACCTATGGGAAATTTTGACTAAGAAATCTAATTGAACCAGTAAACTGAAAAGTCAGTAAAGTAAAAAATTATGTATAGACAGGTGTCTTTGCAAAGATAGCAGTCATATATAAGTAATTTCACTAAGAGACATTTGTAAATCGGCGAAACTATATCGGAAATCTTATTCGGTTTAACGTCAGGGCTGCATAAACCGCTTCCAAGTGAAGGTTATGAACACCGACGAATGCTATTGGTTACTGCTTCTTAGAATCTTAACCTCTAATGCTACTTTAGATAAACCCGACAAGCTAAGGACGAGTATATTCACTCTTTAAGAGCCAATTTCGATTACTTTAGCACGGGAAGGTTGCAGAAATAAGACGTTTAATAGGAGAAACCCTGCCGATGCTCTTGTTCATTGTCATCGTCGTTGCCGCCCTGTATAAAAAACTCTATTTAAATCAGTAAAAATTTGATTAGTATGAAGAGTTTTTGGTCTTTGAACGATGCCATTTATTTGCCTTAACATCCCTTTAGTGTTAATTAAAACCTAAGGACCGCCATAGCTACCACAAGACGATTCTGGTTTTCCATGGCTTGTGAGCCCAGCGATAGACACGACGTACTAACAATATGTTCCTTTTAGCATCGTCGAAAACTCGAACTCATTTCATCCAATATCGACAAAGAGTCTGATCATAAACTAAGCAACGGAAACAAATACGAATGTTATTAACGAAGATGACAGAATTCGCAAACAAAATAGTTAATAAAAACTGGTACCTTTCAAAACATCGTGTAGAGTTGATTGGTCTGGTCCATCATAAAGGTTTGTGTAATACAAGTCGTTGATACTTTTGACACCCTGTCAACATTAATAACGGTAAAGCTGATGAAAAGTATGAAAAGTACGTGAGAAGTTGAAGGTCTCAGTTCTGAAGTCACCGCCCATTTACCCGCCTTTTGAGAGGACACCCAATCGACCCCTACGTTGCGCTGCCCTATAAAAGCCGCACTTTTCTCATGTTATACAATGAGCATGCCTTTACCTCCAACCACTAATGCTTGCTTCATAAGCCTTCAAAAACTCTGTATGAATCATTTCGGTTAGATTGGGTACAGTAGCTCACAACATTTCCACTTCATCACTCGGATGTTTGGTTCGACTTCTGAATTCACTAGTTACAAGAGTGCTGCTTATCATGACTGGGAATAGGTTTTCCATTAAAACTAGTGTACTATGCCACTTTCTTCTAGATTTCGTTTATTTGAAGTTGCCCTTCGGCCAGTTCTCTGTTATTCCTCTGCCTTATTTTTCTCTGGTCGTCTTCCTACCCCACAATTGACTGACTTTGCCTGATAGTAGATAGCATTACTTTCGATATATACAGTAATTCCTGCATACAGCTCTTAGAAATAAGAACGACTAGGAAGCTAAGCTTTCGTTGCTTATAGTTAGCTTGAAATGTAGTTCACTTAACTTTCATTAATAGTTGCAATGTTTCCGCTCTGGGCACAACTCTCTCCCATCACTACACCTATACTACAGCGACTGTTCAGCTATCCGCAGTCATTCAGATCTTTTTGTGTGTTCCTTGTTTCGAATGCTGTACAGGAAAGCGAACAGCATATAGAATTTTTTTCTGTTGGAGAACGTCAGCAATACAATTGGATGACACCGAACTGTGACTGGTAGCTCTTTGTTGCGAATCCGGCTAAAATGTTTTTCGCAGAATAACTACCAGGATCCATTCACTTTTCACCATTCACTTTGTAGCACAAATATCACTTCAATGATGATGATTCACTATACCCTAAGGAAATAATGAATAACTGTGTTTAAATTGTTGAGCTTACACGAGGTTGGTAGATTATTTCTATTCGGCTAACGTTTCAACGTCTTCGCCTTCATCAGCGCCGATGATCCCAGTGGGTGGTTTACAGTTGTTCTTATCGTAAAAAGTAAGTAATATAGTCTGAAATGATGCACAGCCATCATGAATTAAGCAAGGGAGGTGCAACAGAACTGCAGAACTGTTCGATTTCTACTCATAGTTTTGCAGTGTCTTTTACCAACAGCTGGTGATTATTTTTGGATTTCTAACACTTTTTCCAACTTGGAAAGAACACCTCTTTATTCTGAAGCGACACCGCCTCGAGTATACGAACAAGTACGGAGCATCGACTCGGCTCATCGGCTCTGATGAAGACAAAATCGAGGAGACGTTAGCCAAATAAACATCTTTGTCAACCTCGTGCAAGCTCAACAATATAAACACCTATTTGTTTTATTTGTACACGGTTCAACGAAATACATCATTGTTTTTTTAATATTGGGAAGAAAAAGTTACTTCCTCTACCCTCATTTCTCATTCGCAGCCTCCTCATTCTCACTGGAGACCTTCATCATCTCAAAAAAATCTCCCTCTAGTGCTCACGTTGCTCTAAGACTTTCATATTTATACCTTTTATAGGCAAATAAACCATAAGTTTTATAAGGCCTATATCCGTCATTAAATATGAGTAAAGGAGCGAACTTCTGTCCACGGCCCTTTCCGTAGTTGGAATGGTGCTTAGCTGCTGGCTAACTACGCCTGATTCAAGAACATGAAGTGATAACGAAGAAATGAAATGGTTGCGAAAATGACTGAATGAAAAAACGGAAGGGTTTCCATCATGTTCTGTTCCAAAAGGAATGATTCAGTGATGTCACCTCCATCCATAAGAACAACCGCATTTAGCACTGGTCGTTTGTTCGTTGAAGCAATCGAATAACACATCTGATTTTCGTTCGTTCAATTCGTTCCATACAATAGTCATCAGAATTGTCATCATCATTCAACACATTCGAAAGCGAACGTTTTTCGTTTTCTATTGAAACGTCGCCCTTAGGACTCATTGTATGAGTCGTATCGTCTTCGCTTCTTCAATTCATCATTGTTATACTGTCATCAATACAAAAGCTAAGGACGACTCTTAAATGGGATCCCACTCTATCAGTCTTAGTGGAATTTTCAGAAATGCGTCATCAATGGGTGATGCTGGCATTACTTCTACTTTTTACTTTCACGCTCGTGAATGCTCTTATGAAACGTGTCCGAAGAGAACCTCCTAGAGATTGCTCCGATGCTCCCGACAAAGACATCAAACTCACTTGCATTGTGGTGAGTTGATAGTGAGTATTTTTTTTCGATAAAATGATGAGACATCACTGTATCGCTTCAAAGTAGATGAATTATTTGAGAGGTATAGAGGTGACATAAAAGGGTAAAGAATGAAGCCGTCGGCTTTGATTAATCCCGTAGAGGTGGTTGAATGCCTGTGAGGTTTATAGAATGACCTACGAGGTCCTCTGGTGCACCAAGTCAGTGTTTCTACTTTGTTAATCAATTACATTACTAATTTACTGACCGGGAGGGATAGACACCTTGACCCCTTGCCTCGTGCAGTCTGGAACCCGCGACAATGGTGAGTTGTTAAGTGCCTTTAGCCATTACGCCAAATACGCCGCTTTTATGGAAGGCATAGAAGAATAAATCCTTCTTTTTTCATGATTTATTAAGAAGAGTGGATCTGAAAGTGAGCTTAAATTCCCATGTAGGTCATAGACTACCCATATTGTATTCTAGATCCGGCAAATGGATAAAATTACTCGGCGAAGAATTGCTCGTCAAGCTGTAAGAACTAATGTAAGTTTGTCTGCTAACCATAAACTGTTATAGTCTGTCCGGTTTGATATTTTCGTCACTAAGTTCTCGAAGCCGAATTATCATTAATGGATTTCTGCAAGGACAGGGATGAGGAGAAACGTTGCGAATCTTTTTCAGCAACCGCGACAGCCACAACAACGACAGCAACAACAACGACAGCAACAACAACGACAGCAACAACGTAGGAGAGGTCAAGCTGCATCCGTGGCACCACCAACACCGCCTCCAATCATTGGTCCCCCTGATTGGCTTTTGCCAATACCCGTACCTCCAAACGCCCGCGGTCAAGTGGCTTATCATCCATACGACTGTATGACGTTAGCGTGTCTTTGTCCATTTTTCGCAGTGAGTCTCTTGTTGCGTTGCAAGGCTTCAATCTTTTGAAAAGGAAATTCCAAATAGTTGTTCACTTCGTAGGGTTGGAATTTTGATAAACTAAGGGTAAAGAACAGCTTTGCTCAGGGACAGATGCGTGGACAACACTGTGTGCTGTCGAACGGTGTTGTTCTACAGATGGCTTATCGCAAAGAATATCGAATGCTGACAGACGACGAACGCAATAGATGGCATAACGCCTTAGCGACCTTGAAGGCAAACGGCGAATACGACCGACTAAGCCGTCAGCACTTGGATGTAAGCAATCGAAAAAATGCTTAACATAACCGTACATGCGTGACTGTTTAGAATTCTACCGAATGTTCTCTTTCAGGTCGGCGTTGGGTCGGGGGCACATTCCGGACCAGGATTTCTACCATGGCACAGGGAATATCTTAAGAGGTGACAAAAGCTTCCCAATTCTGAATTTTGCTAAATCTTAACTTTATAAGATAAGGGGACTTTTTAAGAAACATTGAACTTTCGACTACCGATCGTCGTTTGTATTCTTGGGAAAGTCCTATGTTGCCGGAATGCTTAAAATCGTTTTTCTTGAAGATGTGGAATCTCCAAACACCCCCTAACATTCCTATTCCACCCAGCACCTATTATACGCACTTTTATCGCTAGCGACGTGATGTCCTCTGGAGCGACATTGCATCAGAAATGACTGTAGTGAGCGCGAAAAAAACCGTGGAAAGATGGGAATATGAGCACATTCCATCGAGTAGCACTAGTATTGCACAACTGTGACCAAACGTTACCAGAATTTTTTTCTTCTGAAGTGCAGAAGGGCGCCTGTGGCGAAGTGGTCGGAGGCTCCCTGCAACAAACACGTGGAATCGAACTCCGCGCCCATGGCTCACCAAGTCTTCCATTCCTCCGAAGTCGGAAAATTACTACCGCACTTCTTGGGAGGATAGCAGCATTGGCTTGATGCATCGGTGGGCCACCGCGAGTCATTGAAAAGGCCACATATGCATTCATTCACCTTCAAACGATGCTTGATGAAGTAGAATGCATGGCGCGTCACTCAGGAATTGATCAGCGCCGAGAGCTTTATCGTTTTTTTATCCTTTTTTGAAGTGTAGAAATAACGATCTAATAACGATGAAATGGCATTCGACAGAAGCATCACCACAATAATGCATGTAAACGCTGTGAACTTGTGCCCATAGAAGGAATAGAAGAAAAAAGACAATTATGAAAAATCACAATGTTTGGAATCATATTCCAACCTGCCCCCCGGCTTTTTCTCTGTGCGTTCATTTCCCACTGAGCATTGTAGACACCTGACAAAAAGTGCTTTTATGCCGTTATGATATTTCACCGCCAATTCGATTGCTGTAGAATTTCTTAAGGGCTGAGCCAAGAAAAAATTCTGGATTTTAGCTGTTCCCTTACATCAGACCTCAAAGATTTATTCAAAAAAAGCCATCCCACTTCTGTATATCTGAAACCGACGGTCATTTAACCTCAGCATAAATAATCAGTACCTTACTAGATTACTAAGCTGTCAAAGTATCTCTGGTGGTAATAACAAAACATCATTCATCTCCATCGCATAGTGAACTCTGACCCTTCAAATGATGCTAGCAGTACCACGAGAGAAGTAGCCATGGCTACATTGCTAAGCTCTACTTTAGCATAGATTTGCTCTTAGCTGAGCTTCCAAATAAGAGATGTGCGTATTCATTCTCAGCTTGCGTAACTTGTCGGATAAATGAACCGTTCACTGTACATTGCAGTTAAAAAATCGGAATATTTTTCAGCAATATAAGGTAATAATTTAATTGCTGCAGATTTGAAATCGCTCTTCGCATGGTCGATCCAACAGTTTCGATACCGTACTGGGACAGTGTCATCGATAACTATCTGCCCGACCCTAGAGATTCCATCCTTTTCTCAAATCTCTTCGCTGGTGAAACAGACTATTATGGAAATGTGATACAAGGGCCATTTGCGTATTGGAGAACACTGGAAGGACGAAGCACCATTCTGAGAAATCTCGCCTATGAAGGATCGCTGTTCAACGAGAACCAGATAAACAATGTTGTTGCGCAGAACACAATTGAAGACACGCTTGCCTACACGGCACCGTTAGCAGGTTGTCCATACCCAAACAACTACGGAGCAATTGAGTACATTCACTCAAACATACATCTATGGATCGGAGGAGATATGAAGCCGCCAACCACCTCTGCTAATGAACCGCTTTTCTTCATGCATCACTCGTTTGTTGACTACATATGGGAGCTTTGGCGTCAGCTTAAACAACCGAGATGGCTGAGAGAAGTGGCTTATTCGAGTGACCACGGATACTGTACAAATCAACTGCACTTCAGTTGGGCCTACATGAGGCCATTTCCCTATTTGCAGAACAGAGACGGTCTCTCGAACTCGTACACTGATCAAATGTATCGCTACGCTCCTCGGCCGAGTTGTTCGCTCCAGAATCCTGACTGCGGTTCTCCCTATTTGTTTTGCGACACCAGAGGGTATCCACACTGTGTGGCTAAGATAAAAATGAATGGTAACTGTCAAGGATTTGAGAACTACGACTCATGCTACAACGGGCGATGCTGGTGGGGACGATGCATTCCAGGTAGAATGTGGGCATCAAAAACACTGAAAGACGTACAACCGTTGAATAACTCGGCCATCATGGATTTTCTAATGTCCACTATTGAACACCACGAGATTGGTGAAACAGCGAAACCACAGAAGTCGATTGCTCCTACATTCAATAACTGCCATAACAGATCACCCTGTTGTCAATTTTGGGCTGAACATGGGTGGTGCAACACACAACCCGAATACATGGGCGTCTATTGTGGTCCGAGCTGTGGATCGTGCATACCGACCTACAATATAACCAGTGTGGAGTGCACGGATCTTCATCCGATGTGTAAGGAATTCAAAGCCCAAGGTTTATGCCAAGGCAAATCTGAGAACTTCATGAGGGAAAATTGCCGTGTTTCATGTCGAACATGTGGAGCTCGGAATGAGAATCGGTGCTATCGAAATGGAAAGTTGATTCCTCCTATCGTGCCGAAGGATCTTGTGCTTTCCATCCAGGACACCACCGATTCAGAAGTGTTGGAACGAGTGCAACTAGCGAAACGATCAATTCGCATAAAGAGGGCAAGCATAGGAGTCTCTCAGTAATTCTTCAGTTTTCACTTGTCGATGCTTTATTCTATCTCTTTTTTCCAGCATTTCTTCTTTCTTTCATTCAACTTTCAATTTTCATGCATGGTCTCTTAAAAGCTCTGTACAATGGTTTGCTCACGGGCTGCTTCTTTCCTTTTTCTTTTCTTCCTCTTTATTTGGTTTCAATGGTTTATTGTAGAAACTTCCGTGGTCAGGACTAAAGGATGTCCGTCACACCTTCTTTCACTGGTAATGGTTAAGCTCACTCAGGGATCCTTTAGAGCTTAAGCTGAAGATTTATGTGATGTCACAAAATCGGACCTCCTGCCTATGCCGGACTTCGGCTCGAGCTGTGGTGGGGTGCAGCTACCTCGCAGCTCACCAAAATGCTCGATCTCCTCCACTCATTTCATTGTATATAATTATGTATATTATATCGTTGCCTTTTTCTTAATAAAAACGATTTCGTTTCTCACTAGCACATGCACATACGACCTTTGCATCTCGCAAGGAATGTCGAAATATGGAATGAAAAGGATTGTCCTCATAAGGAAAATCGAAGTGGAAAATGAAAGATACTCTTCGAATCATTTTATCAGATCGGTATTTATGGGAATCATTTCTTCAGACTACAGGAAATTTCTTCAAAATCAACTCCAACACAGAGAAGTCTCTTGATCAATAAGTTTTCAAAAAAAGACAAAAATACGAGTTTACGATTAATATAGAGTTTCTTGGTTTAATTGCGGGTTTTTTCTACTGATAAAGCTACCAACCAGCGTAACGGAAAAGACGGTCGGCTTCCGTGAATGAAACAGTGAGAATGTTAAGTAAAAACTGCTGACCGGATGACTGTTATGGTTCAATTCCCAGCTCAAACAAGCAATCATTCAGTCGTTGTGCTTAGAATAACTAGGAATCTTGAGACTGGTATGGAAACGATAACAAAAAGAAACGGTTAAGTAAGCTGTAAAGCGATAAAGTTCTTGTCATGTATTCTATGGAACATATATAGAACTCTCCCGATATCTTCAATGGATTTATAGTGACGAAGAGTAATCAGATGAAATTTCCAAATGAATCGAAGAGACAACTGTTCATTCCTGTCTTGACCTCAAGCAAACACTTATTTGCCAACATATGTGAATAGTCTGCGATGGTTACACTTCACTCAGTAAAGTGGACAACTGGAACGATGAGTGTTCCGTCTGAGGTCTTTGTAACTGGGCCTAGGACCAAAAGCTGGGCGCGGTAAACTATGAGATTAAGAAGATGCTTCCGTCAAGTAAGCCACAGGTGAATGCAAATCTCTGAGATTCTGGATGAAATATGCTCCAGATAAATGTCCATTAAAGTGAAATGAAGTCGCCGTTAGTGCTACATAATACTTGTTACAGTTGTTGAAATATCACGGAAATTGATCCGCATAGGCGATAAAAAGGATAAAGGATAAAGCTCTCGCCGTTTATCAATCTGGAGGGATGCGCCATGCATTCGACTTCTTCAAGCATAGTATGGAGGTGATTGAATACATTTCTGGTCTTTACAATGACTCACGGTGGCATACAGATGTATTGAGCCAGTGCTGCTATTCTCCCAGACAAGTCTGGTACCAATTTGCCGACTCCGGAGAGATGGAAGCCTTGGTGGGTCATGGTCGTGGGGATCGATTCCACGTGTGGCGCCTCCAACCATTGGGCCACACGCGATAGTGTTGTGGACTAGAAGTTCAAATAGCTGATGAAAAAAGACAATTTCTTAAGGATCTTCCTCTATTGGGGGCGATTACTTGAAAAAGAAATACAATTTGGTGTCGACAAACGGGACAAACAAGACTGTTTTAAAGAAATCTAGTTTTTTTCCTCTGAATATTCATTGCTCATACACTTCACATGAAAGACTTCGACACTAAAGCAAAATCAAAACAGTAACACTTTTTTGAAAGCGTCAGCTCATTGTCATTGTACAACCCACCACAACGAACTTTCTCCGAATAAGTCGAACATACCATTATTAGCTAGCGTAGCCAGATAGTAACTACAGCTTTCGATTACTGGTACTGGTTTACTTATCACCGTACATCACATCTCGATGTCAAAAAAACACCCCTCCCCACCTCTGTGAGCGTTGGGGCTTGAAAAAGCCCCTGTGAGACATGCATTCGACTCTATTCGTAGGATCGCAAACATGACAAAATGAATACTTGGCCAATACAATCACATGCTCGATCCTAACGATGCATCAAATCAGTGCTCTTATCATTCCAGGCAAGCCAGGTACCAATTTACCGAACCCGGAGGGATGGTGGGCTTCGTTGGCATGCCGTACGTGAGCGAACCAACGCTAACTTGTGGTCTGGCTTTTTCTACCCATTACGCTATGCGCGAAACCACCACGAAACGGCTAACCATTGGAAGAGAACACAGAATAATTACTCGCAGTTATTTTTTCCGGAAGTTTGCAATGTTGGTTAATAAGGTTAGCTTAAATATTCAGAAAGGTGGCTGCTCATTAAGGGAACTGAAAGAAACTGGACTGCTCGAATGACTACAAAATGTGTGACGTTCAACAATTTTAGCTTAAGTGAGACTTAGATGAATTTCGAAGATTCGCAAAAGAGTAGGGATTGTAGAAGAAAAGTTGCGTTTTTCGGATTAAAGATGTCGTTAGTCTAAACTACGCTACAGATGTTCCAATAACACTAACAGCCGCTTCTTCGTTTTTCAGTGAAACTTAACTGACATGGTGAAAAAATGAAGAGCTACGAGGTGTTACTTAATAAGAATAAACTTCCAAATTCTGTTCAAACAGGGAACTTCCTGATTTTTCTCTTCTTTTACAAGAAAACTTTATAAAAATCCAGTAGCGAAAGTAGGGACCCTGAACATTTCTATAGCACTACGTCATTGAATGGAATTAGATGCAAACTATCAAGGTTTCGTAGAAAACAATGCTTTAAATGCTTATTGATTGAATAGGCGAATTTATACAAGATCGACAACCGAGTTCATCAATGACAGTGTCAACCAAGTGTCTTAAAAATACGTTATATACCTTACATAGTATGTCAATAAAAAGGAAAAACAATGACAAGATCAAAAGTACCGTACCTAGGTGTGCATTTACAGACCACACTATATTGTTTTCTTCCAAAAATCAAAACACTTCAGGAAGAGTTTGAAGGTAATACCATATTTTTTAAGAGAATATTAAAGCCTTTGAAGGATTTTTTATGGATACTGAGTTTAGACGTTATGCTTTAACGGTTAAGAAATCTACGTAGGGATCAGATCGAAGAAATGCTAAAGATAGAACGACGGGTTCTCATGGACAACATGATCACCCTGATGGGCTACGAGAGCACAAAATGGGCAGGATGACTTCATCTTATAGTCGACAGGATTCTAATCCTATATATCAATGATCGATAATCCACCGTTTTCGTTAAAAGTAGGCATTACGCCATAATATTTATTTCACGTTAGCTATCGTTTATTGAAATCCATCGAGGTGAAAGATTAGAAGTTGTTATCTTCACACAGAAGTCCAAAACATCAGGATAGAAAACTCGAGAGGTTCTGGAGAAATTTCAAAAATCCAAAAAGTGAACCGTAAGGGTTGCGTGTTGTGATCAGTCGTGACTTCGTGCCGTACCTCAGATTGACTTTTTGACCCAAGTCAGGCACATTCCTCACCCGGCTAAGACTTTTACTGTTGGTCTCCACAGGTACTAAGAGTAACTGTAGGACTCATAGAGAATGCTAACTGTCGGAACGAGCCGTTTCTTCATGCGTCTAACATTTACGCAAGCGCTTTTGTTGGGGTTATGGAAGTGCCCAGCTGATCATATGGGTCACCCTGATCGTCACAAACCCTGAGGAAGGCCAAATCCGCCGAAATACTGGCCATCAAAAAAATAAGCATTGCAGCAACGAAATTGTGTCTACTCATCAGGGAAATAGGAAATTGCTGATCAATGTCGAAGTTAACCAGAAATTGGTTCTAGGAAATGCTAAGTGAATTTATGGGAAATTGTCTGAAATGGTTAGAGTAATGGTTGCCCTTCATGTTTTATGCAAAGATTTTAACACTCATGAGTCCATACCGACGACGTGGGCGCTTCATCTTTCCGCCGACCCACCCCATCACATCGCCCTAGTTCTCACCTTTAGAATAGGACTGATAACTGACCATAAAGTGTGGTGTCTACTGATAAGAGCAGAATTTTTTCGCAGCCCTTCCTCTGCCGTCTATCTTAAAAAGGATCCAAGTTTCATCTTTGGTCTTTTCTTCTCTGACAACTAAACTATTGTAATTTTTAAAAATAATCCCCTTCTCACAAGGCTTACTATAGCCATTAATTAGGAAACTTTCTAATAAGCTGGTCCTTTCTATTTCATTCAGAGACTTCGGATTATTCATTGTGTAAGTTAATGTCGCGTGGAAGTCATCACATGCATTTCGCCGGATCTTTCTTCATAGCTCTATACTATGAGCTATACTTATCTTTTCACTAGATTTCAATTTCTTCCAGATGTATGATGACATCACAGCTCTGGTAATTGATAATGGTTCCGGAATGTGCAAGGCCGGCTTCGCGGGCGATGACGCTCCCCGTGCCGCCTTCCCGTCCATCGTTGGACGACCACGCCATCAGGGAGTGATGATTGGCATGGGACAGAAAGACTCGTACGTTGGCGGCGAAGCACAGTCAAAAAGAGGCTCGTTATAATCCAGCTAAACGGAGACTGTTAAAATTCGGCAGAAATTCCTAAAATCTGCTGACATATACGTCCTTAAAATGGCGCGTGTAGCGCAGTGGTCAGAGGCCCCGGCAATACTCATGGGATCGTTATCCGTGCTCCAGGCTCACCAAGCCATGCATCTATCCGAGGTGCGTAAAACGGTACCGGACCTGTTTACGAGGATAGCCCAACTGATCGATGCATCGGTGGACCACCGCGAGTCATTGTAAAGGCCAGATATGCATTCAATTACCTCTGACGATAGCTGATGAAGTCCACTACACAACGCATCTCTCAGGGATTGGTCAACGCCGAGAGCTTTATTCTGTTTACCTCTTATACGTTCTTCAAACGCAAATTCAGTGAGAGTGTAAACGGAAGTTACTCGCATTAATTGATGGACATGGGTATAAAATGGAGCTTGTTTGGCTCGAGGGCCACATACGACAACAGTTGACGGATGTGAACGCGAAAGCCACGCCTCATTGCACTCCACGATTTTTTTTGTAACCTAGGCAGCTACTTTTGTTCTCAAAAAGTTAAAAATAATAAGGACAGATTATTTGGCGTCCCTTAGATGATAAAGTTACGACAATTCCGTTAGGACATTGTGTCAATAATAAGGATAAAAGGATAAAGCGTTCGAGGTCGATCAGGAGGGATGTGACATACATTTGACTTCATCAAACATCCTTTAAATGGGGTCAGACTAATAATCACTTGTGCATTGCAATGAACCTCTGATCATTACGCTACACGCTTTTTGTATTTCAGTCACATCATCCGCAATCATGCTAATAATCGAAAAACTCGACAGAGAAACAGTAGAGTCGTCGTTTGACGTTGTGACGTTCCTGAGCTTCTTAGTAAACCATGCTTGCCTGAGAAACGCTAAAACAATCCCGCAAGCCCACCTCTTTTCACTGCATTGCACGAATTCGAATGAACTGACATTAATGCAGACCTATGTGCACCCATGAATGAGTATGTGCGTATGCAGGATATAAATCCTGTTCGTAGAGGCACTTGGGAAAGTGTAACGCAGCTTTCCTCTTTGTTCCTTGCTCACCCCTAACTTTCCTTCTTTACTTCCTTATGTTCTATCCTTATGTGGGACTGGACGCGTACCGTGCTACTAGCTAGGTGCATTGCTCGAAATCCCTTATGTGAAGGAAATTCGTGGAAGCTACCATTCGGTTTAAGAATTATTAAGCAGAAAAGGTAGAACGGTTTGCGAAACTGTCTTACTGTTTAAACAAGATAAGGCATCGCATCCGTCCAATGACAGAATAAAATGTGGGGACTGCTACAAGATGGGCTGTCGACATGGAAAGAAATCATTATCAGCCTACAATCAGTCAGCAAAAGTCCTGTATAAGGGGAGCATTCCCGAGTGAGGTTCTCATTCGAGGGGTCCTTCACTGAAGAAGAATCGACTCGATACGAGAACGAAGACCCACAACGCGTAGAGGAACGACTGTGGACCTTTGGCCCAGATAATCGGCCTTGAGGAAAACGAAGACGTCGAAACGCTAGCTGAATAAAGCTTGTATAGTAATTGATTTGCAATCGAATCATCTTGCAGGAACAGTATATTTAGAGCTTGCGAAATACTCCATTCAACTCTCGCCTTGCATGAAGCGAGATTTATTCTCTACCTTTCAAATCACTTCTCTTGCTCTATGACAGCAAAGGTCAGTGCAGGTTCGATAAATACATATAAACAAATAGATCTACACTTTAGGTATTCTCACCCTCCGTTACCCCATTGAACATGGTATCGTTACAAACTGGGACGACATGGAGAAGATTTGGCATCACACCTTCTACAATGAACTTCGAGTAGCTCCTGAAGAGCACCCGGTGTTGCTTACCGAAGCACCGCTGAATCCAAGAACCAATCGAGAAAAAATGACTCAGGTTGGTCATCTTCCTCAATGGCGCACTCGAAAAAACACTGTTGGGGAACTGCAAAGACAACCGGCGTGGTTTTGAGCACGAACTGGAAACATGGAATAGAAAAAATAGAACAGAAAAAGCGTCAAAGTAGCACTTCCTCTTTTGATGATCTGGATTTCTTCGCTATTTTAAACGTGTCCAGGCAATTCTTCTAATGGCTACTAACATTTCCAGATAATGTTCGAAACTTTCAACGCACCAGCCATGTACGTGAATATTCAAGCCGTGCTATCCCTTTATGCTTCTGGTCGTACGACCGGTATAGTACTCGACACTGGGGATGGAGTTACGCACACCGTACCGATCTATGAGGGTTATGCTCTACCACATGCGATTCAACGTATAGATCTGGCTGGTCGAGACCTCACCGACTATATGACAAGGATTCTCACTGAACGTGGTTATACATTCACTACTACGGGTTCGTGCTCATAGTGAAACTAAATAGTCGTTGAATTTCTGACAGTGACAAAGTAGCGGAACAGTGACATAGCCGCCCTACTTTGAACAGATCTAATTGTTCCAGCTGAGCGTGAAATAGTTAGGGATATCAAGGAGAAGTTGTGTTACGTAGCCCTCGACTTCGGGCAGGAAGTTGCCTTTGCCGCTAGCTCGTCGATGCTCGAAGAGGCTTACGAACTTCCTGATGGACAGGTGGATGTTAAACAAATTCGGAGTCGCTTAAACCATACTGATATTCGATAACGCTCCTCCCACGCTCGTCGAAGAGAACTGATTCTTTAGAAAATATGGAATAATATTTTCTACTAGTTGTGAAGAACAAAAGATGAAACATGTGCAAAAGTTCTCCTCATGCTTATTCCAGTGCTAGCGAATTTCTTGGATTTTGAAGGAGAAAACACGGCAGGGTATCATGTGAAATACAACTAAGATAATGCTGAGATATTGGCAAAACTCGGACCGCAGGTGTCGCGGTGGAGAGCGAACCTGCCATTGTCCTTTCCGGGGGCTGGTGAGTTCACCACCACACCATGCGAATCCTTCGTTTCGCCTGCCGCTGAGCATTATCTTAATTGTATTTCACATGATACTCTGCCGTCAAAAATTACAGTGGGCAGTAAATAAAAAGGGTAAGATTGTGATTTCGACTTCAGACTCAGCTTAACTAGGTTCGTTGCCGATTTGGGTTTCCTAGATCAGTCTCGTTGACGGGTGATTGCTGATGGGGCCGATCAACAGAACTAGCTGAGAGGCAGGCGAAACGAAGGACTCGCATGGTGTGGTGGTGAACGCGTTACTCGCAGGACGGACAACAGCGCATTCGTTACCCCACCGCAGGCACCTGCAGTCCGGAGTTTTGCCAATATCTCAGCACTATCATAGTTGTATTTCACATGAGACAAACAGTACTTTACTTTTTTGCATATGACCAAAAAGCATCAAAGGAAAAAAGAAGCTTTTTGGTGAGACAGGATAACCTTAAGTCCCAAATCTTTGTTGTTCTTGATCCGAATGATTGATCTGATATGGAAATCGCTCCAAACTTCTAGATGGCCCTTCTAAAATGTCTGAGCGACTAGATAAAAATTTGAAGGCACGGCAGATTTTATAATCATGAGTAGCAATGAACTCTTGAATATGGATAGCTGCACAGTTCAGATCATCAATGTTGGTAATGAACGGTTCCGTTGTCCTGAGGTGTTGTTCCAGCCGGCGTTTATTGGAATGGAAACGGCTGGTATCCATGAGACAACCTACCAATCTATCATGAGGTGCGACGTCGATATCAGAAAGGTAATCTTTACGATTTCGTAAGAATGCAAAAAAGAAGAAGAAGTAATAAAATTTTTGGAGCGTTTGTGAACGTCAGTTCCCTTAGTGATCGATTGTTTAAAGATAATGAAACAGAACTGCTTACAAAAGAGATGAGCATCGGTCTGAACTGCATGTCTGAACCAAGTCATTTTTGCAAGACACATTCTTATTAACCTACCTATAACGAAGCTAGAAAAAGCCAGTGCACTTTTTTTGTTATTACCAGTCGCCCAAACGCATTAAGCTAACTGCGTGGTGTTTTGTAGGTTTCAAGTGAATACGAGAAACCAAAATGGCCTTTGTATCTACTTCATATTAAGTCTGGATTAACGAACTTCAATCTTCTGAGCACTTTGTTGTCTCACAAGATTAGCGAGAACAGAATAGCTATATTCAGGATCTCTACGCTAATATTGTACTCTCAGGAGGTTCTTCTATGTTCCCTGGAATTGCTGACAGAATGCAAAAGGAGATTCAAGAATTAGCGCCAAGTACAGTGAAAATCAAGATAATAGCCTCACCGGAGAGGAAGTACTCTGTATGGATCGGAGGTTCAATCCTGGCCTCACTATCTACTTTTCAACACCTCTGGATCTTCAAGCAGGAATATGATGAATGTGGTCCTTCAATAGTTCACCGCAAGTGCTCTTAAGAGAAGCAAGCTTTTTAAAGATACCTCTAAATCAATGCATCTGCAATCAAGCATTGTAAATCACCGGAGAATAAACATGCCTGTCATAACTGCGTCGTAGAACCATAACCTTTAGTTCTGAAGAGGAACAGAATTGAAGTATCTTCGCCATCAGAATGTTTATATTAGTCAGATCAGTACAAGATATTTAGTCAGAACGAATAGAAGAGAATTCTCTTCCCATCTTGCACCCAGACTCTCTTCTCGATCGTTTTTGGAGTAGAAGGATTGAAGGAGTCATTGTGTGGTGCAAAAAGCGTGGAGAACCAGGAAACCAGAAGCACGCACAGAACAAGCTCGGTTGACGACTAAATACTGTCTGAGAGCTTTACAGATCCATCAAAGCGCTAGAGTTGCAGTCTTCGTCCTACCTTATCAGAAGCAAAAGTGGCTGCTCACGTAGTTCGCAAATTTGATTGTTTGCAGGCTTATTCACACCAGATTGAAAGAGCACCGAAATATTAGATAGCCTGCTTAATTCATGGTAAAGCTGGAGAAGAATCTAACCAAAGGCTACGTTCTCAGGGAAACCATCTCACTTCCACACCGCTGTACAAAACTTATGTTCCGAATCGCAAAATTTTCATCTCAACGAGACTGATTCCTATTTCCTTAAGCGTTACGAGGCGAGCAGAGGTAGACAGTCTATTGTGGCTGTTTCTCGAAACGCAGTTCTCTGTCATGTAGAAGTGCTCTTTGTAATATTTTCGAAGTGCTCCTTCTTTCTTATGTATGCAATGTTTTTTAATTCACCGATGAAATGCTGAAATGAAACAATCGTGTTTTTTTTATAATAATAAGGTAGGAATTTAATAGTAAAAAGATAACAAATAAAGCTCTCGGCGTTGATCAATCCCTGAGGGATGCGGTCGACTTCATTAAGTACCGTTTGAGGTGATTGAATGCATATCTGGCTTTTACAATGACTCGCCTTGGCCTACCGATGTATCGAGCCAGTACTGCTATCCTCCCAGCAGAGTGTGGTACCAATCTGCTAAGGCATAAGGGATGAAAAGCTTGGTGGGCCATGGGCGCGGGGATCGACTCCACGTATGTGTCGCAGTGGCGCCTCCAACCACTGCGCTACTCCAGCCCTTTTTGATATTGTAGTATTGAATAGTAATTGATACTTGGTACTTAAATGGTTCGTTCTCACTGGTTGTGCGGTTTCCAGCACAATCTCCACTTTTCGGAGATTAGCTGGCTAAGCCATTGCGGCTCCCTGGAATCCAGAGGTCAGCCTGGCAAAGGTCTGCTCCATATTTTCACCACCACAGGCAGTCGCAGCCCTTGTGGATCAACGGGAGATTTGCCATGATGCGACTTTGATACCAGGACGGTGGTGGGTCCTGGTATTGGTTCACTCTTAGCTAAGCTATCTGATGGAAATGCCGGACTTCTTTCCAGTTTGAGAGACCCTGCCAGGGGGATGAATCCCCCTGCTGTACATCGCAGCCCGACACCCAGGAACACCTCCCAGCCACGATGACGTGGTAAACCGTTGGAAGGAGTATTGAACAGTATCAATCGCATATACGCCACCACCTTCAAGTGATACCTATGAGTTGTCAAAGATTAATGGTTCAAGTTCCACAACGCTACATGATTCAATAAGTGGTATAACATGTCAGTTTTATTGACGTGCATTCTACGACCCACGATTCTGAGTAACGCCGTCGTCGAATCTTTTTGGCAACCGTGACATTACTAGTCTATTAACAGTGATCGTTGGCATACTATTCAACGAGTTTACACCAGTTCATTGGTTGGAATTTAAAAAAAGTGACAATCGTGGAGAACTAATTCATTACTGGAGCTATGCACACATTCAACAAAACAAACACCTCTGAATGTCCCTGACTATGAGAACTCGCGTTCGATTTCTAGTAGCAGGAAGAAAAGAGCGGCTTGCGAAGAATGGCTTGCAAAAACATTGAGAATATCGTGAACAGGAACAATTGGATCCGTGTCAACCTTTTTTGATTCTGCGATCATTACTGCATCATTTTACGTCTCGGAAACCTAGACACTGAATAAATAGGATCAAGAAACACTAAACATTCCAAAACATTCAACTGCGAGAGAGTAACAATTGTATTTTTGGTACCAGACTTCTCTGGGTAGATAGCAGCACTGGATCGACACATCGTTAGGTCACCGCGAGTCATTGTGAAGGTCAGATATGCATTAAATCACCTCCAAACCATGTTTAATGAAGTCGAATGCATGACGCATCCCTCAGGGATTGATCAACACCGTGAGCTTTATCCTTTGTTTATCCTTTATATATGGGGCGCACCGGTATAGCGAACTCCACCATTTACGAAAGTTTCGAGGTTTGCAGATAGCCTCATCGTATTGAGAAACTATACCGAAACCAATAAGTGTTTTCGTTGTTGCTTCAGTTTAACAAAAAAATGTGAAAAATTATGAACAAACGAGTACACAGTGTTTTACTGCCTAGTATAACTTTTGACGTCTCCGCATAATACCCTACCACGCGTAATAACCTGACAGTAAATAAAAAAGTTAACATTATGATTTCGACAGCAACCTCAACCTAACTGGGTTCAATGACGATTTGGGCTCCCCAAATCAATCCCGTTGTCGGGTTATTGGTGATGGCACTGGTGGATAGAAAACTAGATGAAAGAAAGGCGAAACGAAGGGACGCGTATGGTGTGGTGGTGAATGCGTGATCCCCCGGAAAGGGTAATAGCGAGTTCGATCCCCACCCCAGACACCTGCCATCCGGAGTTTTGCAAATATCTCAGCCTCATTGTGGTTAACGAGCACACAGTTGATTATGAGGTACCAGTGTGATCCAATAAAAAGTAGGAATCGCTTGGTCTCATTTTTTGGTTACAGAGACCCTTTTATTATCCTCTCTATCGTAAATAAGTATTTCATAATGTAAACTTTTACCAAATCGAATCCCAACTTGTCAGCATATGTACATAGAAAATAGTTCTTGTAATAGAATACCTTTGGTAGAAAAAACTAATTGTTGAGCCCAAAAGTGCAAAAAAAAAGACAAAATAAACAACCGGAAAGAAAACGAGTCATATACGACTCATGTGTCGTTGTGCTTTGACGTATACCCTCAAATATCAATACAACCTTTCGTTTCCATAGCGCTCCCTAGTCGCTAGCCATTTGCAATCTCATGGCGCTTTGAGTCGAACGGAGTTCAGCGCACTACTATTGGGTTTCTTTCAAGACGGTTCCGATTTCATGGATTAGCCTACACTTAGCCATACTTCGAGGTGGCAATAATGAGCGCCTTTTCTTGAATGGCTCTGCGGGCAGATTCATTTCGCTACTATTCGTCGCAGTTCAAGATTCCAAGGACACGTCTTACCAGCTATAATGAAGCGATAACTCATGAGAAAATATACATATCGTTGTTCATATCACATTGTTGTATTTATATGTGAATTACTGAGCTTATGAAACAACAATTTTTTAAAGCGAGTAAAAGTAAACTTGAAACCCGCGTTTTATTATCATTATCCCGTTAATGTATACCTATCTTGGTCCTTCTAACACTTTGAGCCTCATAAATGGGCTTCGTTCGACACGATTCGAACTGCATTGTCGGCTTCCGTCTCTTCTGTTTGGACGACTGTGGCCGATGACAAATGGTGTGTCATCCATTGCTGATAAGTCGGGTCACGTACAGTGTTATTTGGTCGGTCTTTCATTTCGCTCTCACTTGCGTTGGAAAAATTGTTCCGAACTCTGAACAGTTTAAATGTCCAGTTCTTTTCCTACTTATGACTTTCGCGTTTCGAAAGTGTACTCCTCCCATCAGTAGCAGCAACTCGAATTCTTTAAGAAACTACTATTTCCAGAATGATTGGTTTTCTTATTCCCTTACTTTTTTCCGTACCACATCATCAACGGTATCATATGATCTGCTACTATAACTGGAACGAGCCACCACTGAAGGACGTGGACATATCGCTGTGCTCTCACATTATTCTCATAGGCCAGCTCCATCTCGATAATCTTGGCCATATTCAGCTTCCACCTGACCATATCTCACAGGTTTACATTACGTTTATATTATATGCAAATTATACATTTGTCAACTACGTTCCACTTTTACATTTACATGGTACGTGTATTTAAATGGGCAGAGGTTTCTGCGGTAGACACAAATTCGTTGAATCGCTCTCGAGCTAGGAGCAAACCAAGCGCTTTATCGTTTCAGATTCCACAAATTGGTGCCAGACTTGTCTAGGAGAATAAACGCACCTATTTGATACATCGGCGGAAGACCACATTGTATGGTTCATAATTTTGCTAAACGGCTGAGGGTGAGCTTGTGATGCAGTGGTTAGAGGTGCCACGCAATACACACGTGATCTTTGGTTCAATCCCGCGTCCCGAGCGCATCAAGCATTCTATCTCTCCAAGGTCGGCAAATTGGTAACAGTCCTATCTAAGTGAGTACAACCACTGACATTAATACATCGGTATGCCACCGTACGTCAGACTATGGGCCAGATATGCATTCATTCACCTCTAATGATAACTGATAAATTCGAATCTATGGGGTATCCCTCAGGATTGATTAATTTCGACCTCTTCATCCTTTCATTCCTTTATCCTTTTCCTCGCAACTTGTAAAGGTTTCATCATTGTTTGAAACTGTAGTTATTATTCTCCTCTTTTTTATTTCTGCTGCAAATTTTTCAACCCACTATTCCTTCTCTTGTTTACATTATGACTCATCATTCATCGATCATCTAATTCATAAATAATTCATAAATCGTCGAGATTACTCAGGTAGCAAACTTTGACGTTTTAGGATTTTAGTGGCTTAAAAAAGCAGCGTCAAGATCTCAAATTGCTCATTTGTCTTACAGGACCGAATCATGGATTTTCAGAACTGGTTTCTTCCACTGCCACAATGTCTACACTAGCGGACGCTTGCTATGCATTCCTTAAAAAATTTTCCTTCGATGGGTTAGATATCGATTGGGAATTTCCGAGCTGGAGTTCAGATTCACAGAAGACTGACCGGCAAAGATTTCCCCTACTTCTAAAGGTACAAATGGCAGAACGTTATGGAACGTCGTTTTCTCCGCTTAGCTTACACACGTTATGTGATACTTCATCTATTTATTGCTTAATCTGTCGTAACCTTCTTCATGCGATTTGTCCGTCTTTTCCGTGGTAGTTAAAAAAACAGCATCGGTCGCAATACATAAAAATACAGTTTTTACCTACTATCTGCATGACACCTGTGCCACGACTCCGCCTTTTTGACAACAGGTGGCAATTTCGCCACCAGTATAGTAGTGCAGGAGTTGAGGGTTCTATATGCTTGTGGAAGAGAATATCGTCTAATGAATATAAGGATTATGTAAGTTTCATAGAACATGCCCGCCCACTACTCTAAATTTGCCTGATGTCAAGATTCTCAAAAAAATTGATAACGACATTTAGGTTATTAAAATTTTCAACGCAAGACCGACAACTGCAGAAATAAGTACCTAATGAGGGGACACCATCGTGCCTTTCTCGACGAACTTTCCCTTTTCCAATCCCTCTCATCTTCGAAATACGAGCCTCAACGACGAAAAAGCGTCTGATCTTATAGGACCAGAAGTTCTATGACTCTATGATAAGAAAAACTGCATCTTATTGGCAAAGATCTTCATATTTTGAGAACTTTTATTTTAAGTGGTAAAGTTCACTGTAAACTCAGGCATGTTTGTTGAAGATTAAAGTCGACCATTATTTCCCAATCGTATGGCCCAAAAAAGAGGTCACCCTGTCGTGTTAGGGTTAGTGCAAAATACAGGGGAACGCGTTCCTTCAAAGACACGCTTAATCGAGATTTGAAACACAGCTCTTAAACCTTATATACATAATCGTCATTCTTATTCCTTGCGATTTTCCTATTCCCAAAGGACAAAGGTGCTCATGATGGTTTTAGACCCTTCGTGACAAATTCGGCTCCACCTTATTGCTGACAGTCGCCGTATCTGGGCCCCCAACGATCACGAAAGTCGCCTACGAGACGGAATCGTTCAACAGGTAAGTAGTTTGTCATAGAACTCCATCTCGTTGGCCTTACTTTTTCCTTCAATAGAAATGGCGATCACAGCAACATCAGCTTGTGTCAAAGTAGCACAGAGCTGTAGAAAGTTTTCAGCTTTCTTGCAATGATTCAAATTGCCAAGACGAAACAATAAGTTTGAAAAATCATTGTAAATAAGAGACAAGTTCAGACTGAACCTACTAGATGTACAGGTTATAAAATTCATTGCTAACTAGGCCATAAGATCGCTGAATCCTACTATCTATCTTCGTTCCTTTTGTTGCATTTTTTAGAATTTTCCAGATATGTGGATTTGGTGAATGTAATGAATTACGACTTCCACATCTTCTCATACTTTAATCCATTCGTCGGATTCAACTCACCACTCAGAAAACTAAGTCTGGAAGTGGAAGTGGCTGCGCTGATGAACTCGGTGACAGTGATGCTTTTGCTCCCCTAGTTAAGCTTCAAAAATAGTGTTCATTTTTCAGGAAGCTTCTATGCTAACATGGAAAAAATTGGGGCTGTGGAGTAATAAAACGGTTCACTTCTTTTTTATGTTGGTTCTATAGAAATTTTCTGTTGACTCTTCATTCATTTGTTCTGAAGGTTTTCGGCATTCCAACGTACGGTCGAGGATACCGCTTGATTAATTGGCGAGTGAACAAACCTTATTCGTTCGCTAGTGGTACCGTAGATGGCCTGTCGAAATATTCCAAGGTAACTCAAAAGACCGACTTTCTATAAACCTCGGCATAGATAGTTGACATATTTATTTATATGATGTTATAAACTGACCTTCTTTAGCTGATGCGAGGTTGGTATAGGTCTTCGTTGTCGTTGTTGATGTTGTTGGTCGATGGCTGACGTTTCGGCGATTTCGCCTTCCTCAGAGCCTGGACGTATTTTATATTAGAATACTTTAATTACTCGGTGGAAAAGGCTAAAGTATTAATGAAGATCAAAGTTTTAAATAGATGGGGGGCTTAGGATGCTACGGTCAAACTGAAAGGCTACTCATCGTGATGTTACGAGTGGCACTGGCCCACGCGTTGTTCACGTGGGGTCGCAAGCACGACACACCCCGGGGTCAAAATATCATTTTGAAATAGGGCGCCAGGTCACGTGTGATAGTGAGGCATTCGTCTTTCCCGTTCATCTTTGGATTTTTTGAACTTTATCTAAAACGCCTCAAGAGTTTTGCGCGTTGATGTTTTCGACTCCTGCGCTAGGATCCGCACAGTCACTTCAAAATCATCGCCGTTGTGCTTTTGTGCCCTATGCGTACCTGGAGGAGTGTTTTGACGAATTTTAACTTTCCCATCTAGATGTTCTTTTAGGAGGACACAAAGTGGTCTACCCGTTTCCCCAATATATTCCTCACTGCATGCGTTACATGAGATCATGTATATTGTACCTGAACTCATGCAATCATCTTCTCTCCCGTTAGGACAGAACATAAAGTTTTCTGAGCTGCACAAACGATCATAGAGAGTGGGATGTCAATAATCGTTATATAATTTTCAAGACGACTTTTTTCTTAAGCATCTCTTAATGCCGTAAATTATTTCATTTGATATGAAGGGTAGCTTAAAAGGGACCTTACTTACGTCCGAAACATTATTTTGGGGAACTGCCCTACGTTTTTGTCTAACCCGAGTGGCTTCTACGTCGTAGCCATTGGAAATGCCAATTTTTTGTGCCAGCTTTTGCGATTTCTTCCTTTCCTCTTCTCCTGTGCACACATTTTTAGCCGTACGGTACATGTTTTTGATAAGTGCTTTTTCCATGTGTGAAGAATGAGAGGAGAGGTAGTGAACTAGTATGTTCTTACTACTTGGCTTACGATATACCATTTTGTTATATAGCCACTTTCTGAGAGCTTTATTTGGATGTTTAAGAATGGAAACCAGTTTTCGGTTGGTTTTTTCTCGTGTAAATTTTATATACTCTGACTGTCGGTTTAACAATTCAAAGCACTCATCCATCTGTTCTTGTGTGAACAACGCGTGGGCCAGTCCCACTCGTAACATTACGGTGAGTAGCCTTTCAGTTTGACCGCAGCATCCTAACCCACCATCTATTTAAAACTCTGATCTTCATTAATACTTTTCACCTTTTTCCACCGAATAATTAGATTATTCTTATATAAAATACGTCCAGGCTCTGAGGAAGGCGAAATCGCCGAAACGTCAGCCATCGACCAACAACACCAACAACAACGACAACGACAACGAAGACCTATACCAACCTGGCATCAGCTAAAGAAGACCAGTTTATAAGATCATATAAATAAATATATTCTAAGGTATTTTAGAGTGGATTCCAAAAGTCCTCGTTTTTTCTCTCGAGTGTCATTCGTAGGTCATGTGGTGCACTTTTTATATGACCCGCCTTGCGTCCCTCTGTGTTAGTATTTGGAACTCTTATGCAGATCCCAATCGCTCCTCCTTCTTTTCTTCATTCTATTCCCATTGTGTACTATTAAAATCTTGTGGAACAATCATATCATTGTGGTTCAGTTTATACGGTGGTATTGCAGACTTGTAAGTTAGCTGAACGAACTGAACGAAGCTCAGCGTACACGTATGTGTGGAACGACCAAGCCGCTTCTCCTTACCTTTATGGTACGATGGTAAAATACATTTAAAACAGTTAGCGTAAATTTCTGGAATACGTTTGGAATTAAACGGTGTATTCGATCGCTGCTAGTAGCAAATCCAAAGTTGCCCTTTTTTATTCGCAACGTGAACGAAAATGGAGGTGAATTATCTAATGTTTAAAGGATGGGAGATAAGATGACTATCACAATGGTGTCGTTAACCGTCCAACATTGTTAGCTATATTTGTGGGTAGTTCCATCAATAGCAAAGGGTCTAGGAAAGAAAGGGTCCCATTGTCAATGACTATTCAGTGGAGGTGCAGGATTTAGCCGTTCTTTCCATTTTTCCTATTGGGCCCCTTAATCTCTCTAAGGCCAAGAATCCGACTTCTTGCAAACATATCTTATTTGGTATTTTTAAGCCGAGAACTATGAGATATCAGAGGAATAATGAGTAGTTTCATAGAAGTCGCTGCTTTCCACCACATGTGTTAGCTTAGTCCTGTTTGACAGGTTTTCCACCGTTTTCAGGACAATATCGATTGCGTTCCAGAAAACTTAGCACTAGATTTTTTAAAAAGTTTCTACATCATTTTTGTTAACCTAGTTCCACACGTCTAGGTACTGACAAGCTCTGGCTGAGTTTCGAAGACGTCAAGAGTGTACGGGCGAAGACACAGTATGCGCAGAAACTTGGAATTGCTGGCGTGATGGTTTACGACATAGGTCAGTTCATATTTGGGTTATTTTCCGAAATTTGGAATTGATGGAAACAAGGCGGAAGCCCCTACAGTGTACTGAGCCAAATAAGCCTTCCAACCCTCCATGCTCGGGAAATTGGCACCATTCCTGTCTGGAACAACCTGATATTCTTCAGTCCACCTGGAAACGCTCGAACTCCGCTATCCCAGGACTCCAAGGAGAACAGATTTAACCGGTATTCAACGAGATTCGTGATGAAGCTGAGAAACAGCCGCAACGACGCTGAGATGTAGCAAAATCTAGAGCCTCAATTGTGCTTCGAACCATTTATTACCCTGCCACGAGCTGTAGTGCTATCCATCACGCCAACCGACGCCTTTGCCTTTCTCTCAGCCATATTCCGCAGAGTAAGAATAATCTTCGGTTCAAAGCCTGGCAAAGGTTTTGAGTTTTGCTCATATATCGGCAATCTTGTAGTTGCATTTCACAACATACTCAGCCATGAAAAAAAAAAAGAGCGAAATGGTATACACTGAATAAAGGCTAGAACATTACAAAGACGAAAAATTCCTCAAGGAGCAGCTAAAGACACATCCGAAAAGATCGGAAAAATTTGTGGTGGTGGATAAGAAGAAACAAATAGATACAAGAAGTTCTGGGATCTGCAGTGTGGTAAATGTGATGTTGAGTCGTGCAGGAAAGTGGAAAACTACCGTGAAGTGAATATTGGTTTTCTTCACTCTAATAGTTCGTGTTTTTTTACTTCTTCTACTCGAATAACCTGATTTTCCTCTCGGTTTCAATTCTAACCTTATTCTTTTCCTCACTATCCCCTGTACTTTAGGATCGGACGATGTTTACGGTTTGTGTGGTAACGGTACCTACCCACTTCTTCGCGCTATCAAAGAAGAACTTTATGAAGGCGACGTATAGCAGTTGACGATCTCCTAACATACACAGTGAAGCCCCATTAACACATTGAGGATAAAGCGATTCGGCATCTGCCCTAAAAGGCGAGCTCTAATTCTCCGTCACGTACGGATTGCATTGTAACCAATGCGCGTTGGTGGTCGTGTTCCTCGCCAAGAATAATTTAAGTATCCCCTCATTAGAAACATCTTCTCCTTCACTTATTTGGTATAATAGTAAGAAATCCCTGCAGGAGTTATGTATTCTTCACAGCACGATGACGTATTTTTGTGTTTACACGTGCACTAAAATCAATACGCCGTGTCGTCAATGTGTTAGTACCAAACCATTGTAGAGCTATTATTATATACATTAAATCAAAATAACGCTGTAATAAAGTGGTCATTTCTAGATTATCGATCGCCTACGGTTAAGTGCAGTCGTTGTAAGGAGGTAGAACTGCTCAAGAATAGTGAAAATTCCCGAGAATAATGAATAAAGTGTTAAGCACTGATAAATTTCTTAGAGAAACGCGCTCCACTCGACTCGACACCACAAACTATCCTTGAGATATCCTAGATATCTGGCCCGGGGTCCAAGTTTTGCGAATATGTCAGCAGCGTTGTGATTGTGTTCATATCCTAGAGATAATTGATTGCTTCGAGGCCGATGCATCAAATCAGTGCTTTTATCTTCATGAACTAGTCTCGCACTTACCTGAACATCTCGAAGGAATGGAGATCATGGTCAGTTTTGGGCGTACGATCGAAGTAGCGGCTTTGTACATCGCAGAATATCCTTAATCACTGCACGGCACACCTATTAAGAGTATTTGCTTGAAAGTATTGAAGTGCTTAAAACGGCTGGAATTCTTCTGGTTGGCGATATCGCTGCTCCAAAACACAGATTATTTGAAGGTGCTTGGGATTCTGTTCATAAACGGATGCAGTTAATGCGATGAATAAGTAGGAAAGGGAAGCAATGATAGAAAAGAATTCGGGCAGAATTACACTGAAATAGGGAACAACTGAAGAAATGATTGGACTAATCCAGTAATGCAGTATCTCTGCAAACTTCAACGGTATATTGGGGAAATCTATCGAGTCCTGATGGATGGAATCCCGCTTCTTGAATTGCCATCGTGATCGAAATACCAGCTATCACGCGTTAAAGTGGAAGAACTTCATGATCATGGGCTACAGAGAGCAACGATTTTATCCTGATCGAGCAGTGTAACTTGTTTCTCGAAGGTAAAGATCTGCATGTTCTAAAAGTTCTTGCTCTAACTATTGAAACCCAATAGGAGCCTGAAAATGATGAGTTGAAGTTAAGCGAGGCCAGCATTTTCGTATCATATCCAATCAGTAAAGTGCATCTCAAACGTTATTTATTACAGTTCCCAGCAGATTCTTAACATATAGACATGAGTTCATTTCCATTCTTACGTTACGCAAATAACGGATACCCTCGGAATTAAACCAATCTAAACTCAAATTGAGCGTTATTAGTTTCAATTAAGAGCATCAGAATCTACTATCTCTGCCCAACAGATAAAACTTCTGTTTCATCTCGATGAACTTCCCATTTTCTGGAACCGAATAATGGATCGAAACACACTAGCATTGCCTCGGCCGACACCGAACACTGCACTATTATTGTGAAACTTAAGAAAACCCGTAGAGGCTGAAAAGAGCTCTCGGTTACGCAAAAAATTCTTTCATCTTTACTCGTTCGCGGTGCATCAGACAGTCTGCCAGTAGTGACAGCCGGCTGAAAATGGCGTCGGGGGCGCTGAAAGTCTTTGCTTTTGCTTTTTGGCGTTATCCGCCGAGAACTCGTCCGCGGGGGGCGGTATCTTATCCTGCGGGTGCCGGTGCGATTAACCAGCTGACAAGCCGTTGGAAATAACGTCGGAGCGGCGAAAATAGCGTTTTTTGACGTTTTCTGCGACAACTCGCCCGCATGTGGATAGCCCGTCCGCGGCTATAGTATCCGGCGCGGGCTTTTGCAGGTGTGCGTGACTAGCTGACAGCCGGCTGGAAGTGGCGAAAACCGCGCGAAAATCGCGTTCGGAGGCGTTTCATAGCGTCGGGACGGAGAACTCGTCCACTTCGGGTGGGCGGTCGTTTCTGCGTTTTTCTCGCTTAAAACGCGTTCTAGAGCGATTTCCTGGCGCGGATCCCCCTCCCCCGCCCCTAGCCCCACATTATACATATTTTGTTTTTTTTTCGTCGAAATTCATGTTTCAAAAAATGAAATTCGTTGAACAAGCAGTATTTCATGTACTAGAACACGATAATGTTCATGTCTGCAGGGATACCCTTTATTCACTGGATACTTGGATAGCCCTGCTGGTCTCAGCACAACCTCTATTTTTTTCACGGATTTTCTCTGGTTTAGCCACTGTGGCTCCCTGGAGTCCCGAGGTCAGCCAAGGCAATGTCTGTCTCAGGTCGTCACCAGCACAGGCAGTCGCCGCCCTTGTGGATCAGAGGGAGATTTGCCACCATGCATCTTTGATACCAGGACGGTGGCGGATCCTGGTATTGGTTTACTCTTAGCTTAGGCTTCCTGATGGAAACGCCGGACTCCTTCTCAGCTTGGGAGACCCTGCCGAGGGGGACGAATCCCCCCGCTGTACATCGCAGTCCGACACCCAGGAACACCTCCCAGCCACGATGAGGCGGTAAACCGTTGGGAGGGATGTCCTTTAGAATTTTAAAAATCTAAGCATCGTTCCCTCATCTTTAGGGGGTATAAATTCTACTCAACTTTAATAATAACAATGATGAAAAAGCATACGTGCACTTAAATAGAGAGCGCTCTCTTCTATGAGCCCGTCATATTTCCGAGTCCTCAAGTTTTCGGGCTATCGAGAAATCAGCAACGACCCTAACTAGGGGGGAATTGATCAACGCTGGACGCGTTTACATGAAAACATCGGATCATAAAAGATGAAGCGTAAAATATCATTTATTCAAAATAAATCAGCACTCGTACTTAGATGTATCACAATTTCACTGTCTGATATGGTACAGGGTCAACGATCAGCCAGAATCTCTAAGTAAAGGATATGCTTTTCAACAAGAAACACTCGGAAGCTTCAAGATGAAAAGAAGGAAGCCGCTGACATAAAATGGCAAAACATAACTACTGTTATGCTTTCAAAGTTAATTGTAAGTTATGATGAGAGCAACTGCACTGCAACCGATTAATGTCGCGAAGCGATCGATACTCATTATTTGTGTACCAACCATTGGTAAACCTCAACAGCATAAAAACATAACAGCGGTCTAACCGAAAACGTTAAAAACACCAAAAACAACGTAAAAATGAGCAGCGAAGTAATGCAGTGAATAGTGGTAGAAGATTCTCAATGGCAAAATTACTAACTACAGTACGAAATGGGTTTCATTAAGTATTAGGATGTAGGACGACGTAGGTGATGATATAATGAGACCTCGATGAATACTCGTAAGATATTGACCTTCACTATGTGTTTGAAAACCACCAGATTCTCGTTAAAGACGCATGGTGTTAACTGCGGCGTTAGGGAAGATTGAACGTAGAAGCCGAGCTCTATAATGTGTTTCGTAAATGATATAAAATTGTATGAAGAACCATTCTAAAGAACGGCACAAAGTTATCTTCGAAAGTGACCAAAAAGCCTATCTAAGATTTTCACTTAATAAGTAAAAAAGCTCTCGGCGTTGATCAATCACTGAAGGATCTGCCATGTATTCGACTCTTCAAGCACCATTAGAAGTGATTGAGTGCATATCTGACGTAAACAATGACTCGCGGTCGCCCAACGACATATGGAGTCTGTCTTGCTATCCTCATAGGTAAGCGTGGTATCAATTTTCCAACCCAGAAAGAATGGAAGCCTTGAGAACCTGAAGCTTAGTATCGAATTAAAGACTGCGTGTGTATTGCAGGTCATCTCTAACCACTGTAGCACACCCACTTCTCAGGATTTTTAGAATTGACACAAAAGCCACCTTAAGGGTTTTGAGCACTGATATTTTTGACCCATCCATAAGAACCTTATCCTTGAAATGCTCTCCGTTAAATTTTCGTATTCCACACGAACCCAGTAGAGCATTTTTTCAAAACTTATGTTTCCTCAAAGGGAGCGCGTGGCGCAGTGGTCGGAGGCGCGCTGCAACACAGACGGGGAATCGATCTCCGCGCCCATGGCTCATCAAGCCTTCCATCTCTCAGGGATTGGCAAACTGGTACCAGAGATGTTTGGGGGAGATAGCAGCACTGGCTCGATACATCGGTAGGCCATCGCGAGTCGTTGTAAAGGCCAGATATGTATTCAATCGTCTCCAAACGATGATTAATGAAGTCGTATGCGTGGCGCATCCTTCAGGGATTGATCAGTGCCAGAAGCTTTTTTAAGCTTTTATGTTCCTCAACTAGATTTTTTCTAGTACGGACATGAAGTCGTCTGCAGGTATGGGTTGCAATGATGTACATAATAGTGAAACCGCCATTCTGTGTGAACTCTATGAGCTGATCTTTTTCACGTAGACAACAGCAAGATATTCAGTATCGCTAGGCACTACGATACTATTCGACAAAACATGGATCCTACTGGGCGTACCCTCTATCTTCCACTGGTTATCACTATATGATGTGATTCAGTGTCTTCGATTCATTTCTTTCTAACCGTACGCTAGATTTTCACTATTTTGGAGTTAATCAGGGAACTCCTATCCTCTTAAGAAACTACAATATTTCCGATGACTTATCAGTGAATTACTGAAAGTTGTAGGAAAGAAGTACTTCCGGCTACATGAAGGACTCGCTGCACAGAGAAAATGCAAGAACGGCTTCGCAATTACGTAAGACATCCCAGACAATAGAAATTTGTTCTTACATAGGAGAAAAATAAGCCAGAGACGTCGTTCAACATGAATAATTCCATAACTCAAATCACGTTATTGGCTACGACGGAAAGCAAAATGAGTTTAGAATTGCTTGTACTCACCGGTTATCAAGTGGATCTCGAATATGACATCTGGGAAGTAAAAAAGTGTAAAAATGGAAAGCATAAATTCTGCTGTCACTTTGTTATGTGTTGATTTCGTCTACAAAATGAACTAAGCGAAACGAACACTCACAATGGAGATTTGCTTGTGGTGTTTGACGGCTTGACTGCCCAAGAAAAAACGTAAAAAGCCGTCTAATGGGAGTTCGAATTTATTCTCGACTCTGAAATTAGTCATGTATAAGAATAACAACCCTACTGGATTGTTGTTGATCTTCCAGACATCTGAAGCTTCAGATTCCAGTTTAACAACCAGTATAGAAAAGGCTAAGATTACAGTTCCCAGGATCGACTTTCTATTAACCTCGGCATTGGAATATGAATGCGTCGTTTTCTTGTTCAGCAATCGCGAGGTTGTTAAACAGCATACATTTACTTCCATAGAAAAACACAATACAATACAACAGTAGCTGACGTTTCGGCAGTATCGCCTTGAGTCATCAAAGCCTGGAAGGGTATACTGACATACAATTTACTAGGCCAAACGCTTCAATGACACTTACAAAAAGACGAAAAACTCTATGGTAATTACATGGTCAACAGCTTCTCGGAAAAACTCACCGCTTTTTTTTACGTGCCTTCCAATGAGGAAGATTAGAACAGCTGATTATAGTCCCATAAGGTTGATGACTGCACCATCCCACATCAGAAATTGATGCGAACATACGGGGTCAGGTCGCGTATGACCTCTGGGCATTCATCCCTGCTATTCATTGTAGGGTTTTTGGCATTTATCCAAAAAGCCTCAAGAAGTTTTCGCGCTGGTGTTTAGTCTCCTGTGCAAGGATATTGACTTTTACTTCAAAATCATCTCCACTATGCTTTTGTATCCTATGCGTGCCTAGTGGGGTACTTTGTCTTAGTTTACGTTTGCCATCTAAGTGTTCATTTATCCGGAAACACAAAGGTCTGCCCGTTTCGCCAATATATTCATCTCGGCAATTATTACAAGAGATCAGGTATATCGTACCTGAACTCATGCAGTCACCGTCTCTGCCATAAGGGCAAATTACGCAATTTGTTGTTTCACATAGACGGTCACACAGGCGGTTACAAACTAACTGACGACGTAGAGTAGCCGGTGGTATTTCAACTATCGCTACCGATTCCTCTAGACCTACCCTTCTTAAGCATCGTTTAATAGCTACGCTTACTTCATCGCTAACTGAGGGCAACATAAACGGGGGCTTTCTTTTGGCCAAGTGTTTCGCTTGGGCGCGTCGCTCTCCTTCTAAATTTATCTCACGGGTTTACTATTTTGTAGCCATTGGAGATGGCTATTTGCCAAGCCAAGTTGCGCGATTCTTCCTTTAGTTCCCTACTTGTGCACACAGAAGTGGCTGTTCGAAACATGTTTCTCACAAGCGCCCTCTTTGTGTGTGAAAGGTGAGAACAAAGGAAATGAACGAGGATGTTCTTGTTACTTGGCTTTCGGTACCATTCTGTCATGTAGCCGCTACTTGATAGGTTTATTTGAACGTTTATAAACGGAGGCAGTTTTTTTCTCGGTTTCTGCCGGGTGAACTTAATGTACTCAAACTGCTCGTTCAATAAATCAAAACATTTGTCTATCTCCTCCTGCGTAGAGAAGATGACAAAACAATCATCTACATATCTGCAGTAGAGTAGTGACCGGAGATCGAGAACAGGGGGGTTCTATCTTAGACATAAACGGAATGGCAAGGCTTGGTGCCAGTCGCTGTCTCATTGCCAACCCCCTTAAGCATCACTAAGATGTTCCTCTGTTATCTCAACATCCAGCTGGCGATGAATAACTACAAATTCTCCCCCTTATCAATAACAGACAATGTTGTTGTTTTCGAGTTTATTAATTCTCTAATTTCTCGCAGCCACATTTTTGTGCGGCTGTAAGGTTAGAGATAAACCTTTCTATCGCGGTAGTGATTAAGGGTCTTGAGAACGCCATCCGAAAACATGCGGAATTTTATGTCAACTCCATCGTTAGGGTCCTGCTGTCTAAAAACGTTGTAGGAAGAGGAGATGGTGGTAGTGTCGCTGCCTCTCGATTTTTTATCTCTATTTGATGTTTCGTGTTTGGCCTGATAGCGGAGTCGATCTTGAAGCTCATAGAAAGGTTGCATGCTATCCTACGCATGGTCGTTTTAGAAATGGGCTGTGATGTTGCAAAGCTTGGGCCCAATTCTAATAGCGAACGCGCACTGTCAGGTATTGTTATGCCCCCCAATCACGGTGACCCTAGATTTTACTGGTGCATTATCAACCCTATTTTGACTATTTTGACTATCGCTATTAGAATTGGGCCCAAGCTTTGCACCATCACAGCCCATTTCTAAAACGACCCTGCGTACGATAGCATGTAACCTTTATGGGCTTCAAGATCGACTCCGCTATCAGGCCAAGCAAGAAACATCAAACAGAGATAAAAAATCAAGAGGCGGCGTCACTACCACCATCTCCTTTCCCAAAGACGTTTTTTTAGACAATAGGACCCTAACGATGGAGTTGACATAAAAATTCCGCATGTTTTCGGACGGCGTTCTCAAGACCCTTAATCACTACCGCGATAGAAAGTTTATCTCTAACCTTACAGCCGCACAAAAATGTGGCATGCGAGAAATTAGAGAATTAATAAACTCAAAAAGAATAAGATTGTCTGTTAGTGATAAGGGGGGAGAGTTCGTAGTTATTCCTCGCCAGCTGGATGTTGAGATAACAGAGGAACATCTTAGTGATGCTACCCTCTATCGCCCATCCTCTGAAAAGGAATACAAAAGTCAATACCGAAAGCTAAACAATCAATGGGTCAGTGTGGCAAAGGCTGCAGGTTTAAAACCATCGGTTATTTGGCACTTTAAAATCGATACACCAACATGTCCCGTCCTATACCTACTTATTAAAACACATAAGTTGGTATCACCTGATGATCTTGCGTCAACCAATCCGTCATCATTTAAGGTTAGACCCATCATCAGCTGTGTAGACGGGCCAACGGATAGAATAACCTGGTTTTTTAAGCCTAATACTTACCCAGTTGCTTAACCATATTCCAGCTCACCTCACAAACACCCAAATGTTCCTAGAACGTCTACGTAACGCGTCTCCCTAATAACGCGTACGTGATGGAGTCCTTCGACGTTACTGCGCTCTACACCAACGAATCGAATGACTCCGCAATGCAAGCCATCTTCGAACTTCTTGTTGAACATGAAGGAAGAATAAATATGCATGGCTTGTCCATTCAGCAGCTAATGGCTCTCCTAAAGGAGTGCCTAAACTGCTCGATTTTCAGATGGTCTGGGAAAATATTTCGCGCAAATAAGGGGGGTTGGCTATGGGACAGCGACTGGCACCAAGCCTTGCCATTGTGTTTATGTCTAAGATAGAAGCCCCTGCTCTCGATCTCCGGCCACTACTCTACTGCAGATATGTAGATGATTGTTTTGTCATCTTCTCTACGCAGGAGGAGATGGACAAATGCTTTGAATTATTGAACGAGCAGTCTGAGTACATTAAGTTCACCCGGCAGAAACCGAGAAAAGACTGGCTTCCGTTTTTAAACGTCCAAATAAGCCTATCAAGTAGCGGTTACCTGACAAAGTGGTACCGAAAGCCAAGTAACAAGAACATCCTCGTTCACTTCCTTTCTTCTCACCCTTCACACACAAAGAGGGCGATTGTGAGAAACATGTTTCGAACAGCCACCTCTGTGTGCACAACCGGGGAACTAAAGGAAGAATCGCGAGACTTGGCTCGGCAAATAGCCATCTCCAATGGCTACGAAATAGTAACCCCACGAGATAAGTTTAGAAGGAGAGCGACGCGCCCAAGCGAAGCACTTGGGCAAAAGAAAGTCCCGTTTATGCTGCCCTTTATTAGCGATGAAGTAAGCGTAGCGATTAAACGATGCTTAAGAAGGGCAGGTCTAGAGGAATCGGTAGCGATAGTTGAAATACCACCGGCTACTCTACGTCGTCAGTTAGTTCGTAACCGCCTGTATGACCGTCTATGCGAAACAACAAATTGCGTAATCTGCCCTTATGGCAAGGGACGGTGATTGCATGAGCTCAGGTACGATATACCTGATCTCTTGTAATAATTGCCGAGATGAATATATTGGCGAAACGGGCAGGCCTTTGTGTATCCGTGTAAAAGAACACCTAGATGGCAAACGAAAATTAAGACAAAGTACCCACTAGGCACGCATAGGATACAAAAGCATAGCGGGGACGATTTTGAAGTAAAAGTCAATATCCTTGCGCAGGAGACTAGAACGCCAGCGCGAAAACTTCTTGAGGCTTTTTGGATAAATGCCAAAAACCCTACAATGAATAGCAGGGATGAATGCCCAGAGGTCATACGCGACCTGACCCCGTATGTTCGCAATCAATTTCTGATGTGGGATGGTGCAGTCATCAACCTTATGCGACCATAATCAGCTGTTCTAATCTTCCTCATGGGAACGCACGTAAAAAAAGCGGTGAGTTTTCTCAAGAAGCTGTTGACCATGTAATTACCATAGAGTTTTTCGTCTTTTTGTAAGTGTCATTGAAGCGTTTGGCCTAGTAAATTGTATATCAGTATACCCTTCCAGGCTCTGAAGAAGGCGATACTGCCGAAACGTCAGCTACTGTTGTATTGTGTTGTGTTTTTCTATGGAAGTAAATGAATGCTGTTTAACAACCTCGCGATTGCTGAACAAGAAAACGACGCTAAGATCACATTTAGTACAATCATGACATGACATGGTGCGGGCTTCTTCGACCACCGATAACTTCTTGTCAAATACTTCAAGCACTTGAGAAGCTCACAATGATTTAAAAAGCTATCTATAGAAGACGTGACCCCATAGCTCTAAAAGTACTTATGGCTTTCTTGAAACATTATTTTTACAGATTTACTTAGAAATGAAAATTTGAGAAGTTCAAAGGGAAAAAAACACATTTAAAAACTTTCAACATAAGGAACAGAGCATAAGCTTTGAAAACGACGATGTATTCAACATCGTTACTTTCTAAAGGAAATCACTCTTGTTCAATCGCTTTACTACTCAACATAAGAGGTGCGATGACAATAAGCGAAAAGTGGACGATCTGTAGGCTTCGGATAATCAGCATTTCATCGAGCTAAGATGAAAAGGCTTCAACCTTATTAGCAAAGATTAATCTCGATATTTTTGTTTCAAATAACAAAGTTGCTAAGATATGGAATTATAGACTAGTTGAGAGACAGGCGAAACGAAGGACCCGCATGATGTGGTGGTGAATGCGCCAGCCGCCGGAAAGGGTAATAGAGCGTTCGTTCCCCACCTCAGACACCCGCGGTCAGTAGTTTTGCAAATATCTCAGCATCACTGTGGTTGATTCACACTTAATACCCTTCCATGAAAAAATTGTAATAGACATTAAATAAAAAAAAGTCAACAAAGTTGCTAAGAGTTTCGATATGTATTTGCATGGAGTTAAACAGCTAATTATTTTTCTGACGTTTAATCCATAAAAAAGGATAAAGGATGAAGTATGCGTTGAACAATCCCAAGAATATGTATTGCACTACATGACTTCATGGAGAATCGTTTGAGGCGACTGAATCCATGTCGAGCCTGTGCTGTGACTTTCACTGGCCGACTGATCTATTAAGTCAGTGCGGCTCTCCTCCCAGACAAGTCGCATGGCAATTTCCCGACCCCGGAGGATTGGAGAGCTTCGTCATGTACTGGCGTGCGGGATCGAGAACAACCATGTATGCAATGCAGGGCATCTCGAACCTCTGCGCTCCTCCAATCCATGGAAAAATCTGTAGGAAAGGAGTTTTCCCAAACTCCTCTACGAATACCAAATCACTGACTTATCAGTTCGCATATCCTCATCTACGTTCGTTTACGTGCAGAAAAAAAACACAACTTTTTACTCCTACTATGTTTTCCTACACAACCCGACATTAAATATTGTGCTATTCCCGCATTTCTTGAATTCCATCTGTTTCCTTGCATCCATCATCCATGTATTAGGATTTCCGCTCATGAGAAACAGTTGCTTCCTAAGGATTTTTTGAGATTCTTTATGAAAGTCGTTGAACATTGGTCGAATCTATTCCTTTTCGGAATACTTGCGCAATCATGCTAGAACGTTCCCATATTTTCACCGCAAGAAATCGTCGCCCCTTTGTGGGATTGAACGAAGCGAGATGATCTCAGACAAGTTGGGTACCAATCACCCGAACCTGCTGTGACAGGAGTTTACTTGTCCAGGGAAATAAGAACTTTTATTATGTACATTCATTATATAAAAGGATAAAGCTCTCGGCGTTGATCAATCCCTGAGGGATGCGCCATGCATTCAACTTCACTAAGTATCGCTGGAGGTGATTGAATGCATATCTGGCATTCACTATATAATGATAATAATAATGATAACAATAATAATAACAATAATAATAAATACATTCACTATATAATAATAACAGTAGGAGCAAGGCACTCACTTTCCAGGAACTATGTCATCCTCCAACCATTCAACGATCCATAACATCCATAAGCCATAAAGCACAGATTTTCGTCGTTCCATGAATATATCGACTTCGCAGAACGCATGATAGACCCTATGCAATTATTCATTTACTTCTTTGGCGTATTTAATCAACACCATGACAACTTTATGTCATGTGATTAGATCTCAATTCGGTCAAATTAAGACGCGAATAAGAAAAAGTGTTAGAAAAACTAAAACACCCGCCTGCAACCTTCTATTTCCTCTCTTAGTATCACATAAAAACTGGAAAACTAATTCGAAAGGACATGGGAATCATGCAAGATCTACGATCTGCATCTTGTCAGTGAAGGCAATGAGCAATTTCACGATACCTTCGAGGATTTGAGGAAACACTGACCTTATGGTACGTCAGCTTTTGCTGTACAACTCGTCCACCCCTACTCCCTGCTATGCGGCAATCAACCACCGTAAAGCACTGGACCTTTTTTTTCTTCCGATTTTTACTACCATAATAGCATGGGAAAATATTAGTTTAAAGCTGAAGAGAAAACTATCTGTAAGAAGAACTATGACGGGGTAACACATGAAGACTGACAGATTACACCATTCGTAAGATTCCTTTACTCTTCTTGTTTTTCTTTTCCGTTTCAGAAAACTAGTTCAGAAGTCAGAAATTTACAGGTCCTCCAGTATTCTTGTTGTTTCTTCCTTGGGTTACTTTGCTTGTTAATTTCGAATTTTTTGGCACGATATTGGAATAGAAGCAGTTGTTGTTTTAAGCGAGTACCCTTCAGCAGTCATTTTCTCCTCGTGTAGTCTATTAAGTGATTCGAGCAGGCGCGAAGTGAGTCCATCGCCTATGAGCTCTACTCGGTTGAAGGGCATGAAGACCTTCATACATTTCTTAATCTTCGTGAAGAAATTTGTCTATTCGATCGTTGTGTTTTTTTTTCCGATGTGCGCTCGATATCATGTGGTGTTGCGTCATATTCGGTCAACGAGTGTTATGGCGGCAAGCAGGAACGGCGAATTCTTTCTCCCTATGTTTCTTCTACCAAGGTGAAACGGAATTATCAATAAACTCTCGGTAACATTTTCGCCAACGTTAACACCATCCTAGTGTCTGAGGCGTGGGTTAAGCTAGAAGAGCAGTAGAGTCGAATAAGTGGGTGCGGAGTCAGACATCTTCTTCACTAATTCCTCCGGAATGATGTTTCTTCCTCAAGCTATTCACTTCTTTCTACACAGCCGTAATGGTTTATTATACAAACTTCTCAGCGTAAACACAATTTAAGCATTCAAAAATGGTCACTCCACTGAGTCTATCGATCATCGGAAGCGAATCAAGTTCCTCCAACATTACCGTTTTGGTTCGTATGTAGACCGTCATTGTTAACTAGCATTTTTTCTGCCTGAGAGGATAGACTTAGCCCCATCGCGCGCTCTTATCACGCTTGAAAAACTTACATGACTTTGTCAACATGATTTATAATAATGCAGCCTGTTGACCTTCCTTTATTCAGCGTTCTCTCGACTCAGCCAAGGATAACTTGAGTGAAGACTTTATAACGAAAAACAACAAATAAAATGTGAGATAGTACAATATTGGAAAGTTATAGTTTACTTTTGGAAGAAAACAGCTGACTTACTACGATAGCTCAGGTGTCCTTCTTTTCGACAGAGGGTGTAAAAGAACCAGATAATTGAATTTTTGAGGAGTGCTCAGACTTCTGTGAGCAAATCCATAGAAGACAATCCAAAATCATATCCATTTTTCTGGAGATGAAATGAAGGTAGATGGACTTGGGTGAACAGATCCGAGCATAGTTCGTAGAAGACATTCTCCACCTCCGCTGTTACACCCAATTTGTTGCACGAATGTGTGCGAACATGTTCGACTTAACTGACTAACTGGCGTTGCAGATGCTTCTCCGTCTCCATAGCATCAGGCAATTCGATTACTCCTCTACCTTTATGACCTTTTTTTTGTCATTTTAGAGTTTTATATGCTTGAAAGTAAGTCATTCATTTCACACTACTGGTAGAGCTCCATGCTTGCACAACATAGCTTCCCGAGACAGTCATTTCTATGTGATTTTCAAGCTCTCGAATTTCCTAGTACTTTTATGGAAGTGTTGGACGGGTTTAACATATCATTCGTTGATGCTGTTGACCATTCTATATTCCCAGAAGCCGTTTGGTTGGTTTACTTGATTCCTGTCCTTTTTATACTTGAGAACAGCTCCAATCCGGCCAAAAAATTTGATTTCAGTATTCAACTGGAATGATGAATTTCCATGCAATACTTCAGGAATTTGAATAATTCGCGCTAACTTCTGAATCAACAGTTCTCTTTTTCAATGAAATGAATATTTTGAATGAATACGAGCCAGACCCAAAGTCTTGAACTAAGAGGGCTAATAAGAAATAAAAGTGGCGAAAGACAAACCGGAAATAATTCTTCTAACTAACCGGAAAATAAAATTCGACAACCAGTAACCGATGAAGATGTCAATGGTGTAGTGTGTTCGGGAGATGATCATGCACACCATTCCAATGAGAGCCAGTAAGTGCGGAATCCATTGCAAGATCCGCCATTTATGAGGCAGATAGTACGCTATGGACAGAGCGCTCGTCACCTACAATGTCGTTTTTCTGACTTTTTTGCCGGTCTTAGAATCTCACCACTTAAACTAAAAATTTCTAAGAAAGAAGGAACGAAAGTAATGAAATAAAGAGAGAAAGAGCCCTTGAAGGAGAAAGACAGACGAACCTAGAAAAGGAAAAAACGATGTGTTTGGCTGTTCTTAGAATTATGAAAATATTTGAAGCTATGACAGAATTATACATTGAGACAATACCTCCTCCATCAAGATTCGTCACTAATAACAAAGCAGTCTAAGCTCTTAACAGGATGCCTGTAGCGCAGTGGTCGGAGGCGCCCTACAGTACACATGGGATCAATCCCAACACCCAAAGCTCACTAAGCCTTTTATCCCTCCGGAGTCGGCAAATTGGCACCAGAACCATTTGGGAGAATAGCAATACTGGCCCGATACATAGGTAGGCTACCGCTAGTCATCGTAAAGGACAGATATGCATTCAATCACCTCCAACGATGCTTAATGAAGTCGAATGCATGGCGCATACCTCAGAGATTGATCGACGCCGCAAGCTTTTTTAGGCTCTTAACACCACCTCTCTTATGCATTACTGCCTACTCGTGACTACAGTGTAACCCTGAATGTCACATTCTGAGCGTGAAAAAAGGTGACACTTCAGTAGAGCCACCCGGAATGAGAAGAGTTCAACATTTCCATCCCGATGCCCAACCAAAAATTAAATCGATTCCGCAGATATAAAGCAGCTAATATCAAAGGTATGCTCTTCATGTCTTCCGAAATAGCAGTGCCTATCGTAGCCATATCCATGCACCTATGATTGAACCTAGCGAATTAACTTTGGGTACTCTGTCACCAAAAATTTCAGGAAGAAGTTTCTTAAATAAAAACAACGATACCCGTACTCTCTATGGAGCGAATGAGGTTCAGCGAGCAAGCCGAATATTCAACACGAACGAATAGAGAATTTATTCTTGTTTGCTCGCTCAAGTTGATTGATTTCAGGGATTACACTTTATGCAGGAGAATCTGGGTGCGAGTAGCTCAGCGGTTGCAGGTTCCTAACAATACCTAGATTGTCAGTGGTTCGATGCAGGCTGACGAAGCCCCCCATTCCTCTAATTGGTACCACACTTGTCTGTGAATATATGTATATGTATATGTATATGTATATATGTATATATATATATATATATATATATATATAAACACTGATATGATACATCGGTCGGTCCATAAAAGTCATAGTCATTCCATAGGTCACATATGCAATCGACCACTTCTACGATAGTATGAATGGAGTTGAATTCACAGCGTAACCTTGAGGGACTGATCAACACCGAGCGCTTTTTTTAATGGATCTACGCTATAATCGTTTCTTGAGAAATTTTTTTTCGCTCTAGATGGTTACCTATAATAACTCACCATTCCAAGCGTATGCCCAGAGAAAAGCATGTCGCCACACAACATGTTTGTCTTCTCCTGAAATGGTACATTTTAATGATCGATCGCTACTGAGTTCGTCGAAGCAATCGATTTCTTAAACTACTTTGCAATAACTGACCATGGAGAAGAATTCACAAAGAAAATCAATATTGTAATGTGTCATCAACAGAACACCTGATAAAAACTTTCGATACATCTGCTTCTAAATAATACCGTTAGTATTTGTTCGGTACTATTCGTCCCAAGAATCTATAACAAAGCCGGAAAACTGAGCATTAAATCCCTCCTAAAGAACGGAAACTGCTATTTATTCAACACATCAACAAACATTGATGTCAATGAGCAGAGCAAGCATCACATCGGCTGCCATAACATTCATTGTCAACACCGAGAAGGACAGTGGGCAATCGAACAGCACAAGGATTAAGTATGCAAAACCTCTTACGAAGAATTCCACTATAACTCAACGCGAATCTAACAAACAGCTTCATGCTATCCGCACGATAATGACGAGAAGAAGCTGAAGGTGTACACACTAATGAGAACTAGAAGGAAAACTCTCCACCAACATTTCAACAAAACTTTCTAATAAAGGATGATTAATAGAAAGTGATAGTATTTTCATTGATAAAAAAACCCCCCAGAACTCCCTCTCCTTCTCTTTCTCCCTTCTCTCTTTCCTTTCTCTCTCTCTTTCGCTCTCTCTCTCTCTCTCTCTCTCTCTCTCTCTCTCTTGCCCACAATATCTGCAACTTCTGAAGAACCACGATGAAGCCTACGGCAGCAGCATTCTTTTTCAAACGTTACTAGAAAGAATCTTGAAATGAACGTATTCCTTCCAAGTGCTTTTCATATATTCTTTTTAGGTTATTCTTCTTTTTTTTTCCTTTTCTTCTTACACAGGATGAGATGTTAAGACGGAAATGAAACATGCCATTGACCACAAGTCGTTGCCAGAGCCACGTTTCAACGATTAAATGCTTTGGTCTTTTTTATTCTAAAGCATAGTATTACATCTTTAACCTTTGCAGCACCAATTTTGCTCCGGGATTCGGCTTTTTAGACCGTCGTCAGAGTGTGGATCATAAGGATCGTAGTCAATAACTAGTGCAGCGTATCGGTAGTCGATCGTTTCCGAGAGGAATGCGAGTCGCAAGGCAGGAATCCTCCCTACTCCATAATATCAAGCCAATGTCTTTGCTTAACACCTGAGAACACTCTAACACCACCGCCTGAGAGTTCGAAGGAAAATTACATTCGATCAGCATTTAACATCTGATTAAAGACGGAAAATAAGAGACCCTCAAGTCAGAGTCTAATCCATGCCGAAACCTTCCAATCTCTATGGACGACAGTTGCATGATAGCAAAACGAACGAGAAATGAAAAAAAAGTGCTGGAGGCTTCAGGAAACGGTTATCTATGCCTTTACGTATTTCACTCCAAATTCTGTTTTCGCCACTTCCTTTTGCCTCTTTTACCACAAGGTGTACAACTTCCGTCAAATCTACGGTGTTTAAATGTTACTAAGCTTTTCTAGCCTTTGTACTGATTCAAATCTACCTGGAACATTCCGAAATCTCATGAAGAAAAGAAAGGCATATTTTAACACAGAATTTCGTTTACCTGAAATCCAGCCCGTATTCCTTGTTCGACAACTCTGGAAATGAACAAGTTGAATGTGAGATTTACTTGTTCTCGACATCGAAGATTGTTATTCTCGTAGCCTCAAATAATTACCATGAACTTTCATGAATTTTTCAATCCATACAAATACTAAAATCACAATAACAGGACGCTAAGGACTTTTAAGTAGTACTGTAGCAACAGCTGTCTTCTGTTAATTGTGGGAAGTCCGCAGATTTTAGACCCAGATATTCAATAGATTTAAAATAAACCACGATAATATTTTTTTCCAGTGCAACACACATCAGGTAATGCTTGTTGCGTTTTACGAGCTATAGGACGATTAGAACATCAAGTCCCTTTGATATCGAAACCCTCCAGAGTTAGATGCTCAGTTTCTTTTCTTCTCTGCGTAGGACCGCCACTTAAATGCCACGCCATCGTTGATTGCGCGCCAAAATTCAAAAAAAACTTTCCCGCACCTTCAGAAAAAAGTCCATCTAATTGCCCAACATCAATTACATGTCATGTTTTTTATTTCGGTTCGTAAATGCTCATAAAATTCTCCAGAAACCATTACTGAGAGTGGTTAAACACTTATGCCTTCGTAGTTAGCATAAGAAAGAAGAAGACCAAGTGCAACCTATTTTACCTGGGAAGAATTTCTTTACCTAAAATTATTTCCCCTAAACTATAGTTATGCCCGTAGGTATTTCTATCCAAGCACATAGACGAAATCGTTAAAATTGATATATCAGGCTTAGACAGGTGAATTAAGTTCGCAGCCATCAACAAAAGCACGAGATTTGTAACCCACCACAACAAGCAGTACAAATCCAAATCATTACATTGTTTTTATCTCGATTCTCTTTCGCAGTAATCAACACAGATGCCAAGAAAATCAAATGTAGCCCTCAGTGTTTTTTGACAGCTATGGAAATGAAATCTTTCCAACTCAACAAAATTTTTTAGCCAATGACGCGAAGAAAATCTTTCAATAACAAAACGTCTTAGAAGAGAATCTATCCGTTTGCTAAATCATTTTTCACTAGCTCATGTTCTTTTTCATATTAAACTCGCACTTTTCAAAACTAGGGCGACGCTGAGATATGGCGCAAAAAACTCGGAACCTCAAATGGGCTTCGAACGCGTGATTACCGTTACGGCGGCTCACGTGCTATCCACAACAGCAAGCCGATGCCCGTGCTTTACCTTTCTCTCAGCTAGCTTTTTTTAGCCTAACGGTGCTATCAGCAACCACCCGTCAAAGGAAATGATCCGGAGATCACGAGTAGACTTTGGATCTAGTGGAGCAGAAGCTACAATCGAAATCAATCTTTAATCTCCTAACCTTTATTTATTGCCTATACTTTCTTCACGGCAGAGTACGATGTGAACTTCAACAATTTCTCGTTTTGATTTTTTTGATTACTCGATTGCCATGAGAACAATTTGAAACACAACCACAATGATGCTGAGATGTTTGCAAAACTCGGACCCAAAGCCAGATTAAAACCAGAATTTGTTCTTTCCGGGGGGCTCACTTGTTATTCACTGCAACGCGGAGGTCCTCTCTTTGCCTTTCTCTCAACCAGCTTTTTACCTTAATGGTGCTTTCAGCAATCACCCGTCAACAGGAATAATCTGGGGAGTACAAATCGGCATTGAAACCAGTTAATCCGAGGTTGCAGTCGAAATCGGAATGTACAACTTTTTATTTACTGCCCATTATGCCACATAATACCCAGCCGTGAAAGAATAGTGGGCAGTAAATAAAAAAGTTATACGTCGCAATTTGGAAGGGAATCTGTACACCTCTACGAAGAAATTTCATTTCATTTCATGTGGGATTTTCGGTTTTTAACCTTTTGACTACTCGATTTCGCAGTTCACAAAAAAATTTCCGTATAGAGGAACCTGGAGGCAGTTGTGTGATGAGTAGTGTGACAGCACGAAAGGCGTACAGGGTGCCGGCGATGAACATGAATCGGCGAGCGATGATGGCTCGCGACTGATGCATGCCGAGCAGTACGACGAAGCAGGCGAACGTCGCCGACACCATGTAGTCGCCAACCCATGAAGCCCATTCCTGCTCCGGAACGATTGAGAACAGAATGTCCGGTAGAGACTTCCTGTAAACAGTAATTTCAACCTGCTTTCTATCGGACTATGTGATGACATCAAACACCCAATAACAATCGTAATCATTCTTTCTTTTCATTCTTTTTACTTTGCAACAGCAAACAGCAGAAAAAAGACTTGGCACTCAACAGTGACTTTGTTTCTCTCCAACTTTGTTCTATGTAGAAGTTTTTGATATCTACTACTACTACTACTGAGTACAACCCGGCCATTATGCTGCCAACAATATTGCCCAGTGAGAGTAAGCGGGAGAATCAAGCATGCTATTCAGACTCAATAAGAGAAGACGGTGTGGTAAAGAATAAAGAAAAAAAATCATTCGGTGTTTATCATCCCTAAGAGATGTGCCGTATCTTTGACTTTATCAAGCATTGCAGAGGTTGAATACATATCTGGCGTATAGAACGACTTCTGTTGTACTAGTCAGTGCTCCTATACTTCCAGTCAACTCTGGTAGTAACTCGAAGGAATGAAAGCTCGGCGAGCTTGGTTCGAAACCACTGATCATTTCTCGATAATCAGAACACTTGGAAAGTTGGAGAGTGATCAGCCTATAGAAGAGAAGAGAGGTGTTCGACTTCCTATCAACCTTCAGTAAGCTTATCAATGGAAGAAATACATGCTATTTGGTCACGCCTACGCTTAAGGAAACTCGGTTTTTGGAATGCTATAAAAACGAGATCGTTCTATCTACGTAGGAGTCAGTCCTCTGAAAATGTTATTCGATTTGAAAGTTGTTTCAAACCGAAATTCCCAAAAAAGTGGAAACGGAATCCAAATTTTTAGGAATCCAAACGAAATTCTCGCAGCCATAAACGTCAGCAAAGGCATTTGGCGAAATCGTAGTGTTTCTAGTAGATACGAGCTTCGACGAAAAAAACGCAAAAAATACGTCTGCTTAGCTTCAGCAAATCAGAGTCTTATCATGTTAGAACAACGGAGCTTTCATACTGTAGGCAAAGATCTGTTGATTTTAATACTTTCATCATAGAAACATAAATCATCTATAAAAGAAAACCTAGTCGGCATACGTAAACCAAATACTCCACAACGCACGCATAGGACGCAGAGACATAACGGAGAAGATTTTGAAGTACGGGTTACGATCCTCGCGCAGGAATCGAGAACACAAGCGCGCAAAATTCTCGAGGCATTCTGGATCAATTCCAAGAATCCGAAAATGAACCGCAGGGAGGAATGCCTCATTATCACGCGTGATATTGGGCAGTATATAAGCCTGTTATTCTGATGAGATGGGTACATTACGATTCCATGTGAACTCTGTGCGGTTGGTCACCACGTGAAATATTTAGTGAAAGACTCATAGAAAGCGGTGAGTGTGCAAAAGCTCTGTGTTCAATGTGATTGAAATTTTGGTTCAGCATTTTCTCTGTTTGGTTATGGAGGTCTTTGACCGTGTAGATCGCAGTCAACTTGACCTTTCCAGGCTCTGAGGAAGGCGAAATCCGCCGAAACGTCAGCTTGTACGTAAATAAAGAAATAAAATAACACCTCGTGTTTGCTAAACAGAAGCAGAAAGAACTTTCATCATAATTAGTAAAGTTCAATTTGAGCTGGGATATACTCGCTTAAAGCTGAAAGCGATTGTTATTTTGGCAGCGTGTGAGTGAAAAACAACTCACGTTGGATCCTAAGTGTTGACCCATACGACGCTTAACTACAACACCCCCCTTAATCACCACGTGACTGAAAAAGTGTGCTAACAAGTTTCCATTCGTCACTGGTAGTGTGAAATTCTTCCAAAGTAGATCCTTCCTAGATTTTATTCACAAAGAAATACGGACTATTCTATTCATTAGCAACAGTCCTACTATCCCAGATACTCCACATATAGAATAAGTAGGAAATCGCTAAGAAGTCTTATATATTACCCTATCTGGAGCAAAGATACTTTAGAACATCGATCTTCAGCAACGACATCTACGCTACTTTAACGATACAAAAAGTCTAGGAATGGTCTCGGGATTCATTCAGAAGAATAAACTCCTCCCCAAAAAAATTGTTGTAAACTTTTAAGCTCAGCAAATAGTATTCCTCGAAAAACGCTTCTTATAAGATCAGTCATAGGAAGGCTGTCGATTCTATAGTACCATAGAAGAAGTTGCAACAAAAAAAACCAGCGGAAATAAAGTGTATTGAAACCAATGCATACTGTCCAGCCTGACTTCAACTGCTATACCTCAACGTGTACATCAAACTTAGTATCGTCTCCAATATAATAAGACCAGAATTAGTCATCAGAATTCGGATTTTCAACACTGGTGGTATCGACTGACTGGAGAAATGCACCGCAATTATTATTTATGAACATAAGAACATATTTGAAGGATAGAAAAAACGTACTAATGTACTAACATGGTGGCTTATGTTTTTCCCTGCTCAATAAGGACCACGTGTAGGGCCCATTTGTTAGACACGGTCTACAATACCAACAGAGTTGTTAGTTCTCCCTCCAACCTCAAGCAACCCAAACCTCCATCTTTCCTAAGTTGCAAAACCATATCAGACTCGTCTAGAAGAATCAAACACATTGCACTGATACATCGATAGGTGCATATAGGCCAAATACGCATTCAGTCACCTCTATGGTGGCAGTTATCGAGTTGGATGCTTTATGCACCTCTAGGGGACTGATCAGCGCCGAACGAGTTTACCTACACTCTTAATTAATTTTTCATCAGAAATAAGAAAAAGGCTAACCTTGTGTTAAAATCGTGTGTATAGGCGATCACAGCCCAATTACAAACACCAGCGGTAAATAAGTACACGAATAGAAAGATCCATTTAGCCAGTTGGCAGTGGTATATCATCGTCGACGAGCTGGCCAGCATTAAATCACGACGAGCACGTTTTCTCTTCTTCTTCTGAAAAGTAGAACATCATGGACACGATATTCGTCATTACCAATCCATACTTATATGAAGATGGCAACATTCCATACCACCACAGTATTCGCAGAAATCAATTTCTACCGTAGTCTTAAAATCACAAAAATTACAGAACATCAGATTTTAAGGAATGAATTCGACAGCGGTAGTTAGAATAGAAGAAAAAGTATGCGATACTTATCGTAAATATTGAATTGAACGAATAACTACTAGAGGAATAAACAACAGACACGATTTGTCAATATCTATCCTCATAATGAGACAGCCCAGCCCTCAAAAGAAGTCTGACTTTTTTTCGGTCTTTTTATGATTTAGTAATTAAACAACTCACTGAAAAATATAACAAAACAATACGAGTCCGTAATACTTATTAGCATCACCATAGGAACAATGTAAAAAAAAGACGGAGAACAAGGTGTCTGGCTGGCATGAGAAGGCTGTGTACTGTTGATTGGTGACAGAGCTACAGTGCTAAGCAGCGGAAGACTTTTACTGCATTTTTATTCGTGAAGGTTAGACCGATCGGAATATGAGACATCGTTAAAGCACTTCTGGAATCTTCTAAGCTCTCTCCCGTTGGTGAGCTTTTCTTTTTTTGTAGATGGCCATGGTTCTTAGTCAATGGCTGCTTCATCGTCTATACCGCCCATTGGCGGTGAAGATTTAATTATTGCGAGCCTAAAATGTTCAGTCGTCCTATAATCAGTTTCCTAGTCAATCTCATAGCAATGTATTAGGGCGGATAGCACAGTGATAGTGACGTCGGTCATCACGAGAATGGTGCTAATTCGATTCCGCTCCGGGCCAACCAAGCCTCTCATTCCTCCGGGGTCAAGAAATCGGTGTCAGGTTTGTCCGGGAAAAAAGCCCGGCTACCTCAGGACTCCAGGGGAAATTGAATCGTCCAGCATTTTACGACATTCAAGATGAAATGAAAAATCCTCAAGCAGCAGCCGAAGCAGCAAGTAAAAAAGTTGGAAGATCTTCGTGGATAATGGATGCGAGGAAACGAATCGAATGTGAGCAGTGCTGGGATGTTCACAGTAGACGTGAAAACGGGTCATATAGAAATTGAAGTAAAAAATGAATCTCACAGCAAAGCTAAGAAAATATTACGGCATCGAAAGGAAGTTTTGTGGCACTCTTTAATGTACTTTGTAAAATTTAAGGACGACTGATGTGCGAGTTTTCAATCGAGATATGATAATGAGCATTCTAGACTTCGAATACGAACAGGAAACTTCAAATACGTCGTTTCCGTTCTCAGCATAAAATTCCCAGCGATGAACTTCTTTCAGTGATTAGGAAACACTGGTGCACTGGTGCCACCACAGAAAAGACTTTCAAATTTAGTTGTCACTGTAACCAAAACGTCAAAACATCTACGTCAACCAATCCAGTACTGGTCACTGGCTTCCAGAAGAACCGACTAAGAGGAGTTGCTGAGTTCTTGAGAAAACTTGACCATAACTAAACATAATAGTTTTAGAACATAAGAAGACTAAACGGCTTAACAGCGACTGTTTTGTAAAAGAGCAAATTTAACAGTGAATATGCCGCAAAGTGAAGTAACGAGGTGGTAATGCGTCATCAGTCGCCGGTCGATCCTTCTTCAAACAAGATAAGACCTTTGATGCCTGGAAGTCGGCTACCTGCTGAGATCGGAACAGGTAGCATGCATGAAGACCAGATCAATAAAAAAGCACTATGAAGTTACCATAGTAAGTTGGTAGTCATCTAAAATACAAATTTCACAGCACATTTCAATTGTGTTAGTCAACATCCATCCTACAATGATTCCTGTCTAAAAGAATATTTTTAAATGGAAATCATGAGTAATTACTTCTGATGTTTTCCGACTAGTTGACTCTCCGTGGAAGACAAATTTGTTAAAGCAAATTTGGGAAATGTTTAGAAGATTTTTACACGTTTACTTAGTCAGTAAGTTAATCACATGAATCTCCGTGTTGCCGGAAGAATCCGAATCGCAAGGGCTACAAACTTCCACCAATCTACGAAAGCTAACGACTGCCTGTGGAGAATAACGAAATGGGAGCATATTGACATATCCATAGAAAACTCACCCACTATAACTAGAACTCAGTACGCGAAAGAGCAGTAAAGATGACTGATGTTCTTAAAGTGGCAGCCGAACCCGTAATTGAACATGACCGTTTCTACTGACGACGTTTTAAACAAAGCGAGTGAACAAATTGTCGGAATTCTCCACAATATACGAGTACAAGCTACCGAGCTAAGTAAGTAATCCAGCTGGTTAACACACAGGTAGTTTTAGATGATAACGAAAAAACCGTTAATAACTTACTTACTTGGTACATGAGTGGCCCGTCCTCACTGGTTGTGGTGGCCCCCAGCATAATCTCCATTTTTCGGAGATTTGCTGCCTAGGTCATTTTGGTTCACTGCAATCCCGTGGTCAGTCTGGCCAAAGTCTGCCCCAGGTCCGCACTATCGCAGGCAATCGCAGCCCTTGCCACCATGCGACTTTGATACCAGTACGGTGGTGGATCCTGGTATTGGTTCACTCTTAGCTAGGCTTCCCAATAAAAACGCCAGACTCCTCAGCTTGGCAGACGCTGCATGGGGATCAATCACCGCGCTGTACATCGCAGTCCGACACCCAGGAACACCTCCCAGCCACGATGAGGCGGTAAAGCGTTGATTACAGTATGACAATGAAATATATCACATAGGATGAAAACGGCTACGGATTTCCTCTACAACAAATATAAGCTTAAATCAATAAGATATGAGAGTTGTAGGATTAGGCACAGCTAACTGATCAGAAAACACTTCTATTGCTGCAATAAGAACTGGTAATCACAAACCACAATCGCTATTTTTCTTCAATAAGCTAAGACGAGGTTGATATAGCAGAATTTATTAGCGTACAATGGCTGACGTTTCGGTGGCTTCGCATTCTTCAGAGCCTGGAAGGGTCAAATTGACTACTCAGCCAGACACTTCCATAACCCTAGCAGCAGATCAGACTTAACATATAAATTTGCATTCGCATAATAAACAGCTTCATTTAAACACTCACCGTTTTATTCTTTCCAAGTATTCCAATTAATTTCAGCCAATTCCAATTAAAATTTTATCAAAAATGAACAGCAAGGAGAAGTGCTTTGTGATCACGCGTGACCTCGCGCCTTACCTCAGGCTGATTCAACGGCCTGACACGGGCACAGTCCTCGCCCATGTACTATTCTGTGTGGCTGCTCTCCACCAACTAACTGGAGTACTTGCAACGATTAAACAGTGGGTGTTCAAATGAAGCTGTTTATTATGCGAATGCAAATTTGTATGTTAAGTCTGATCTGCTGCCAGGGTTATGGAAGTGTCTCGCTGACTAGATCTCATGTCAATTTGACCTCTCCAGGTTCTGAAGAAGACGAAACCGCCGAAGCGTCAGCTATTGTATGCGAATAAATTCTATACCACCTCGTGGTTGCTCACCCTAAGAAAAACAGCGAATTATCAATCAGTGCTGAGCTTACTGGAAAGTCGGTCTTGGGAATTAGAAACCGCACTATTTATCACATGGAAACACAGAGATAATCTTTGGTGGCGTACAAAATATGACAGACACCCTTCATTAGCGCTCAAGAAATTTGGTAAGAACTTTTCATTTACTGCCTATTACAATTTTTTACGGTAGGGTATTATATGTCTTCCAGATAGTTCTATCGATCAGTACCATCAGCAGTCACCCGTCAACGAGGGAGACAGGCGAGACGAAGGAACGAAGAGGAATGATGTGGTGGTGACCGCATTAGCCCCCGGAAAGAGTAATAGCGCGTTCATTCCCCACTGCAAACACCTGCGGTCCGGAGTTTTGCAAATATCTCAGCATCATTGTGGTTGTATCTTGATTTCGTAAGTAACAAGATTCTTAAAAGTCATCCAAAAGAATGACTCCTGGTCGTCCAAACATCTGAAAACCTGTTCACTGTAACTGACACTTCTCAATAACCGAACAGTAACTTACGATGATCACTGAAAAAATGGCTCGACGCTCCGTCATCAATATAATATGCTTCGATAACCACTCCTTGACACAAGAATTACCCCATCAATTTTGCTTATGATCCATTAAACTTGCTCAGGAATCATTTTGGATTAACCTGGATGACGACTGGAACGAAAAGTGTTGACTCTGACGTGCGTAGACTGTCTCGTCGTCTAAGTGATCATCATCATTTGAACGAAAATAGCTACAAGAGACAAGACAGACGAACACTTGTGGAAGATGGCCTCACAATAATAATCTCACTTGCTGAGCTGTGCTCAGTTCCATTGTTAACCGAAGTGGTGGCGTGCCCATTTGCTTGACTAACTTCGACTCCATCAGAAAATATATTACTGATACCAACGTTTCAAAGCAGTACGTGGACGAACGTCTCACAGACGTCAACACTCATGACGAGACAGATGAATATTTCTCATGACCATCGCGGACGAACGTCTCGCAGACGGCAACATTCATGACGAGACAGATGAATATTTCTCGTGACGATCGTGAACAAACCATGTAAATGGCAGGAATAACGTCGTGAAGATGAGACATAGAAGTGTGAACACTTGAAGAGGTAATTCTTCGTATTCTTGTTGAGCAAACACGAGGTGTTATTTTTATTCTTTATTCACGAACAAGCTGAAGTCTCGGCAGATTTCGCCTTCCTCAGAGCCTGGAAAGGTCAAGTTGACAGCAATCTACTCGGCCAAACGCCTCCATAACTAAACAGAGAAAAGGCTAAACCAAGATTTCAATCACACTGAACGCAAAAATAGCTTCTTTGCACACTCACCGCTTTCTATGAGTCTTCCACTAAATATTTCACGTGGAGACCAACCGCACAGAGCTCACATGGGATCGTAATGTACCCATCTCATCAGAATAACAGGCTTATATACTGCCCAATATCATGCGTGATAATGAGGTGTTCTTTCCTGCGGTTCATTTTCGGACTTCTGGAATTAACCCAGAACGCCTCGAGAGTTTTGCGCGCTTGTGTTCTCGATTCGTGCGCGAGGATCGTGACACGTACTTCAAAGTCCTCCCCGCTATGTCTCTGGGTCCTATGCGTGCCTAGTGGGGTATTTGGTTTACGTTTGCCGACTAGGTGTTCTTTTATGCGGACACAGAGAGGTCTGCCCGTTTCGCCAATGTATTCGTCTCCGCACGCCTTACAGGAGATCAGATAAACTATACCCGAGCTCATGCAATCATCGTCTCTACCATTAGGGGCAAACTATGCAATTTTGCGTTGCACATAGACGGTCATATAGGCGGTTACGAACTAGCTGGCGCCTAAGATTACTCGGTCCTCGCGCAGGGAATCGAGAACACAAGCGCGCAAAACTCTCGAGGCGTTCTGGATTAATTCCAGAAATCCGAAAATGAACCGCAGAGAAGAACGCCTCATTAGCACGCGGGATATTGGGCAGTATATAAGCCTGTTATTTTGATGGGAGGGGGCATATTACGCTTCCATGTGAACTCTGTGCGGTTGGTCTCCACGCGACATACTCAGTGGAAGCCTCATAGAAAGCGGTGAGTGTGCAAAGAAGCTATTCTGTGTTCAATATGATTAAAATCTTGGTTCAGCATTTTTCTCTGTTTGGTTATGGAGGTCTTTGACCGTGTAGATCGCAGTCAACTTGACCTTTCCAGGCTCTGAGGAAGGCAGAAATCCGCCAAAACGTCAGCTTGTTCGTGAATAAAGAATAAAAATAACACCTTGTGTTTGCTCAACAAGAATACGAAGAATTACTTGATCAATGCCGAGGTTAATAGAAAGTCGGACGTGGGAGTTACTTGAAGAGGTGCCAGTTGCCATTTAGCAACGCTGCCGTTTTTTAGTGCGCTTTGTTGATTCATAGACTGCGTCAAACTACAAAAGGTCATCATCATGGCCTGATTGGGTTTCACGCGAGAATAGTTAATTTCTGTATTTCGTCGGAGACTCTTTACAGGCGAGCAGTTTCGTGCATATCTGTGCAAGATGGCATGACGGACACTAACATCCCAATTACCACTCATTTTATGAATACTAAATAAAGGACAAAGCTCTCGGCGTTGATAAATCCCTGAGGGATGCGCTATCCATTCGACTTCATTAAGCACTATTGGAGGTAATTGAATGCATATCTGGCCTTCACAATGACTCGCGGTGGTCCACCGATACATCGATCAGTGCTGCTACCCTTGTAGACAAGTCCGGCAGCATTTTGTGCACCTCGGATAGATGGATGGCTTCGTGAGCCTGGGGCATGGGTAACGATCCCACGAGGATTTCAGGGACGTCTGACCACTGCGCTTCTTTATGAATAGTAGCCGCAACAAATTCATTAAAACAATAGAAGAAAAAATAGATTCCATTAGTTATCCCTGAACCTTCCGGAACGACCTGCACTCATTAACAAACATCTTAGTGTCACAGAATCTCAAACAATGAAGTCATAATCGTATAGGAAATTCGCTTTAAGCCTTTAGCTTCAGACCGTTCTGAAGCTAAAACAAACTAATTAACTTTGTAATATTGTCGGAAGTTCCAATAATTTTGGAGGAGACAGAAGTTTGAAGAAAATAAATGGAATCTTCAGATTTCCGTGAGAACGAATTATCATCACACTGCGGCAAAGAGTGTTCTCAGGTAAAGAAATGCGATTTCAATAACAGTAGCTCGTACAGCAAAGGAATAATGTAAGACGAAAATAATTGAAACACTTCCATTTGAAAGTCGAGTATAGGGTTCTGGGAAACACCGCGGTCTTAGAAGAGAACTGACTTCAAAGCGGCAAACCTACTGATTCGTAACGAGCAACGTATGCCTGTAGCAACGACTTTGGTGAGGTACCGATACTACTACCCAACCCATAATAGTCAGCGTATGGTTGTTGTGACGACAAAAAAACACCTTGGTACAGCCACCTAATCCATGATGGACGTCGTGCACCTGTGGTTACGTCCAGGAAACGCTACATCATGGCTATTTCAGGACTCTGGGAAAAAGAAACTTCCTGACCAATGAAATAGTAGTACGTAATGGAAATCACGGAGATATTTCAAGAGATATACCTTTCAAAAAATCGAATTCAGTAGGGCATCTCGGCTCCGTAAGCATTGATGTTATCAGGAATATGTGGTCAGAACTTTAGTTACAAAAAAGGCTCAAAAAAAATTAAGAAAAAAGAATTGAAGGAAAACAAATGGAAGGTAAAGAACGAGGCACTACAGTTAGAGGTTGCAGCAATATTAAATGGCTTGCGGTGGTTGAAAAAGTGTTGGCGTTCTGTCAGGTCGATAAGCTTGTGCCTGAGCATAATCTGAATAATTACGCTCTTTGAGTTGAGCGTCAACTGCTACCTCCCCGTCGTCAACGTCACCTCGATTGTAATCCCCCCTCGTCACGTTCTTCCACGACGTGAACACAATAAACCAAAGCCATTTCATTCACGTCAAACAGGAACAACACCTGTTGTTTTCCAGTTGCCTATTTACTTTTATTACAATAATTCAATAAAAAAATATGGATGAAAAGTGTGGAGGTTTCTCAAGGATAATACAGGAACGACAGATAAAGGGTAAAGGATAAAGCTTTTGGCGTTGATCAATCCCCTGATGGATGCGCTATGCATTCGACTTCATGAAGTATCGTTGGAGGTGAATGAATGCATATCTGGCCTTTACAATGACTCGCGGTGGCCTACCAATGTATCGAGCCAGTGGTGCTATCCTTCCAGACAAGTCCGGTACCAATTTGCCGACCCCGGAGGGATGGAATGCTTGGTGGGCCATGGGCGCTGGGATCGATTCCACGTGTGCGTCGCAGTGGTGCTTCCAACCACTGCGCCACACGCGCCCTTTAGGGAGGACAGATCTTAAGTTTTTAGTGATTTTAGAGTGGACTGTACATAAGGTTAACATTTTAACTGACTAATTTCAATTATTTATGTTCCTGTTTGGCAAATGCGAGGTGTTATTTTATTTCTTTAATTACGCACAAGCTGACGTCTCGGCGGATTTCGTTTTCCTAATTTCAGCCATAAGTTAGCTTTTAGAGCATAGTGCGATGTTTAGTGATGCAGCACATCAAGCGGCAAGGTGCTGGCTCGACACCCTCCCCAACGCTCTCCTCCAACCCAAGTGAGAGTGCCCTAGTTCGGCTATCTCCAGCATTGCAAGGAGAATCGACTCGCCCAGCATTCCATGACATCATGTAGAATACAAAATCCTCAAGCACTAGCCAAAACAACCCTCAGAATTTCCAAAACTTTCACGTACGATGGATGCGAGGGAACGAATCCAATGCAAGAAATGCTCAGATCCGCACAGTAGATATGATAACGGGTGACATGAATGTGAAACAAATTTAGAAAGTGATAAACAGACAGATAAGATTACGAGAAACAGGTCATCATCTGCTGATAAATGGTTGATAAATGCACCCATATCTAGTAAGGTGTATGACTGGTATACTCTTTTCAATCACCCCTACTTGCTCACTAAAAGTTCTGATGCAAACCAGAGTAATACCTTAGACGGTCGGAGTAGTATCCTAGAAGATAAACAGATAACAGACTGTGCCGGATATTTTTTATTTAGGAGTACTTAACTTCAGTAACAAAGGAAACAACTAAAGCACTTCAACTCGTCTGAACTGACAGTACGCTCATTGTCAAAAAAATTCGTTCTTTTCATAGAACTGCTTTCTTAACCTACCTATTTCAAAAAAATGGTCTGAAGAGTTGTGAGAAGAGCAGCAGGACAAGCTAGATGCATGCATAGGACCTATACAGGACTTCCAATGACTGGATTTTTCGAGTTGTTAGTCAGTTGGTGACAAGGATTAGTTTCCTGGCTACCGAAAACCTGAGCAGAAAATCCTTGACGGGGTTAGAATCATAAACTAATTCCAGCCTAGTCACTAGTTGATTTAGACGAAATCTGCCTCCTCAGAAGTTCGCTTCTATCAGATTTTTTTCTATTGTGTAGTGGCATAGAAAGCCAGTGCAAAATAATGAATGGAGCGTTAAATGTAACCAAGGGCAACTGTGTGGTTTGTTTTGATGTGCAACCTTCCCCCAAGGCGAACTCCGTGATTCTGCTGTGCTAGGTGCTTTGTTTTGGCGAACAACCATCACCAGGGCAAATTTTTGGCTCTGTCGTGGTGGATTCTGACAAAATAAAAGCTGGTAACAATTGTATATATATATATATATATATATATTTGCAGTGGATGACTATGTCATCAGAAGCAGTCGTCGAGAACAATACGTCATTATTAGATTGCGATCACTGTGGTTACTAATATTAAATGTGATTTTTACTATGAATATACATTACTTATTGCATGCCGCTTCAGAAACAGAACGAGAGTTTTACCGCAAAAGACACGACAAGAGCGTAAACGGCGGAGTTACGCGATAGAATCCACCACTGATTGCTGGATCGCGAAACAGCTCAGTACGAACGCCTTAATGAACTGAAGGAATACCACGAGCCGGCAAGGAAGGACGAAAAACAGGATAACTTGTTCGCAACTTTCACGCCAATAAACGCCATAAGCAGTTTTTCAAAACAAGTTAATTTAAAACCTGTACAAACCACCGCTTTCATAGCTCTTCTGGAAAGGAAGCAAATAGTCACAGAAAAACATCAAAGTTCGATTCAACTTTGTAACTCTTAGATCTTGTTCAAATCCATAGAAAATGCTGTTTTCATTAACACCGACCGGAAGTACAAGTGGCTCATATGAGACACCACAACACTTAAAGTTGGTATAGAGCTGGATTCGGCGGCGTGTATGCAGAAGTCGGTTGGAACCCCAATCCCTATGAAAGAAAAAACGACTTAGCAACAATCAGCAGCTGTTCCGAAACCAAAACTTTGTATAAAACTCGATAATGTATCATTAGGATGACAAATAAGTAGGTGAGATGAAAGCCGAAACTTAGTAGATTACTTGGAAAATAAGAACTCTTGGCAATTTTCTTCACCAGCAGAAGGAAAGAATGTGAGACAATATTAGAAAAAAGCAGACTGCACTAAGTAGAAAATGCAAAGAATGTGAAGAGAATGAACATCACTGAGCGGAAGTCATAAATCTTTGTTTATTTTCGGCTAAACTAACCCTACTGTGATGACGCAGCAGAGTCTAACGAGTATAAGAAATGTAGCACTAGTCGATATTTCAAGATTATCAAATAAGAAGTGTTAGAAAAGATTTAAGATTTTGATCTGATTTTTTTAAGTGTGTGTGGTTGGTAAAACCAGGTACCATAGCTAGCTAAAGTGTGGCGGAATGAACATAACCATGATAACTGCTCGCTACGGCCGATATTACACAGTGTACTAAAAACTGATAAAAGTGATTATTTCCAATCTCTAATCGGTCCAACAATCATAAAACCCAATATGGCGCCAATTATCACAGGAAAGGAGGTGGGAGAACATTGTATCTTGATAAAACAGCAGTACACTGGTCTGCTAACGACCGTTAAACCTCCAAACAATCGCGTTGGTGTTCATTTGTCATCTGACAGAGTGAAAGGCTACAAAGCTACCACCTTGAAAAGCGAAGACCCAAACGATTCTTGCACCTTTAAGACTTATTGTCTTTAAAACGAAGCAGAAAATGTATTGGAAACAAATACTGTGCAATGCACGCATGGTCAGGTCCGATGTTGCAGTAGGCTACAGAAAGTCCTATCCCATGTGCGTCGGCAAAATGGTACCACAACTGTCTGGGAGAACCTCCATCATAACCGTAAAGTCAGAGGGCCCCTTATAATTAAGACCTCAGAGCACCAATTCACATATTTCAGGATTCCATAGAAAACCAATAGCAATTCCTAAGGCCGACTTTCTACTAATCTTAGCATCCATCAATAGCTGACCACTCCGTGACCGCATAAAAGAACACCTAAACGCTAAACATAATGATGAAAAAAAATACTCTACTAGGCACACATATGATACAAAGATATAACGGAGAATATTTTGAAATACAAGTCACTGCCCTCGCGCAAGAATCTAAAATATTAGAGCGCAAAGCTCTTGAAGCGTTTTCAACAAATTTCACAAATCCAAAAATGAATCGTAAAGAAGACTGCCCTTGATGACGTGTGACCTCCCGCCGTTGCTCGGGCTGATTTTTTTGACTTGAGCCTGGGCACGTTTCTCATTCATATAAAACTATGTGCAGCCGATCCCCATTAATAAGAGCCAGAGTCACAGAAGACACTGATTGTCTGAAGAAGTTGTTTCTCTATGCGATTGAAACTTAACCATGCGGGCCCTTCGTTTCGCCTGTCTCTCAGCTGGTTCTACTGATCAGTGCCATCAGTAATCACCCGTTAGTGGGATTGATCTGGGGAACCCAAATCGGCAATGAACCCAGTTAAGCTGAGGCTGTAGTCGGTGCGGTGGTGAACGCGTTAGCCTCCGGGAAGGATAATAGAGCGTTCGTTCCCCACTGCAGACAGCTGCGGTCCGGAGTTTTGCAAATACCTCAGCATCACTAAAGAATTAATTATATTATTTAACATAACGCTCCAAATGTCTCCAAATATGTTCAAATATTCAATGTCGTTCAGCTCTTTGGCCTTACTAGTAGTGGATATAGTGAACAAAACTGATAAAGGACTGGAAATAAAAAACACACCATATCCGTATTCCAAGATAAGATTGCAAAACATTGTAAAGAAAATGAGTTGCTCTGTTAAAAGATAAAGTACACTAGTATATGATACGGTAGTATTTCGAAGGTATAAACGAGGATTGGAAGGATAAAGCGTTTTCGAAACCACTAAACATCGCAGAAGAGACCAAATTTATATGTCGGGTATAGAATGAGATATAGGATCTTATCGATAGAGCAAGTCAGTATTTCTATCCCCCTCGCCCCACGATGTAAGTTTGGTGCGTGTCGCCGGAGTTAGGATGGTCTGCTTGGCCTGGTGCACAAGATCGAACCAAAGATTACGTTTGCATAGCAAGGCACACCTATCCACTCTTTTGTAGGAACCTTTAACAAGGACCAGCATTCATAAATTATTTATCCTACAAAAAATATTTCACCGACGTTATAAAGGCAGGAAAGGCAGAAGGGCAGAGAGATGGAACTGGTGAGCGTCTTCAACGGGAACACTTCATTGCAAAGACAATACGTGCAACTAAAAAATGTGTTGGACAGATTAGCACATTGACATACGCACGTAAAAACTTCAGGAATATGGAGAATACAGTGAAACAAAACAGTTCTTTCCGTATGGGTTCTAAAGCCATGGGGATTCCAACATTTCGTAACCACGATGAGAAAGCAGGCACTATCCTTCGACAAACCGTCCAAGGAAAGATTTCTAGGGTTAGTCGCTTCAATAAAATAAAGACGAAAACGGTTTTGTCTAAGTTCATAGTGAAATACGGTAAAAACTAGAAAAATCATGACGCGCATAAGTGAACGGATGAAGAAGCGCTTACCATTTTTTTGATAAAACTGCCGTATTTTTAATGTACACGCACGAAAAAGTTTTCGGACGAGATTCATCAATTTTTTCCGACATTTTTTGCCAATTTTCATCGAAGTTTTCTCACCTGAAAAGAAACAGACCAAAGTTAGAGGTGGAGTTTTCGCAACTTCGCTGATTCTTATCGAACAGGTAACAAAGGAAGTATGAAAAAAATGAAGCAATGCCCTTTGATGTTACTGTTATTTCAGCAGCATCCATGATACAGCATGAAATGTGAATCACTATGAGTCAGGCTTTCTTTTAGTAATACGACTAGGAAATGCATTTGATACAAGTGTTTCACCTCGGGTTTCAACGGTGTACGGTATACGTTAGCTCTAGTCGTAAACCTAGCCGAAGTGAAATTTAGTGCCTTATCATGCAAAAAATAAGGATTCCTGTAGCTCAAAAAATATAACCACAAGGATGCCGAGATATGGGCAAAACTCAGAATTTCAAGTGGGGGGTTCGAACAGGCAACAAATAAAGGTGAAGACATTGAAAAGCATAACCCAAATTTCAAAACTCGAGTTCAATACTTAGGAGAACAGAAATAATTTCTTTACAGTGTTTCAACTTCCTTCTTAAAATCTAATACCTATTTTCTCTTCATGGCAAAGCATGATGTGAAATAGAACTATGAGGATGCTGATACACGAGCAAAACTCAGGACCTCTGCATGGTTAAAAAAGTTAAAACACTGCGATTTCGACGGCCAGCTTCAATTTAAATAGGTTCAATGCCGATTGTGGCCTGCAGACCATTCGCGCTGACAGATGATTGCTGATAGCACCGCTAGAGTAAAAAAAAACTAGCTGAGAGGAAGGCAAAATGAGTGCTTCGGTAGGTGCAGTGGATACCACATGAACCCCCAGTAATGGTAATCGCTGGTTGAAGCCCACTTGAGGTCCCGAGTTTTGCTCATATCTCAGGATGCATGTGGTCTTTGTATTTAACTCGAGTGGCGTGGGTTTACCGCAAAGATTCATGACTTATCATGTCGTCACCAACCAGTTCTGTGGTAGGGTGACCTCTCAACAGTCTTTTTAGCAAAACGCCCGATTATGGTTATTCGAGAACTGAAGATAATTTCTGAATCACTGGAGCATTTGAACAGTTGAGAATGCCACTAATTCATTAACGAGACCTCCCTCTATCGCAGAAAAAATTGGAAGCAAAATTTAAATTGTTGAACTCTCCCAGGCAAATATTACTGCCGTATATACCAACGATACGTTGGGGAAAGGCCATCGCCTTCTGTTAAAAGAAGTCCCGTCTGTTCAGTTGCTTTTAAACACGAAATACGAGCCATGAAGGAAAAAATGCGAATATGTTTGATCGAGTCCAGAAAACCACGAATTAATGTAGGAATAGGAGAACAACTGTAGATAAGTAGCTGCAGGTTTTAGGGGGGTATAATTTAATCAATAAGGTTCCATATTAGTTGGAGCTAAGGTGTAGTCGTTTAAATCTAAAAACAACTACTACTTTTTTCACCAAATGCATTGTACTCAATTCATGTCTGGAGTTATGTGTTCAAAAAAGTACTGTAAAACAGAATCAAGCTTGAAAACATTTGCGAAGCTGAGTCAGTCAAAAAATTCGGCACCTCATTTCATCCATGGAAAATGACTCAACGCGAAAGTGATTCCCTGGTAACAGAGTCACTAGTTATCGTTATGACACTCAAAATTGATCGTATACTTTCAACGATGAAGACAAAGTCAGAAAAATGACATGAATGTAAAGAAAAAAACAATTTAACAATGTTCTGTAAAAAGGATACAGATATAATGAGAGATGGTTTAATACTGGAACTTGGAACTCTCAAATTTCCAGTCACATTACGGCTAACCACTAGTGATGACAAAAGGAAACGAGCCATTAACTCATTCAGGACGACATGCATTGACAGCAATGCACATGATGCAAAAGTAGCAGGCACTTTTAAATCTAAATCAACATATAATCGCTAATTTTCAACTTTATTAGTTGAAATAAAATCTTGTAGAATCTAAGGATTTTTTGCCAATAAAAACACAAGCTCTCCTACCGTAAAATGGCAAAATCTTAGTATTCCAGGGTTCACATACATTTCTACCAATTTACTGCTTCAATGCCTATTCTTCCAACATGAAAGCAACAGAGGAAAAGGAATTTCGTCCATCAAGACATGATGACCTACACCAATGTAACGTTGGTGTTTGAGGCTCCCACGGTTGCGATGGAAATATTGAATAATGAAAGTTTTTTACGCTAAAAATAACATTCCATCAAGATCACCTATATCCATAACCCTAAAAGGGCTAAGTGATGACGATTTTTCGGTCCAGAAAATCAGAATTTCATCGTATTAAAACGAAGAAACGTCCAATCTATAGAAGAGGATTTTTGTACTCTAACGTTTCTTATTGGAATCGATAAAATTTACTATGAGCTATGAGAGATATGCTGACTTGAAATTGAAAACGGTCATCACTTTTACATCGTATGACACCTATGGAGTCACGTTGTCGCGTAGGTGTCACGATTGTAGAGCAAAGCTTACTCTGTAGAACTACTACGCAAAAAAACCTATCGAAACAAAGACTGGATCTATTGTGATTACTATCTCTCCCAGAAAGTTCTCAGCTCGTTTACTACCTTGTTAATGGACAAAATACGGTCTGTATTCGAGAAACCAGCTGCGCCGCAAATTCCGCTAACAGCTTGTATTTAAAGGATAAAAAAGATAAAGCTCGCCGCGTTGATCAATCCATGAGGGATGCGCCAACCATTCGACTTCATTAAACATCGTTTCGAGGTGATTGAATGTATATCTGGCCGTTACAATGAGTTGTAGTGGCCTACCGATGTATCGAGCCAGTGCTCCTATCCTCCCAGACCAGTCTGGTACCAATTTGCCGACCCCGGAGGGATGGAAGGCTTGGTGGGCCATGAGCGCTGGGATTGATTATTGTGTTGCAGGTCGCCTCCGACCACTACACCACACGCGCCCCTAGGTTGTGTTAAGGTTAATATTTCAACAAGAAAAAAAAAGAGATAAACAGAAATATCCGCTTTATCGTTGAGCATGGTAGAGTCGTACCTAAGGATTCTAAAATAATAGGAATTTTTCTTAATCAGTTTGTAAAGCATACCAAACTGAAGACGTCTTTCTTTCTCCTCAAAAGTTCGATGCGCAGTTTCCATCATTAACTAAGAAAAATCTTGCCGAAACCGACATTTGCTTTGCATTGAATATGATGCGAGTGCTGTTATCCCTCAAAGATAAATCACTGATAAAAAAAATTTCTTCCTCAGAAAACGACTCAATCGACTTTGTTGCACGGAAGTCTAAGATATTTAAACACATTCCGATCCACTATTGTTCATGAAAACACAACGATAACTGAACAGAAATCACTTCTGAAAAAACAGAACATCAGCAACAAAAATTGGAACTAAATTCAGATTCAGTTCAGACCATAATGACTGAGCCACTACGGAAGCTTAACGCCTCTTTACAATGTATATTCATCCCATTTAGGGAGCAGGTAGCGCAGTGACAGTGATACGGATCATCACGAGCATCGTACCCGTTCGACCTCGCATTGGGCTCGAAAAACCTCTTAGTAATCGAGGATTTAAAAATTGCACCAGGTTTCTCTGGGAAAAGTTCACTCTTCGTAATCCAAGTGGGAACGCTCTAACCTAGCTATCTTAGGACTCCAGGGAGAACTGACTCGACCAGCATTCAAAGGCATTCATTAGAAAAAAGAAAATCCTCAAGCAGCAGGCGGAAAAACATGCGAAACGTTCGAATACCTTCGTGGATGACGGATGCGAGGAAAACGAATGGAGTGCGAGAGGTGCTGGGATCTGCAGGGTAGATTTAAAATGCGGGTTTTGTAAAAAACATCTATCTCAATTTTTACAATTCTGCAGATTAATAAGCTAATATGGGGATTAATTAACTAACGTTTAGGTACCTTCATCTTCTATATCATGTTTTTATGTCCTTATGTCTATTCGCGTACAACTCCAGATTTCATCTCCTCATCTCCTCATCGTGGCTGTAGTGTTCCCGGGTGTCCAGTGGAGACGAAAATTTGAACCGTACTTCCACCAACGAGATCTTCCAAGCCGACAAGAAGTCCGGCAATGCTATCCGGAAGTAAAGCAATAGTGATCCTAAGAAATATTGTCACGCTAACAGCACGGACACCAACTAGTAAGTTATGACTACTAGGTAAATCTTAAAACAGCCATTGAAATCTCAAGGAAATAAAATCTTACTCAACAATACAACAGGAACTATTTCTATCACTCCATCATGTGGGCTTCAACGCATCGCTGTTGGATAAGAGGTTGCTTCTTATCGAATCCTGACTTCATCCGGTTAAGAAGATCTCAGTCATTCCCGTGCTATCAAACGAACAAAAAATTTCCTGGATTGTAAAGCAAAGACGAGGTCAGTAATAATTTTTATTGCGTCAACGTTTTGATGTCTTTGCCTTCTTTAGAGTCGGATTGATCCAAGTTGATTATTCAAAGATGGTCTTCTCGCGATGTAGTTGTTCGTTGGCGCATCAAGTCGAATCTAGCGAAATGGAGCACCACACGAATGAAGAATCTCAACTCAGGGCCATCGTCTTGAATCAATTCGATTCTGAAAAAGACGACCACATCGAAACGGTGGGCAAATAGAAGTTACCAACAACCTAGCGCCTGCTAAATAATCCAAGAAATTATTGATTATTTACGCTGAGGTTACGTGAAAGTCGCTTTTACAGATGGCGATTTACTTTACAGGATGGATTACTTTGCCAGTTGGTGAATCAATTCGACATTCCACAAACAAAATATCCTCCCATGCCACTTCGATGCAGAAGAGTTTAATAATGTGTTTCTAATTATAATCCCTTATATATGCCTTAATAAGGCAGCTATATCAAAGAAACCTTTCCAAATCTAAATTTTCCATAATTTTTTCATGTTTGTTTTCCACCATATAATTCATGAAAAGAATCAGTGTTATAGGATCGACTATCACAACTCCGAAGCAGTTCGACCTGCCCATCTTAAGGTCCACTGGAGAATAAGTCCACAGTTCTCAGGATCGACTTTCTATTAACCTCGGCATTAGAATATGAATGCGTTGTTTTCTTGTTCAGCAATCGCGAGGTTGTTAAACAGCATACATTTACTTCCATATAAAAAATCGGTTTAAAATCATCGGTTATTTCGCACTTTAAAATCGATAAACCAACATGTCCCCTCCTATACGTACTTATTAAAACACATAAGTTGGTATCACCTGATGATCTTGCGTCAACCAATCCGTCATCATTTAAGGTTAGACCCATCATCAGCTGTGTAGACGGGCCAATGGATAGAACAACCTGGTTTTTTAAGCCTAATACTTACCCAGTTGCTTAACGATATTCCAGATCACCTCACAAACACCCAAATGCTCCTAGAACGTCTACGTAACGCCTCTCCTAATAACGCGTACGTGATGGAGTCCTTCGACGTTACTGCGCTCTACACCAACGTATCGAATGACTCCGCAATGCAAGCCATCTTCGAACTTCTTGTTGAACATGAAGGAAGAATAAATATGCATGGCTTGTCCATCCAGCAGCTAATGGCTCTCCTAAAGGAGTGCCTAAATTGCTCGATTTTCAGATGGTCTGGGAAATATTTCGCGCTGATAAGGGGGTTGGATATGGGACAGCGACTGGCACCAACCCTTGCCATTGTGTTTATTTCTAAGATAGAGGCCCCTGTTCTCGATCTCCGGCCACTACTCTACTGCAGATATGTAGATGATTGTTTTGTCATCTTCTCTACGCAGGAGGAGATAGACAAATGCTTTGAATTATTGAACGAGCAGTCTGAGTACATTAAGTTCACCCGGGAGAAACCGAAAAAAAACTGGCTTCCGTTTTTAAACGTCCAAATAAACCTATCAAGTAGCGGTTACCTGACAAAGTGGCACCGAAAGCGAAGTAACAAAAACATCCTCGTTCACTTCCTTTCTTCCCACCCTTCACACACAAAGAGGACGATTGTGAGAAACATGTTTCGAACAGCCACCTCTGTGTGCACAACCGGGGAACTAAAGGAAGAATCGCGCGACTTGGCTCGGCAAATAGCCATCTCCAATGGCTACGAAATAGTAACCCCACGAGATAAGTTTAGAAGGAGAGCGATGCGCCCAAGCGAAACACTTGGCCAAAAGAAAGTCCCGTTTATGCTGCCCTTTATTAGCGATGAAGTAAGCGTAGCGATTAAACGATGCTTAAGAAGGGCAGGTCTAGAGGAATCGGTAGCGATAGTTGAAATACCACCAGTTACTCTACGTCGTCAGTTAGTTCGTAACCGCCTGTATGACCGTCTATGTGAAACAACAAATTGCGTAATTTGCCCTTACGGCAGGGACGGTGATTGCATGAGTTCAGGTACGATACACCTGATCTCTTGTAATAATTGCGGAAATGAATACACTGGCGAAACAGGGCAGACATTTGTGTATCCGTATAAAAGAACACCTAGATGGCAAACGAAAATTAAGACAAAGTACCCACTAGGCACGCATAGGATACAAAAGCATAGCGGAGACGATTTTGAAGTAAAAGTCAATATCCTTGCACAGGAGACTAAACACCAGCGCGAAAACTTCTTGAGGCTTTTTTAGATAAATGCCAAAAACCCTACAATGAATAGCAAGGATGAATGTCCAGAGGTCATACGCGACCTGACCCCCGTATGTTCGCATCAATTTCTGATGTGGGATGGTGCAGTCATCAACCTTATGCGACCATAATCAGCTGTTCTAATCTTCCTCATTGGAAGGCACGTAAAAAAAAGCGGTGAGTTTTTTTCGAGAAGCTGTTGACCATGTAATTACCACAGAGTTTTTCGTCTTTTTATAAGTGTCAATGAAGCGTTTGGCCTAGTAAATTGTATGTCAGTATAGCCTTCCAGGCTCTGAAGAAGGCGATACTGCCGAAACGTCAACTACTGTTGTATTGTATTGTTTTTCTATGGAAGTAAATGTATGCTGTTTAACAACCTCGCGATTGCTGAACAAGAAAACGACGCAATAAGTCCACAGTTATGAATTGATGGCGGCTTATCGAGGCTTGAAAGATAGAAGCCCATTAAGAACCCATAAACATTAACATGAGCGCATTTCGACAACCTAACGAGAACGTGAAACAGCAACTTCAAATTCTTAGGGAGAGGATCAGCTACGCGAACGAATGAAGGAAATGACAAGTATATCGAGTCCATCCAGGTATAAAAAATGTCTACACAATATTGATGTAGAACAATTGGTAAAATAACCAAGAACAAGAAAGAAGAAACGACTATTCAATTCGGGAGTTCGATCTCCTTCATAAAATGAGAAATGAGAGAAAATATAGAGAGTATAAAGGCAATGTTGATTTCACGTTATAAAGAAAATTTGCACTTTTTGTTGCTTATGAAAAGAACATCATCGTTGGCAGGCGAAGATCTGTGGACTCGAATTCCTTGAATTCTTTGTTGAAATCAAACAACTCTGTTGAAACTAAGTATTGCTAATGACGTCATGCTTCAAATTAACTTCCTAATGCCATAAATCCAGTGATCCAGTGGAGTCAAGAGTTAAGGCAATTATGATCTTCTCAAGCATTTTAACAAACTGAATGCAGCAGTTGCTAAATGAAAATGATGTAGTTCACCAGGAAGAAAAAATGACGAAACGTTTGAAAACCATGGCGAAAGTATCCTGTTCTACGTTCAATGCGGATAGATTCAGAATAGACTTAGGAGTTCTACGTCAAACTGAACGATCGTCTTAGTGATTTGAAAACTATTGGACGATTAAAGAACAGCTGTCACTGCTCTAAGAATGACGCATGAATCAAGCATAACTGATTTGTGAGCTCGAAATATTGTTAGCTGCTTGGAAAGGCATGAAATAGCCAGACATACTCTTTACAATACACTATATTACTCACATAAGCCCAAAGATAGTGCAATGGCCGTGCAAACTCATAGTTTCAGAAGCTGACATTCCTTTAACCTCCGTATGACTAATCAACATCTCTTCTTTCACGGATGTGCTAACACTAAGTTGATAAAAAACTTCATTCGGCTAATGTCTTGGCACCTTAGCTTTCTTCGGAGTAGGACTGAACCGAGTCGATTGTCCACGTTCTTCATTCTTCCGATGTGGATCTTCGTGATCGCATTGAGGCGAACCCAGTGCAGAACTGCCCGAATGAATAATCTCACTCGGTATTGCTTCTTTTTGTATCCTTTTAATCGGCAGTCCTCTTTAACGTCTTTTTGTCAACACTAGGTTAGCTTATCATTGAAAGAGTACATGTTGATTAGTCATTCCGAGGTTAAAAAGAAAGTCGGTTTTTGAAATATTATGCTACATGCCAGCAGCTGATATTGGTACCGACTCTTGGAGGATAGGTTGTATGGAGAAAACAAGTTATTACCACCACAGAGTCGATACCAATGACAACCGGCCTGTAAAAAAAAGCGTTGCCTAGTGATGTTACTTCATTCGAGCGGTGCTCCGCTGGATTCGAATCCATGCAGTCATGAAGTAGTTACTTTATAATTTACTGCCTACTCTTTTAATACCAGGAGAGGGGGTGAAATATACCCACAACTGTGCTGAGATATCTGCAAACTCCGGACCGCAGGTGTCTACGATATGGATTGAACTCGGTATTAGCCTTACCAGGGGCTAACGCGTTTACCACCACAACAATCGTCTCTCGTTTCGCATTTCTCTCAGCCGTGTTTTATAGGTGCTATACGCAATCACCCGTTAATGGGATTGACCTGGGAAACACAAATCGGCAGTAAACCCAGTTTAGCTGAATCAAGATCAAAGCCGACTTGTGCTCCCATGTCAATCCCGCTGACGGGTGAGTGCCGATAGCACCTATAAAACACGGATGAGAGGAAGGCGAAACGAAGGATGCGCATGGTGTCATCGTCAATGCGTTAGCTCTAGGATAAGGATAACAGCGAATTCCATCCCTCAGCGTAGACATCTGCGGTCCAGAGTTTTCCACATATCTCAGCACCATTGTGGGCAATCACGAAGACCCGCATCGGAAGAACGAAGAACTATGAACAATCGAATCGGATCAATCCGGCTCCGAAAAAAGCGAAGGGGGCCGAATGAAGTTTTTTTTATCACTCTCGTGTTAGCTTAATAATGAAAGAATACGTGCATGGTTGTCGCTTCGAGCACATGCAAACTATTCCTTCACATGAAAACCAATTCTTTCGTGGTCGTCGAATCGAACCAAACTTGCCTAGGAGGACAAGAAACACTGATCTGATACATCGGTAGGCCACCGAAGTTATTGTACAGGCAAATCACTTCTATGATGCTAGGAGTGCAATAGAGACAGGCGAATCACTTCTGTGATGGCGGGAATAGAGTAGAGTACATGACACATGCCTTAGTGATTGATCGATGCCAAACGCTGTTTCAAAGCTCTACACCCCATCGTTTATCAATACCAGCCAATGACTAGTTATTATCTTAGCTCATTACCCAGAGTTCTTCATGAACACTGTGGATACTGTGATATGAAAGCATAGAAATAAAAAACAGTACACATGCTGCAAGTTATTTCATTACTAGACGTCTTACATTTGCCATTACGTTGACGAAAAAAATTGTGGCCAGCATGGAGTGCAGATGTATACCATTTTAAAATCTATTTCTTGTTCAGTAATTTGCCATATAGCACTTTTTTCTAAGAAGAACACAGCCTAGAACGATTTTAGCCGGATTTAAATGATGCCTCAAAGTTCAAAAAATCTTATTGTTTTGCTTCGTGTGTTCCAGCTTGTATGATCTCAACTCGAAATGTCATAGAAGTTGGCCTAAAGGAGGGCTTCCGGAGGCCAAGTACGCAGATTGTTTGAAGGATTTTTTACCTGAGATAGGAGTGCTCATGGTGGAGAAGATCTGGAAGAATATTTGCAGTGATCGAAGCTGCTCCTCAAAAATCGCTTGAGCAGCTGTAAGAGAACAGAATACCCACGATTCAATAACATTTAGCAGTTCGGAAGACATCGGAAAGGTGAAAATATTTAGCAGATTGGTGCTGCACGGTTTGAACGAATGAAAGCCAAATGGTTGTCACGATGCTAATTTAAAATTTGGATAACTAGGACTATGAGACCCACGCTAAATCGCCTTAATCGCTTCGTACTTCGTCTTCTGCCGATTACTTATCCACTTCAGAATTTTGGTGACTAATTTTTGAGAAAATCTTCAACAACTAGGCTGCTGTCCCAAAAAATTGCCGCCTTCGAAGGGTCAACATAAATAAACTTGCTAAACTATGAGGAATGCGCTACGCGTCCGACTCCATTCGCAGCATCGTAGGGCTCTTTGAATGCATATTTGGGCCGTAGAACGACATAGCCATGTATGTCTTTATCCTTCCGGACAGGTTTCTTATTAGTTTCTCAACCACGCAGGGATGGAGGGTTTCGTTCGGCCTGGGTGAGACGTCGAACCAACAACCATGTGTATTTTGCAAGGCACCTCTAAGCACTGCACTATCCGCACGTGATTTATTGACAAAAATGTCTAGACCGAAACTGCTGCCCAAAAAAATGCCCACTGCTTTTACAGTGGCTCAATAGGTCTCTGAGAGAGCGGTATTAGAAAAGAGAAGAAAAAAGGAAAGTCACTAGCAATGAAAAACAGTGTTGAGTGTTGAATTGAACACGATCCAAATGATTGGTTGACATGTAGAAAACTGGTATAATAGTACAAATCGGTGCATATCATTATGTTTCATCGTTCACTCACTCTTTTCGCGTCACATGACTTGGCATGAATATGAATGGATATTCTCCTATTGATGAAACAGAGCTCATTTCCGATAGTTCAATGGGAAAAGTGGGAAAGAAGATGATGAGGACGGATGACGGATAATGAAGAAACACATCCTAGCAACGAAGAAGCCAGTGAATTCCTATAAAAGTCAGAGAGCAAGTCACACCATTAAGTGAAGTTAAAACACCAAAATCGACTTTGAATGGAGGAACGGATGAAGAAAGTGTCCAGTGTGACTAGAAACACCATAAGAGTTGTTCTTTTATTTTGCGGTACTTCACGGTTTTGTGTAAAAGCCTTATGCTAAACATCACCTTAAGTTCTTCGTTCTTCTACAGCACGGCGTAAAATAAAGAGTTTCAGATAGTGGAATTTGTCACGACTGTTTGGTATAGGGACTGTAGAATCCGTTAAGTGAAAGGGAACAGTAATGGTTTCGCGGGCTTTTAGAGTCAGTGAATCCATTATAATTAATTTCCTTAACAAACCAGCAACATCTTTTTTAAAAACCATGCTGCGAAAAACAGACAAAATAAGAACAATATCAAGTTTATGGCGATGTGGCGTTCCTTGGCGGATTGGCGGCTGGTGGCACTGGTAGATAGAAAACTAGCTGAGAGAAACGTACAGCAGGGCCTCCATGGCGCAGTGTGTAATGTGCGAGCCCCCGGAAAGGGAGATCGTGGTTCAATCTGGTCCGAGGTCCAGGTTTTGCGAATACCTCAGTATCGCTGTGGGTGATACCAAGCTTAGTCAGAATGCACTGTATAAAATTATATGCCACTAAAACGCATGCAAAAAGATAACCAGCAGTGTGAAAAAAATGACAAATTAAACATTAAAAACTGTCCTTGATGAGCTCAGACGAATTTATGCCATGTTCTCCACTTTTTTCAAGAAGATTTTCAAACATTTTAAGCCTTTATCACTGGTTGTCCTAGGTAGGCGATATAGCACTAGTCTTACTCATTCTCCTTGGACAACAGAAAAAATATTTATAGCTTCTTGAGACGCTTAAAGTTTACAATCTGAGTTTCCATTGATATTACAGAACGCTGACCGAATAAATCCATGTAGAGATATGTTCTCTTTCAAGCACTGAAGAAGACGAGGCGGATAAGCGTTAAACATTGAGAAAGGAGAAGAGAGTATTTGAAGCCTCATATCAGCTGCTTATCGAGGAAAATTTGTTAAAAACAAATAGTTTCCTGATTAGTGTACCTCTAACGAAACCCGAATGCTGAGAACAAGGCACCCTGAATGACGGAATGTTGACGAAACAACAGAAATGAGTCGACCGAAAAACTGAACACTGCTGGTTCAGCCAATCGAACGAACATTCAATGTAGACAGCACCATACGTGGAGATGACATTTATGTATTACACAGGTTCTTTACACTGTGATTTGTTATGGAAAGAAAAACAACAATGTTCACGGTGTTCATCAACGTTATAGAAATATCCAGTAGGATTTAAGTCCCACTAAAGGGATGAAATTCAGTTCCGTCTATATGTCGACTTTTGAGTGCAAACAGATGGAAAATGTCAGTGTTCCATTCGCTGATAATAAATCAACAATGAGTTCACTTGTTGCACCCATGGGACTTGGTTCGGTTGGCTGACGAGTTTGGCAGAGGAGTGGGAACACGTCTGAGTGGCGTTCGTGTTATAGTAGTGTTAGAACCAGTTATAACGAAAAAAACTGAACGATATAAAAATTCTCACAGTCCCACTCGCAACATCACGGTTCTGAGGAAGGCGAAATCGCCGAAACGTCAGCCATCGACCAACAAGAAGAACAGCAACAACAACAATAACGACAACGAAGACCTATACCAACCTCGCATCTGCTAAAGAAGACCAGTTTATAAGATCGTATAAATAAAGATATAAAAATTGTTGGCTAGCTCCATAAAAAATCCAAACACACGATATGACATGACGAGATGGAATGACGAATAAGTGAAATGAAAGCTAAAATATTTTTTTTGCACGAGGTCCTCCTTCACATCTACTATGCGGATCCCAGCGCACTTCTCACATTCCCTTCGTTTCTCACATTCATCATCCACGAAGGCCTTACAACTTTCTACGTGTGGTAACTTCACGGATGGATGTTTAACGATTCTTGTTCCATCTTGAATGTCGTTGAATGCTGGTCGGGTCGATTCTCACTGGAGTCCTGAGATAGCCGGAGTAGAGTGTTCCCTCTTGGATTGCAGAGAATGAACTTTTTCGCAGACAAGTTCGATAACAATTCCTGACTCCAGAAGAATGAGAGGACTGGTGAGCCCTGGGCAAGATCGCACCAGCACCGTGCTCCTGATGAACAGCATCGCTACCACCGTGTTACCCGTTTTCCAAGTCGAAATATAACATCCAGTAACTTAAAAGTCTTTTTGTATTTTGGATAACAGCAGCAGGAACGAACAGAGAAGAATAAAAGACAAAACAAGAACGATGACAACAGAATGCGATGAATGGAACTCAGTGCAAAGAGAATGAAAACGAAGGAAAAAATAACGAACGACATCAGTTTGTGTAAACAACGAATACACAAACTGAACAAACTTGTCTGTGCTGTCGTTATATTTTTTCTACTAATTCCTTTGTAGATCAATTACTAGGACAAAGGAAAGGAATACATCCGAACTTGTTGAAATGGAAGAATCACAAATGCCTGCTCGCATTAAAATCAGACGAATTGGTTCATCTCTCATCTGGCGTTCTCACCAATGAATGTCATCTCACCGACATCGATATCGATCTCATTCGATTGTGTTCTTTACTTTTCAGGACAAGAAAGCACACTGTATTCTTGCTGACACGTTCTAAGCAAGAAAAGAAGCAAGACAAAGGCGAGAACGACATGAATCAAAACGACAGTAACGCAGTTATTATACCTCGGTACTGCCTAGTACATCATAAGAAGTACTGCCGGTTCTGTCGTTTTGTCGTGAACCATTCGAGCAACCTAAAAAATTTTCACTATTACCATTAATATCGTTACTATTGAAGTTAGGGAAAAAAGTTGTTAACACATCTGCAACCATGTGGGCTTTTTTGAGTTACAGTTGTTGGTAAGAAAATTATATGAAAGGATTCACGAACCACTGTCTATGAAATCGATACTCTAGGATATATATGACTCTCACAAAAGGACAAATAAATGATAAAGCTCTCGGCGTTGATCAATCCCTGAGGGATGCGACATGCATTCGACTTCATCAAGCATCGCTGGAGGTGACTGAATGCATATCTGGCTTTTCACAATGACTTGCGGTTGCCTACCGATGTATCGAGCCAGTGCTGCTATCCTCCCGTACAAGTCTTGCACCAGTTTGCCGAGCCCGGAGGGATGGAGGGCTTGGTGAGCCTGGGTGTGGAGATCGATCCTATGTGTGTGTCGCAAGGCGCCTCCGACCACTGCGCCACACGTGCCCTTTTCGACAATATGATACACTGAATACGGAAACAAAAAAACGGAACATCTTACGAAAAACGCACATATATTTAGAGTCGCTTGTTCACCAGCGGGTAGATAGTCTTCGGTGTTATCCATTCAGAAAAATCCTTCAGAGAAAAACGAGCATTGCTGCTTCAGAAGTACCAGGTCTCACAGTGCAAATGAGCACTCTCTGTAAGAAGAAAGTGAAAAGTACGTAGAAAAAAACTTAGTTCAACAAAAAACACGACATATAGGTAAACTTGTTCGGTGAAGGTAAACAAAGACGATGATTAACAGTAGGTAGAACGGCATCACCACGATGCTCAAATGTCTAAACTGTGCTCGGTCTTTATTTCTTGCAAAGAGAACAAGAAAAAGCAAAGAAGTAAGAATGGACTACAGGTATGACTGCCTCGTAATCGCGCGTGATATCGTATAGTATTGAAAACTGATATTTTAATGTGAGAGACACATTACGCTTCCATGTGAACTCTGTGCGGTCGGTCTCCACGTGAGTCAGTGGAAGACTCCCTGAAAGCGGTGAATGTGCGAAGAAGTTTTGTTTTCAATGCGATTGAAATCTTGGTTTAGCAGTCACTTTTTTCTTCACTGCCTATTCCTTTTCATCGCAGGGTATAATGTGAACGGTATTAACTATAATAACCACTATGATGCCGAAATTGCCGAGATATTTGCAAAAATCCGGACCGCAGATCAATGCCGTTGACGGGTGATTGCTTATAGCAATTATAAGTTAAAATGCGACTAGGAGAAAAGCGAGGCGAAAGACTCGCATGGTGTTGTGGTGAACGCGCTAGTCCCCAGAAAAGGCAACAGCGAGTTCGATCCCCACCGCAGACACTTGTAGTCTGGAGTTTTGCAAAGATCTCAGTATCATTGTAGTTATACTTCTTGGTTTAGTATTTTGTCAGTTTGGTCACGAAGGTGTTCAGCTGGGTAGATTGCAGTCAACTGGACTTTTCCAGATTCTTAAGAAGGCGAAATCCGCCGAAACATCAGCTTGTCTGCCAATAAAGAATTTGGTAACAACTTCGTATTTGCTCATCAAGAAAACAGTGAAAATCAAATGTCTGCGTACTGAATTACAATAGATGGAAAGACGCAAGAAGAAGCAATTCACATTCAGACGTCATAGGATTGAGACGAAATGGAAAAAAGAAATGCGGAGAAAAAAAATGCGGAAAAAATGTGGAAAAAAGGATTTTCTAGGGAAAAAAAACTGGAAAAAATGAAAAAATTAGCGGACGTTTGCAACTAAAATGAAGATGTCTTCTTCTCATTAAAAGAAAATTTCTCCTCAGCTCCAACAACAGTTCATTTCGACACGGGTCAAGTACCCACCGTATCCTTCTTTATGACAAGTTTGGTGGAATATCAAACAGAACAGCCTTCCGTCATACGAAAAGCTGATCCGTGTTAGCACTGTGCACCTTAATTGTATTCTGCACCTGTTCAGGAATACAGAACCTACTTGATCAACACACGACGCACGAGATTCATTGTGTGAAATGCATACTCGGTTAGTGGGGACAAAGTGGACGAAGTTCATTATGCTGTATGCACTTCCAGCCTAGTGGTTTTTTTCCTAACGTATGAGGCTTTTTTGCTGGGCTTTGTTTAGTTAATCTACAATGTAATTCAATTCAACACCATCCTCAGTAAATCCCAAGACCGACTTCCTCTTAACCTCGGCATTGGTCAAAAGTTCACTGTTTTCTTTGATCAGAATACCAAGAAAATGAATAGATTGCTTATCAAGGAAAACAATGAATTTTTTTATCTTATTTGACCCGTCTTCACGTCTACTTTGCGGATCCTAGCACTTCCCACATTCAATTCGTTTCCTCGCATCTATTCTGCACGAAGATCTTCTAACTTTATGTGTGGCTTCGGCTGCTCCTCGAGGTTTTTTCATTTTTATCTTGAATATCGTAGAATGCTGGTTGAGCAATTCTCCCTAGGGTCCCGAGAAAGCCGGGTATTGAACGTTTCCAATTGGATTGCAGAGAGTGATTTTTTTTCCCAGACAAGTCCGATAGCAATTTCCCGGCCCAGGAGGGATGAGAGGCTTGGTTGGTCCGGAGTGCAATCGAATTAGCACCATGCTCGTTACGACGGGCATCACTACCACTGTGCTATCCGCCCGCTTAAATAAAACAACGAATTATTTTTTAGTAATTTCAGCACATGAAAATCTGTGCATGGAAGAAATAAAGTCATAGTTTTAGGAATGATTATCACAAAGGACACATAAGAAGATTTTAACTGAAAAGCATAAGTTTTACGAAAGACCATTCGAAAGAACACATAGAGCGAAGAAAAAAACAACTGCGTACACTGATCATTCACTCGTCACTGAAGGGTTCACGAATGATCGCTATCATCATCTACAGAGATCTTTGGTCAGGAATGTAAGAGATGGTGGTTAAGGAAAAAATCGATGTCTATCGGCAGTGGTAAATACTTCGAATGTGATGGCGACTAACTATTAAAAACACTTTGAGAGAGAGAGAGATGGAATTGCACAACTGTCACTAAAAAGAATGCCGGAATGATTGACTGACTAGACTGACTCTCATGCTTGTGTCGACAAGGATCACTACAACGCAGTAACCTAATGTGGAGACATTAACGGATGGAACGGGAACGAAAAAGCTGGGGATTAGGAATGAAATAAGGGATTGTCGAAATAAGTAAGAACGTATGAAAAACGATAAGGGATGCACCGAACAAAAGAGAGACAGTGTAGGAGGACGAAGAAGAGGGATTGTGAGAATGAATGAGAGCGGCGCTAGTGAAAATAGAAAGTTGCCGAACAAACACAGACTGAGGTAAATGAATGGCTGTAAGGACCGGTTTGAAAAATGAGTGACAATCATGTGTCAGCCAGTCTTCTTAGTCTTCGTATCGCCTTATCTTTTTTTGTATAGAGAAGAATCATCGATAACAAACCGAATTAGAAGTGCATATCACCAATACGTTACGACAATCGTACAGTGGTCTTATATTCTCTGTGGACAATCTACCATACAGGAAACAAAGTTAGCTTCTTAACATAAGTGATGTAAGTAAACTGCAGTAATATCAGAATACTTCAGAACAAAAAATCTACATCCATAAGAACTCATGATCACGATGAAATGACACGACGAACAAAATTGTCCTGTTTTCCCCCTGTCAGAACTTGGCCCATCACCGAACTATCGGAAAATTTCTCTTCCAGAGACAAAATTACTGAGAGTTCACACTCTGGTGTTTCCAATTTTCTAGTGCTTCCAAGTGAACTTTTAGATTTCCGGGACTTCGTGTGTTCACAGTTCACATTAACTGCCTTTTCTCTCACAGGTGGGTATTCACTGTTCTCCTAGCCATATATGAGAGGACTCTTCTTAAAACTATTAGATGACTACTGCTTTCATGCTCTTCATAACATCACGACTCTCTGGGAAACTGAACAACTATGGTAGGGAAGGGCCACAAGCACCAAAAAGAGGCGGAATGAGGCAAAGCAACCAACAAGCGATACCCTCTGACATTTAGTGCAAGACTCCTTCGCGACGGATAGAGCACTCAGTCACTGACTTGTCCGTCGCTCAACCACCACAAATCATTCAAAAATTATAGTCAACATCAAAGAAGTAGACTGATAACAAATTCTGTGAATTATCCAAACCCGAAACTTTGCAAAAAAAAACCTGCGAAACACTTATATGAAGTTATCATAATCCGTCAGTTTTCCCTTAATTTCTTTCAATTTTTAGACGACACTAGTAAGCAGTCACTGAGGACTCTTCAGACATTGGAGTCACCACAATCAAAATACTAAGGCGAAGTTTTTTGAAACCCTTTGAAATTGTCCAAGATAAAGGTCTGCATAAGGGTTATGGAATCGTTGAAACCTATTTTTTCGGACGACCCAATGTCACATAACGTTGCTCGGATCGAAGCCCTTGTTGCACTAGATTCATTTCCACGAAAGTCTTCGAACTTTTTGCGTGTGGGTGCAGCTGCCATTTGAGGAATTTTAGTCTTCCGAATATCAGTGAATGCTGCTCGAGTCAATAGTCTCTGGAATCCTGAAACATCCGTGCTACGACGTTCCCAGATCTTCATGACATTCAGTCGCAAGATTTTGTTGATTACATGGAACGTGAAAACTATTGAATACAAAGCAGAGATTAAAAAATGTAGTGATTTCTGATGGCACTGGCCGATAGGAACTAGAGGCAAACCGGAGGACCCGCATGGTGTGGTGGTGAACGCGTTAGCCCACGGAGAGGATAATAGCGCGTTCGTTCCCCACCGCAGACACCTGAGGTCCGCAGTTTTGCAAATATCTCAGCATCATTGTGCTTAAAAAGGCAGCACTATCGTTATTCGGTGCTAAGTCGAACATCATTCAAATCTGCTTCATTGAAATTTGACCCATTCTTTCAAGAAAGCCGTAATACACTAAATATCAACTTAATATGAAACCACTTTCGAGTCTCTCGATCGGTAATAAATTAGCATTTATTGAGTTCGATTTGTACATAGCCTTCCATATTCAGAGAGTTACAAATTCGCTCCAGTCACAGGAATCAATGCTGTTCTTGACGAATCCGAGTAACACGGCAGCAAGCTTCCCTCCCATCCATGAAAGTCGGACTGCCTGTAGGTAAGACCTGGGAGCGCACTCTAGCACTGCAACTTCAGGATTCCAGGCTAAAGTCACCCTGCACAACCAGCATTCAACATGTCATTTAGAAGAGATGACAAATCCTTGACAAAGTCACAGCTGAATCCACACCCGAACCAGACGACCTCTAGGCATGACGCGTGGAAGATATTCTGATAGAGTTACGATGGTTTCAATCGTAGCAATGAAGATTTGCACCAGTAAAGCCAGTAAACTGCAAAAAATATACATGTTCACTGGCTTTTTCTTCGTATACATAAGGGAATATGCACTGATTTCAGTGAGCCATTTTGAAGGAGAAAGTCCTGTTATTCGGGACTACACATGATGATGGGCCATCAAAGTATCTAAGTAAGTATATTTCTATATAAGCATTCAGGAACATCAAACTTTCGACATGGCGTGGGATTCAGTAAGTAATTCTGAATTCAAGCGATCGATCTTGTCATGTTAGAGTTCCGACTTGCCACAGATATAGGATTTGTGGAATCAGCGTTGTATGTTGACACGTTATTTTAGCTTAACATGGGCTAGTTATCGATTTATTGCGAAAAAAAACCCTGCAACAAGGGGATATGAGCGGTGTTCCACTCTACAAGATCCGAACTGGCACCACTACGAAGAACCGCACCACGAGTTACGATCGGCTGTGGACAAACAACTCTCGGGTATAAAAAATTCACAATAAAAAAGGCAATTTCAATGATGATGAGATATTTGCAAAACTCCGGAACGCAGGTGTATGCGGTGGGGAACGAACGCGCTATTGTCCTTTCCGGGGAGTAACGCGTTCACCACCACACCATGCGGGTCCTTCATTTCGCCTGTCTCTCAGCTAGTTCTATCGATCTTTTGCCATCAGCAATCACCCGTCAACGGGATTGATCTGGAGAGCCCAAATCAGTATTGAATCCAGTTAAACAGAGTTTTGCAAATATCTCAGCATCACTGAAGTTATATTTTTTCAATATACCGTGCCGTTAAAAAAGAGTAGGCAGTAAATAATAAATTAAAAAAAGGTAATAATTGTTGTCATTGAACCATCTGAATTCCAACAGCTATATTTATAGGAAGGAAAAAACATGCATCAGTCATCATAACGCATTCGGTGTCTAACGAAGCGAATCTTGGATTCGTCACAAACAAATCTCTGCTTGTCATCACTCTCAGAAAGAGAGTTAAGCGATTTCATACCAAGGAGATGATTATTGTAGAAGAAAACGTAACAATGGAATGTAGGCGCATGAAAGAGTAGATCTTCAGAAGAAGAAGAAATCACTTTCGTAAAGTGATTAGCTTACCATAATGCTCTTGTTGTAATTATAAACTACGAAGAGGAGGTGATGAAGAGAAAGGTACAAGAAAGGACTGTGAGAACGTATACTCTCGCTTTTAGCCAAATGGGTTTATTGAAGCGAGTACGGACAATGTCATATATTAGTTGTTAGTGGCTAAAATTTACTTGATACTTGAACGACCCGTCCTCACTAGTTGTGCGGGCCCCAGCATAATCACCATTTTTCAGAGATATTTGCTGGTTAAGCCATTGTGGTTCTCTGGAATCCCGAGGACAGCCTGGCCAAAGCCTGCACCAGGTCGTCACCACGACAGGCCGTCGCAGCCCTTGTGGATCGTTGGGTTTACCACCATGCGACTTTGATACCAAGACGGTGGTGAATCCTGATATTGGTTTACTCTTAGCTAGGCTTCCTGATGGAAACGCCGGACTCCTTCTCAGCTTGGGATCCCCTGCCGAGAGGATGAATCCCCCCAGCTGTACATCGCAGTCCGACACCCAGGAACACCTCCCAGCCACGATGAGGCGGTAAACCGTTGGGAGGCAGTGGCTAAAAGGCTATAGCATATACTATTTCTATTGAAGAACAATCACTTTTGAGTCTTTTTTATGAACCAAAAAATTCGACTGCTCAGCAATCTTCACATAGTTCCTAGGATCGACTTTCTATTAACCTTGGCATTGGGATAAGTATGCGTCGTTTTCTTGTTCAGCAATCGCGAGGTTGTTATAGAGCATACATTTGCTTCCATAGAAAAACACAATACAATACAACAGTAGCTGACATTTCGGCAGTATCGCCTTCTTCAGAGCCTGGAAGGATATACTGATATACATACAATTCATTAGGCCAAACGTTCAATAACACTTACAAAAAGACGAAAAACTCAATGGCATTCACATGATCAACAGCTTCTCGAGAAACCCACCGATTTTTTCGTGACTTCCAATGAGGAAGATTCAAACAGTTGGTTATCGTAGCATATGGTTGATGACTGCACCATCCCACATCAGAAATTGATGTGAACATACGGGGTTTTGGTTTTTTTTCGACTACTTTAGCAATCTTCACATATCGTTTGTGCATGAGTCGATTCCATTTTACATCTTCAAGGGCTTTCCAGTAAGATATCAATTTTATTTTATTACTGTTGTTGATCAGCAAATACGAGTTTGTAATTATAGAGTTCCTCCAAACAGTTTTCCGCCTCATGGTGGCTTGGAAATATTCCTAGGTGTCGAGGTGTGATGTAAAGCGGGAAGATTAATCACCCCAGCAGGGCCTCCCAAGCTGAGAAGGGGTCCGGCACTTCTATCAGGAAGCCCAGCTAAGAGCAAACCAATACAGGATCCATCACCATCCTGATATCAAATTAGTCGCATGGTGGCAAATCTTCTGATCCACAAGGGTGACGACAATGATGATCTGGGATAGATAGTGGCTAGGCTGATCTCGGGATTCCAGGGAACCACAATGGCTAAACCAGCAAAGCTCCAAGAAAGTGGAAATCATGCTGGAGCCCACAGAACCAGCTAAGACGGACTATCCAAGTATCCAAGAATCTAAGTATTATAGTATTTATTAATACACAGCAGATGACGGAGTTTCGGACACTAATTTGCCCTGACGGAAGAGACAGTGACCTCATGAGCTCAAATACGGTGTACTTAATTTCTTATAAAGCATGTGGAGGCAAATATGTTGGCGCTACGTCCGCGTAAAAGGAACATCTAGTCAGTAAATTTAAACTTAAACCAAGTACTCCACAATGCAATGGGACGCAGGGACATAACGGAGAAGATTTTGAAGTAGAAGTCATAATCTTGGCACAGGAATCGAAAACTTCAGAGCGTAAAAGTCTTGAAGCGTTCTGCATAAGCTACAAAGATCCAGAAATGAACCGCAAAAAGGAGTGCGTTGCTATTACGTGTGATCTCGCGCCATATCCCAGATCGATTTTTTTGACTTGGGCCACCAAATTCCTCATCCATGCTGGACTCCGTGAGGCTAGTCTCCAGCAATCGCCGAAGAATTTAGGAATAGCGAAACTGTGAGTATTAATAAAAAAGATGCTCATTGTCCGATTCATTACTAATGTATTGTTTTGTATGCAGAGGTTGTGATAGTGCTTCTGGCTGAGTGGGTACCGTGTCAATCTTACTCGTTCAGGCTCTGGAAGCGATAGAGCCGAAAGGTCAGCTACCACTTATTAATAAATACTATAATAACAACATAAAACGCGTGTAGCGCAGTAGTTGGAGGCACACTGCAATACAGATTGGATCGATCCCGGTGCCCCGAGACCATCAAGACCTCTACCGTTTGAAAGGATAACAGCATTTACATCGGTAGGCCACCGCGACTCATTGTAAGGGCCAGATACGCATTCAGTCACCTCCAGCGATGCTTAATGAGGTCGAATGCATGGCCGAATCCCTCATGGATCTACGCCGAGAGCTTTATCCTTTATTTATAGTAACAACCACATATTTGTTCATCAAGAAAAACAGTGAACTAGTGATCAATGGCGAGATTAAGAGAAAGTCGGTCACGGGAATTTTGTTTTATATTTCAATATTTATTTGGACGCCTAATTGCTTACTTGTAGTAGGAAGCTTAATCGCCCCGATGTTTGACGTATAAGACCGGAGTTTAAAAATCAATACTTCAGCGTTATTTTCAGGGCAATTTTGTCGCCCAAAAGAAAAAAGATGCGAAAAGCACGCGTATTAGGAAAAGAAAGAGTACTACGAAGATAAATAGTTTCCAAGTTTAGTCAGCAGATGATCGATTTCACAGGTATTTCGTAGAAAGCAAGAACAAAAAAGCGCTAAAGCGTTAGAACTTGATCTATCCTGAAAGGACACGCCATGCATTCGCCTCCATTCGCAGCGTCGTAAAGGTGATTATATACACATATGGCCTATACAATGAAATATGTTGGCTTAGTGACGCATCAGCTCAGTGTTTTTATCCTCCTAGACAACGGTACCAATTTGCCGAGCGTAGAGTGATGGAAGGCTTGATGAGCTTTGAGCAATGGTCGAACCGAGGAATGGTCTATTGCGTATTTCAGGGCATGTCTAACCAGTGCGCTACACCCATCCATAGAGAACAAGCGATCAATGAAATCCTCGTTTTGTAACGTTTGCAAGAAATTTTAAATCAATACTTTTATCCAATTATAATTAAACATTTCCTGCTATCATAACACCTCTCCACTTGGTGAAATTTTACGGTGTCATTTCAGCGTAAGTACGGTCACAAATTCGACTCACACTAAGTCGAACGAAACCCTCCACCTAACTGTTGTCAGAGGTTCGGAGAGCTCGAAAATCCGTAAGCCAAGGCGGAAACACCGTTTTGCTCAGTGGCTACCCACAAGGCAAACCGCATGGAACAGACTGCTAGCGCACACCACTGGCCATGGCAATGACGGTGTACTTAATAGTGAGCACGTTGATGTACATGATGCTTATTTTCCACTTTCATATCAGTTAGGAGCCTGACAGAAACATATAAATTCGACATTTTAAACCTGGTTCTTTAATTACATAGGAGGATTCCTCGATGATCATTTATCATCAAGTCTTGTAGCGTGAGCACAGCCGTTTCTACAGCTCGTTCGCTCTCTTCATGTACTTTTCTTACCGTCAATATTGGTTTACTCTGTAAGCTGGACATTATTTGATATCCTGGAACCTGTTCTAATGCATTTCTCAATGTGGTCGTAAAAATAGTAGATAAGATCAAATCAGTAGTTCAGTTGCATGATGTCTAAGGTATAGTCAACGATCAGCTTCTTTGATGTTTCATTCCCATTTTCCTGGAGCTGAGAATCTTATTTCGCAGTGTTGCACAAATACCTCAATTCCCTTATAACTTTCGCTTATTAAATTCTTAGTAGTACTGGAAGCCTTAGAGTTCTACCGTTTCCTAACTCTCATCCAACCCGATGACAAATATGGTATATCCAAAGAATCTCACTTGCGTTTTTGTAATCCAGATTCCTACACAATTATTCGTTAACTATTCGGGTACTTTTGAATCCTATGACGAATGACGACGCGTGTAACGGAGTGGTTAGAGGTACCCTGCAATACACATGGTCGCTGGTTCGATCACGCGCCGGGTACCCACTAAAACTTCCATCGCTTTGAGGTAGGAAAATTGCTAGCAAACTTCTTAAGAGGACAACAGCACTGACCTAATACATCAGTACGCAACCGTGAGTTATTTTATAGGCCAGATTTGTATAAGATCTGTTTTAATGGTACTTGATGAAGTCGAATGCGTGCGCATTCCTCAGTGATTGATCAACACCGAGAGCTTTTAGCTTATACGGCGAATGAGAAAAGGATAAGCACACAAAGAAGTTCACGAATCAACAGAAAACCGCGGCCAACATCCATGGGAAAGCTATAAAAAGTCGCCACTTCGATTTAACGATTCGTTATTTTTAAGATAGCATAATGAAAACTGCACTGAAATCTCTACACCATCTGAATGAAAATAAAGTTAGCCAAGCATAACAAAGAAGGAACATCTGGAAAAGTGCTCGGGGAGCGGCCCATTAGGATCGGATGAGAATAAAAGAGCGTTAGAGTATAGGAATCTATGAATCAGAACGGGGAAAACGTTCCTTCGTCCCTACAATGGGACCGGAGAAGATCTTGAAAATGCAACGTTCTTTATGGCTCAGCTGGAAAGTTTCAATCGGTCCCATTTCCTCTTTGATACTGAGATAGTGGAGTGATACATTCCCTATCTCAATGCTTCCCTTCATCAGCACTACAACGAGAGAACTTTTAAAAAAAATTACCTACTTTCTATTGATTAGTTGCCTTTTTTATTGCAATGAGGTTCGTTGTAGCTTAAGCGGGCGGATAGCAAAGTGAATATCATCACTAACTGCCTAGTCAAAGCCAACTGAGTCACAAATTGAGCCAATCTTCATGCTTCAGTTTCTCTGCCGATAATAAACTTGAAAAAAGCAAAATAAAGCGGTTTCGAAACCTTTTTTATAAGAAAGAACATAGTAAGGGACAAATTCCATCGTGGAACGAGAAGATTTTTGATCTTATTCAGCATTACCCAATTTTGAGGTTATCACTGCTGAGTCATCAATTCAGAGTAAAAGTGTATATCCAACTATATAAAGTAGAAAATCAATATATGCACATATCTAACTTTATCAAACTGACAATGTTACAAATGACATCAATACGATAGCTATGGAGAGAATTATTCATGTAGAAGAAGAGGGCGTAAATGGCTTTGGTGAATGTGAGTGACTCAGCACCTTACATACAGCAGTCTCGTTCCGCCAAAGTTCGTCACTATGCACATACCATTTGCCGACGATGCGTCAACACACACACTTAGGCGATGGCGTATAAAGGTTGCTTGTGCTTGTTACGGTAAGACGTTTCATAAAATCGATGGTGAGCTTTCTGGATATGCAAACAGTACAGTATTTCTCAGTGTGCGCTCAGAAAGGAGAACTATAAAAAAACACTTCTTTATCTCAATGTGAGCCGTGTCCAGCAATGTGGTTGGAAATTCCCTATACCACACACATGGGCTTCGTGCGAGCCACGCCTCGAGCTGAACAGGCCTCCTTCTCCAAAGCATCAGCAAACCATACCAAACTTAACTAAGAGGATAAGAATACTACTTGTGTATATGAAGAGACCTTAGCTAGACACTGTGTAAGTCAAATATGCATTCAGTTTCTACGATGATACAAATAAATTGAATGATTGGTGCATCACTAGAGGAATGATCAAAGCCGAATTTTCTTTTTCTTATTTTTTACCACGAATTTCTCAAGTTATAAAATGTTCCGTAACTCTTATTTCACATTGTCGTTTGGCAACCTGGTAGAAAAAAGCAGTCTACAGCGCCACTGTTCTTATGATAGCATTTGCGCACTTTTTAGGAAAAAAGAGGGCAAAAAGAAGCTCTGCAGTATCCAGCCACACCAGACGCTACAAAAAAGCCGTATTTTTGAAAACATCTCTGCTCTTTGCCCACTTTTTTCCTCCTTGTAGTAAACTCGACTTACTGTAGTTATTCCACATCGTGCATCATCGATAAATTAAAGTCATTGACCGCCACCTATATGTTAGCTTTACTGTGTTGCTATCGTTGCATTACACACATGTAAAGGTTTGATTATCCAATGCTTAGGTTTTGGGAGCAGGTAGCGCAGTGGTGCTGATACCAATCAGCATGCACAGGGCCCAGGATTGCTCTAACTCCGGGCCGACCAATATTCCCACATATCAGCTGTATGGAAACTGCCGTTAGACTCTTCCATGATCACTTCCTTCTCTCCGGTCTGCAAAAAATGCCTGCTGCCTCTGACGATGACCAGGGAAAGGGCTAGCATGGTTATCCTAGAATCTTAGAGAAAATCAAATCGACCAGCATTCAGCGATATTCTTAAGGTAAACCAAAAATCCTCAAGCAGCAACCGAACCCAAATGCAAATCCTAAGACCTTCGTGGAATATGGATGCTGGGAAACAAATCCAATTCAACAAGCACTGAGAACCACCTAATATATGAGAGATCGTGTAAAATAAAAAAGTATAGAGGGTTTTGAGGTCCATGAGATGGCAAGCTACAAACACCTACGTGACAGGATATTAAAACTTTTTACTTAAACCTAAACCTCTACTATGGTAGGGCGAGAAAACACGTAGACCACCGAGATTAACACGTTGCAACAGCACGTGATTTTCGGTGTCTATCGGATGCGAAAACGTCTAACATTTTGTCGATTGCGTGCTGCATTTAAATCAATGCGCATTGTTGCGAATATGTTACTGCCGAAAAAACTTGACAATTGATTTACTACTAGTGAACTGAACGCACTCATCTTAATAAAGTACGAAGGACAAAGTATTCGGCGTTGATCAATCCCTGAGAGTCATGGACCTCACTAAGCATCGTTGGGGGGTGACTGGATACGTATCTACCCTATACAATGACTAACGGTGGCTAACTGATGTCAAAAAGTCTACTACTGTTCCACACAAGTTTACCCATACCGGAGGGATAGAAGACTTGATCCCAGAAGGATGGCGCTTAGCCCGGGGTTGAGGATCTAACCGAAGACTATGTGTGTATAACTCTAATCACTGCGCTAAACGCGCACCTAGTTGGACATGTTGAATTCTATGATCAAAATCAAACAAACACCTATTTAAGGCGCTTTTTAACTCTTACTTTTAGACTTAACGCTTCTCGATGGGATTTTTTCTGACCAGCTATTAACCCCCTAAACAACTTTACCACTAATGATGCTGAGATATTTGCAAAACTCCGGACCTGTGGTGTCTGCAGACCAGAATTTTGGAAATGTCTCAGCATCATCATGGTTATATTTCACATAATATTCTGAAATTAACAAAGTATAGGCAGTAGATAAAAAAATGACTACAACTTTATGACTGCTTTGTAATACAATGGACCATACTTTGCCCTAGAGATTAGGTTGGTGCCAGAATGATTCTGGTTCTTCGTTGCTAGTATTTGAGAGAAACCTAGTTACTTTATCACGAACCATGCTCATATTAATATCGATTTGACAAATAAAGCATAAGTTTAGAATTAGAACGTGGTGGTGTTCAGTTGCATCGAATCGGCTAAGTCATAGGATGTTCTTCATATATGTGAACTATTCACAACAATCGAATAATCACAAAGAAATCGATCCTTCGTCAGTTGGAAGAATTTTTCAAAACGTTTACTGTAAGAAAGATTGCTTTTTAGATCTTTGAAGGTGATAAACATATCACTAATCAAAGAGTGTGGTGTCGACGCTGATGACTATTGAACCAAAAATCTGAACAGTTCAAAAACAACGACTGGTAAATCGAAGTCACAGGTCAATAAGTCACAAACAACGCTAAGCTGTACGGCAAATAGAAGACTTGTTTTGCTCAGTTCAATGATTACTTGTTTGCATGCAGATGGTTTTGTAAAGAGACGTGCATGGGTGGTGCTGTCGTGGACAAATCAGTAGATGACAATTCAGCGCCGGGCTTTTAATCGATAGAGCAACTTAAACTTACTTTTTCCAGAAAAAAATTATATCACCTGATGTTAACACTTTCTGACTTCTACTTGTTATGGAAAACAATCAAAATCGCGCACATTAAAGAGCCACCCGAAACTAAACGGTTTTTCTTTCCTTTTTAGAAGAACGACCTATAAAGTGCAAAATGTTTTCCGGTGATTAATCTTCAATACTTGACGGTGTGACCTCTATAGGAGTCATACATGAAAATAATCGCCGCTTTGATGTTTTATCATATCTCAGCTCATGGCGAATTTTCGTTGATAGCTATTAGAATCCGCAATTGCTTTGTTTACAGGATAGGAATAACCTCATTTTAGCGCTTCCAAATTCAGATTTTCTGAAGTCTATGGCGTACTTTTCCTCTACATCAGTGTTTCGAGGCTTATATTTCCAAAATGAAAGCAATCGAGCAAACGACACTCGCCAAGCGTGATAGAATGATGTCTCCTAATGTATTATTCATATTCATAGCTGCCTGTCAAGCGCTGGAAGTCCTAAAAATCCCAAAAATTCGTTCTCAGGTTTTTTTTTGAAAATTCCTATTCTAAACATATACAGATCTGAAAGAACATTGTATAATAACTACTTACCCACCTACTTGGATACTTGGATTGCCAGTCCTCACTGATTGTGCCGGTTCTAGTATAATTATCATTTTTTTCGGTGTTTTGCTGGTCTAGCCTTTGTGGTTTGCTGGAGTCCCGAGGTCACCCTGGTCAAAGTGTGCCCCCAGGTCGTCACCACTAAAGGCAGTCGCCGGCCTTCGTGAATCAAAAGGTGATTTGCCACCATGCGACTAGTTTCATACCAGGACGGTGGTAGATCCTGATATTGGTATACTCTTAGCTAGGCTTTCTGATGGAAACACCGGACCCATTCTCAGCTTGGGAGACCCTACCGGGAGGACGAATCCCCCTTGCTGTACATCGCAGCCCGACACGCGGGAACACGCACTAGCCACGATGAGGCGGTAAACCGTTAGGAGGTGTATAATAATTATATATACGATTAGTGCGATAGAGTGAAGTCTGTTCTACGAATCTAAGAAATCCCCATTTCCTGAAATACTGTTTTGATTGAAAAATTATCGTCAGTTGTCGAAGTACTAGCGTCGTCGAGAATGGGTTAACGTGGTGCCGCCGTTTTAATTTTACTAAGCATAGTAAAAAGTGGTTGAATGGATGATTGGTTCACAAATAGTGACGTTAGGAGGCCTACAGATGTATCAAGTCGGTAGTTCTACCTTCACAGACAGGATTGATATCAATTTCCTAACGGATAGGAGGCTAAGACCGGGGTGCGGGAACGAACTAATAGTCGACCAAGTTTGTACTGCAAAGCACCTCTAACAACTGCGCTGAACGAGCTCCATATTACAAACAAATATATCATCTATATTTCCAATATCCAGTCAGAGATCAATGGATGTCTCCAGCTCTTACTTTTCGTATCTGTTTCTTCTTACCACTAGTTCATCTTTTGTTTTTTATCTTCGGTCTCCTTTAGAATCAGTTGTAAGTATTTTACAGAAATGTACGTCTTCTGCAAATTAAACCACGAGCTACTGAATAGCTAAGTACTGATTTCGATCGAAAAAATCAGCGGTTTTGAGGTTGCAACACTGTTCAGTTACTCACTCTGCTACCTTTATCTCTCGATTTGATTTGCGCAGACTCTTCGAAGGGTCCCATAAAACATTCCCGATTTTCCTAAATGCCTTCGATGGTCCTCTTGTCCATTCTTGATGAGCATTCTCTTGATGGTGAAGTTGAATTCTTCCTTCAAGCGTGCAAAATTCGATTTTCAGCCCGTAATTGATTGTTCCTTCTTTTGTAGTTGCTAGAATGTGTTATAATAATCGTTCGTGTAGCAGAGCGGTTAGAGATGACTTACGATACATATGTTGTCATTGGGTCGATCTCTTGATGCTTTTTTTCACCTCAAACAAGAGCTAGATACGTTGGTGGAACCGAGAAAGTAAGGTGTACGATACGAATCACATAAAATTCGTAGCGCGTCACGTGAAAAATTAGGCATCACGGCGAATGTCTCAAAAAAGGGTTAGCAACACATCCTTGATACGGCTCGCATTCAGCTTGTAACGTCTTCCTCGGTCGATTAAATTGTGGAATCGTCGTGAATCTCGAGCAGTCCTATTTGCGAAGGATCAAACTTCTTGTCAATTCACAACGGCGTGATACTGTTGTGGTGAAAAGACGAGAACGATTTAGCACGGGCAGCACAGACGGCCACATCCGTGACTCAAAGTTCCAGGATAAAAAGTGGACACTAAAGAAGTGCTAAGACCATCACGTTACATGATCTCAATGCCTGTATAACAACTGTAGAAAGTATGACTCAACTGCTTCACTGTTTTTTTAGCATTCATTTACTGCCCATTTTTTTTTATCACGGCAGTATATTATGTGAAATCGAACAACGATGCTGAGATATAAGCAAAACTTGGGACCTCAGGTGGGCTTCGAACACAAGATTACCCTTTCCGGAGCTCACATGCCATCCGCTACACCAACCAAGATCAGCGCTTTGGCTTTGCATTAGCCAGTTTTTTTTACGCTAACGGTGCTATCAGCAATCCCATGTCATGAGGAATGACCTGGGAGTATAAATGGTCATTGAAACCAGTTAAGCTGACGCTGCACACGAAACAATTTCTTTGGCGAGTTCGAAGGCTAACCGAGGTTCCCAGTTTTGGTCATATCGCAGCATCCCTGTAGTTGTACTTCACTGTTATTAGTTAACCTAACCCCCAGAACTTGCTGAAATTCTTGCGACTTTTGAAACTCGGAAGATTGGTTTCGTTACAGCGTTCCCTCATTAATTCAACCTGAAGCAGTGGCGAGAAAACGAGGAATTGAGATTAGGAGGACCAGTTGATCCCTAAAATTTCCAAAACTGTTTACTTGTTTATTATTTATATGGCCCGTCTTCACGTCTACTTTGCGTATTCCAGGACTTCTCACATTCGATTCGTTTCCTCGCATCCGTTCCAAAAGTAACACGGGACATAAGAAGTCTCAAGATCGCTTTCCAACGATAAAAGAGAGCGCCTTCACTCGCCTTGGAGTTATTCCACAAATTCAACACATTACAGTTGTAACATATAGTAAAACCAATGGTATGAACACGTTATAAAACTGTCCATCTCACACGACGCCCGACGTGGCCCTATAATAAATACGAAAGTGAGAGCATGGACACAGTGGAAAAATGCAACACTATAGCAGATTACTACAATTATCACAGCATGGACAGGAGCAACGACAATGCCATATATAGTTATGCAACAACAGAACAACCATTAAAATACCGGATACCATGAAAGACAGACCCAGTTAATATCTAGCCACGATCTTTAATGATAAAACAAAAATAAGAGCAGACAATCTTTACAGAATCAATGATGAATTTGGAACATTGAGTGAACGCAACTCCTCAATGGCAACAGCAAGCAATTCAGCGTTTCCAGAAAAATAAGCCGCCAATGCTGTCTGAAGCCTTTCAAGTTGTTTTGCCATCACTTTTATGCGATTCTCCTCCAGTAACCGAAGTTTTACCTGAGACAATTTAATTACTCTATGCATTGACGGAAAAGAGAGCTAATAGTTACAAAACAGGTTTATAAAAAAGACTTTAGCCCACTCGAACGTCATCTTTCAACCTTTCGTATTTATCCCGTTGCACACTCGCTTTCTCATTAGCTACATGTATAGCAGTCGGGCTAGCGGTTGCTTGACTATGTAAAGCTTCCAACTCATGACGACACACATCAAACTCAATCCGGGCCTGAACCATTAATATAGGTATAGTATAATAATGTTAACAATAAACGGCTCGATCTAGGTAAATAGCAGTTACCATCCATACGTGCCAACATCGAATATTAAAAAAGCATTCGCCACAAAGACCAAGGATATTCAGACGTTTCCTAAGCTCTATGTCGACAAAAGACTTTCGAGTAACCATTTAATAACGGAAAAATTCCAAAAGAACACTAGCCCTTCATTACTACTACCATGCGTCAATATTTAACTCCTGAGTGATGTCCATATGCGCTTATCTTGTTCTTATTCTATGAAATAGTCTCTGTAGAAAACACACAAGTTTCTAACTTCATACGAAAAGTTACAAGTGATAAAGGCTAAAGTTTGGAATCCAGAGAAAGAAAGGAATATGAGAACAGAACGATATAACCTACGAAAAGCAAAAGGTACAATAATGTACTTGGAGTGATACCTATGTTAAAGCATAAGTGCAACTCTCACGGCATGTCAACACTTCTCACTTCCATAAACTTTGCTGTGCTAATAGTGACATGTGCCACCACGAAAGTGATCAGATCTCTGATAATGGACTATGACTACTTTGAGTATCTTGCGAACTCTTTTTTATATACGACCCGTCTTTCACATTTACCGTGCGAATCGTAGGGCGAACAAAAATCAATAAATCAACCAACGCGTTGTGGGAAGATCACTATCGTCAAAAGCCGCTCACCGATCGGTGCAGCTGATAAGCAGAAATTGAATGCGTTCTACTATCAACTGGAAGAAGTTATCTGGAATGGTAAATTGTATTAAAAATTGTTTCCGGAGACTTCAACGCCAGCGTAGGAAAGGGCCGACGAGAGCGAACAAAGGATTGGGGAATTCGAATTAGGAGAAAGGCAGCAAGTCTATCTATAGAAACTCGTTTTCGTAGAAGAGGGAAAGCCGCTGCTGGACTAGAGAGTCTTCTAACGACACGACTCGCAAGGAGATCGACCATATTCTGATAAACAGAAGACAGTATCTACATGATACATCGGTCGTCCCATAATTCTGTGCTCGGTTCAATCACCACTTTCTTTGCGTGAACATTAGATTTGGCCGTTAGCTGGAAAAGAATTCATGCCATCAACCACGACAAAAAAGTCAAGCTGTAGGTGACGAGAATATTTCGAACGAAATTCTACCTAAACCTTACTGGCAGATTAAAAAATACCCGACCTGCTTGTCGAAGGACTAAGAAGTTATGCCGAATTCGCCTCAGTTCCTCAGGGCAAAAAGATCAAATCGCATCTCCATCACCATCATCATCAAAGATCATCGCATTAAGGAGTTGCTCGAGAAGAAAAGGAAACTGAAGTCTGATCATACTATAACGCGTTTAACACGGTTAGTGATAAATGCCAGATGCAGAACCTTACAGTCTACATCGGTATAAGCAGAAGAAACTGTAAGAAGTAGCACAAAAAAGAACTACTCTGAAAAAAACGCCATCGGGAGTTGTGCGAATATAATCTTGCATTTGATGATCGCGTGAGGGCGCATGTGGCGCAGTGGTTGGAGGCGTCACTACGACACACACGTGGAACCGATCCGCGCGCCCATGGCCCGCCAAGCCCTCCATCCCTCCGGGGTCGGCAAATTGGTACCAGAGTTGTCTGGGAGGATACCAACACTGGCTCGACACATCGATAGGCCACCGCGAGTCATTATAAAAGGCCAGAAATGCATTCAATCACGTCCAACGGTACTTAATGAAGTCGACTGCATGGCGCATCCCTCAGGATTGATCAACGCCGAGACCTATATCGTTTATCCTTTGATGGTCGAAGATGGGACCGCTAAAACTTCCCGCCATGATACGGAATTAATAACACAAAAGTTGTAGACCAACCTTTTCTTCTCCACAATCCCGTTCCAGACCCTAAAATCCCCGCTGAAGGGAAAAAACCACCTGGAATTCTTTTCTCCGAGGTTCGAGTTGGGATACAGAGCACAAAAAAATGCTCCAGAACCCGATAATTTCACTGCCATCTTTCTTAGAGCTGGAATCTACAATTTAAATGCACTTCTCGCAACCCATATGATATCCTACGTTTGAAAGAACAGAATCCCAGATCACTGGAGGACGTCGAGCACGGTCATCCAGCCCAAGAAAGATGATCGGAAAAACCTTCGTAACTATCGCCCGATGCCCTTCTTGAGTATACTCAACAAGCTCTCTAAGAAGATTATCCTGTCTCACATATCAAGCACATTGTATGAGGCCTAACCAGTTGAGCAACCAGGACTTCAACAGGGAGTTTGCTGCATGGACCACATCCAAACCGTGTTTATGGTCATCGAAATTTGTAGGAAATACCACCTTATCCTAGTCCTGACCTTTGTCGACTATGAAAAAGCGTCTGACAATGTCAAAATGAATGCAACGCCTGTCTTCCAGGGGGTGGACCCTAAGAACTCTATCTGTTATCGGAACTGCACTACCAAAATACACCTTTTCCATCGACAACGTACCATACCCACAAGAAAAAGAGTCTAACAAAGCGACACAATATCGCCAAAGCTGTTTAGTCCCGCACTGCACATGACATTGAAGTCACTCAATTGGAATGAGTGTAGCGCACGTAGTGATGGAAAATTCCTATCAAATCTTCCCAAGAAATACCAACGAAGCAGGGACGTCTATCAGCTCAACGAGACAGGAAAAATGAACATGCGCAATGATGCGCATGAGTCGGAAGAAGACCTAGTTCATGAAAAAACCCTTGGTGCGAAGGCCATCAGACCAAACTAAACGGTTCTCTTCTTGCAGAGATCACCTCTTACGTATAACTTTGGGCGTTCAATGAACAATGGCAACAACATGAAGAAGGAATTAGATAGAAGAACCAGAACAGCTTGGAAAGCATTCGAGCCTCTCAAAGAAGCCACCGACTAACCAAAGCATCCGAGTATCCACGCCCACGTTTTTGACTCAACACTCTTTCCAGCGTTCTGTTACGCTGCAAAGACAGAGAGACATAGGCTGATACTTCAACCACGACAAGTATACTGCGCACTAATCCTAGATCGCTTGAACATCGTCTTCTGAAGTACAACAGGCACACGCAACACCTAGCCGGAACACGATTCTCTGGTCTTCAAAACCTAGAATACCATACACGTAGGACAGCCTAGGATAACTAGAACTTCGGGAGCCAGGAGAATATACATTAATAGGGAGACATATGGGCCTGTTACATAATAAGAAGAATAAATGACATATCGACGAAAATAAGTGGTGGACTCCAAGAAAACGCAAGCGTCCTCTTTGGAAGATCAACGAAACGATGAGTGGACGTGTTCGTAACTAAAGTCACACAGGTGTACTCGCAGCTGCAGTTGTTTTACAAAACAGAGTATAATACTTACACCCACTACCAAGCTTAAATCAAACCACCCCCATGACGACAACTGCGGGGCAAAGAACCGAGTGCAGAATGTGCTGGAGTCCGCACAACTTGTTAAGGCTGTGGCCGTTTACGTAGGTAAGTGTATTTTAGTCGTTCCAAAAATGGGGAAATAAATCTAAAAGCATGAAGATGGAAAGCATGAAAAGAAAGGACCTTCAAAAAAAGAACAGAACTACATAAAAAATATTTGAACAGAACAAAAAATAGGGCGGAAAGCGCAGAGAAGCGTCGTGCACATCTCCGTGTGGAGTGAGAAAAGGATAGTAGGCGTTGAATTTAAAAGACGTTGCGCATAACAAAAAATAAGAGATAGCTTCAGGTTTGTCAAACAAAGTTAACCTTAGACGACAAACGTTGAATTTTCAACATTGATTTAACACTCATGAGTCTGTCATGTATGCGAAGGCAAGTTCAGCATTCATGGTATCATTGAATATCACCTACCGCTTCTGTTGCATAAATTGTTTCCAATGTGTCTACTATGGTTTTGCTATGCAGAGTCTCAACAGCCGATTGAAAATAACGAAGACAGTTATCCAGAGCTGCAGCATGATTAGCAATACGTAGCATTGATTCGGAGGTTGTTGTGCATTGTGACTAAAAAAACGGAATATTTAAATGGTCTTTGGTCTGCTGGTCTATATTTGGTCTACATTTAAGTGGCCTTTAAATGATTTGGTGTAGTCTTTGGAAAGTGGACGACATTCGTGATGGAATAAAGTGCACATGTATTTTTGCACGCAAGACCATGGGTTGTAGTTCGAATTCAAGAGCTTTTTTCTAGGAACGTGGAGTGACACGGCAGTTGACAGTTGTGTTCAATGTGAGAAATCTTGACGAACGAATCAAAGACTGGTCGAGAAGCTAAGAATGTTTTTGAACAATGTACCGTGCCTTAGCTCTTTTGTCAATTCGACAGTAACAATCAGCTGTGATAAAGACATATTCCTTCAAGAAAGTATAGAGGGAACTGTAGTCAATGAGCGGGCACATCTTGCAGGAAAATAACAACCACAAAACAGATAGCCAGCACTGAACCGCTGCATTGGACAAGTCCTTCAGAGCACCTCATAATGGATTACTCATGACTTAATGACTAAGAATAAGAAGAAAACGAAGGTAATAATGTTAGACAACACCGATCATCCGTCAGAATGTCACCAAGACACCTATGTGGTGACCGACCATCCTATCATCCAGTTGTTTATCCTACGTGCACTTTCCTGCGCTTAAACATACCCGATGCGGCCAAGGGAACATGCCCTTTCGAATACCCCACAAAAGATTCAAAGCGAGTGACTGCATCCACAATTCGAAAAGTTCTCACAGGTGAGAAGAAGAGAGCTCTCAACCGTTTACCGTCTCATCGTGGCGGGAGGTGTACCTGGGTGCCGGGCTGCGATTTACAGCGGGAGAAATCATCCCCCTGGCAGGGTCTCCCAAACTGAGAAAGAGTCCGGCGTTTCCATCAGGAAGTCCAGCTAAAAGTAAACTAATACCAGGATCCACCACCGTCCTGGTATCAAAGTCGCATGGTGGCAAATCTCCCTCTGATCCACAAGGGGTGCGACTGCCTGTAGTGGTGAAGACCTGGGGCAGACTTTGGCCACGCTGACTTCGGGATTCCAGGAAATCACAATAGCTTAACCAGCAAATCTCCCAAAAATGGAGGTTTTGCTGGGGCCCGCACAACCAGTGAGCATGTATTCAACAGAAGATAAGTAATAAGAAAAAAAACGCTTCTGACATGTTACATTAAACAAAATGAATGCTTAGTATTGCTTCACCCACCATTTTTGTTTTGGCAAGCGGGTAAGTGTTAATAAGCGTTATTAGTGTTAAGGAGCCACAGCTGAGTATTGAACTGCATGTAGAAAGACCGAGAACGTGGAAAAAGCACCAAGCAATATGAAAAACCTTCTCCATTTCTTCTACGCCACCTTTGCATTATTTCTTCCCTTTTAAAATACGCCATGAAAAGTTTAACTTTTTTGTAAGAGAGCAAAAGTGTCAACGATAAGTATTATTCACTTCAATCAAGTGAACGAAACTTTAAGAGTTACGACGTATGGTTGCTGTTGAAAACAGAAGAGATAGTGATCACTTGTGACGACAATATCAAAATAGTTACCAAAATCGACTTTCTGTTGACCTTGTCACTGGATTATAAATCTGTTTTAACTTATTATTTACTGCCTATTCTTTTTAACGGCAGTGTATGTATTGTGAAATATAACTTTAATGGTGCTGAGATATTTGCAAATATCTCAGCATCATTAAAGTTATAAATCTGTTGCTCTTTTTTACACCAATCGCGAGGTTGCTATTCAGCACCACGTTTACTTCCTCACAAATATAGCACATAGAACACAACGGTAGCTGGTGTTTCGGCGGTATCGCCTTCTTCAGAGCCTGGAAGGGCACACTAATATGCAATTTACTAGGTCAAACGCTTCAACAACGCAAACAGAAAGATGAAAAATCTGAACAATAATTACACGATCACCGGCTTCTTGAAAAAACCCACCATTTTTATCTGTTTTCCAACAAGGAAGAACAGCCGCTTAGAGTCGCATATGGTTGTTTACTACACCACCCACATCAAAAATCAGTTCTGAGATACGCGGCTAGATCAGCTGTTATCTCAGGGCACTCTCTCCTGCTACTCATTCTCTGATTTTTGGAATTTACCCAATATACATTAAGTTCACCACGGAGAAACCGAGAAAAAACTGGCTTCCGTTTCTAAACGTTCAAATAAACCTATCAAGTAGCGGTTACATGACAAAGTGGTACCGAAAGAGAAGTAACAAGAACATCCTCGTTCATTTCCTTTCTTCCCACCCTTCACACACAAAGAGGGCGCTTGTGAGAAACATGTTTCGAACAGCCACCTCTGTGTGCACAAGTAAGGTACTAAAAGAAGAACCCCCGAAACTTGGCTCGGGAAATAGCCATCTCCAATAGCTACGAAATAGTGACTCCACGACATAAGTCTAGAAGGAGAGCGACACCCCAAAACGAACGGTTTGGCCAAAACAAAATCCCGTTTATCTTGCCCTTCATTAGGGATGAAATAAGTCTAGCGATAAAACGATCCTTAAGAAGGGCAGATCTGGAGGAATCGGTAGCGATAGTTGAAATACCGGATACTCTACGTCGTCAGTTAGTTCGTAACCGCCTGCATGACCGTCTATGTGGAACACCAAACTGCGTAACTTGCCCTTACGCCAAAGACGGTGACTGCATGAGTTCAGGTACAATATGCCTGATTTTTTTGTAGTACTTGCGAAGACGAATATATCGTTGAAACGGGTAGACTTTTATGTATCCGCATAAAAGAACACCCAGGTGGCAAACGAAAATCAAAACAAGGCACGCCGCTAGGCACGCACAGGATACAAAAAACATAGCGGAGAAGATTTTGATGTGAAAGTCGCTATCATCGCACGGGAGAGTAAAACACCAACGCGCAAATTTCTCGGGGGCTTTTTGGAAAAGTTCCAAAAATCCGAGAATGAATAGCAGGGGAGAATGCCCTGAGATAACGCGTGATCTAGCCTCGTATCTCAGAAATGATTTTTGATGTGGGTGGTGCAGTAACCAACCATATGCGACTCTAAGGGGCTGTTCTTCCTTGGTGGAAGGCAAATAAAAAACGGTGGGTTTTTCGAGAAACCGGTGGTCGTGTAATTATTGTTCAGATTTTCATCTTTCTGTTTGCGTTGTTGAAGTGTTTGACCTAGTAAATTACACATTAGTGTACCCTTCCAGGCTCTGAAGAAGGCGATGCTGCCGAGACGTCAGCTACCGTTGTTGTGCGTGTTATATTTGTGAGGAAGTAAATGTGTGCTGAATAACAAACTCGCGACTGCTGTAAAAAAGAGAACAACAGATTATCAAGATAGACTAACGTATAGTATACAACAAGACCAAGCATTTATTGTTTCCTAGATGAACAGACACAAAGTTGTTACCGCAATGTTTATTTCAAGACAGCTGACGTTGCAGCTGATTTCACGTTCTTCAAAGTTAATAGCACGCCAGCCCTGAGAATTACTAGGAGAACAAGCGTTGAAGCAAGCAATCCAACTATAAAAAGAAACCTACCAAATGTTCCATACAAAGGTAGACTAGTCCTCCTTACAAGAACCTTTAATATAAATGAAAAACATGATCATGCGACTTTAATACGTAGTGATGCCATTTTGCTTTCATGAATGACACTCAATGATAAATGTGGTATAAGTGGACGCTCCACGTAACTTGATCTGCTTACCTTAATGGCAACTTCTTTAACTGAAAGATGTTGAAGGCTCTCAGCAAGGTTCTTCTCCGCTTGACTCAGTTGAGTCAAGATCTTGGTAAATTCGCGTGCGGCAGAAACCAAGCAACCGTACCTTTTGTGCAGTTCCTTGAGGTCTTCACATTCCTTTTCAAACACTTCATCGACGGTCTTATCTGTCTTTCCCATGTGTTCTAAAAGCTGCTGTCTTGAATTTTTAAATGTCCCAATGGTCCACTTCTTTAAAGATTCCACTTTGGCAGCAACATCCACGCTATAAGGTTGAGATGAGGACACGAATTCAAAGATGATCAAGAGTAAAAGAAGGCATAGTGCTACCGAGCAATGAAAAACACAGGTATTACATGCTCTGTGATAGATGCTAGACGAGTACTTCTCCAGCATTGGTACTTGTGGTAGAACTAGTATAGGTAACAGTAAAAGAGCCACAGAACTCTCACTATTAAAACAAGTGCAACAACTACTTCGCCCTAATACTAAAACAACAAATATGGTGTTGTATCTTAAAAGTCTAGTACAAATATATTTATCGAAATACGAAAGTATAATTCAGTAAACGAGTAAACGAACTTTCCAACGGCTTCAGCCATTTTGGGAATGTTAGGGAAACGGCTCGTGATATCCGACCGGTTGTCATTAATCGGAACACTTCTGCCTTAAAAAAAAAGCAAGACTATAGTACACAGCAAAATCTTCAGTCTGGTGCTCTGGTAACACAACAAAAACTGATAATTCAATTCGCACAGTTTTGGAATCAGTCCACTACTTAGTTCACTAACACATAGACGCAGTGGGGCATTAGCCACCTGCAGTACGTCCGACTGCACCTAATTTTCAGCCATTATGGAAATGCTGGGGGCGCGTGTAGTGCAGCGATCGACGGCGCCCTGCAATGCACATGGGATCGATCCTGGCACCCGTGGCTCACCAAGCCCTCCATCCCTCCGGGGTCGGCAAATTGGTACAACACTTGTCTGGGAGGACAGCAGCACTGGCTCGACACACCGGTAGGCCACCGCGAGTCATTGTGTACACCAGATATGCACTCTGTTACCTCCAAGCGATGCGTAATTAAGTCGAATGCATGGCGCGTCCCTCAGGGGGTTGGTCGAAGCCGACAGCTTTATCTTTTATCCTTATCGATATGTTAGTTTTTCAACAATAAACAATAATTTTTCAAACAACCTGACCATTTGGAGGGTTGTGAACAAGATAGGATTGTAGAACAAACTTTGCTCTGCCATTCCATGAGTATGAATGGTATTTATGCTACTATTTACTATGGTATTACTATAGTTCATCGCGCAAAAATGTTACAGTTAGCACTTGGGAAGGTCTTAAAGCTTATTTAGAGTCTACTTTGATATCCCTAACGGCCATTCATTCCATGTAATAACCACAGAGATTAAAACGAAATAAGAGCTAATTGTTAGTAAAATTACTAGTCCTTTTCATTCTTCTCCGAAAGGTTCATTTTAAATAAACCATTGAGTGTACAGAATGGTTTTTCTGGCCCGATCCTACCCACATTCATCTGCTTTTCCACCACTTACGGATTGGATATACAAAGATGGAAAAGTTCTGTAACCCACTTAGTCGAAAACGGACATTACACATCCAAACCGTCGTTTATGTGCCAAGTTCGAATTCGAAAAACCAACAAATTTACGCTTACGTCAAATCCGAGGAATCCTCCCCTTTTTTGTTCAGAAAAGAAAACTAACATATGTGGTCGGAACAACCGCTTATTATACTAAAAAAAAACTGCCGGAAATCTGAATAAGCCTATGAACCTCAAATAGGGAACCCCCTGTACATGTTAACGCATGCCACAACAATGATCGATGATATGAGAGTTAAAATTCCGCAGAACTAGCACTTTACCTCCGACTGGTTACCATGTAGATGAATACTTTTTTTTTGTCCTTACAGAGAAACGGGACACGTAGTGGTTACCCACGTCATGCATTACATGTAAAAACGCTTGTTCTACCCTACTTCGGAACCTCCAAGCCTCTCATACCTGTCCAAGAGACAAAGGATAAAGCTTTCAGTGTTGATCAATCCCCGAGAGATGGGCCTGCATTCGACTCCAACAAGCATCGTTGGAAGTGACTGAGTGCATATCTGGCCTTTACAACGACCCGCGATGGTCTACCGATGAATCGAGCCAGTGCTGCTATCCTCCCAGACAAGTCTGGTACCGATTTGCCGACCCCACGAAGATGGAAGGGTTGGTGAGTCTTGAGCGCGGGAATCGATCCCATGTGCATTGCAGGGCTACTCCGACCACTCATCTGCACGCGTTTTTCTATCTAATCCTATTTTTATATCCTCTTGCGCCTAGTTTACACTCGTCTAAGAGATAGCTACTACGAGGTCTAACAAAAACGAATAAAAGGAATACTTGCTTAGGTGAAAACAATGAAGGTACAACACATGAATACTTACATGAAGACATCACATCAACACCGTATCGAACAGCAGCTGATGGTTGAAACATTGACTGATCACCTTCAGACATCGTCTAGTAAAACAACAGAAGTAAGCTGAACACTTTAAATAATGCATACTGATCATCTAGCGACGTTTTTCATTGCAGAAAACTCAGACGGAGTTAACACGAACCAGAATTTTACACATGAAAACAAAAAAAACAAATGAAGGAAAAATTGGGACCATATCCATCATGGAAGAAAACATCACCTTAAGCCTCTAATATAAACTTTTTAATAAATATATGAATATCAACAAAGAATGTGTACAATATGCCAGTAATACAAACAAAATCGAAACGTAAACTCGCTTAGAACTTTCAACTGCATTGGTATTTGAACATCGAATGGGACCATATTCGCTTTGAAAGGACTACTAGAAAGGGTTTCGTCCATTAAATACCTTACACACGTTCCACCGTACTTCTGACGTTTCAGTGGCACGTACTGGGATGGATGCAAAATCATTACATAGAAGATTTTCAAATGGCATTACGTTCAAACAAAAATGCTTCGACTAGTAACAAAAAGAACAACGAAGAAGATTTCCCTATGAATCTTAAGAAATCCTACACTTCCCACTCTGGTGGTCACTTATGTTCCCTCTCGCAAGCTCGATCTGATGAAGCATCTTATCAAAAATCTGTTGCACTGCCTGAAAAAAAGAGAAACAATATCCATGTGAGAACACCAAACACTAAGTCGAAAAGAAGAAGAAGAAGTTACAGTGTTGTCCTTAGCTGATGTTTCAATGAAGGCTGCCCTCCACTTTTGAGCCAGTTTTGAACCGTCTTCTTTCGTAACCATTCGTGACGAGTGTTGTAAGTCAACTTTGTTTCCTACAATGACGATCGGCACTCTGAAACCAGATTCTCTTCTATACGGACAAATAGAAGAAGCAGAATGTTGATGACGAATGATATCAAGACTTACTTGTTATCTCCAATAGTTTCCATAATCTTGTCGTGAATAATTTGAATGATTTCAAATCTGAAATGGTCCTTTCTCGTGAAGCTAAAAAATGTCAACCACAAGTGCTACAGTACGGAAAATACTCACGATTTCTTATCATCGATTGCATAAACCAATATGAAGCCATCGATATCAACTGAACAACTTCGGGGGAATATTGAGTACTCTTGCTGTCCTGCAGTGTCTAAAGAAAACTGGAATTCCAAACTATTATGCACAATCTAAAAAACCTCTCTCCTGACCAACAAAATGTGCAAGTACATGAAAAATCTGCATAGATAAATAACACGAGATAATGTAACATTTTATTTGTTGCCCATTCTTTTTCCATGGTACGGTATGATACGCGATGTGTAATACAAAGGGTAATAGCTGGTTCGATTCCCACCGCAGACACCTGCGGTCCGTAGATTTGCAAATATGTCGACATGATTGTGGTTAACATGAGATAGATAGTATTGGAAAATCTTCCAAAAAAGATACACATATAAAGTAACGGTTCATTAAACCACAAAGGACAATGACCTGCAGAAGAAAGTAACTAACTATTTCGTCATATTTCCATCAAGGGTTCTTCTTCATTTAAACTTCATCTCATTTTTCATACTATGTGAAATACAACCACAATAATGCTGAAATATCCGCAAAGATCCGGACCGCAGGTGCTTGCGGTGGGGATCGAACCACCCACTACCTCTTCCAAGCGTTACTGATTTTTAATCCACGAATCTAATGATGCTGTTAGCATATCTATAACAGGCAATTCTTCATCATACGCCTCCTGTTTCACGATACCGATCGTCTCCTGCATAAAGGAAAAAATGAAGTCCCAATGATTAAGTTACCTATAGTGGCTTACTAAACCGTCAAGACAGGATTCTAATAAGTAGCACAAAAACCAGCCCAGCTCTAAAATATTCGAGACGCATCCTTGCGAATTACTGCCCAAGTCCCCGTCAGCGGAACCGATGACGGATTACAATGAAGTGCTTCTGAGGCTTACATAAAAAAGTGACATAGTAAATTCCGAAGGCTATTAGATAAAAACCTAATGGAACAGAGTTTCGAATTTCATGGGATCTAGTAGAAACTGTGGAAGAAGGATCTATCAGAAGAACTCATTTAAAATCCTTCTAGCTCTGAAGAAACTAAGGCCAGCAATTAGGGACAAATCGGTGGCCATTTCTTCAGAAAATCATGCATGCGTTAGACTTAGTCGTAAACAATAACAAAACAGTTCGGTTTCATAGCTCATTTGTGAAACTTTGATAACTTTGCTGCAAAAAAAAATAGCTGTAAAAAACAAAGCAAGATTGTCCATCACTTTAACAAAACTTGTTTGTGCCAGTTTTCAGGTCCTTGTGAAAAGTCAGAGAGACTCAAGAAGGTCCAGACAACATTCATCAGAAAACGTGGAATAAAGCCAGATACCCCAGAAAACCAAAGACTGAAGGAACACCTGTAATCCTCAGATTGTAATCTCGTCCGAACCAACGATACGGTTTATTATGTAAGTCCTCTATAGTGGTATCGTAAGCATCCGGGAAATGTCCTTGTACAAATCGCAATGTGATTGAAGACTTTCCAACACAGGGATAGCCCATCAAAGCGATCTTCCGTGTTATCATATTCTTGCTGGAGGCAGTGGTCATTAAACTAAAGAAACACTTTAATACCCGATATCTTTGGATTCTAAGCAAGAATGACGAAAAACAAGATCCTAAAGGACGAATCCGTCCCACTGATCGATTAAACAAAGCCTAAGACACCTAGGGACCTTAAAACATCCTAAGAGACGTTATGAGAGAGTATGACGATAAAACGAAGGACCCGCATGGTGTGGTGGTGAACGTATTACTGCCCGGAAAGGACAATAGCGTGTGCGTTCCCCCACCGCAGACACCTGCGGTCCGGAGTTCTGCAAATATCTCAGCATCATCAAAGTATGAAATAGTCCACACTTTCTGACCGGTACCCTACGAAGGTATAAGAATGTTGGCAGGACGCCAGCACGCGCCATCACTACCGTATCTGCAAGATACGGTCACCTGCATATCTAAGAAGTGATCGATTTTTGAATGTATATAGAATTGGCTGCAAACGCCGGTTACTTTTTTCGTCGTTAGAGTTTGGATCGTGGTCTTAGTTGTTTTACTACTAACGTTGTCCATCTCTCTAGTGAACTACGCATTCCCTAAGTTTCCTAACGATAAAGACGTCTTAGACTCTAAGTTGTTAAGATGGCTTGGTGCAGTTCGTAGTTGTTTTACTGCTAACCCTATCCATCTCTGCAGTAAAGCGTGAACCTCCTAAGTTCCCTAATGATAAGGACGTCTTAGACTGTGAGCTGTTAAGGTACCTGGGTGTTCCTTAGCATTGGGTTCTGAGCACCCATGGAGTTTATGTTTACGTTAGATGCCTTAGTTAACCATTGGTTAGTTAAATATGCAAAGTTGATATGAGGTTTAACTTAGTAGGAAGTTAAAGCCATGTTGTTAAAGTATTAAAGTTGTTAAAGTGTAAACAACTTCCCTAATGTTAAAGACGTTTTAGTCTAAGTTGTTAGGGTAGCTTAGGGTTATTTGGCATTGTTTTTCTCAGCACTCATGCAGTTTACATTCGTGTTAGATCCGTTAGTTAATCTACAAATATAATGTAAAGTTGTAAAGTCAGTACAAAGTAACTGTGCATTATAAAGCGTTAGTTCAATAAATGTTAAGGTGAGTATGTTTTTCGACTTCGGCAATACTTGGACTGTCCACCATCCTAAGATTATCTGACCAGCTATTGACTATGATGTCTTTGACTTGGATATACTAGAGATCTCTGTTTCTCGATGTTTTGTTTATCTTTTATCATTGTTACGGTCGCTAGAGAGTTCTATTTGAAGAGGTTTTCATTTTACAGGGTCTTCTCTACCATGGGTGGAGATGAGAAGAAAGTACTGGCAGTTCAGAAGAAGAAAAAACGAAAGAACAATAAGAAGAAGGTTAGTGAAGTGTGTTTCACTATGTGAAACGTCTCTTTTGAGTTCTACTTGTTACGTGAGTATTAAAGTTTATTGGACTTGTTTGGTGGGTACTTCATTGCTTGATAGTGGTGTACTTTCCCTTCATTCTTATGCTTGCTTTTTTGCTTTCATTCGTGTTATCGGTGTCTATGGAAGGACACCTTTCCGCGGTGTTTCAGAAATTTAAGGAAACTGCTGTGGTATTTGTTAACCTTGAGATGTTAACTTGTAAATCTTATTGCTTTCTTGTTTTTAACCCATCAATCCACGAACCATCCTCCTGTAATAGTCATGCGGACTCGAGGGCAACTTCTTTTTCCTTGAAATTCTGTTGGCTATGCCGGTCTTTTTTCTCTGGAATCTTCCCTATGTACTACCGCAAGTAATCGCCCACTTGTATGGATCAGTAGAAGGTTGCATGTTTTTAATTTTTTTTCTAAAGAAGCAACTAGAAATTTAGTATTCCTAGGTGTCTTGCTAACATGTGTGGTATGATGTTCACCCTGATAGGGTCGCCCAAACTGAAAAGATGTTAGACATTTTTACTCCGAAAGCCAGCAGTGAATAGGCTTGTTGCCACAGCAGTGGATATAACTTTTTGAAAACAAATGGGAAATACGTACAAAAGTGTGATGCTTTACATTCCCTTGAACGGAGTCCTTGATGGCGACTGGTGTCTTCGATAGGGATAAACTGAGATTACTGCCGCCCGTGTAAGTTACTCCATGGCTAGTAGGACTGCAGGTGGTGAAGTAATGAATTGTTAACTACTTCTGCTGTAATAGTACATCTTTGTACATTTCTATCATTTCGCTGTAATTGAAGAAATGTGTTGAACTTGCTTTGACCATCGTTCTTAAACATCAACATAGATTCATTATAATATCACCTATAATACTCTGCTGTAGAAGGATGTAAGAGGCAATAAGTAAAAAAGTTAACACTGTGGTTTTCAACTACAGCCTCAGCTTAACTGGGTTACCGATTTGGGATCTCCAGATCAACCCGTTGACGGGTGATTGCTGATGGCAGAAATCGATAGAACTGGCTGAGAGACAGGCGAAACGAAGGACCCGCATGGTGTGGTGGTGAACGCGTTACTCTCCCGGAAAGCACAATAGCGCGTTCGTTCCCCACCGCAGACACCTGCGGTCCGGAGTTTTGTGAATATCTCATCATTATTTTGGTTGTATCACGCATAATACCCTGTTTTGGACGAATGTAAAACGCAATAAATGAAAAAAGTTAACAATATAGATTCTGTTCATACCCAAGCTTTATTTATCTTGGTTTTTTTATGCAATTACAGGCCAATAATAAGCCCAAGTTCTCAGCACCAACGAATGGATCATCAAATCGGATCAACGGAAATAACGAGTCGCTTGACTTTGAGTATGTTTTTCTACTTATTCTGCAACGATTCTATCTTACCCTATTGATGCGTAATCTTGCACCAACATCGTATCTTGTCACTGCGTGCGTTTCATTGATGAAAAAAAGGTTGAAAATATGTTTGCTCCACGTTCCGCCTCATTTTGATTACTTGAAAGGAACATATCGTTGTACACATTGTCAGTTATAATGTTTTTATCATTCACAGCCAAGTTATATATAAGGGTTTCTGCTTTATTAGTGATGTTCAAGGTATCACTTAATGTATAGTTAAGGTCACTAGAGTAATAGCCGGAGTAACTAGGGTTCCAGTGTACTCGATTGAATCGAGTAAAACCCTAATCACCTATTCATCCATCATCCACGGGTTCTTGCAGCACGGCAAAAAATGTGGTTTCGCGTGTTCCCTCCTCAAGCCGTGGACACCTGTTGGGCGCTCTGAGCAGTTGTCAGCTGCCCATTCTTCTAAGGCACCACAAACTGGGCTTGCCGCAGATTGATTCCTATGGCTACTGTGATATTTTCTCATGGCTAGTTATGTTTGTCGCATTGATCTATCATTGGTTTACGCCAACCAAACAAGGCGACGTTGAATCTAATGATGGTCTTCCATCGTGCTCTAGTGAGAATTCCACTCGTCCTTGCGTTACAGTCGGTTCTGATCGCGCTGAATGGAGCACACCTTTGAAATTCGACGATTGTTGTACTCATCAAAGGGAAGTGCAGGATAAAGCCGTCAGTGATGTAGAATACCAGGCGCACTGGTATTCCTCCGCAGTTGAGAAACTTCCGCGAAGGTTTCTTGATATTGATTTTCCTGCTATTAAAATCAAAGCGAAGTCCTTTTTACTTGGTTCCGCAAACGAAACTGCTTCTCCAGATGGATACTTGGTCTTCGATGAAGGAGATATAACAGACGATGAGGCTCAAGAACTCCATCAAGAATACCATGACGGAGACGAATACGCTGAGCACACCATTTCGATCGTTTTTTCTCCATGTTGTGTGAGTGATTGTGAAGCGACTATTCGACTCCAAGAGCCGCATCGCATTTATACGTCAACAAGTGAGAGCGTATTGTGTGGTTCAACTATGCGTGGAAGTACGGAGTTACTTTCAACATCTTCGATGTCTGTTCTAACGTCGAATACGAATGCAGTTCTCGATGAAGCCTATTTTCAATCCGCCATAGATCCCAATTACTTCGAGCAAGAGCTTCATGACACAATCTCTTTGTCCACGGTGTTGCGTCCAAGGTCACTTTCTCATGTTTACATTTTTATATACATTGGTGTAGATTAAGCTTTTGTATATATTAATGTTTTATCATTAGTGAATATGCTGGTCATAAGGTGTATATGTACATACATACATACATACATACATACATACATACATACATACATACATACATACATACATACATTACATACATACATACATACATACATACATACATACATACATGCATACATACATGCATACATACATACCATACATACATACATACATACATACATACATACATACATACATACATACATACATACATACATACATACAAACATATATACATGTAATTATCTGTCCATGTGTATATATGTATGTTTTTGTTTGTGTGTTCATACACTGTGTGCATATATACCACTGTATGTGCCCGCATATATGTATCATATATCTGCATGGATATATATGTATACACAGGTGCATATTTTTTGTATAAACACAATTTTGTTAACATTTATTATTATAGCGATGTTGAAAACACCACACCTAACGGTAACAACCACTTGAAAAAGTCTAAGACAGACGACAGCTGTTATCCAGGTGAGTAGTTTTGTTAGTGTTTGTAATGAAACACCTTTCCTATACATTTCTGGTTCTTTGGTGCTCACTGAGCATTTCAGCAGTTCCGTTTGTTCCTCCAGAAGGCTATTATGACAACGCCGGATCGTGGTCTAAACGAGTGGTATTTCAAGATTATAAACCAAGTGGAGAGTACAGTAATTGGTCTGGGAGCCAGTGTAGCGAATCTGCAGGACATCGGAGCGGTTCAAGTGAGGATGGGGAACCTGTAAGTAATTCATTTTTTTTCTCAGTTAGTTGACCTAATTAGATTTTCAATTTTTCACCCTATATTGAAGTATTTCTATTACATCACTATTAAAAGTGCTGGTGTTGTAAAATGTCATGTGTATTTTGTACACGTTTACCATCTTTTTGTTGTCTGATGTGTTAACGTCTCATGCATAGTCGTTTTCAGTGTTTATTATACGGAGTGATATACCTCAGTGTTTTACTTACCATAGGTCCTACAAGAAGAAGTCTTGGGATCAGACGATGAAGAACAGGAAGATCCTCGTGATTATAGACGTGGAGGTTATCATCCCGTAAATATTGGCGACGTTTTTAACAGAAGGTTAGTTGAAAATGTAAAGCACGACGTTACTTCATCAAAAATGCACTAAATGCGGTGTGCAATTTGCCATGTAGTGGAATAAGCATAGCAAACCGGAGGGTTATACAGCTTTGTCAGAAGTTTGCTATGGTTGTGGCATGTGTAGTATACCATATAGCAGCCATTTATTACCTCCGCCCTAATTTTTTGGTGTCCTAGTTTTTGCCGAAGGGAAATAAATGTTACATTTAATAACTTGAACACGGTATTGCTAAGACGGACCACTTCATTACTCATGTACTACTCCTGAAATTAGTTTTTTCTTTCAATTTTTGAAGAAGATTAGCGATGTACGATAGCTAAAAGATTACTTAGTATCTATGTTTCGTCGGGTCACATAGTTTATCATTATTTCTTATATTTTTTTAAATTTTGTTCGCAGTTTTGCTGTCTAATTATTTCCTGGTTTTAAAGGTACCACGTTATTCGAAAATTAGGATGGGGTCATTTTTCGACAGTGTGGTTGTGCTGGGATACGAAGGACAAACGTTTTGTTGCACTGAAAATAGTAAAATCGGCAGACCACTACACTGATGCTGCACAGGACGAAATAAAAGTGAGTTGCTTGTAAACACTAGCTTTGTTTTTTCTTTCTTTTTTTTAACTTTTCCTTATGTTTTTTGAGATGACTACGGTTTAGCGCCTCATCGTGGATGGGAAGTGTTCCTGGGAGTCGGGCTGCGACGTATAGTGGGGGATTCATTACCCCAGTAGGGTCTCCCATGCTGCGAGGGAGTCTGGCGTTTCCGTCAGGAAGCCCAGCTAGGAGTAAACCAATACCAGGATCCACCACCGTCCCTGGTATCAAACTAGTCGCATGGTGACAATCCACAAGGACAGCGAGTTCCTGTGGTGGTGACGATCTGTGCCAGACTTTGGTTAGGCTGACTTTGAGACACCAGGGAACCGCAATGACTAAACCGACAAAATCCGAGAAAATGGAAATTATGATGGGGACCGCACAACTAGTGAAGATGGGCCATCATTGTATTCAAGTATATGCTTGGAGATGATTACATGTAGAGGAGTGGTTATTTTGAGTGCATTTTTTTTTGCCAACCTCTTACTAGCTGTGAACGGAGCTAATCATGAACATTTAGCTGGAACAGTGGTTATTAGGATACCAAATTTTTTTTTGTTTGTTTAGCTCTTACTGGCTGTGCGCGAAGCTGATCCTGAAGATCTTGGCTGTCAAAGAGTTGTGCAACTACTGGACGAATTTTCTGTTAGCGGTGTCAATGGTGTTCACTTTTGCATGGTATTTGAGGTGCATGGCATAGCATTTAACATTGGTGTGTTCCACTGTAATGATACTGAGTGATTCGTTTCTGAAGGTCCTTGGATGCAATCTTCTTAAGCTCATAATTCGATCGAACTATCAAGGGCTTCCTTTAGAACAAGTTCGAAAAATCACAAAACAGGTGAGTAAATCTGTATTGGTTCTCCTTGAATACCCATTGTTCATGTTTCCCTGTATTTTTGAGACGTCGGCTTTTTTTATAGGTACTCGAAGGACTCAGGTATTTGCATGAAAAAAGCAAAATTATACATACAGATATAAAGCCGGAGAATGTCCTAGTCACAATGAGCCATGAGGAAATCAAGGTGATGTTTACGTTGGCCTGAAAGCTTTAGTGTTGTTTGATGTTTCCACATCTTGCGTAAATGTCCTTAATTTTAGCTTATGGCACAACACGCTGTTGTTGCTACGAAGATGAACTTAAAACTAAGCGGCTCAGCTGTGAGTACGGCGCCTAGTCATGTTCAGAAGAAGGTTAGTGATTGCTTCTTGTAAATCGATGTGAAATAATCAAGTTTTTTGTTTACATCTGGTTTTGTATCAATGTGCACAAGTTTAGAAATTCATATATCATTGCGATGGTTATATGAATATTGCAGGTTCAAGAGAATATGACAAAAAATAAGAAAAAGAAGCTGAAAAAGAAGGCTAAAAAGCAGCGCGAACTACTGGAGTCACAACTTGCTCAAATGGAAGGACTTACCGTCGATGCTAATGCTATTCAAGAAGTACTAAATAGTGCTCCGGTGAGTTTTTATTTAGGAAGCGTGTTGTATGTGGCTTAGTAATCTCCATTAGTAAAGCCATATGTGCATTGAATAATTTTAAAAAAAAATTGAACTTAATCGTTTGCTCTCATAATATTTCGTGGCCCTTGTTTGTTTGCAGATCAGTCGCTAGATTCCTTGTATTCTGTGTAAGATTTCACTTTCAATACCATGATCATTTTTTAATTTATTTGCAATAGCTGTGTAATAATGAAAAAGTCTAGGTTGTTGTTTTTTCAACGGTAAGACATAATGCATTATTCGGTTGGCAGAATTCTGCGCGCAGCCATGGCATTCCTCCACCAGCTTTGATGAATAGCCCACCTACAGGCTTGGTGCCACAGTTGCTACAGAACTGTAGTGTGGGCGACTTGCAGCAGACCATGTTCTGCAATCCCACGTATCATTCGGTACAACAGGTAGTCTACAGAATGCATAAAGATCACATGTAATAGTGACGTGGTTCTGGCACATTATCTCGACATGAGCGTCTTGCACGAATGTTTGGCATTGTACCTGTGTTGGTTTTGGCTTCGGTTTTCATTCCGAGATCACTCGGAAGGCTGTAAATTTCTATACACGTACCAACAGTTGTATTTATAGTATTAGGTCATGTGTGCAAATTCTTTTGTTTAGAATGTATGTGTGTATGTATGTATGTATGTACGTATGTATGTATGATTTGTGTGGGAAGTGACATGAAAAGCCTGTGGTAAATTGCTTAGTTATGGTTAGTTCAGTGGTGTAACATGTGAGAACGTAGTCTCATCACGAATCCTGTTGTTAGATGACCTTATTTATATTTGTCCAAACATTTTAGTTTAACTTAGGTTCCTGATGAGATTTTTTACGGAAATGAAATTAGCGTTACAAGACATAATTTGCAGGAAGGAGATTGCGTTACAGCGACAATGGTCCAGGATATCAGCGATGGAGAGGGCGACAGTAACGCACCTCCTCAGCAGGTCAGTTTTAATAAGTTTTAATACTGGTTTTCAATTCGTTTCACTAATGTCACACTTTTTAATTCTCAAAGATATTGATTGGTTCTTTGTTTCTTGTTACTTACCATTAAAACATCTTCGTTAGAGAAAACTTGGAACAAATTGTTATTTTTTCGTACCTATGTACGATTACAGGTTCTCAGTCCGGCTCCTATTGATCGGACAAGTCTGAGTCCTCCTAGTGAGAGTGAGCTTCGGAATGCTATTGAGACAAATCGTGCATTCGGTTGTAAGTGTTTTAATCGATATGATGATGAAATTCGTTTAGTACCAGTTTTTGAATAATATTAAGCTGGCGCATAGTTCACTCTCTGCTAGTTTACCAATTTTATCAACTGTAGAAAAGTATTTCTACGAAAGAAAACAAACGAACCAATAATTTGTACCTCGTACTGGTTGCGTGCGCCTGCCATCATGATACCCATTCTGTTTCTAAATTTGATTTGAAAAGCTACGCTGGTTTAGACTCGGTGAATGTCGAGTCCATGAATGTTAGAGAAAAACAGAAAGAAAGAATGCGAGAGACAGAAAGGGACGGTTATTCAATGGGACAACGTGCATGCTGTAGACGAACTTCTACATTCAGCTCCATGTTGCTTTCGGAGTGCTCTGGAACTGCAATGCTGCAGAATTTCGTTGTCGTTTTTTATTGAATGGCTGCCTCACATCTATCTCAGTTGACAGTGATACACAGCAGTTTTTGATAGTTCACCAAACTATTTCTCGAGGTGCTTGGTGCATATCATTGCAGACAAAGTGTCAGCAGGGTCTTTGTCGGAAACTGGTGTCCGCGCTGCTCTTGGGATATCATTTCTGGAGTAAAATTGCGTTTCTTTGATGCTGTTATCGTCCACTTAGCGCAATATTTCTGGCTGTTTGGCTGCATCCACTTTTCCGCTAAAGATGTTATCGTCCTACTTAGTGCAATAGTTCTAGCCCTTTACCTGCATCCACGCTTCCACTGAGCTTCAACGGGAAAAAATGTATTCGAAGTGTTCGTTTTGTTTTGTCGTTTGTCGTCTTGATAGCTTTAGCCTATATCAAATACAGTGTTACTCGTACTGGGAATCTGACAAAAATTTAATAGAATAGAAGTAGTGCTGATGTACAAAATGATACAAAAAACAGACTGAAACGTTCACTTGTTTCAAGAGAAGATATTGTTTTGAAGCGTTGCGCAGTAGAGATCAATTGTACACAAATAGACTAACTCGTCGGAGTGTTAGGAATACCCGAATCTTCCGTACTGTTTTTGTTAGATAGGCACATCTTCTGCGTAGTCACTTGTAGTGCCATTTATTTTTTGTTTTCTCACCGTTAAATGAAGTCTGAAGTGATGCCTGAAACTTGACTGAATCGAGGCTCCATATCATGTCGCTTTTTTTCTTTTTAAGATATCAGAGTTTTAAGATTTTTTTAAAGTATGCAGAATTTAATGAGTTTCGAAGACTATTAGTTCTTGGTTCTAAATCATGAGTTAATTGTATTTCATAGGAATTCAATGTTATAATCCCTTTTTTGATCCTAGTTATAATTATGCTGTTAAGTTTATGCTAACCTATTGCTTCAGTTGTCGAAGCATAATACGTTCAATCGTTTATGCTCACATCTTCCAATTTTTTTTCTATTGTTTGTGATTCAATTATGTGTTGCTGACTTTCTTAAACAGAAGCTTTTTTCTTTAGTCACAGATACGCCACTGTCACCGTCGAATCCATTCTCTGCGCAACAGCTACCAGCAGTATTGCCAACACCTCCAGTGGGACCGAATCTTAATGATCCTTATGCTGATATTGAGGGTTTGGTTTCATCTCCTGAATAAGAATCTTCGTCAGATTTCGGCTTAGAGTTGTGTTGCTTTATGAACATCGATTTCGTCTCCGAATGAAATTTGACTCGAGATTTTTCCGTTAGTCTGTTTATGGGTTTCTTTCACACTTTCTTTCTCTCATTTCGTTTCCAACCATCCTTCGCGGAGACGGTCGTATATCTATGTGTATGGGTGTATATGTATATATATATATATATATATATATATATATATATACATATATATATATATATATATATATATGTAGTATATATATATATATATGTGCATGGATATATTCGTTCATATGTATGTGCGTGTGTTTATGTATGGATTAATGTATGTATGTGTGTGTGTGTGTGTGTGTGTGTGTGTGTATGTGTGTGTGTGTGTGTGTGTGGTGTGTGTGTGTGTGGTCACCTTTGTGCGGTAAGCTGCAACTGGACGATCTGTTGTATTCCAATAAGATGACGATTGCTGTTTGAGCATTGGAACGTCCTGCTCAGTAGCCATTCTAGAGATTCGCCATGTACTTATAAACACGGTCCAGTGCTTATGGATGTGAGAGATTCAATGCTTTAATAGGGATTTTACTGGACGACGTTAATGATTATTCGGTGAAATGGTTAATGAAAGGGTCGGTGTAACCAGCCGGTCGCTTATTTTGAATTTGGCTTTTTCTTCTGTACTCATGTTTGTGTCGTCTTTTGGTATCTACAAATTTTGTGTTATATTGTAAATCAGTGTTAAATTTCTTAACTTTAAGAGATTTCGATTTATGGTATTATAGGTAAAGATAGCCGACCTGGGTAATGCTTGTTGGACGCACCATCACTTCACGGAGGACATCCAAACGAGGCAGTATCGATCTTTAGAAGTGTTGATCGGTGCAGGTTACGGTCCTCCTGCAGATATTTGGAGCACTGCGTGTATGGCTTTTGAATTAGCTACTGGGGACTATCTTTTTGAACCGCACAATGGTGATAATTATTCCCGAGATGAGGATCATATAGCACACATTTGCGAACTGCTTGGATCAATCCCGCCGTCTGTATATAAGAAAGGCCAGCACTGGAAGGAGTTTTTCAACAAGCAAGGTCGTTTGCTCCACATACACCAGTTGAAACCATGGCCGCTTCTCGATGTTCTGCGTCAGAAGTATGATTGGCCTTTTGAACAAGCTCGGCAGTTTGCATCGTTTCTAATTCCCATGCTGGCCTTCGATCAGGTAGGGCATGTTGAAGGTACATATGGTTTTCAAAAATTGGGTTGCAGTGATCATTTAACAACACTCACGACGACGCCTAGTCACAAGGTTGTTGCAGACTGGACGACGTCTAGTTTTCAGCCTTTATGGAATTGCTGGTTTTTTGAAAAAAAAAATTCGATGACTAGAGGATTTCGTGGGTTGCGAACTTGAATGGATTGTAGAAAAGACTTTACTGTATCATTTTATGGATATAAATGGTATTTATGATGCTATTTGCTCATCTGTGTCCTACAAGCTATCAATGGATAACAGAAATGAAGGGAAATATTTCTGATTGTATAGAAGTGTGTGTTTGTGTGTGTGTGGTGGTGATAGTGAAAATAGTGTTATAGACTAGTATTTTTTTTACGTTTTATATGACCCGTCTTCACGGCTACTGGGCGGATCCCAGCATTTTTTACATTCGATTCGTTTCCTCGCATCTGTTGTCCACGAATATCTTCCAACTTTTTACTTGCGGCTTCGGCTGCTGGTTGAGGATTTTTCATTTCATCTTGAATGTGGTAGAGTGCAGGTCGAATCGATTCTCTCTGGAGTCCTGAGATAGCCGGGCTGGAGCGTTCCCAATTGTACTGCACAGAGTGATTTTTTTTCCCAAACAAGTCCGGTACCAAGTAGCCGACCACGGAGGGATGAGAGGCTTGGTTGGCCCGGAGCGGAATCGAACTAGCACCGTGCCCGTGATGACGGGCATCACTACCATTGTGCTATCCACCCCGTCATAAATTAGTATTGTGTGTCTGATCTTGTTAGCAATGATCTGTTCGCTCTATTGGTTTCTGTTTCCATTAATGAAACTTATAATCAGCTGAAATATGCTAATTTAAATCAAGTAGCTGTTAGTTGTTACGCTTTTACGTGCATCGAAACCAATGCATGGGTTTTGTGTAGGTAAGCTTGAGGAGGTTATGAATGTACTGATGCTCGAAACTCATTCAAAATCCTGCATTGTTAAGTAGTTTTCTCAAGATTTCCCATAGTGCGTCAAGAATTATGCTATTCTTCTTTAGCTTTAACTTTCTGATCCACTCAGATTTTCGGCTGACAGTCTCAGAGTGGAAGTTCCTGAGAAAATTGTGAATTCGCACTGTTTCCGAATTATTTGTGAGAGTAACCAGAACATGGGAAGTGCAAAATTTGTCATGTAATATTCTTTACATGAAATTCGAGGTGTATTTTATTAGGGTCTTCCTTTTTTCTCTTTCTCATCCTCTCCAATTCTTTTTTCTTACCGGATTCGTTCCATGTGAGCGAGTGGTGTGAATATATCATAAGTTAATGTTTTAAGGATGAAAGAGTGACTGCTGCTCAGGCTCTTGAACATGATTGGCTGAAACCTTTTGGAGGGAAACCACCGCCACCCGACGTTCCACCTGAGGTCCTAAGGCGGATCTATCCCGATGGTAATATCCCAGGCAGGAATAAAATCGATAGTGATGCAGCACTCTTTAACGGTTCCGACATGCACAGTATAGATAATGAACAAGCACAGTGTTAACATGATCATTTCGATATTGCCGGGATATAAGTCTAGTGGCTTTGCTTTTTCATGTCTGGTTCCTTTGTTCATAGCCTGTCCTTGTGCACATTTCTACGGAAGCGGCGTATGAACACCTACTAAGTTTGAAATTAATAATTGGAGTTTTTATGTTTGCCAGATGTACAACTTGGCGAATGTGGTGTCTGTAATCTCCTGTTTTATGGGTCCAGATATCACTTCTGTGATAGACGAACGACAGCCTTTATACTGTCTTGTTTTGCCGTTTTCTTACTTGCGAATTCACCATATGTACATGGTTTGTTTTCTGATTTCCAACTGTTTAGTAGAGCGATATCCGATTGAAATGAAATAATGCGTCTGCTTGTTCCTTAATATTCTTTTTATTTCCTCTTTCTTTCAAACTTTGTTAGAAGAAGTAGATGCGCACAGCATGCGTGGAACATCCACATTTCGTCAGATGTTTGTATAGACTTCATATTATTCGATTGCTTATTGCATAAATCATGGCACGAAGGGGCCCATTTCGCGAGCAGTCGATGTTTCTCATACCGCGTAGCTTTTCTTTAATATCTTTATCTACGGAGATTTTGTATACATAGCTCAGAACTTAACGTAATGGTCTTCGAAACATCATTAGTAACACTGATTGGTGGCTTTCTATCCACTGGATGGTGAAATTGATTTTCTTTCCGAGTATGCTATCGACTGAGCAACTGACTTAGTCGAGTTGCTCTTATCTTGTTTTGATCCCATATGTACTCTCTATATGTATTACATCAGAAGCTATTTGTTAATGCGTTTTCTCCACAGGTTCTTTAAGGTGAATCATCAAAATTCTTCATTTTTCACATGTGTCTTGCTATGACGCATCAGTGATGCGCAAAGCAGAGTGGTGTAATGAATTATTGCTAACAAACGCTCGCGGTAATAAATAGCACGAATTTACAGCCTGTCCTTGAAAATGTCCAGAAAATGAGCATTTAGAGACATTTGGTGGTTGTCTCTGTTTAAGTGATGACGCATTAAAATGACAATTGTTTGACTTGGACCGAAAGCCAGCGAGAGATTGCGAAGAACATTTTCGCGTTGAGGGGCGAGAGTTCGATATAAATCCATGCAACGTACGGCTAGGTTTATAGGCGATTGCTAGGATTTTGTGAAAATACTGGGGGTTAGTGACTGAGGAGACAAGTGGATGTAGGCACTTGAGGGTTTGCGAGAGTACATTTATATCCTAGAGTTTGCACGTCATTTGGTACATTGACCTGCTCTTTGTTAGTGAATGTTGCGAACATATGTCAGCAGTTCCTGTCTGTTTTTGTCGCAGTGCCACTGTTCCGCAATGTGTTCCGTCATCTTCAAGAACTTCAAGAGGATCGTATTTTTTTCATACACTATGAAAAATCCTGGCGAACTGATCGGTGATCGATCTCCTGCACGTTTGGCATCTAATGCAGTGTCTTGTGGGATCTCTACACCGATTGTCATTAAGACATTCCACATGTCCAGCTTGTTTTAAACCTGGATCTTAACACCTTGGCGTGTGCGAAGGTGTCTCTGATGTTTTATCATATACGTAAGTTGGGAATTGGGCATTCTTTTTTTCAGTTTCAGGATTTTGTGCTAGGTAATGTCAGATCGGTCTGTTATCCTTCTAAAATGCCACGACTTCAGTAGTCGTCGTAAACAACGATTCCGAAGTGGTCTAAAGCTGCTGTATGGAGCTATTTCTAAGCTCTCCAAATGTTCTCTCTTTTTTCTTTGAATTCATGACAGTACCGCTGACATGGTAACTACGTAATTTAGGGGACTTTATAGCATATTGTTGACCTAAGCTCATTTTTCACTTGTTTCTGCTCGTTCGAAGAAACATTTTGTTTTGTTGTAGAGACATGGAGGTTAAGTGTTGACAATGTTAATCTGCTCTGCGGGAGTATTATCTCAAGTGTTCCGTTGATGGTTCTGCGTTCGGCGTTGTAATGTTAGCTCTGATTACGACAGCGTAGTCTGGAATACGGAAGTAGCGTTACAATATACAGATGATGGGATTGATTTAGGTTTGGTACTTAATGACAATCTTCAGAAGTATAGAACGTCTTACCAACTTTTTTGCCTTCCGCTAAACTTCTTGAGTATTGTCTTTGCTCCGTAAATGTTTCTCATGAATTTGTCGATAATTTCATACAAATAGAAGACCTTCGTTTTCAAGACAGTTTTAGTTAGTGGATACCTTGTTCTCATAATGTAAGAAGTTATCGTATTATGCGGTGTGGTCGTGAACAGTTTCGTATCATAGCAGTTATGATTTAGATTAGCTAGATTTAGCAAAGGAAACAAGGTGAAACCGATCTGTTTTTATCCTTCAGCCTATTTGCAAAGTGTGAACCAAGTGATGAACTTGATGGAACAAAGAATTTTATTTTCTGTTTCTATCCACTTTAGGGGACGGAAAGCACAGTGGTAGTGATGGCTGTCATCACGAACATTCGGGGTCAGGGAAATTGGTACCAGACTTGTCTGGGAAAAAATCACTTTCTGCAATCCAATTGGCAACGCTGCAGTCCGGCTATCTCAGGACTTCAGGGAGAATTGCTCGACCAGCATTCTACAACATTCAAGATGAAATGGAAATCCTCAAGCACCAACCGAAGTCACGCGTAAATGTTGGAAGATCTTCGTGAACAATGGATGGAAGGAAATGAGTCGCATGTGAGAAGTGCATGGGATGCGCACAGTAGACGTAAAGAAGGATCAAATAAAATAAGAAAAAAATAAAAAAACATTCAAGTTCCGATCCTCTATAGCATTTTTTTTGAGTGATCCGACAACACGTATTGTCCGGATCCCAGCGCTCTACCATTTGATTCGTCGTCTCGTATTCGTCACCAGCGAAGCTCTGCGGAACTGTGTGTGGTTTCGGCTGGTGCTTGAGAATTTTGGTCTTTCTTATGAACATTGAATACTGTTGGAGCAAATGCTGCGTGGAATCCTGAGATAGCTGTGCGTTTAGGGTGCTCCCGGGTCTTCATGACAGGTCAACAACAATTACTCTGGATGAGCGGAGCTTTGCCGACACGTTTGACACCAATTTCCACACCTCAAAGAGGTCGGATACTGGGTTGGTTGACAAAAAGGGGTATAATGTGGGCCTTGTACGTGTTCTTGAATGGCATCTGTACCACTACGCTACCTCGTTATTAATGATATGTAAAAGGCGAAATTCTCCAAATTTAAGGACAGATTTTTGCTTTTGAGCAAAACGTGCCATTGGCTCATCTAGCCGATGGAATAGGTCCCTTTTAAGATGACTATATCCTACCTCAAATGATCAACGACTTCGAAATTTGTAGGTAGTCGTGTATGGGAACAGATTCCTATGCTGTGTGAAGGAGTTCTCGCATTGTCTTCTAACTACAAAGGGATTTCGTCCCATTGCGATTGAGTGGTGGGAAATCCTGATTAAAGTCCGCCATATGCTTAAGTTAGAGATCCTTTCTTTACCCTTGTCTGGAAGAGCAAACACAAGTGGAACGACAAAAAATCACATTTTTGAAACGCCGTCCATTTTTTGGTTCAAAGTTCTGATGACCCCTATTGGTATGAGGATGGACCGACCGCCATATGATGTCACAATGCAGAAGTCACCTACCCCTCTCCAGGATGATTGATATTGTCTTATTTTCTCAATTTTTTCATTTTTTAAAGCTGTTTTCTGTACTTTATGAAGCGAACGTATATGATGAGGAATGAAAAAATATGTCCGCCAAATTTGTAGTGGACTTCATTGAAGTTTTCGAAGACGAAAAGGAAAAAATGACCAGACCGTGCTGCTGTCGTTGAAGGAGCCAGAGCATTATCCAGATCGGTTGCTCTACGATGCCTTTGTTTTGTTCACAACTTCGTGCTTTAAGACGACCACCGCCACTCCTGAGGGGAAGAAAAAAGCGGAAGTTGAAAATTTTACTAAGGTCTTTTGATGGTGGGAAATATTTAGCTTTGAGAAGAAGCCCATATTACAGGATCATTCCCTTCGACTTCCTGACTTTCTGCGCTTGAGTCTAGAATGAACGAGAAATTGGAAGCCAGCATCTTTACTGTGAATAGATTTCAAAGTACCACATATGATACTGTGGTACTTGATGTATCCTCTTAAAACGTGTTTATCTGAAGAACTCATCAACTTTAAACCTGTATTAGCATATTTGAAAAGAATGAAAAAAATCCTACTTGTAGCTTTTCGAAAAAAAAGTCTTGGTTTTAATCGATAACCAGTAGATTACAACGATGCAGTTCTATTGCTTTACGACTGAGATATGCGTTGTAGATTAGGAACAAAATCCATTCCTAATTCGGTTTCCAGTTTCATATAGGTGTGGATCTAGGTGCAGGGCATCTTGAACTGTGCGAACCGGTTCTGAGCCGAACTTTGTTCTACATCGCTTATGACGTCTACGAACACGTTTTCTACGTAAGGGTCATTGAAACGAGACAACATTTCGGGGGTTAGGTAGAATTTCTTAATTCTCAAGCAGAATATACCCAAGGAGTGCCAGCATTTACTGATGCAGTGATAGTGAAAATTAAGTTTGAGAGGTGAACAACTGCTTCAAGCCGAATGGTGAAAAAAAATGCCAGTTCACCTTCACGCACTAACCAATGTCTATTGCATGTTGTACTTTCCAAAGAGACGTTTTTTAAACCTTCAACAAATGTTCGCTAACGCTAGATTGAATTCTTAGGTGAAAGGGTGCTCAAATGTAGCTATGTAAACCTAACTCTTCGGTGTAATTCTTCTTTAACGTAGTCTTCTGTTCTCTTCACAGACGTTAAACACTGGTGTTTTGTTCGTTATAACGAGCTGTTTCACTTCGTTAGGAAGACCGAGCTCAACATTGAAATGCAGAATGATTCGTTTTCCTTATGATTATCACCATAGTCTCATTACAGTTGTCGGAATTATAAAAGGATAAAGTGCTCCGTGTTAATTATTCCTTGAAGAAAGGCTAGTGCATTCGACTCCTTTAGACATCATGGAGGTTATTTAATGGATATTTGTTCCATAAAATGACTTTCAACACGCTTCAAAACCCTGGTTTCCGGGCATTTTATAGTGTCTCAACAAATTTTTCACTCATTTTGATGGCCGTGAATGAATGGAGATATTGCCGTTCTTCTGCCTTCTCTCATCTTCTCGTTAACCGGCGTCGCATTCGGAGTCTCCTTAAGTACAACTTCTTTAAATACAGAATTATGCTTATCTATTTAGGAATGATGAGGAAAGTGGAAGTAAGGTATGGTCAGTACCTCTACCTTTATTATACAACAACTACAAATCGATACGAAGGCTACTTTGTACACATTGTGATTTACAAAAGCAGTTTTTTCGGACGAGTTTGTTCCCTTCACTGAGTTGACGAAAGTTTGTTGTTGGTAGGGGAGGCTATTAAATTGCTACATTAACGACGGTACTGCAAATGAAGACCATAGCATTTTTTTGGATGCCAAGTACTACAAATATATGAGTCCCATGAGTCTTTGCCTTCTCTGGCAACAAAATAACACACAGAAAGTTGCTAGTGAGGGTAACTGATATCACTATATGGGCACAGTGGCCGGTATGAGCCAAATGAGACCCGTACTGCGCGTAGCGAAAAATGAGAGCTTCGTTGTTGTCAGTATCTAAAATCAGGCGTCGTCGTGAATATGCTAATCATCAGATGACTTCAGCCGGCATCAATAAGTCTCCATTCATCTCCGTCGCATATCCCAGAGCTATCACGTGAACACCGCTTGACTGAGGGATAGGAACAGGACCACATTTTTTTGCACGAGACCCCTTTATATTTACAGCTTATGGCAAGAAAGTAACATCGGCTCTCTTCCCAATCTCCACGTATTCAAGTTTGGTCCCCGTATTTGCTCGCGAAGATGCCAATAAGGGCAACTATGTGTTCGGTATTGATCCATGTTCTACCCCAGTCACCTAATGTCGCATCATGTAACCTAGCGACTAATCGGCCAAAAATCCCTAGAAGAGATCTACATCTTTTTCACATTAGGCACAAGTGCTTTAAACACTGGGTCATTCGAAGTTAGCAGTTATGCATAGTAGAACGGCTACATGTCATTTATCAGAACTACAGGAATTTAATACTTAGTGTCGGAAATAAGGTTATTTCCACTCAAAGTGCGTTGGGAAGACAGATATGAGTTGATATCAAGTCATTCTCTTTCTGCTTGTTTGTTTCCTCTTCCTCGCAGATAATTTGTTCGTTTTAGTTTTGTATGAAGCTGATAGCTTATCCAACACAAACAAGTGCGCCAGGTGTGCGACCAGGAAAATTGTTCTGCATATTTAGTAATATTGCAAAAAATTGACTTTCAAACGACTTTGTCCGTCAAATCATGTCGGCTGGTGAGAGTGATGTGGGTACAACGATAGCAAAAAGCGCCACAGATTACGAAGCTGCTGACATGTTATTGCGTCTCGTCGCGTTTAATTTACCTTTTGTGCCAAAAATCTAGTACAAACACATTTGCTTTTGAAGAGTGTCTGTATGACTCGTACATATGAAACCTGGCTGTCCGGCACGAGTCTACATCAATTCTGGATGCGTAAGTCAAAACAACGAGCCCAACTCCAGTTGTTAAGAACCGGTACCGAGACTAGGTGTTACCTACCGAAAATATGCTTTTATTTGTTCTCAAATAGCTAGATGTTGCTTCCATGATATAAGGAATCATTCATCGTTCATATGAAATCAACGACCACCTCATTGAAAATGTCTCACGCTATCGTACTGGGCGGTTAGAGACTGGTTGGTAGAAAAAGGATAAAGCTCTCGGCGTTGATCAATCCCTCGGGGGGATGCGCCATGCATTCGACTTCATTAAGCACCGTTGGAAGGGATTGAATGCATATCTGGCCTTTACAAAAGACTCGCGGTGGCCTACCGATGTATGCAAGTGCTGCTATCCTCCCAGACAAGTCCGGTACCAATTTGCTGACACCGAAGGGTTGGAATGCTTGGTGAGCCTGGGGCGCCGAGATCGATTCTATATGTATTACCAGGAAAATTGTTCTGCATATATATGTATTACAGGGCGCTTCCCACCACTGCGCCACACGCGCAGCGACTGGTTGATAATTATCTTAATTGCATGAACTATTTGTTTCGATAATTCTATTTCAATGTGGACATAATATGATTACCTCGAATTTATTCGTGCCACGTGTCTCTCAACAAGCGAAGATACACTTATCGAATGCACATCTGAGTATATTTGATGACATCATAAATGATATCTAACGAGATCGTCTAGATTTTCATTGGTGCGGGAGAAATGACAATGACAAAGACCCGATCAGGGAGAGACACCATTGAATTTGTATTTCGTATTTGTTTCACTATTGAGAGAAATCCGCTCATGATGTGCAGTCAGCTAAGTTCTGTTGACCTTCTGTTGGATGCAAAAAAAGGAACGAGTACGTCGGATGTTGTATATAGTGTGCACTACCTTGCCGTCATTTCTTCCATCAAGTAACTACACACAGTACTAACTCTGTCTTTTACGAGTAGATATGCTTTTTCCTCGATTTGAAAAAAAACTATCGGTAATAAATAAGCCGACTCAGCTTTTATACCTTGAAATTCCGCCTTGCAAAGCCTCACAACATCTTTGAAATCCATTGTCTCGTCTTATTTTCGTGTGGATTCATAGTTAGAAGACCGAGTTCGACATCTGTGGTAAATCGGTGGATCATGAATCAACTGAGAGTAGAAGATGTGGCTGTTTGAGAAAACAAATCAAGGGTGTCCGTGGTGCAGTGGGTAACGTCTGAGCCACCAGAAAGGATAATCGCGAGTTCAACGCGCACTTGAGTTTTCAAGTTTTGTTCATATCTCAGCACCATTGTGATTGTACCTCAAATAATACTGTAAAAGAAAGCTCTCGACGTTGATCAATTCCTTAGGGATGCGTTATGGATTCGACTTCATCAAGCATCGCTGGAAGAGATTGAATGCATATCTGACCTTTACAATAACTCGCGGTGGCATATCGATGTGTCGAGCCAGTGCTGTTATCCTTCCAGACAAGTCTGGTACCAATTTGCCGACCCCGGAGAGATGGAAGGCTTGGTGAGCGAGAGGCGCGGGATAGACCCCATGTGTACGGTGCAGTGCGCCCTCGGACCACTGCGCCACATGCACCCCTTACATAATATCGTGCCATGAAGAAAGGATAAGCAATGAGTAAAAGTTGGAACAGTAATACGAGAGAACTTCTGTGAATATTTTGAAACGCTAAAGCGATTAGTCGTGAAGGCAGAACATCCTCATAAAAGTGGTAACCATATGTGACGTATGTGACATTAAACTAAAAACCTAATGGATTCTAAAGAACGACGACAGAACTTAAAGTTATCAAGGCACGGTGCAGTGCAAATACAATGTGTGAATTTCAAAATACGCCGATATTCCAGTCTTTTAAAACCAGGGCGTTGGTTGAAAGATGCACTGCATACGTACTCTGAATCGGTCGATGGTTCAATTCCTATGCCCTGGACTTGCTAAGCTCTCCACCCGTGAGGGCAGATTGTTGCCAAACTTGCCTAGGAGTGTAGAAACACTGCAAGAATACTAAATCCTACAGCAAATAACTTTATAGACCAAATATTCATTTAGTCATCTACTACTCTTAATGAAATTGAGTACATACCACACCACTACAGACTGATCAACTTCGCTTTCATTTTGTATTCAAGAAGAAAGATGTCGGAACATTCTTCATTCAGAAAGACGAAAGATTCGCCTATGAAACTTCCTTGATATCTGTTTTGTTATTCTGCTATCGTTAGCACTTTTTGTGAACTATATCTACCGAAAATTTGTCGTACACCAACTCATCAGTCGTCATTCTCTCCAACTGTCGTAACTTTAGCAAGTTGCGGAATGTAACTTGTTGCTTAGTTCAAAACTTCAATTCTCTCATCCTATCTGCTTTCCCCTCTCTGAACCAATTCCTACTGGGCAACTTCAACGCTAAGATCGATGGGCAACTGACAGGGATTACAAGATGGCTTATTTAGGTTTGGAAGAAAAAAACGAGAACGGAACTAGTCCGGCCTGTTAATCAACTTGTATTTACGGAGAAAATACCTCAAAGTCTTCATATTTTGCAGTCAAGTATGTCTGAAGAAGAAGATGAAATGTTGGTCTTGACTGGCAATGGAATCTTTTAGTCAAATGACCCTAAAAAGTACGCTTAGCAAACGTCTGCGTCCGGAAACATCTGTACTACATTCAAAAGCGATGTCATTCACTGTTCTATCTTGTGCTGGTGATTCATGCACTTTCAACATTTAGGCGACCATATCAGTCACATGTGACTCATGCAGGTCGAAGGGCAATTTCAAACAGTGTGTTTGAGTTTGTAGTCAACTTTATTGATGTAAATAAGACCCATTACTATACTTCAATGTGAATTGAAAATGGGGTGTAGTCGGAACGTGTTGAGCCATGAGAGAACACGAATTTAAACTCTGTCTCCTCCATTGTAGAATCATGATGATAGCGCTCTGAGCTTGTAGCTACGCCATATCTCAAACCTGGATAAGTAAACTTCTATTTAACCCACAGTGATAGAAAAAATAATGGCACAACAAGATCAATGTACGTACATACAAACGCTACGATTATGAAAGCTAGTAAGTAAAGATGACTTTGAGAGCAAGCAGGTCTTAGGTAGAAATCATATCTCACTTGTACCTTCTTGTTATCCACATTATCTTACTGGATGATGCACCACCAGATGGCGAAAACACCATGAAATGCATTGTGAACCGACCTTTGAGGAAGAGAAGAAGGGAATGACTGGAGTCGCGAAGCTAAATGTGCCAGAAGTGTAAGGTTGAAGGTTGAACTGCAGCATAGTGCTGGGAAGACTGAGTTTACCGATTGAATACCAGTATTTATATACGGTTTACGAGTTGGCTAAGGACGACCACAATATCGTTTTGGCGGGAATCTGGCAATACCCATGGCCGATATAGACCAGTAAGGCAGAATAGTCAAGGGTCGTGCCATTAATCTTTGGGAATAGTATGCGCTAAAGCATCTAGAAGTTACGAAAAAAAGTAGAATTGTTTGAAGTCTGTACAAAAAGTGCAGAATACAATAACAGATAGAGGATATTCCTTAGCACAGTTAACATCTTCTACAAGATGACTACTTAGATAGTTTTCTACCCCTACCGCCATTAAATTGGTTTTCTGCAGCACACACAGCTTATTCTTTTCGTCGACGCTTAGGGTTTTTTGGAAACCAAAGTGATTGAATAAGCGTGATTATGTCCAGTAGGACAATCTCCGAACACATCGTTAATGTTTACGGCTCCTGCGCTTGCTTCGAGAATTTTTATGCGCTTTCAGTTTTTTGAATAATTGAATATTAAGCAAGCTTAAAACTATAAAGATAAAAGAGGATAAAGCTTTCGGCGTTGATCAATCCTGAGGGATGCGCCATGCATTCGACTTCATTGAACATCAATGATGCTGAGATATTTGCAAAACTCCAGACCGCAGATGTATGCGGTGGAGAACAAACGCGCTATTGTCCTTTCCGGGGAGTAACGCGTTCACCACCACACCATGCGGATCCTTCGGTCACCAGACACCTGCCGTCCGGAGTTTTGCAAATATCTCAGCATCATTGAAGTTATATCTCGCAATATACCTTGTCGTTAGAAAGAGTAGGCAGTAAATAATTAGTTAAAAATTCATTAAACATCGTTGAAGGTGATTGAATGCATATTTGGCCTTTACAATGACTCGCGGTGGCCTGCCGATATATCGAGCAAGTGCTGCTATCCTCCCAGCCAAGTTTGGTACCAATTTGCCGACCCCGGAGGGATGGAAGACTTGGTGGGCCACGGGACGGAGATTGATTCTACGTGTGTTGCTGGACACCTCCGACCACTGCGCCACAAGCTTAAAACTAAAACAATATTTTAGAAAGGTCCAATACAGTTACAGGACGATGAACACAATGCTCCCACTTTTCCAGTACTCTCTAGTTATCGACAAGTTATCAGAGTTTCCCAAAAAAGCCAGTACGGTCATGAGTTTGTTCTACATAATGGAAAATTCTGGATTTTTGACAAATACCGATAATTCTTCGATAACTGAAGTAGTTCAGGAGTTCAGAACTTAATAAATCTATGGAAGATCGGAAAAAAAGCAGAGGTTTTGAACTACCTACCGCCTTATGTTATATGACCTTTTACAAATTAACCTTTTGTCGCTAACAATGTGAACTCATATGTCGTGTTGAAAAAGTTCTACAGATACGAGTGGTTTTTATTCCAATTAGCAGAGTTCACTACTAGCTAAGATATGTTAGTTTCATTCTGAGAATGGCCGTCAGCATTGCCCGATACGCGTTGAAATCAATGCACACAGTACCTTATGTGTTAACAAAGAGACATCTCATCCAAGATTAATTACAAGTAAGAGATAAATCAGCTTCTGACGGCAACATACTACATTAACTAGGAAACAAGTGCTACCTCCGGCGAATAAACAACAACCCACTGATTACAGTTATTCCACTGTAAATTTTCAGGTGAAGAAGTTTAACTACCAAGAAATTCTGTTGAGTTGGACACAACAACTTCTCAATGACCCGTAATGTGCATTAAAAACTGTACTTTTTATCTTCTCTCCCCACTTCTGAACAACACAACAACTGGAAATGAAAGAGTACATCAGTCACACACTATGACCCAGCTGTTCTCATTTCAAGAATTACCGGTGCCGATGCTGAAACTTGACGTAAACAAGAGGACCTTGTTGTTTTGCTAGTGAGAGTGAAGTTATTTTTCATTTTGACCTTCATTCAATCAGTACCACAGCGACCACCTACATCTACTGACGAGAGGAACTCTACACACACTGAACACGCTTGAATGGAAATTGGAAGTCCTTCTGTACTCGATGTACTGCCCAGATATCATACCACTCGATTATCATCTTTTCTGGGCATTCAGGTACAATCTAAGCAAGAAAAACTTTTAATGGTCATTCCCAAGTCGAAAAAACAGATCGAGAAGTTTTTCACTTCTCCAGAATGCGAGTTTCAAATGGCGTGGAGGAATATAAAATCATGTTAGGGACTTGAAATAGATGACGATGATGAATACAGTTATGATTCATCTATGTCAATAAAGAAACTCAAATCTGGGAAGAAGTAGCTATAATGTTCCATAATCTTCAAATCAACCTACTAACTTGTGACGGGAGAAGATCTGGCCTAGAGAGGCCATAGAGTGCATCTCATTGGTTTTTCGGATAATGCCGATAAAAGCCTTTGAATATTAAAATTGATATTAATAATACGCTGGTTAATATGAATATAATACAGGGTAACAATAAGTTGACCCACAAATGACTTGATAATAACTTGAATAACTGGTATAATAATTTGATCTTTCCTGGCTTTCAAGGGGATGAAATCCACCGAAAAGTCGGCTTTTTTTCAATAAAAAAATGAAGTGAAAACCTAGTAACCTGATAGCACTAATCACTAGAACTAGCTGAGAGATATGCGAAACGAAGGACCCGAATGGTGAGGTGGTGAACGCATTAGCCGCCGGAAAGGGCAATAGAGCGTTCATTCCCTACCGCAGATACCAGCGGTCCGGAGTTTTGCAAATATCTCAGCATCTTTTTATAGAACAATAGAACTAGCTGAGAGACAGGCGAAACGAAGGACCCGCATGGTGTGGTGGTGAGCGCGCTACTCCCCGGAAAGGACAATAGCGCGTTCGTTCTCCACCGTAGACACCTGCGGTCCGGAGTTTTGCAAATATCTCAGTATCATTAAAGTTATCTCAGCATCACTAAAATTATATTTTGCAACATACACTTCCATTAAAAAAAGTAGGCAGTAAATAACAAGTTACAACTTTAAAAATCGAGGTTAACAGAAAGTCGGTATTCGGAATTAATACAGGGCTCTTTGGTAACAGCAGGGAATCAGTGAAAATGCTAAAGGAAAATAGTAGGGAAGGTAAATTGAAAAAGAAAATTTGTGGCAAAACAGTGCCCACTCAGCAGAGTCAAAATAATTTAGGAAAAAAAGTAAACAGATGGAGGCATGAACAGTAAAATGGAGCCTCGCCCATGTATTACTTTGTGCGGCTGTTATCCACCAACTAACTGAAATACTTACAACGAGTAAAAGTGGAGGCGTTCGGCATTAATCAATCCCCCAAGTAATGGCCTTGTACTCGACTCCATCAAGCACCGCAAAGATGGCTGAATGTATGATTGCTCTATTAAAGAGTTTGCCAGTGCTGCTGAAGGGAATGGATGGCTCGGTTAGCTCGGGATGCTGTGTCGGACCAAGAACCATGTTTGTTATGGAGGGCGCCTCTGACTACCGGGCTACATGCACCATTAACCCTGATGCAACTATAATCCCTAGAATCGCCATTGCCATCACTGAGTTGCTCCGATGAACTGTAACAAACATTGTAACGAATGTGGGTGTGGAAAGCACTTTATGAGCTTTTTCACATTGAGAATGGTAATGTTCAACTGCAAGAAATGATACCTCTTTACTTAGATTAATCGCTAAGCTGTTAAGAGGCAATCATCGCGATAGAGGATTATCAACCTAAGAGCAGCCAATGACGTTGTGAATCCAGAAAAAAAGTCTCTAACTCTGACGTCATTAAGTGACTTATCGGAAGTAGAAAAGGACATCGCAGCGTTTAGTTGCTCAAGCGAGACTGCAGGACACAAATAGATGAACTCCTATCACCTACACAACCTGTAGAAGGCTCGATTTCAGACTTAACAGAACTGTTGTCACTAATGACTCCACTCATCCTTATAAATCGTAACGCGGTAGGCGTTAATCCCTTATGGATGCACCATGCAATCGACTTCGTCAGGCATCGTAAAAGAAGGTAATTGAATGCATAATTCGACTGCATAAGGACTTACGAGATCCAACCAATATATCAACTCGGTTTTTCAATCTTTCAGACAATTGTGGTCGCAAGATAGCTCAGAGTGAAAGGACGCTTACTTGGCTGGAGGTGGCGGATTGAACCAACGACCCTCTGTCTATTTCAGGGCACGCTCTAACCACTGAGCTCAGGCGACTTTCGCTCGTGTAGAGTGCTGACATCGGCCAATAAAGCACCATGTGCTTGAAAATAACAAATTACATAATGCTTTGCTTCCTATTCTTTTTTTCTCAGCTTCAACGGCTAACTATGTTTGCTGTGTCTTACATAGTCGTGGTGTCCTTCATTGCTGACCGTCAATGGCACCATTTCGGATCTCGTCGCTCATTTTCTGGAGTTTAACGCTACTATTTTATTGACGGCGCATTGATCAATAGCTCAAAAGTGTTGTAGTACCCTACTAAACTGATTTTCACTTAATTACGGCGTGAATAAAGGACAAATAAACGATAAAGCTCTCGGCGTTGATCAATCCCCGAGGGAGGCGCCATGCATTCGATTTCACTAAGATTCGTTCGGACGTGATTGAATGCATATCTGGCCTTTACAATGACTCGCGGTGGCCTACCGATGTATCGAGCAAGTGCTGCTATCCTCCCAGACAAGTCTGGTACCAATTTACCGACCCCAGAGGGATGGAAAGTTTGGTGGGCCATGGGAGCGGCGATCGATTCCACGTGCATGTCGCAGTGGCGCCTCCAACCACTGTGCCACACGCGTCCGGCGTGAATAATTAGTAATTTTCTTTGGATCGTTTAGCTTACACGAAATTGTTCTACAACCTTCATGCAGCTAACGTTTCGACGGCTTCTTCTTCAGAGCTGAAGATTCGAGTCGATGGTCCACGGCTCCGAAGAAGAGGAAGACGTAGAAACTTAAGCTGGATAAAAATTATGTAACAACCTCGCGTAAGTTGAATAATCCAAAGAAATTTAGTGAATACTGCATTTTAATCCCAGTTGAGTAGTGGTTGTATGTTTGAGTCTTTCTTCATGACACTAATAGGTTGTCGAAGTGGGCGGGATGACCTATCGTGCTTTTTATTACTATGTTTTCGACATTCTAGATGTTATGCCACTGCAAATTTAGTCAAACAGAATTGTAACAGGGAGCTTCATAGCAGAAATATGTTGTTGTTCGTATCTTTTCTCGAGCCCACGCAGCCCACTGGATAACCTTAACACGCGACAAGCACGAATTGGTACCCACTCAAGTCATCAAATATTACAGCGTCTTCCGTGGACGTAAATCTCTTCACATTTGGCTGCTGTATGACTTTTTCATACGTTCGATCCAGTTGTGCCAACATCTGCTCCGCTTAGTTGATTGTTGATGTGATAGCCACTATGCCTTGTCCCTACGTTCGGTGCCTAGTTTTCTTTCAGGGCTTCCGACAAACCAACTGAGTCGTAAATGGGATATCCGAAGAAGCGATGAAATGAGCACCTCTAAAACATCAGTAATGGCGCTCGGCATCTAACCAAGGCCTCAATCACAAAAACCTACCACCTTGCTTGCAAAAATATCCGAACATACGCAAAGGTTTTTTGCATGTCATGAAACACGAAAATAGAAGAAGCTGTACTCTAAAAGTTTCAACACTTTTGTACTCAAATGCATGGCCCATTCTTATCTCGCACAACAGGTTAGATCCGGAAGCGAACTTCTAGAAAAATATATCTAATGAAGGTTACTTCACGAGAACCTTCATTGTATGCAAAGATTCAGGGAGGACTTCCGTAGTTATACGAATCTGAAGCTACAGTCTACAATTCTATGAAAAGAATTTTATTAAAGTCTACAAAAAATTAGCCTTGCTCTTTTCCAAACACTCTACGATGTCTATGCCAAAAATAAGGGCGCGTGTGGCGCTGTGGTCTGGGGGCGCCCTGCGACACACACGTGAGATCGATCTCGCGCCCGTGGCTCACCAACCCTCCCATCTCTCCAGGATCAGCAAATTGGTACCAGAATCGTCTGAGAGGGATAGCACGACTGGCCCGATACATCGAGTAGACCACAGTGAGTTATTGTAAAGGCCAGATATGCATTGAATCACCTCCAAACGATGCTTAATGACCTCGAATGCATGGCGCATCCCTCAGGGATTGATCAACGTCGAGAGCTTTATCTTTTATCCTTTATGCCAAAAATAATGTATTATAGTGCGGAGAGCAGTCAACACATACAACACTCAATTTTTTGCTAGGCTTGCGAATGAATAACAAGGAACTGTACTTATTCAATATGACATTGATCTCGTCTCTGTGACAAATGTGATATTGTTCAGCAGTAGTCGTTAGGCAAAAATATTCAACATGTTCGCGACAACGCTTAATTTTGCTTAAGACCTCGCCTAATTTCTAGATGCGCACGCTAGGAATAATGTATTACTCGCACGGCCTATCGGGTTCCTCAGAAATGGCCATGCCTCATTTGTCTTGTTCCCGCCCCATAGTTTAACATCTCTAAAACTTTCCCCAGTAATCCCTGCTTTTTTGTGTTCCAGATATCGTGTGTTCATCTCCATATCCATCCATATTTTGAGAACGTTTCCCTCCCTTCTGTTTTATGGCAAAAAGCTCACGCATCATCCGATCTCACATATCTCAACATCATTGTGGTTATGTTGACTATATTTCTATATTTTCATATATTTTCTCTACTAACCCATATTAGAAAACGACAGAGTTAAGGCGATGTAATATTGCCAAGTTGTAAGAAAAATGATAGAGGTCGCGTGTAGCGCAGTGGTCAGAGTCGCCCTACGACACACACGTAGGATCGATCCTCGCGGCCGTTGCTCACCAGCCCTTCCATCCTTCGAGGGTTGGCAAATTGGTACCAGACTTGTCTGGGAGAACAGCAGCACTTGCTCGATACATCGGTAGGCCACCGCGAGTCATTGTAAAGGTCAGATGTGCATCCAATCCTCTCCATCGATGCTCAATGAAGTCAAATGCATGGTGCATTCCTCAGGGATTGATCAACGCCGAGAGACTTATCCTTTATCCTTTAAGACAATGATGAGCCCTACTCTGTGTGTCTAGGCCGAAACTACGTCAACCGCCAAAAGTACCCACGCTGAAGAGTAAAGTCATTGGAAACGCAGTCTTCTGGAAACCATAAAGTTCAGGATGCAGAATTTTATTGCACGATGCCCGATAAAACATGTGGTGGAGGATAAGTTACCGATTAAATGCGCAGAACATAGCAAAAAAGATTCTATACAGCAAAATAAACAGCTAGAGGGAAGGTGATTAATATATAACCTGAATGGTCCACTTCCTCTGGACTCAGGAAATAGGTACATTTGTCTAGAAAACTCCTTGCAATCCACAAAGGCACAATACATTCGATCACGCCCCAATCCCTCTGAGGTCGCGAAATTAGTAGCAGAATCGTCTGGGAAGACACATCCTACCAATCCACAAAGGCTGCTGATTGCCTGTGACAAACACTTGAGAACACCTATCAAGACTATTCCAGGACTGCAGAGGGTATCTATTCGACCAGCCTTCAACGGAATTTTTAGGGAAGACTTAAATCCTCAGCAAGCAGTCGTAAGTACATGCAAATCCGAAGATTTCGAGGATGACAGATGCTCGGATCCGTGCGATATGTCATGTCGGGTTATGTAAAATAAAAATGAAAAACAAATGGCCCGCTGTTGCTTCTCGTACACGAGCAATATACTATTTCTATGCCCGGAATATGTTAATAATCTATCATCTCGGGAATAATAAGCAGCGTTCAATACACAGAAAACCAGAGTTCCGTCTATTCCTTTCTTATGGTCGATTTTAAGACCCTGTAAACCAGTTGTGTCTTAACTGTCGGCATTCAGGGTGAAAACACTGAAAACAAGTTCATAATTAAAAAGTAGGTGGTCGTTGTGCTATTGATCATCGTGAATGGAACAACCCTACTTTTTACGTTCCTTCACGGTAGATGAACCGGCAGTAAACTCTTCCAAGAAGGATAAAACACCTAAACGTATAGATCTTACACGTAGATGACTAGCGTCGACGTGTCGTTGGATTCCTAGGATTTTCCCAATTGTTTCGTTTTCTGGCTACCACTATCCAAGAAGGCAACTGGATTCCTGTATGGATCCGGCTTTTGCCACAGCTTCTCCTCTGTAGGGCTATGGTTCGTGGTCGAGAAGAGTTTTTTCTTCCTGGGAGCCCGGGTAGGCCATGCTAGTGCCTTCCTAGGCTCACCACAGACAGTCGCCTGTTGTTGTAGACCAGAAAGAAGTTGACTAGGATTCTTAGTGAGACGATGAAGTTTCCTATGATTAGACGATTGACCGATATGTTAGGCTAAAAGCAAAACGATGATGAAAGTACATCTCAACGATCTTGACCAATACTGTGGACCTTATGAACTTGTTTCTCTCTAGTTTATCAATGTTAAGAATACATCAATCGATTTAAGTTACTATCGCTAGGATTCTTTTTTAATCGATTGAAATGTGAAACGAAAACAAAGACAAATGTCAGAAAACAAGGGCAATAAAAGTGATTTTATCACTTTTCGCACAGAAGTAGACGAATCTCTCTCTCTCTCTCTCTCTCTCTATCGATATTTCATCAATCAATATCCATCAATAAACTCATCTCGTGTAACTTTAACATTTCAGAAATGTATATGTGCACTATAGTAAAAACGAACAGTGAAAAGAATCGTGGCAACTAAAGGTCTGGTCCGAGTTTGGTCGAAAAGCCTCCCCGCAGCCGATCGATAACGTCGGTGGCGGGAACGCAAAGCGGGAGTTGCTCGACGACCGGTGGTGTCCGGGCTCGGCTCCGTACTGGCGGTGTTACCGGTCGGGATTCGTTCTCGAGCTCTCCACTCTTCCCATTTCGCTCGAACCCACTACGTTAAGCATCCATAATTGTTTTGTTCGTCGTGGGGTGTGAAACCGTGCCATCGCACCATTCTTTTCGTGTTCCGCTGAACAATAAAACCAGACGTTCCGTTTTTGTCTCATCAAGTGTTCCACGTTTATCGATTCGCTTCATATTTCATAGATGATTCACTTTTCTTCTTCGTTTATCTTTCATCAATGGAGTTTAGTTGGTATAACTCCAATGATGATGAGATATTTACAAAACTCCTGACCGTAGGTGTCCACGCTGGGGACAGAACCGGCTAATACTCTTTCTGGGGGCTAACGTGTTCACCATCACACCATGCGAGTCTTTCGTTTCGACTTCCTCTCAGTCGTCTTTTTTTTAAGTTAGTGTGTTCTTGCATGAGGATATAAGATCATAATCCTGTTCATTCTTTGTGATTACTCGTTGTGACAATCAAATGTCTGGATCTATGCGTTTTGGCTCAAGTCTTGGAACAGAACTGTTAAGGGTTTACTTAACAAGTAGAGTTTACTCGATTGATAACTTAGAACTTTCTAACCTCTAAGATAAGTATGTAAATCCTGAGGTTTACTAGTTCGATTCCTTGTAATCTTTGGTTAGGGATACCATTTTCAGCTAGCTCGAAGCATTTTCTGTCTTCCCTTTATCGACTGTTCGGTTTCATAAGAGTTTCTTAGAGTGCTAAAAGAAGGACAAATCATTTTCCTCCTCCACATCCCTTCCTTCACATTCATCTCGCTTTCCTTTTCATCGTTCTAGATTCTTCGAATCTCTGCTTGCCATCTACTGAGCCGATTATATCAACTTCGATTGCACTTATCGTCGTTTCATCTAAAGCTGCTTCTCGCGTCGTATCAGTGTCTCATTTGGTTTTTTTAGGGTACAAGGGCTTATAACAGAAGTTCGATTGTGGGATACGGATAGTACTGGATTATACTTTCTTGCTCATCTAGTTATATTTTTCGATATGATTGTCAAAGAATAGTGAGTTTTACCCTTTGTTCTCTTGAGTATTCTTCAATCACAAAGAAACAGTTTACATCCTGGAAGATCCATGAATCGTCTTATCCCAAGTCCAGATATGCTTGCAAGTCGTTCGTTTAAAAACACGATTTTAAGTCGGGTTGTTCTTCCTATGACGGTTGACGAATATCAAATCGGTCAGCTGTGGTCCGTTGCAGAAGCGTCTAAAGCGGAAACCGGTGGTGGAGAAGGAGTCGAGGTTCTGAAAAATGAGCCCTTTGATGGTGTACCACTTTTAAATGGTAAATACTCTAAAGGTCAATACACACACAAGATATATCACCTTCAATCGTTAGTTTCTTCTTTCTTCTATTTAATTAACTTAAGTTTTCGAATATTTTCCCATTGTATAGTGTGATTCTCCTCTCAACGGTTTACCGCCTCACCGTGGTTGGGAGGTGTTCCAGGGTGTCGGGTTGCGATGTACAGGGGTTGGATTCGTCTCCCTGGCAGGGTCTCCCAAGCTGAGAAGGAGTCCGACGTTTCCACCAGGAAGCCCAGCTAAGAATAACCAATGCCAGGATCAACCACCGTCCTGGTAGCAAACTAGTCGCGTGGTGGCAAATCTCCCCTCTGATCCACAAGGGCGGCCACTGCTTGTGGTGATGACGACCTGGAGCAGAGTTTCGCTAGACTGACTTCGGGATTCCAGGAAACCACATTGGCTAAACCAGCAACATTCCGAAAAAGTGGAGATTATGCTGGGGCCGCACAACCAGTTAGGAGGGACCATCGATATTTGAAAGTATAGTATGATTCTTGCTTGAAGTTGTGAAAATTCTGCTTGTTTTTCTTAACTCTGTATCGTTTTATGTTCTTTTTTTTCTAGAAAAGTTCCCACTATAATCAGAAAAATAGCACCTAAAGGATCGTTGGCCATCCATGAAGAGGCTTGGAACGCTTATCCATACTGCAAGACTGTTCTTACTGTAAGTAGATTCTAAATGAAGATTTGGATTTCTCCTCTTATTTACCTTTTTTTGATAACTCCATGTGTTTAGAACCCTGATTACATGAAGAGTAACTTCTTTGTGAAAATCGAGACCATACATCTTCCAGATCGAGGAACATGTGAAAACGTAAGTTATGCGTAATTTTCGTCAAAGTACTGGTTTCCAAAAACGTGGGTTTTTGCTAGGCTAGCAGTTATATTGTCAGTTTGGGTTATATCTTAATGAAATCCACTAAGGTTCGGTATGTTTGGATGCTTGTTTTTCTATCCCATTCTCCAGTAAGTATAGATGTCCAGCAAATGTTTGGCGCTTTCATAGCTTTCCGGCGTTATTCAGGCTCATGACCTTAGCCCTGAAGAGTTGGAGAGGAGAGAAGTAGTACATATTGATATCGCTGACGACAGTCAGTATCTTCACGCTGCTGATATTCATTCCTCAACTACTCCAAGCACGTTTGTTAGCTCGAAAAACTGGCCGGTATGCGATTCTTGTTTTCTTTTGTGGTTCTTTGTTCCAGTTCTATCTCTATAGCATTATTTCAGAAATATTCAAATAAATGTTGATGAGCACTTCGAAATCCTTGCGCTTTGTTTTTCTAGACGTTTGTTTAGTGTGTTGTAAGAGAAGTGTTTAATAGTTGTGTTATATTGCATTAACAGGGCGCGTGTAGCGCAGTGATCGGAGGTGCCCTGCAATATATATGGGATCGAATCCTGCGCCCCAGGCCCACCAAGCCTTGCATCCCTCCCGCATAGGTAAATGGGTACCAGACTTGTCTGTGAGAGCAGCTTTGGTTTGATACATCGGTAGTCCACCGCGAGTTATTGTAAAAGCTACACATACATTCATTCACCTCCACTGATGCTTAATGAAGTTGAGTGAATGGCGCATCCCTCGGGGATAGATCGACGCTGAGAGCCTTTGAGCTTTTTGAGCTTTATTATTATTACCAAGCTTTTCAGTTATTAGGTTGTCCATAAATTAGTGCAGGACATTAAATTTTATTCTTATGCTTGTTCTAGCAGTAATTTTCTTTATATGACATACTCTCGTATATCATTACAGAGCTCATTTCATGGACTTACGTTATTTATGATTGAATTACAAGATAAAATGTGTTTTGGCAATTTTTATAGACTAGAGTTTCAAATGTCAAGGCAGAAATTTTCGACAAATCTACTTCTACCAGGACGTATGCAGTGGAAACGGTTAGAATCATCAATGAGGTATGGGGACAAGGAAATGTTAAAGAACGCATAGTGTAACGTTGGCTTGGAAAATTTAGTAGTGGCGAATTATGTCTTGAAGGTGTGAAAGGTCGCGAACGTCCTTCTGTTGATGACGACGAAGAATTGAACACTTTGATGGGATTGCATGCACGGACAGTTGTTCCAGAAGTTCCAGAGAAACGTGATCTAAGCATCCGGACTGTTTCGAAGCATTCATTGATTTGAAAATGGAGAAGACGTCGCACAGCTGCCACTGCGAAGGTTGAACGAACTGAGCTAGAAACTTCTTCGTTCACCATTTTCACCTGACCTTTGGCCTACTAACTACCATTTCTCGAAGCTTTTTTGACAACTTCTTGTACTAGAAATGCTTCAACATACAAGTCGAAGCCGAAATTGCCTCCAGCAACTTCATCTCCTCTAAAAGTTCAGAGTTTTATGCAACCGAAGCAAGTAGATTTGTTTCTTGTAGACAAAAAATTAGTAGGTTTTAATAGTTTTTGTTTCGAGTGGTAAAATTTGTTTATCTGAGCTGAAACATATCACTTTAAAGAGTACAGGGTGAGGTGCTCCATCAGTTTTCGAGCAATCTAATGTTTTGACTTTGTTTTACTATGGAGTTTTGTTTAAATATCTTTTTTTGAATACAAATATAAATATTCTTTTTTTAAATATGAAAATAAATATCCATTCATGGTTGTTGTAAAGTTGGGACGAGAAGTTAGGTAGAGGGACTTATTTCATCATAACCCTTTGAACGTGTATTAACTTTTTAGCATAGCACAGGGCAAATTGATCTCGACTTGAGATATTTCAGAGGTCCTTTAAGTGGGAATTGGATAGAAACTGTTCAACCAGTGATGTGCGCCTACAAACTTGTTAGCGTTCATTTTAAATGGTTTGGACTGCAGAAAATGGTGGAGAGTTATACACACACGGTATTGTGGCTATTTGTTTCTCCTATGTAACAAATTTTTTTTAAGAGCTAAGAAATCCACTGATCGCCCTGTTTTTTCAGCAATATCCCCGTCTATTCTCAAAGTTCCATCGCGAGGTGTTTTGTTGGATGGACAATTGGTATGGTTTGACAATGCAGGATATCCGTGCGATTGAGGCTAAAGCTCAGAAAGAACTGGAAGATCAGAGGAAAAGTGGACAGGTGAGAAGTCCCTTCGACTAATTGAAAATAGTCGGCTCTCTGTCTTATCTGTTACTCTTACTGATTGCACTTTAACTCTAAATAATAGACCCTTGTGAACATGGCAGGACGGTTGAACGCCTTTTACTTTATGTTTATTTCTTTCTTTTTCTTTATTTGCATCTATTTTTCAACTTTTACTTCCATATGTTTGCCTATATTTCAGGTACGGGGAATGACTGCTTCGTGACTTACAATCATATTTTAGCTCCTTACACATTACTATTTTTCTATTTTCATGTCTATCATTACTGTTCTCACTCATTAGTCTAACAATTCCGTTCCTCAGCACGATTCCTTTTATTTAGTAGAAGATTTCTTAATCTTAAATGTGTTATCATCCCAGTGATTCTTTGGCTGTTCACGGTATCCTTTGTTCCTTCTTATTCCTAGATTTATAACAACACTTTCCACTTGCTTCTATACTTTCGTTATCTATTGCTTCCTCTGTAATTGTGCAATCTAGGCATCGCTTACCAGATAACTTTTTACGCTGAACAGTTTTATCCTTTTATAATCAAAAACGGAGAGTATTTGTAGAGATTTATTACTATCCTCTAGAAGCTGTTACACGAGTTTGTTTGTTATTGTCCGTGCATAGTTTCTGTATACGGGATTGTTCCTACTAGCGTCAACCACACCACTTTTGCACCAAACGTTCTTGGCAGGCACTTGTTGTTGCTATTGTACTGTTTTGTTTTTGATTTGAACAACCTGACAAACACGTACTTTACTGGAATAATCTTATCATAAGTTTAGTTCAAATTGACTTTGGATAAAGTTATTATGTGTATGTATAGAAGCACAGTACTTGCTTGGACAATTTGATAGCCCGTGTTTACTGGTTATGCGCCCTCCGCTTAATTTCCGTCGTTTTGAAGTTTCGCCGGTCTAGCCATTGTGGTTACTTGGAGTCCCGAGGTCACCCAGGCCAAAAATCTGTCCCAGGTCGTCACCACCACAGGCAGTCGCTGCCCTTGTGGATCAGAGGGACATTTGCCACCATGCGACTTTGATACCAGGACGGTGGTGGAACTTGGTACTGGTTTACGCTTAGCTGAGTTTTCTGATCGAAACGTCGGACTTCCTCTGAGCTTGGGAGACCCTCCTGAGGAGACGGACCCTCGCTGTAAATCGGAACCCGACACCCAAGAACACCTGCCAGCAACGATGAGGCAGTAAACCGTTGGGAGGATAGGAACACAGTACTGCAGCAAATTCTGGATCGTTGGAGTTCACCATAATTTTATGAAACGGAATGTCACATGGGTTCTATTCGTATTCTGTGTGCCTGTTTTTATTTTTTCTTGTTGTATACCGGAAAAGTGTTTATTATTGCTTTGATGTTGGATACATCGATGACAGCTATCTCTTCCCCATGATTCTCGTAGAAATACAATTGAGTATCTTTGCAGTGTAGTACTGGGTGTTCGAACTCATTGCTCAGCATAGACCCAAAGAAGCCAAGATGTAAAATAAATGGACGAGTCCAAGCCGTGTTCGCTGCATTATTGTTAACATATTCTGGACGATGTGAATTGATTTCTACTCATTTGGGACCGGAGACAACCTAGTTTGTTGGGTTTAAATCGATGTGTATCAACTTAGAGTGAACTTTATCTGTTAGAATGAGATTAATTTAAACCTACAGGTTTTCTGCAAAAGGATACAAGTGCTTCTGTATGAGACGGCAATGAAATTCTGCTTTCTCGGAGCCCTGGAATCATTTTTTCTCGCTTGGACTCATATATCCTCTCGTTTTTTAGTTTTAAGAGGACAAAATTAACCATGATGTTCTAGAAGAGCTATGTTTACTGGCGCAAATTCCCTTCTATAAGTGTATGAATTAGTCAAATCCTCAAGTAATGTAGTTCTCGAAGAACCATTCACATTTCTCGGAAAGCATTCAGCGTCATGAATGGGTTAGATGTTATGAATGCAAATGTGGTTTCGAGAACATTCTACTGAAGAGAATGCGCTAAAGTATAAGAACTCATTTAGTATTCGTCGGCAAAAAGCTATGCCTTTTATTGACGGTCTAACTGTTTGCGTTTTCAGTATTCGGCTGTTTATTAGGTTGTTCGAAATCAATGTCGCATCTCAACTCGTGTTCTTTAATGTGACATATCTCCGCTTAGAATAAACATTACCAATTGAAATGAAAACTATTCGAAGCGTTAGATGTTTGCCTACACGTAGGAGATCTTTCTTTACTTCGTTTGCTTAAAGTTGGTAATCTGGAGGCGGTGAATTAGCTGACTGATGGCGGTTTCGCCCTAACTTCGTTTCTGAAGTACTTCTTGCACACGAATTTCTCAAGATGTTTCCAGAAGTGGAGAAGTCAATAGGCGGGACATCCGGCCACTATAGTAGGCGAGGCAGAATTTCTTTACCCAGCTAGTCCAGCCTTTACAGCAGCGGTTGCTCGGAATGTGGTGGCGAGTCGGTAGTAGGACGTGCTGCCAATGCGTGCGGCATTCATTTGTCGTAATTGCTTTCTCTTGTTCAGCAATGGCGAGGTTGTTATAGTTGTTATACTGCACACATTTACTTCTGTACAAAAACACTATGAAACAGTACCGACGTTTCGGTAGTATCGCCTTCTTCGGAGCCGTTTCTTTACGTGTCTTCGCTGAGGAAGGAAAGAACAGCTGATTACAGTCGCATATGGTTGATGGCTGCATATTCAGTTGTCGTACTTTCAAATTTTTCTTTAGATGCTCGGAAATAGTTAGGTGCTTAAACCAAGTTCTTTTACAGGTTGTGGAACAGTTGCGAATATATTTGCTTGCAACAAAGCCTTCAAATCACCGCCAATAGCAAAAGATCGTCCGCGACCTTCCTCACCTTCAAGATCGAATTCTCCACGGCGAAACTTATAGCAACATTGTTCTAATGTGCGTTCGTTAAAACGTCTTGGCCCTTTACCTTGTTAGTTTTTGACCCGTAAAGTATGTAAGGAAAACTGTTTACATTTTAAATCAGTTACTGCTATTATTGAAAAGAAAAGATCTTACTAAAACATATACACATCTGACAGTGTCAGTACATCTTTGGTTAAACAGTGGATAAAGACTACGGATGGCTTGTAGATGATAATGGTGGACAATCGAAATGGACAACTACAGAATGCTACTTGAACGGTAAATTTGACCAGTAAAGATTGAGAGTTGCTGGTTTCTAGACAAATTTTAAAGACCACTGTGCTTCAAGTTCGTTCTTATGGCCTTGAAAAGTGATTGAAAGGCTTTCAAGAAGAACGGACTATTTTGTTTTTATGCGTGACTAATGCAACTTGACGTTTAAATGCACTTATATAATTTAACATCGATTTGCCTAACTAATTTTCCTCCAACGATTGCTAGCTGACTGTGAATGGATGAAGAGTACGGTCATTGGAAGTGGTGGTGCTTTCAAGGGCATCAATGTAAAAAATTCACACATTACTTTTTGCACGTCTTTCTATGTTCAGCAGAATATACGGGAAAAGGATAAAGGGTAAAGCTCTCGACATTGATCAATCCTTGAGTGATGCGCTATGCAATCTACTTCATTAAGCATCGTTTGGAGGCGATTGAATGCATATCTGGTCTTTACAATGACTCGCTGTGGCGTACCGTGTGTCGAGCCAGTGCTGCTATGCCCACCCAGACGAGTCTGGTACCGGTATGCTAACCGCGGATGGGTGGAAGGCTTGGTGGGCCATGGGCGCTGGGATCGATTCCACGTATGCGTTGCAGGGTGACTCCGACCACTGCCACACTCGCCTTTTTATGCGGGTAGATTATTAAGTATAATTATACACCAATGCACGGTAATATAACTTATATTCACTATAATTATATATTGTATTACATATACTGATATACAGTAATAAAACCTATTTATTACTTATTGTTACTCGTTTATCACATGACCCAACGTTAGATCCACTTGGCTGATCCCAGCACTTCTTAGATTCTGTTCGTTTTCCTCGCATTAGTCGTCCATAAAAAGTCTTCAAACATTTCGCCTCTTGTTTCAGCTACTGCTTGAGGATTTCGCCTTCTTTATGAATGCCCTAGAACGTTGGTCAAGTCGATTCTCTTTGCAATCTTGGACAAAGTAGAGCTGTGACGCTCACATGTAGACTGGAGAAAGGCGTTCGGGAAGGGGTCAAACCAGTATCTTGCTTCTTGATGGACTGCATTACTAACCACTTAGCTATCCCTTCTTATTGTACCTGTAATAAAATTAAACTGTGAAAATAAAGGCCAGCAGAACGATGAAATTGCCTACTCTTTAGATCGTAGAGTTAGATGTTACCATATTTCCGACGACATGCATTGATGTTAGTTCAGAAGTGTGTCTAGGTAGGTTGAGCGAGTGAAGCGCATGGTTATAATTTCATTTTGTTTCAGCTCTACTTTGAAGCGCTAAATTTGCTTTCTTTAGTGACATGATAACGCTCCCACCGTAGATCTTGTGCACGGTGCGATCGCAGAATGTTATATTCTAGACTTCATAACCTCCAAGAAAACAACTTTCTGAAGGAGTTTTTCCGTCGTGTGAAACGTGGACGATATTTATGCCAACAGAAGAGCATTAGAGAGCTACACAAGGGCTACTACTGATTAGATGTGTAGAGAGATTTTCTACACCTAACTTGTACCTCATGTTTCAACACGTGGCGAAAACGCGAAATCCAACAATATGCTTTTCGCATAGTGTCTTTAGAAAAACTGCGGCTTTCAGGATACATATTTTTGCATAAAATCTGCAATTTCTGCAATTTCCATTCCTTTGTCGTCCAAAATTATGGCGCAAAAAAATCGCAGTGAATAGAAATGTCGCGCCAATTAGAGGCTTGTTCGACCACCCACCAGGCCTTCCTTCCCTTCGGGGTCGGAAGATGAATGCCTCACTCATAGTATAGTGGATAGTAGGGTGTTAGTGCTAAGGGATTCCCCTCTAATCAATCTGGCCATTCCGTCAATAGTATTTCCTCTGAGGCATATGCAAGGCTATCTATGAGCTGCTACAGACATATATGGGTTCTATTATCCAACACTCAGTATTTCACCAAACAAAACAAAAAAACTGTCAACAAATCCGTAAACCGTGTGCTTTTCAGTTAACAAATTACTAGACGTGGCAAGTGGTTCACAGTCCATGAATCTCGTGGCTCCCGGTTGAGCACTCTCTTTCCATTGCGAGGACTGCTCTGAAGAACCAGATAACTTGCTTGTTTCGATGAAGTTCAACGGCAAATGATTCTGCAAGCAATAAAACACCAGATGTTTTGTTAAAAGCACGAGAATTTCGCCTCGCAAACGCACTGCTTTTTTTCTGTAGCTTTCATGAACATGTATCTTCTGCATGGGACCACAACAACAAACAAGCAAACAAACAACGATCCCTTCTTCAAATTAAGTTGAACGTCATCAATAAGGAGCCTTTTCAGCAAAAAACATCCCCATACCAACTAGGAATATGAAATTTTTCGCGATCAGTGTATTAAACATTGGACTAGCAATATCGATTCGATGTATAACTTTTATCTATTGCCCACTTTTCACGGCATGGGTATAATGTGAAATACAACCACACCGTTAGGGTAAAAAGGCTGGCTGAGAGAAAGGCACAACGAGAGCCTTACTGGTGCCGTGGATAACATGTGAGCTCCCGAAAAGGGGAATTGCGGTCCAATCTGGCCTATCTTCCAAGTTTTGTAAATATTTCAGCATCATTATAATATCGACAGCTCAAAGATAATTCATAGGAGAGCAGGAATATCATCCTGATAAAATGCAACATATATTTAACTATCTCTGTGCATCGGTAGTGTATGTCAGGTCGATTTCGGCTCAAGTTGGAGGTGGATAGCACAGTGGTAGTGATGCCCATCATCACGAACATGGTTCTAGTTCGATCCCACTCGGGGCCAACCAAGCCTCTCATCCATCCGGGGTCGAGAAATTGGTGCGGGACTTGTCTGGGGAAAAAAATTACTCTCTACAATTCAACTGGGAACGCTCCAGCTCGGCTATTTCAAGGCTTCAGGGAGAAGTGCTCGACCAGCATTCTTTGATATTCAAAAATGAAATGAAAATCCTCAAGCAGAAGCCAAAGCCACACGTGAAGTTGGAAAATCTTCGTGGACAGTGAATGGGAGGAAACGAGTCGAATATGAGAAGTGCTGGGATTAGCACAGTAGACATGAAGACCGGTCAAAATTTAAAAAAATGGAATAAAAATATTTAACTATAACAATATGAATACCGTTGAATTGTATGTGGAGCAGAAACGTCGTTTCGGTTAGGAAATATTTCCCGTTTGATTGCTGGCAGTGCCATTTTAAACAGAATTTTATTGAAACAACCTGTTTTGAGGGCATCAATTTGTTTTAAGTACGCAATCGACCATGCCTTTGTCTCCATCTATCCAATGCAAGAGATTTCCACAATGCAAACTCGATCACGCAAACCCTCTCGCGATACGCCTTGGACTTGCCGGTGGACGCACGACGCAGTTTGTTCGCGAGCGACCATTCACCTGGGGAAGGCGTGGGTCGCCACAGCAAAATAGGCCATCGGAGAGGCGAGGAACAACTACTCATCAGTCACCCGCCAAACCCGGAAGCCACCGCCCCCCAGCCAATTTTTGGAATGACTCGAAAGAGTCGAGACATTGGGTACCGGAAGGCTTGGACAGGCATAGCGTCCATGGTAGGCGGTGATTAGTTTGCGGCTCACATGTGCCAGCGAGAAATAGATGCTCGTTACTGAGCGAATTCCAATACGATAGTTGAACTCCTCACTAAGAAGGTGGGAATGGAGCTCGCTACTTCCGAGGACATCTCATTGGATAACTTCTTCACTCAGCTTCCTTCAGTAGAAATTAGTGTTGCGTGCCCGAGTTCTTCCGATGCTAAGAAGAAACGACTGGTAATAAAAAACACGTAGAAATACGATAGTTATGGAACTTACTGTTTGTACAACGTTCTGAGGAGGCCCTTATTCCTAGATGAGGATGGGGGCCCGGTTAAAAAAGGTGTCGATAGAAATGTTTTACAATAGAATGACGTTTTTTACAGAGTCGAAAACAATGATAAGATTTTTGACACTGCTCAGCACAAGCAAACGCCCCGATTTATGTGGAAGAGTATCTTGATAGATTTTGAAGGTTTTAGACGATATTTTTTATCTATACGTTCTTATAAACTGGTCTCCTCCCCAACGGTTTACCGCCTCATCGTGGCTGGGAGGTGTTCCTGGGTGTCGGACTGCGATGTACAGCGGGAGCTAAGAGTAAACCAATACCAGGATCCACCACCGTCCTGGTATCAAAATCGCATGGTGGCAAGTCACCCTATGATCCACAAGGGTTGCGACTGCCCGTGGTGGTGACGACCTGGTGCAGGCTTTGGCCAGGCTGTCCTCGGGATTCCAGAGAACCACAATGGCTTAACCAGCAAATCTCCGGTAAATGGTTATTATGCTGGAGCCCGCACAACCAGTGAGGACGGGCCGTTCAAGTGACAAGTGTTCAAGGTCTCAACAGCTAGTTTTTAATAAATGAAGTAACGAAGCGAGAGGAAGGTGGAGATTGTGGGAATTGATTTTAAACGAATGGATTGATGATAGCTTATGTTTCTTATGAAGTGGTCGGAGTTTTGCTACAGAGATTTAAGATATTCTTTGAGCAGAGGTGCTAGAATTTTTCTCAATTTGTACAATCTGATGAAGCGATTTCTAAGCGTGCAACGAGAGTGGCAAGGGGATTGCATCATATAAAATGTTGGAAAGTTTTTTTATTGCAAGAATCCATAAGATAAGGATGGTATAGCTTGCAGCAAGAAAGATGGTTAAAAAATTAGAAGCAAACACTGTGAAAGGAGAAATTGTGAATGTGAATGGAAAATAGTTGAGTGCGTTCGTTATTTGGTGGAGAACGTTTAGTACAAGCTCACTGGATTTGGCAATATGCTGATGACGAATATGTTCCATGGCCTGGAAGAGAAGGGATATGTCGTGTCTAACGAGAACAGCTTGAGCGAATTCCATTTGAGAAATACGAACATGATGTCACAAATTTCACAACTATGTCGAATATGCTGTACTTTTCCATAAAAGAACAACTCGACCTATTGGTGTTTGTATGAACTTTGTCATATCAGGCAAAGATCCAAAAATAAACATGGATACGACAAACTCGCACAGTAGATGGTGAAGACTTGTCTGATTTCATTTGATGGCTTTTGTCCCACATTTGGTGTACCCCGTACCGCCGGCACTGAAAAAACTGTTGTATCACATTTTCTTCCGATGTTGTGAGAGCAAAGGCATCTAGAATAGGACATCCTCATTCGACCGATTACATTCTGGATAGAAAGCACTTCCCAGCGTTAAAATGAAACAATTTCTAACTCTTAGGGACCAACTTCACACAGTTACTCCGCCAAAGGCTACCGTTAGAAAGCTATACCTAAGAAAAAGTGCGGAAGTCTACTCTTGTTTTGAGAACAACTGCAGACAGAAAAAATTTTGTCATGCGGGTTTTTTCATGTGTACGAAGTTGTTTGTTCGTCTATCACCTACGCTGTTTGTTCAGCATTTTGATTCGACGAAAATCAACGCTACCATAATCGAAATTGCTGCCTTCTTAGGTTACCTGGCTCTAAGGCTATAAAATGTCAGGATCATAATTGGCAACGGTGCCACATCAACTCTAGTCGAGCTATCAAACATGGGTAAGTGCAGAATTAAGCGAACTCCTTACGACCTGTAGGATCTGTTTGCACTCTTCTAGATGGGGGCTAACTCATGAGATAAATCATGGCTTAGATTTCAAATAAGAAAGAATTCACCTAGCGTCTTGCGGATAGCTCTAGTGACCAATTTTTTTCTATACATTTCAATGTTTACTTTACTTTTTTTCTCTAAGATAAGCCATGGAAAGCGCTTTAAAGAAGCGACCTAAGATTCGACTTAAGTTAGCACAATTTCCGTTAGCAGAACATTCGGGTTATTTCAATCTGTCACTGATCCTTTGTTTTGCATTACTATTTAACTATTAACTGAAATTCCAGATGCTTAATTTACACTGTAAACTCAACAAAATGGAGTGTAAGATGCGACTGCCAGTGGTTGCCTACATTTCATTTTCCTAACTTTTCTAAAACCTTGCTGGCTGCATCTGTTGGAATAAATTCTTGTGACAGTCGAAACAGCGAAAGCTTCTAAATTTAGTGAAGATATGAAATTTCAGGTCGAAATCCGGTAACCGCGGTGCCATGCCAAGTATGTGGTGATCGCTCATATGGAAAACATTATGGTCAATGGACTTGTGATGGATGTAGCTGTTTTTTTAAGCGAAGTGTTCGAAAGAACATTGCCTATACTTGCACATGTAAGCGAATCTTTGCAAAGATGTAGGTAACGTACAGTGAAAATTTGTCTCAGTATCTTTTTTCGTGCTATTAGAACTATGTGAATATCACATCGTGGAACTTTGGAGTATTATGCTTCATGCGAACACAGAGGTTTACATTCACGACCATGGCATACAGGTCACCCATTTCCATTTCAGAGCCTTTCAGGGTTTGAATCTTTTCGTGATCTGAGAAAATACCTTCACATATCCTTCCTGGACATTTGGTTATCCATAAGGAATTTTGAGCACCTAGGAAAATAATAAGCTGTTGAATAATAATCCTAAAAACCTCCCAAGGGTTTACCACCTCATCGTGGCTGAGAGGTGTTCCTGGGTGTCGGACTGCGATGTACAGCGGGGGAATTCATCCCCTGGCAGGGTTTCCCAAGCTGAGAAGGAGTCCGGCGTTTCCACCAGGAAGATCGCCTAGCTAAGAGCAAACCAATACCAGGATCCACCACCGTCCTGGTATCAAAGTCGCATGGTAACAAATCTCCTTCTGATCCACAAGGGCTGCGACTGCTTGTGGTGGTGAAGAGCTGAGGCAGACTTTGGCCAAGCTGACCTCGGGATTCCAGAGAACCCACAATGGCTTAGCCAGCAAATCTCCGAAAAATGGAGATTATGCTGGAGCCCGCACAACCAGTGAGGACGGGCCATTCAAGTGTCAAGTGTGTCAAATCGTAAGAGCTACTAGTTGTGTTTGACACTGCTGCTGGGTTTCAAGGTGTTCAGTTAGTAGTTCACATGTGTTCCTGGATTCTCTGAAAAGTATACGAGAGGTCCATCCTGTGCATCTGGTGGCTACATGTGCTAAACGATAAGTGGCATTGCAAGTGACAGAAGGAAATTCGGAGCTGCATGAAAATTCTTTAGCCTTCTACTCACGAGCAAGAATTATATTAGACCTAGAGGGACCCGTCAGACTGTCCCATGCTGTTTCTAATAGTATGAGAGTTTGTTCTTCCATCATAATGCGCTTCCGAAGTACGGAAGCCTAGACAGCCGCTTCTTTTTTTATTAAGAGTCGTATTTCGAACAGTGAAACAATGAGCTGAAGCAAAAAGGCTTCTTCCGGAGGAGTCAGTGCTAAAAAAATGTCTTCCTGAGTTATGAGAATGTTGTTTTTTTAAAGAAGAATATTTCATACGCTAGATACCGTAAACTTTCGACTAACTCGCTCCGGAAGTACTATACTATTGTGTTCTTTCTCTGAAATTCTACAGCGCTACCCATTCAGCACAGCTCACTCAGCGAAGGCGCATGAGAACGATTACATTTTTTGTATTACACCTTTTCTGCTGTCCTTAACCAGCACACAGTCACCTGTACCTCTCCTCGTTCTGTTATAGCGTTTACGCCTTGCCAAGCCTTCATTACAGAGGTCGAAGTCTTTTTTGTTCTGCGTGGCGGTGAACCATCGCTGTGCATCAAAATCCGACACGCTTGAAAATCATTCGGCTACGATAACATGGTCATCAAATCAGCAAGTCATAGTCGTAGAATCTAAGCCAAACTAATACGCTAGAAAAACTAGGCGAACATTTCACGTCATGAAAAACAGTTTGTTCTATAAGTTTGTTTCAACTTCTTAGGTTGTCGAGTACTATCCCAACTTGCGTAAAATTGTCACAAATCACCGAAACACCAGCCCTGCTGTGGAGGAATTATGTAATATTATCCTTAATCAAAGCTGAATTGAAGTGTTTTATTCAAACTGTGCTGAAAAGAATGTAGACCCACTGCTCGAAAAAATACTTAATACCTTAGGTGTTGAAAGTTACTAAAACGGTAAGGAGTTCTTTGCGTATTATAGCGACAACTAAGAAGAACAGTAAGAAGTAAGTAAGAAGTAGAAGTGCTATTAGCGACATATTATAAAACAAGTAAAAGCTAGGGACCATCATAGTTTCATAATCTTTCTGGGGTTTGCCTGAAATGCTGACGTAAATGGATTGTTGGCTATTGTTATATCTTTCTTCGCTTCCATCTCATAATGAAATGAAAGACAGCAGGAACAACAACGCACCGAGAAGGACAATGAGATTGCATTGTTTTGCGGTGACTCTCTTTTAGAAGCGGATGGAACCAGTGAGATTATTGTGCACAAGATTTTCTTCAGAAGGAAAAAACACTTGATTCCAGCAGGCCATAACGAATGCATCATCGACAAAGCACGTCGGAATTGGTGTCCATCATGTCGATTGGCTAAGTGCTTCAAGCTAAAGATGAACTCGAACGGTGATGTTTTTTAGATTAGAATATCTACATTCGTTGCTTCTTATCCTTCTTATTTGCAGCCGTTCAAAGAGAACGTGGGCCACGTTCCTCACTTTCAAGGTCATTAGCCATTTCAGATGAAGGTAACTATCGTTGCTTCCTTCTTATTTTCAAAGTGGACGAAGTTGCTGTTGAGTCTTCAGTTACTGCAAAGACTTTCAGCGAGAAGCTTGGAACTGGGACTGTTGTCGTGTTATGCCTGTGTGGAATATGTGGGATAACAATGTGGGGAACAGATTGTAACATAAAAGATAACACAAATTCCTTTTTTTTCAGGAAACGAAGATAACGAAAATGAATCGTTAACAACCCAAGGGAGTCAACGCTACTCACTTGACGGACTGTTCATCATCACGATGTTTGCCGTCAGTCGGTCGGTGTTGCTGTCGTTCAGTTCGCCTGAGGAGCGACGAGAACTTCTGATTCAGCATTATCGAACGTTCCTATCTCTAACTGTCGCCGCTACAAACGTGAGAATCAAAGGAAACGTAGGTTTATAATGGATTCGAAGGAACTTGTAAGTATTTGTAAACTGTGCTATGATCGAACTGAACAACATTTCGTGTTACTTAAATAAAAGGGCAAGAGGACCAAGTATTCGGCGTTGGTCAATCCTTGAGTGAAGTGCTATTCATTCTACTTTACGTAACATCGTTAGGGCAGGTAAAATGCATACCTGACCTATATGACGACTTGGGTTTGCCTACCGCCGTATCGAGTCAGTGCTGCTATCCTTCCAGACAGGTCTATTACCAATTTTCTAAGCCTAGAGGGACGGAAGGCTTGCTGAGCCAGGAATCGTGGGATCGCACTTGACGTGGGATCGCACTGGAGACCATGTTTGCATTGTCGGCCACACGCGGAGCTCTAATCATTGCCCAACACGCGCTTTTCTTATCTTTACGTGAGTAAAGATGAAAAGTGAAACTTGTCACTGGTGGTAATATTAATGTTGACTTAACTTTTGTAGTTATAACTCACTTCCTTTCCTAATTAGAAAGCACGAGATTGATACTAAGTTTTAGTTGCTGAGGTAATGAAAATGTTTGGCTGATACCGTGTTACAATCGAAAAGCGGGGAAGAATGACATTTCTGAGCGCGACGAAGGACATTCTTAAGCAGAAATTTAGCAGGCTTATAGACTTCATGCATTAGTGTGAGCAAATAAGAACAGACCTTTCTTGGATTTAACTGAGGTTAAATGTCAGAGTGAAAACTGAGCGCTTTCTCTCTCGTTACCTGCTCCACATCGTTTGTTCATCCAGTTGACTACGTTATCTCGAAAGATGTTAAGGCAATCAAGTCTCTTCTCCAGTGCTTTCGAGAAAACTCTGATCGTGAGGCCAGTTGTCTTACCGTCGTTCGCGGTGGAAAACCATGGACTCTCATGACTATTATTTAGGGATTACTTCAGTATGAAGAAGCAACATGTGTCGAGGCCAACCACTAACTGTCCTCTTTGGTTGGACGTCTGAGAATGCCTTTGTCAATCACATTTAAAATTAGCGATGTTACGGCAGGTGTACTAGAGAAGTTTGTTCCTCCGTAGCTTCCAGGTCATGCTGCTAATAACTTCTCCTTAAGATAGCTTAAAACAAAAAATAAGCTTGTACTTACCTGCGTCTCGTGCAGCTAAATGCTGACGCATTAGTTCAAGCGATTCTGACAAAGGGTATCTTTCATTGACTTCCAACTTCTCGGCTTTCTAAGCATTGTCGGGAGGAACTAGGATGAGTAAGTGTGATTCCTCATCCCACTATATATAGGTAGCTGTATTGCACGAGAGTCTTCTGAAGAAAGTAGGGAAGTTCCTATCGAATGAGTGTATCGAGACTTCTTTTGAACTTTTGAGTTTCTCCCATTCTAGCAAAGCGAACCTAACACGAATATGATGACAATCTGCTCCAGAACAGTTGTGGCAACGTTCGGTTGATGGCGATGTTGCCAAATTGGTTATCATACCTCTTGTTGAGAGCAAGCATCAAAATCGAAGGAGTGTCTCCAAATGGAAAATGAACGGCGTTGCTCTTCATGGCGAACAAAGGCAGCCTATCACCCATTTACTTGCAGTCCATTCTTAAATCTCAATTTGAATTTCTTCAGATGTTCAACTGCATTCTTTTCCAAGACCACAAGAACGTATGGAAGAAATCTATTATTGTTTATTGTAGCCTGCTGCTACGGTATTAGAGGAGGCTTTCTGTCAAGGCTTGTATTAACCCACACTTTTTAAATTCCAACTCAAGTCACATTCAGTCGCTCCACCAACCACTCAGGCCGAGTTGACGACTTGAACTCATCCTTTCACTTGTGCGTCCACTATGCCAATGCTTTTACTTTCACATATTCTATGGAACAGCTCTACAATACCATATTTATCGCAATAATGGACAGCAGGTCTTATTAGAATACTTGCCCATAACGTTATGGAATCTTGTGACGCTGGAATGCGTGCGCTGTTTTCACAGATTGTTATCGCTAGTGGTTCTTATTTATTATTTTTTTATTTATCATTGAATCGTTATGCCTTAGAGATAATGAAGCCCCTCGTTCTTAGTGTTTTGGTTTTAGGGTACTCCTATTTCTTGTCGGATCCTCCCAAAAACAGATAAGCGTTTTAGTCGGAGATATCTTAAGCTGCATCCAGCGTCCCTTCTAATCACTCGATTTCATGCTTTCGCCCTAATCGATGTGAAGAAACAATCCGAAAAATATGTGAGCATTTAAGGGTAGATCTACATAGATGCAGAGGATGTGAGTTAATTCGGCGTAACACAGAAAAAAGAAGCTGTCATCTCAATCTTCATGCCTCCATGGCACACAATTCAATCGCCAGCTGGGGGTAGTTGCTATCGCGTACGACTTCGCGAGCTATTACACTTGATACTAGTATCCAGGAAAAGTCAAGAAATGAGGCTAGCAAATAGGGCTTACAATACTTATTCTGGTTTGTTACAGTCTCTTCCAAATATGATAGTGGTATCTTAGAGTATTCACCTGCTCAATGAATTATCACTTTATTTTTGATGTGCAATGTTCTTGGGTGTGGAATGGCGATGTACACAACGGTGGTCCATCCCTCGACGAAGATACATCACGCTGTGGTGTCTGCAGTTTACAAAAAGGAAGTCCATCTAGAACGAGACATATATCACAACAGAACTCGACGTGATACTCGTGCCTATTTCGTCGCCAAGGACAGTGAAAATAAAGGCAGATCAATAATTTCTGGAACTCTGTATCCAGCTACGGGAGCTCACTGAGCAGCTATGCCTGCTAAAGGAGTAAATGGAATTTCCAATTGCTTCCAGCTCAAATTACCCGATGACTAACGAGGTTACATGTCACGAAGGTAGTGCTATCGACGGCAGTATTAGTTTCTTTCTTCCGAACAATACTTGAATTGGCTGTCTTCACGGAAAGTCGTCTCCTCATTGAAGCAAGGAGTGTGCATTCTTTTTGAAATGAAGGGGTGTTTGAAATGTTGCAGCCAGCTAAGTTCCCTTCCAAGAATGCAGTACTTTTGTCATTGGTTTTCTATCTGGGCCTTTCATTAGGAATATCGAACTACTCAGATAGGGTCAACTATTGCTTAATAAGTCCTCATGCTTTTTGTTCGACACTGCTCTGCGATACGATGATGAACTACTTAGGCACAGGGAAGTTGTCGAATAGGCTGTTAAACTTTGTTTTTCCAAAAGTAGTACTCGTTAGGTTAGAACGGAAAGAACAAAATGCTAGCACTTTATTGTCCAATAAATGGACTACTGCATTTGTATCCACTACGAAGGTTCGTTTTGATTCTACATTCTTGTTTTATGTTCTTATTTGTCGTTACAGACAAATAATACCATTCCTCCTCGACGTTTCCCGTTAGATTCGGAGGAATACCGACTATCAATCTGCATTCTCCTATGTAGAATCGGTACGTCATTTCAATATTTATGAAGTACTCTTTATTCGTTAAGGGATAAAGAACAAATCTTTCGGCGTTGATCAATCCCTGAGGAATACGTCATGCATTCGACTTCATTAAGCATCGTTTGGAGGTGATTGAATGCATATCTGGTCTTTTCCAGTGCTGCTATCCTCCCAGAAAAGTCTGGTACGAATTTGCCGACCTCGGAGGGATTTGCCTTGGTGGGCCATTGGCACGGGGATCGATTCCCAAGTGTGTGCCTCCGACCACAGCGCCACACGCGGCTGTTCTTTAATGAGGATAAAGCAAGCAAGATGTGAAATCTAACAAAGAGAAAAAAGACTGAAGTTCGAAAGGCCGACTTCTAATGAACCTACGCAGTAATATTTGAATTTTAAGTGACAGGATTTGTATTGACAGCTTCACGTTTGCTTATAAAGCGAATTTATTAATTTCATACCATTGATTGTTATCAAGGAAAAAACATACTTACTCATTACTACTGTATTACATCAAGTTGTTGTGGCATCCACTTCAATTCTTTGAATACTCTACAGCCCACATCTCAATGCGCAATAGATTATGATCCCATCTAAATCACACCGTAATACAACGGCAACTGTCACTTTCCCGCTGAGTTTAGATTGTTTCTTAAAGCTCCGCTCTTGTTCCTGTCAGCCTCAAGTCTAATAGTCTGACAGAATTGAGCCGATTACCAAGGTGATCGTTGAGACTTCATAGTTCTGTGCGCACAGCATGAAAATCACCGGCTTGATGGTAAGAATTCTTCGCAAAGGTTTAGCCTAAGGGAGTTTCTAACAAACAAGGCTTCATTAGGGTACTCTTGCCTGCGACGGTGGCAAATCGAGATTTCGCTGGCACCAGCTGGCGAATTGATAAACGATTAGAAGAAGGACAGAGAATGCAACTTACCGATATGACGGTGATAATTTGCATTGCAGTCGTGACCGAGGCCACTGCTTAACAAGCTGGTCTCAACGACTACCTCGCTCTTTCCGCGGTCCAGTAAATTTTGTGTGACCTCATCGTGTCGAGATACCTTGGGCCGTATTTAGCCGGTACCGTAACGCTTTATAGAAAGGTCATTCATTCATTCTTTCAGAGTTTTTTATCTGTGCTGCTTTCCATCCTGATGATCCGAGCACAGCGTTACACGATCGTAGAAAGAAATAACATTAATTCTTTGCTTTTTATCTGGATAAATAAGTGAGTGGGTGGATGAAAGGATAAAATCTCTGGCGTTCAGCTGCACTAGATGACGTGAAGTGCATTCGATGCATATCCATTATTTGTGACACATAAGCCTATACCCTAGTCTAAAGTGCTGAATTTGCGCACAGTCAACATCTACTCTTTATTCTTCTTCTCTCAGCGATCCATCAGGGATGGGTCACAGACGGACGCTCTATCCCTTATGCCTTATCTTTCAGGATCATCTTTTCCGCCACTAGCATTCACACCTCCGCTGCTTCCGACCTACGCATTCTGGCTCTACGTCCGCTGCAACTCGGCATTGCGATCTTGCCGTGCCTCCGACATCCTCGGCTTCATCGAAGAAATCTGGTCGCACCCTCCCAATTTCGATCATTTGCTGTCCACAACACCAAGAAATCTCATTAATTACATGTATCCAGTAGAAAGCTATTCTCGTTGAAACCTTCCCACTGACCCTTCTTTTTCGACATTGGGATTTATTCCCTAGATAAACAAGAAGCCTCGTAATCCATGTTTACACCACTTTATACATTTAGTTTCAGTGTTCTCTTAGCCAACCTGCTGAAACGTTGAGATAAGTACAGTAGCTGAATGCGGAAACTAAAAAAACTACTATAGGGACCTGCCTGACCCCTTCGCAGAGCAACGGGGAAGCTTACAACAAACATCAAATCCAAATTCCCTCATGACAAATAGTTTGATTAGCTGGGCAAGCTATTTTTGGTTTTCTTTAGCAACTAGCAGGTAAAATGTCTATGAAGTCAAATTACTATAGGATTTGATTGCGCGCACACTGTCAACACAAAATTGGCGAAGTGCATTGGTATCAATGCACATGTCACTGAAACAGTTGCGGCTTTCAATAATAACTCAATATATTCCTATCCGGTGAACCTCAGTGATTGAGATGGAAGCCAGTAGTTATTCATAAATATTCCTGTACAAGGTGACGTGACAGCTCTTTTCTTAAACGTCTTGATCAAGTGTGATTTCGCTGACACCCGTTGTACATTTCTACTGACTATTCGATTCAATCCCATCTCAATTTCCTGGACCTCGATGACTCTTCCAGAAGAGATTCGTTTGCAGAATACACAATATCGACGGTGCTCACAGTTTCCAATAAAGAGTTAGCAGCAGTTCATCAGCTCCTTCAAAATCAAAGAATTTCGCAAAAAGGAAACCGACTACAATGCCATATAAGGACACTTAAGTAGTGTTTTCTAGATCTGCTAGAAATTGTTCAGCTAAAATCGACATGAGTTTGCTGAATTTCTCGAAAATGTTCTACTTAAAGCAATTATAGGATAGGTTTTGAACACTTAAACTGCTTTCTGACCAAAACAGCTAGAATTGTCAGTGGAAGCACAGTTTTAGATGAAAGGAATGATGTAGAAGAAGATCTGGATAGCGACGGCATCTTCACCCCTCAAAAAATGTTAGATCTAAAACTTGGTAGAGGGACTTCGGAACGTTTCACATTCCGTATCTGGATTATAAACTCCATGATGGCAAATTCGGAACTACAAGACGAGGTGATGTTGGGTGACTCTCGGGAACAAAGCAGATGTGACAATCTTAATCGTACACATTCAACTAACCCACTGTTTAGAATGCAGGGAAGGACTGCTCTCCATTGAGCGGAAACGACGACAGCATATATGAGGTGGAATGTCCCAGGGTTTCCCTTGCAAAGATCAGTGATCTCTAACAGTTCGACTTTCGCGGACGCATGAGAAATGTGCTAAACCTACTGATATTGGCATCGCACTATTTTCGTACGAAAATAAGTAGCCCCAGTCCTCTACGATGGGTTGAGAACGTATTCTTATAAATCGTCATCACCGACGCGAGTTGCTGCACAGCATACCCAGACAATGGTTCTTTCATGATTCAGATTAAGACTTGAGAAGTTTGGGAGTCCCTTGGTAGATGGGAGGAATTATGTGTCGATCATATAAAAAGTAGGTAAGAAAGATAAATAGAAGGTAAGATTTCAAGCTTGTGCTTGTTTAAATACACCTCGAGCAAAAAATATCGCTTGTGCTAGCTGAAGCTACAACGGAATGAAATCGCTTCTGGAACGCTTGTCATAGCCAAGCTAGTTTTGTGCAAGATCGAAAAGAAAGGTTACACGAAGTTATTAATCGAAGAACGTGTTGATTATTAATGCCTAGATTAAATGATGGTTGGTTAGAAAAGTGTTAAGAAAGGTGTTCTTCATCATCGATATAGGACTGTTACTGAACTGAGAACGGAGCATCATTGAGGCTTCCCTCCCCAATCTCTACGACTCCCGTCATCACTCTGTTTAGAGTGAGTTACCTTTTTACGGCAGAGAACAACCGGTTTCTGGTAGGAGACAAGCAGTGGATAGGCTCGTAAGGACTTCACAACGATCATCGCATTTAGTTTAGAGATTTTATTTGATGTGTGTTAGTGAGTCGACCACAATGAGATCTACTGATTGTTGCACAGACTTTCCATTTGTGGGATCGATATTTGCACCTGATGAGTCCCTGTGAAATTTTATGAAAAAGAACGATTTTTTTGTGGGTTGAGAACCTAAAAAGATGTATGATTTTATTAGTTATCAGGTGCAGGTTCAATTCATAAGCAACTGAAAAGATCAGAGATTAAATGAAGTGAGCCGTTCGTGAGCTGAGAGTTGAATTTTTTTCTATAAACTTGTCCTATGAAGCTTGTTCCAGATCAATATAATACAGTTGCAGGTGAAAAGATGTGGCCACCTTTCAGGTAGATAGCATTGTTGCAGAAGCAAAAACGTGAGCCGTTGTTCTTCAGCACCATACGAAAAAAACTAGCGGGCGCTTTCGATTTTGTACCTCCTTCGATATCCTTGAACAACTAACATTTTTAGAAGTCGAGTTTGACCCTGCTAATTTCAGTTAAGGAACTCAAAAACATTTCGTATGAATGCCCGAGTCCGGTTCGCTAGTGTGGACCATTGTCGGCGCTACCAATAGGTGGCACTTATTCAGTCCCAACGGTTTACCGGTTGCTAAGGTCATGCTGGTTGCAATCCGCAACTGAAATACACCTCCATAACCAAAGGGAAAAAACACAAAATCAAGATTTTAATCACATTGAGCGCTTGAAGCCTTCCGTCTTTGTCTCAGATATCAGGTTCAATCACATTCATGGTGTAATTTTTTTAAGATATGCTCCGATTTCGGTCTTTTTTTTGTTTGCTGAAGGAGAAAATACTTTTTAAAAAGAACTTCTTTACTGAGTTTTGTGCTTGACATTGTGGAACTAGCCAAATTGAAATCTTATAATGTGATGATCACCTTCCCTTAAGCACTGCGGATTGATTTGTGGTTGGAGTGATGCCAAGAGAATGTAGGTCTACTGCAAGTCTTTAAACCACTCCATGAATTTGTCTAGAGCTAAAAAACGTTGATGAAAGGACATTCAAAGGCTATCAATGTTGCAGAAGAAAAAACGTCAGTTAAATACCGATTTCGACTTCCACGTTGTTCCTCAACACGATACGAAAAAACTAGCATCGATATCTTTGAACAACTAACATTTTTTGGAAGGTAAAGGTAGAAGAAAATAGCACTAACACCCCACTGTTCACTTTTTTTATGAGACAGATAGCACATCTTTTCTCCCATTTAGGGGCCTCCTCCAAAATTTTGTCAGCCCTCAGTTTGCATCATAAAAAGAACCTCAGGGCTTGGATTTAGCAGCTCGTATCGGCAATGAGAAATTGTTAGAATGCTATCACCATCGTCCGTGTAGAATTGTGCTCTCTCGTTCAAGTAAGAAAAGAGTGGCTTGGCAATACACATAAGAATTCAATCTTATGCAGTGAAGCCCATTTCGTATGAAGTAATCCCATCCTGCAATGCCTTTTTGTAAAGGAATGTTGCTGATTGACTGGTTCTTCGCTGATCACAATTTGCTTTCTCCGAATAATCCATACTGTAGCAGTCGGTATTAGATTGGGTAACACACAGATTAGTACGCTTTTTTATTTGTCTGATAGTTAGTCCCAATACCTAAGAAGTGAGGTCACTGGGAAGATTTCAAAGTGGATAGCCTTATGGGAAGTAGTTGTGACAGCGGTACTGTGAACGCTAGTGACGCAAAAGATGGTCCTGGTAGAAGAAGCACAAAACTCTGTCGTTGGCTCTCTCCAAATTTAGCCGTTCAGGTTAAGCGATTTGTACATATACTACAAATCCAACGTTTGTGACTGAACATAGTCGATTTTCGATGGTTCGCTGTGGAAGGCACAACTCGATGCGAAGGCGAAGACTCCACATCGAGACGAAGGAGAACCGTGGACTATCGACTCGGATCGTCGGCTCTGAGGAAGACGAAGACATCGAAACGTTAGCCGAATAAAAATTGTTTACCAATCTTGTGTAAGCTCACCAAAGAAAGAAACATGTTGAACAGTAATGCCAAGGTTTAAGGAAAGTCGGTTTTGAAATACACGCGATTTTCTGCATTCGTACCCAAGGCCTGAATAATTAGGGGCCATTCTTTTCTGTGAATGCAGGCAAAAAATCGTACGACTTACTGTCTCGAATACTACAAATAAAGGAAGCATCGGTGAAAATTTCGAGTTTACTGATGACAATTCTGTGAAACATTAAGCTCACACGTCATCCAAGGTGTTTCGACACGCTGAGATATACTTTCCAAATTTGCTGGTGTTCGGAATAGGCAAGATAATTGTTAAGACGACCCTCTTAATTAAAGACATATGTTACGACTATGATGAAACCTAACCATTGGCAGCTCACCAAGCTGTACGTGGATATCGAAAAGCTAAACACAGTGGAAGAAACGGTCCCATTCATCTAACCTCGGAAGAGTCCCCGATTCGGCAGTAGTGGATAGGACGAGTACGAAAGGTTTCTAAAATCTCAAGGCCGTTATAAGCTGCTTAAATAGCAAAGTATTAAGGTGACGATCCGCACCTACAATGCACACTTGCACCTGTGTCCTCGATAAAAGACGTTGTCATGCAAGCAAAATGGATAAGGCACGACGTCATCGGAGTGGCCGAAACGAGACGACATAACCCATTCAACGCCGTCCATGACACCGGAGAAGAACTGTTCCCCGGAACATGTGACAGTAGAAGAGTCGGCGACGTCGGCGTTCTCGTCAACTCGGGTTTCTCCATGAACATCGATTCATTCGAACAACTAACAACACGAAACGGACGTTTACATCGAAAAGATGTGGAATATAGTTTTAATTATGCTGAGATATTTGCAAAACTCCGGACCGCAGGTGTTTACGATGGGGAACGAACGCGCTATTGTCCTTTCCGGGGAGTAGCGCGCTCACCACGACACCATGCGGGTCCTTCGTTTCGCCTGTCTTCCAGCTAGTTCTACTGATCTTTTGCCATCAGCAATCACCCGTCAGCGGGGGTTAAAGAAGAAATGTGGATCAATACCGGCACAAAGTCTCCTCAAAGCATGGGACGCCGAAGGTCGTCCGTTCTCCATGCTGTTATACACCCACGATAACATAGTAAAACCATTTGTTATTCCTCCAATTTCTAAGGAAGATGCAGACTTTATTCATCAACGTCACCTTCCAGTATACCTTACCAACAGCGAACTAGAAGTGAAACCCACTATACTATTAGGCTCTGACCAACTATGGTCCCTTAGTGAAAGGCCAGCAACCACACATCATACTTCCTTCTGGTTTACATCTCTTACCAACTCGCCTAGGCCATCTCATAACTGGCAAGACCGACGAGCGCTCTTATCTAGCACCTGAAGAACAAAACAAAACAATGAAACAATCAGTGCCAAAGAATATACTACAGTAGAAAGTCCAATCAATTTCACGTCTCACCCACTTTGGCAATTGGAGGACGAGGACGATAAAAACTGGGAAAAATATCTTACTCTGGAATCTGCTGGAACTGAAGAATTCTCTAATTCCGAAGAAGAAAACGGACACCAAATCAACTTCTGTCGCATCTCATCTCGAGATAACCCCGCAGACTGCGCAACGCGAGGATTAAGCCATCAACAATTAAGTAATCATTTTTTGGTGGACTGGTCCACCAATTCTTAACCAACCCGTGGAAGTATGGAAGTGTAAACACAACAGTTTCTCCCTCAATGAAGAGGCATCGCAAGTGAGCACAGAATTCCATTCCAATGATGGCATTAAGTCAGATGATACGCAATTCTCTCAACAAACGCAAATCCTTCTGATAAAGTTTGTTGCGCCAAACAAGGATTATGACAAAGGACTCTTCAGTTCTTTGGAAAAGTATTCACTGCCGAATATCAAAAGAATTATAGCACTAATTCTTCGCTACATTAACACTTCCGTGTATCGAGTAAACCGCCGAGCAAAGAAGCCAATCAAACTTTCACCTTTACTGCAAAGCGTAATATTAAACAGTGACTTCAATATAATCGGTCCAGAGATTACCCTGGCTGGGAAAATATTGGTTAGGCAACATCAACTATCATTAATAACACCATCTATATTGCAGTCCATGAAGCATCTACATATTAGAACAGATACAGAAGGTCTACTTCGATGCTTTGGACGCTTTGGACGTAGTGACTTAGACTCCGCTGCAAGAAACCCACTAATAGTCATACAGAACTCATGGCTCGCACAAGCCATCATTAAAGACTGTCACAATAAAGGTCACCCAGGAACAGGACACACCATGGCACGTGTACGCGAAAACTTCTGGATTCCCAAACTGCGTGCTCAAGTAACACGCAATCTCCGACACTGCATACAGTGCCAAAAATTCAACAATCTACCCTACAAATATCCCGAAGAAGGTGACCTTCCAAAACAAAGAGTTCAACGATCACGTCCTTTTGAGCATGTTGGCATAGACTATTTCGGTCCAATTTCCATTGCCAAATCAGACGACACAGAGGACAAATGTTATGGATGCATAATCACATGCTCATCAACTCGCCTAATTCATCTCGACATCGTGTCAGATCTTTCCACCACGGCATTTATTATGATGTTACGCCGCTTTTTTTGCAAGACGTGGGACTCCGAAATCTATTATTAGTGACAACGCTTCAACGTTTGTTCTGGGAAAAACGATTGTTAACGAAGGATTACAAGCAATGCAAAATGATCCAATGGTCCAACGCCAAATAAGCAGTAGAGAAATTCAGTGGAAGCACATTACTCCATTCGCCCCTTGGCAAGGAGGATTTTATGAAAGACTAATCAAGTCGGTCAAACATTCATTGTACAAAACAATTGGAGCGTCAAAACTTCCACTCGAGCACTTATCTACAATCGTAATTGAGATCGAAGCCCTGCTAAATACCAGGCCGCTACTGTATGTAGACTCCGAGGATCAACAAATACTAAGACCAATAGACTTCACCCAAAATGAATTCAAAGTGCCCTGTTCATTCGAGAACCGCGATGAAGATCTAAGTGACCCCACGTACCTCTCATCGGAGGAGCAAACGCTCCTAAAAACCAAGCAGCAAGCTATACAAGCCTTACAGTCATCATGTAAATTTACAGATAGGTTCTGGCACGTGTGGAAAACTCAGTATTTGACATCGCTACGAGAAAAACACCAGTACGAAGCTAACAAAAAGCATTATTCAAAAAAACTACCCAAGGAAAGATACTGTGGTACTGATCAACGATCCTATACAACCTAGATTCATGTGGAAAGTAGGAAGAATTGAAGAACTCCCAACTAACTCAGAAGGAGTCGTACGCGAAGCAGTGGTTGTTCTCCCATCGCATCGCAGAATTCGCAGGCCCATCAATCTATTAGTACCATTGGAATTAGATGATCCTATACCTCATAACGAAGGAAGTAAGAAATCCAAATTAGAGGACCGCAAGAATGAGGAAAACTCCATCAAGACGACATTTCCATATAACTTACGACCAAGGAAACGTCAATCTTTACAAGAAGCACCGCTAGACTCTGAACACGAACACCATCGCTAAATCATTAAACTAGAGGCGGGAGTGTCGATAAAATCGACCAATTATTAAGTTAGATGTGCTAGATCACTTATTATTCGATGCTCTTTTTATTCACGTTTTAGCGTTACATGTTTCAGATTCTCCTTAAACCTTTGCATAGGGCAAAAACCTTGCGTTCAAATAGCTAACAAAATTGTCATGGCCCCCTGAAATAAGGCGGGCGGGTGTATAGAGAACTTCTCTCTGGGAAAGTTCTCTATCTTTCTATACAATAACATTTGATGTCCATATATGGCCGCCTCACAGTCGCACATCAAACACCGTAATGTAACTTTTATAATCTACTCGGTCTATTATGTTCAATGTTTCAGGCACAGTAGCGATTCAGGTTTGACTCCAGTAGCACACCAACGATGGCTTATCCGAAGGAGGAGGAGTAACAGTGGAACAGTTTACTAATTCCTTGCGAAACAACGAAGCCAATGACGTTGATATTTCAGGCAGTTAGGTACAGTCTACTGCAGTCCAGGATCGACGATCCAGGTTGTCCGCGGTTGCATACGCACGCGGCTCTCGTAGCCAATATAAGCCAGGTGCCTTCGACGGCGGAGACATACCATCACTCACCTCACCCCCGATCGGTAGCGCGGATAATCCGCTCCTCACAACATCATTCATTGTCACTCTCAATCACCACAATTCATTCACAGTCATACTCACTCATTCTTATCCATTCACATTCATCCTTCAGTAATCAGAAGATTATTGTATCTAGTTTCTTAGTTTGTTTACGGTGCAATGTCAGTAGTGGCGGGTGTTTCCAAATGCGTTATGTTTGCAACGCCATCTGTGGCATGTACCATTCCTCCCGCAATGTACGCCATGCGTACAAGGCCGCTGAGCGGCCAACTTATGCTGTGTATTCTGTTAAGCCGCTATAGGCTTATCAGTTTCCAGCCATTATCATATTGGCCCTTGACTCTTAGGCAATGGTGGCACCCATAGATGCTCAAACTTCACGTTGCTGACATAGCGTTATCGACGACCAGCCGCCTGACTATGTTCCGTAGATGACTCATCACTTACTGTCCTCATTGATCCACTAAAATGCACCTCATCGTTATAATGTTGAAATCTTAGCTCAGCCGAAAATACGGCCCGTCTGTAACCCTCTCCACCTCAGCATACTGTCTCCCTCTCCGTCTCAGCGTACAGTCTCCTTTCTCGGCCCCCCAGCATACTGTCTCCCTCAGCCGCCGCGCTGGTCGCGGATAGACGCGACGCGGCGTCGCTCACGGCTAAACAACGGTTACTTCTTGGTAATTGTTCATTATTACTATTAATGTAATTGTGTTAATTACTTATTAATGGTATTATAATATTCGAATGCCATTATCTCGTTGTTAGCCTCACTTCACTACTAGCCTTCGCACCTCATAGCTTTAACTGACGTCATTCCTCTACCATTACTTCTCCATCGTTACTATTATGTTATTAATGTTATATTTGTGTATTAAAGGTTTAATTACCCAAGTTTGAGGCTGGTAGATCAACACATCAGCTAAAAGACCCGCGTGGCTAATATTCTACACAAACCGAACCGCTAGTAACCGACGCTAACTAGCCGTTACAGGTCCTTCGTTTTCGCCTGTCTTCCAGCTAGTTCTACTGATCTTTTGCCATCAGCAATCACCCGTCAGCGGGGTTAAAGAAGAAATGTGGATCAATACCGGCACTGACAATCTTCGGCGTATGCAGGACTACATCAAACTATGACGAAGAAGTCGAAGCGTTCTACGTGGCCTTGGAGAAGTTTTACAAAGAAGAAGACAATACATTCTTCAAGATCATCATTACAGATTTTAACGCTAAGAATGGACCAAGAAGAACGTCTGAAGAACGTCACATTGGGGACCCACGGATTAGAACTGAACGAGCAGAGTAAGCAGATGTCAAACTCTCATGACGACCAAGACCATTCATGGTAACTCGAAATTCTAGAAGCCTCACTATCAGCGCTGGACGTGGGATTCTCCTAGAGGAGAGTACCATAACGAAATAAGTCACATCATAAAAATAGTAAATCGAAGTACAACCACAATGGTGCCGAGGTATTTGCAAAACTCTGGGCCGCAGGTGTCTGGTGTGGGCAACGAACGCGCTATTACCCTTTCCAGTGGCAGACTCGTTCACCACCGACACCATGCGACGTCCTGCGTTTCGCCGGTCCCTCGGCTACTTCTATCTATCAGTGTCACCCGCCCCCTGGAAAAGGGTAATAGCGCGTTCGTTGCCCACACCAGACACCTGCGGCCCAGAGTTTTGCAAATATCTCGGCACCATTGTGGTTGCACTTCGCATAATACCCTACCATAAAAATTGTACTATGCAGCAAATAAAAAGTTAATTCGGTAAATCGAAGGTTTTTCCTTGCCGATATCACTGTTGTCCCAAAATTGTACACGAAATCAGATCATCGCCTCCTTCGTGCAAGATTCTATTTCTCGCGAAAAGGAGAAAAAAGCCACTAAATTCAAAAACCGAAGCCCCAGAACCATTGTAAACTGGGACTTATTCAATCCATTCGTCGGCTGTTGGGAAGATCCCGTTGGCGATAACACTGACGAAAAATACGATCGGCTTATTCAACGCTCATTCAACATCTTCACGTTAGCGCTGTGAAAGCGAAGAGTTCGAAAGTCACCAAGAAATGTCTAGCTCCAGAAACACTCGAGCTGATACGCAAGCGTGGAATCGCACGAGCTGCAGGCAACCGCGAACTAACGTCCGAACTTGCAAAACAATGCAGACAGGAGATAAAAGAAGATCTTAAAGAGAGAAGAGCAGCAATAATGGTCGAAGCTGCAGAAGCTGGGAGAAGCATTCGCAAAGCCCACCGAAGCTTCGCCAGTTACAAGACCAAGATGATTGCACTCCGACGCCCAGACGGAACAGTTACAGCGTCCAAAAACGCAATGGAGAAAATAATTCACGAACACTACTCCGATCTCTTCGATAGTCACGTCCACCTTCCGTCACATGAAATAAAGGAGGATGGATATGTTGCACCACCGGTTCGCCCTTCCGAAATCTGACATACCATTTCGTCGGTGAAAAATCGAACAGCACCAGGTCCGGACGGAACAAGATCTAAACACCTGAAGAACCTTCCGCCAGTCCTCGTAAACACACTGGCTCGGCTGTTCACACGTTACCTGTCTGAATGCATGGTCCCTACTCAGTGGAAGACCAGCAAGACCGTTTTATTGTTCAAGAAGGGTAACCTCCACGATATCGGCAACTATCGGACAATTCGGTTGCTGTATGCTGTCTACAAACTTTTCCTGCGATTTATCTTGAACAGGATTGACAGAACACTGGACGAGGGAGAGCCATGTGAGCAAGCAGGGTTTCGAAAAGGATTCAGTACAATGAACCACATCCACCCGATAACAAGGCTCAATGAAGTGTCGCGAGAGTACAAAAGACCACTTTGTCGCACTTTCATCGATTTACAGAAGGCCTTTGATTCAATTGAGATAGAAGCAGTCATGGAAGCCCCTTGATAGTCAAGGACTCCCTACTCAGTACATAAAGATTCTTCGTGAAATATACAAGAATTTCACAAGCAAGATATCACCATTCTACAACGATATTAACATTGGTGTTAAAAGAGGAGTTGGACAAGGCGATACTATCTCGCCAAAATTATTTGCAGCCACCCTCCAGAACGTCTTGCGAACATTGGAATGGGATAATATGGGGAGTGAAAATCGATGATCGGCAGTTAGATCATCTTCGCTTTGCTGATTACATCGGCCTTATAACACCAAACATTAAGGCGGAACGTATGCTTGCCGACTTTGATAAAGCATGTGGAGAGATTGGTCTTCGACTAAATCTCACAAAAACGATGTTCATAAGGAATGGATTGGTTTCGTATGCCCCATTCACGCTCAACGGAACGAATATCTCCCTCCGAATGCTCCAGTTATGTCTATCTAGGTCGCGAAATCAATATGATGAACGACTTAGCTCCAGAGCTGAGCAGAAGGAAACGAGCGGCTTGGGGAGCTTCCAAGAGCATCGAGGATGTAGCGAAGAAAACAAAGAGCGCCCGACTCCGTGACCACCTTTTCGACTCAACGGTACTTCCTGCCCTAACGTATGCGTTAGAAACCTGGTCGATGCGTAAGCAGGATGAAAGATCACTCAGCGTTATCGAACGCGCAGTCGAAACGACGATGCTAGGAGTATCCCGTTTCACACAAGTAAGGGATTGTATCCGAAGCTGCGTCCTGCGGCAACGATCTAAAATTAAGGTGCCATTCTGTACGCTAAACAATCAAAGAGAAGATGGGCTGGACACGTAATGCGTATAAATGACAACCGATGGACAAGAGCTGTTGGTGACTGGATTCCTCGGGATGTCAAACGTACTGGAGGAAGACCACCGACCTGATGGTCAGAGTTCTTCACGAAGAGCCTGGAAAAAAGATATGGTGCTCGACGAGTCTCTAGAGTGAACAGAATCCACTGGACTACTCTTGAACGCAACAGGGAAAGATGGAAGATTTGCTGTTCTCTTCTGCTACCCTTTCCAGAGCCGATGAAGTTTCTGGTGAATTTCTTCCCCTTGCTTGCGATACTTTTTTAGCTACAATCCTTTCACCATTAGCTAAAAAGCTGTCATGGAAGAAACCATCTGTAGATCATTAAACAGTCAACGTGGCCTGCTTTTTGGTGCAGTTCCAACTGCTGGAAATCCTGCTAACCTTCATCACCGTCCAACCACTGACCCAACCCTTGTCGGATATCGTAGAGGATGTCGTCCTCGTCGTAAACCAGAGCACGATCGCGAGACGAGTAGTTCTGGTCAAATAGAAGAAGCGCCTACGGTGCTTCAAAACACCGATTTTTTCTCGTTGCCTTTGAATTCGTTTGGTATCCATTTGCAGAGTCCTTGTGTCTGCCAAGCTAGAGGAGCCTGTCGACTTGCTGCGATGCGCGATAGGGATGAATGGTAACTCTACTCGTGCATGGTCGAATTACTGGTGGTTATTGAGAGTACATGTGATACAGACGGCTTGTCAATTGTGCCATGCTTAGCTTAATTGTAAAATAGTAGATGTAGTCTATCCTGAAATGGCATGAAAGATTCTCAGATGTAACTCCCACGTCCGACTTTCTATTAATCTCGGCATTGATGCATGACTCTCCATGACGGTGCGCGCTTGTTATTAGAATTGGGACCGAGTTTCTCACCATCTGAACCCATTTCTAAGATAATCTTGCGTAGGGTCGCATGTAGTTTAAATGAACTTCAAGATAGACTCCGCAAAAAAAAGCTAGAGATGAAACGCAAAATAGGCGCGAAGAAAAAGTGGGGGGCCCTACCAATAGCACCATTTCCTTAGCCGTTCTTTAGACAACAAGAGCCCAATAATGAAGTTAATGTCAAATTTCGGATGTTTACGAATGAAACTTTCAAAGTCCTTAATCACTATCGCGCGAAAGATACAGCTCCAACCTCACTGCAGTGCAAAAACGTGGTATGCGTGAGGTATGAGAGCTGATAAGGTTTAAAAACATAAGACTATCCGTTAGTGATAAGGGTGGAGAGTTTGTCGTAATTCCCCCATCAGTTAGATGTTGAGATAACGAAAAAAGAATCTTGAAGATGCTTCACTTCATTGCCCATCATCTGAGAAGGAGTTTAAAAGTAAATACCGAAAATTGAACAACGAATGGGCCAAAATGGCAAGGGCTGCTAGTTTAAAACCATGAGTTATCTCTCAACTAAAAAGTTGATTTACCAACATGTCCCGTCTTGTGCTTGCTTATAAGAACTCATAAGCTAGTATCCAGCGATGATCTTGCGTCTACCGATCCATCGTTGTTTAAGGTTAGACCAATCATTAGCTGTGTAGACCGACCAACGGATAGGATAACATGGTTTTTAACCCTAATATTTAACCAGTTGTTGAAACACATTCCAGCCCATCTAACGAATACCCAGATGTTTCTGGATCGTCTACGTACTGCGCAGTCCAACAGCGCGTACGTCATGGAGTCGTTCGACGTTACCGCTCTTTATTCAAACGTATCGAATCACTACGCAATGCAAGCCATATTCGAACTCCTGATGCAACACGAAGGAGAAATAAACATGTATAGCTTCAAGATAGAGCAGTTGATAGCAATCTTAAAAGAATGCTTGAGCTGCTCAATCTTCAGATGGTCCGGAAAGTACTACGCTCAAATAAGGGGGGTTGGCAATGGGATAGCGACTGGCACCAACTCTTGCCATTGCGTTCATGTCTAGTGTGGAAGCACCAGTGACCGATCTCGGGCCGTTACTCTACTGTAGATATATAGATGACTGCTTTGTCCTTTGCTCAACACAAGAGGAAATGAACAAATGTTTCGAGTAGTTGAATGGACAGTCAGAATATGCAAAGTTCACTCGAGAGAAATTGAAAGAAAACTGGTTTCCATTCCTGAAGGCCCAACCTGTCAGAAAATGGCTACATTACGAAGTGGTGCCAAAAGCCAAGTAGTAAAAACATCTTGGTTCATTACCTCTCCTCTCACCCCTCTCACACGAAAAAGGGTGCTTGTAAGAAACATGTTTCGAACAGCAACCAACGTGTGCACGGGAAGAGAGCAGAGAGAGGAGTCCCGGAACTTGGCGCGGCAAATAGCCATTTCTAATGGCTACGAAACTGTAGCTCGGGACAGGTGTAGAGGAAATCCTAGACCTCCATACGACAATTCTAGCCATAAAATGGTCCCATTCATCCTACTCTTCGTCTCAAATGATGCAAGTGCAGCTATAAAACGCTGCTTTAGAAGGGCGGGTCTAGAGAATTCGGTAAACGTAGTTAAAATGCCACCGAGTAATCTTAGGCGCCAGCCAGTTCGTAACCGCCTGTATGACCGTCTATGTGCAACGCAAAATTGCATAGTTGGCCCTAATGGTAGAGACCGTGATTGCATGAGCTCGGGTATAGTTTATCTGATCTCCTGTAAGGAGTGCGGAGACGAATACATCGGCGAAACGGGCAGACCCCTCTGTGTCCGCATAAAAGAACACCTAGTCGGCAAACGTAAACCAAATACCCCACTAGGCACGCATAGGACCCAGAGACATAGCGGGGAGGACTTTGAAGTACGTGTCACGATCCTCGCTCACGAATCGAGAACACAAGCGCGCAAAACTCTCGAGGCGTTCTGGGTTAATTCCAGAAGTCCGAAAATGAACCGCAGGAAAGAACACCTCATTATCACGCATGATATTGGGCAGCATGTAAGCCTGTTATTCTGATGGGAGAGGCACATTACCCTTCCATGTGAATTCTGTGCGGTTGGTCCCCACGCGACATACTCAGTGGAAGCCTCATAGAAAGCGGTGAGTGTGCAAAGAAGCTATTCTGTGTTCAATATGATTGAAATCTTGGTTTAGCCTTTTCTCTGTTTGGTTATGGAGGCGTTTGGCCGAATAGATTGCTGTCAACTTGACCTTTCCAGGCTCTGAGGAGGGCGAAATCCGCCGAAACGTCAGCTTGTTCGTGAATAAGGAATAAAAATAACACCTCGTGTTTGCTCAATAAGAATACGAAGAATTCTCAGATGTTTTTCTAGCATTTGTGGTTAATTCTCATCACTGCAGCACTCCTGTTCAAATAGTACTCGTTGTTACCAGAGTGTTACTGAATGAAACGTTCATTGGCTTGCAGTTGCTTTTCTGCCTCACAATGCTTTATGAGTTTGCATAATATCCAGGTCGTGAAAGCCTTCATCGAATAATTGGGAGAGGCAAGGAGGAGTGGGTCTTTTTCGGTCTGACCAGCGACAGTGATAATAATGAACGCAACAGCTTTATCCTTTTTTTTAAAAATATCGTCACCAATTTTTAAAGAAGAAATTGGAGATGTAAGCAAAGAACAGGCTAATCAGATTTCCTTGTCTCGTTGGCTCCGTAGTGCTCTAGGAGTCATGATTTCACTAGTGATTAACGGAAATAAAAAATCGATTTGCGTTTTCGCCATAGCTCCAGGAGTTTAATGTTGCTAGCAGCAATCATTAGTCGCGTGTGGCGCAGCGGTCGGAGACGCCCTGCAACACACACGTGGAATCGAACTGCGCGCCCCCTAGCTCACCAAGCCTTCCATCCTTCCGGGATCTGCAAATTTGTGCCGCACTTCTCTGGGAGGATAGCAGCAATGGGTCCATAGATCGTATACACGAGTCATTGTAAAGGCCAGATATGCATTCAATCACCTCCAGCGATACTTAATGAAGTCGAATGTAGGGCGCATCCCTCAGCGACTGATCAACACTGAGAGCTTTATCCTTCTTATCAGTAATCATTTGTGAAGGGAATGATCCATGGAGCACAAATTATCACTGGACCTAGCCCAGCTGAAACTGCAGTCGAAATCGGAATGTCCTCGCTCTTATTAAGCAATCACAAGTCAACGGGATGTCATTGCGTGATGTGGTGGATTGCACGTGAACCCTCATCAAGGGTAATCACAGGTTCGAGTCTCAGACAAGGTTTCGAGTTTTGCTTTTGTTTTTTTATAACTTTTCTAGCATTTGCTAGAAGGTGATTGCTGAAGGCAGAGATCGATAGAACTAGCTGAGAGACAGGCGAAACGAAGGACCCGCATGGTGTGGTGGTGAGCGCGCTACTCCCCGGAAGGGACAATATCGCGTTCGTTCCCCACCGCAGGCACCTGCGGTCCGGAGTTTTGCAAATATCTCAGCATCGTTGTAGTTATATTTCGCATTATGCCCCTGCCATAAAAAAAATAGTAGGCGGTAAATAAAACGGTAAACTTCTAGCCTTTGTTGGAGACCATCCGTACAGAGTCTTACATAAGTGAGAAATAGCTTACGTCGAAAAAATCAGCAAAAGCTACGGGGCGAAGTCACATGTGATCAAAAGGCAGAATCATTTTAGTTTTGCTTGTATCCTCGATCACAAGGAATAGAAAAAGGTTTCGAAGGAAGGATAGAGGAAGGAGGATTAAAGCAGCTATGTGCAATAGTGCGGCATTCGAAAAGAGGTTGTTGGTAAAAGGTACAAGAGAAAAATGGAATTTCAAATCCGACTTTGATTTTCCCAACAAACCAGTAGCATTGATACAGATTATACTGACATCGTGCACTTCTAGGTTGTTAGCCGTTTCCCTGTCAAAACTGCCCCGAGTTTACAGGTTAGACAGTGGCCTCATCATTGGAGCACAGAGGACATTGTCGACATGTTTAGATTCATGCCAGTTTTTGGCTTTGAAATACAGGAATTGAAGAGGAAAGGCGGTAAGAGACGTTTTCTATTGTCCAAAAAATCGAGTGTTCATCTTGACAACGAGATGAATTTATGTTTGCTACGGAATGATGTGGCGCATGTGGCGCAGTGGTCGGAGGCGCCCTGCAGCACACAGGTGGAATCGATCTCTTCGGCCCATGGCCCACCAAGCCTTCCTTTCCTCCGGGGTAGGCAAATTGGAACCAGACTTGTCTGGACGGATAGCAGCAGTGGCTGGGTACATCGGTAGGGCACCACAAGTCATTGTAAAGACCAGACATGCATCCAATCACCAGCAAACGATGTTTAATGAAGTCGAATGCATGGCGCATCCCCCCAGGGATTGATCAACACAGAGAACATTATCCTTTCTTTACGGAATGATGTGTAGGTGTAAGAAGATCACGACTGATGTCTATCTCTCCGTGTGTGGTTCAATGTAAGCGGAAATATGTTACCTAAAACTAATAGGGTAGTAGGATTTCTGCGCAAAATGCATTGTTCCCAATGCAAGATGAGCACAACATGTTGTATGAAAATTTGCATTTAACCAAGTTAGGCTGAATCTGCGATCATAATCAGATGTTTTAACTCTTTTTGCTGCCTCTTCTTTTTTTCATTCAGGGAGAGTGAAGTGACCTGCAACAACAAGGATGCTGAGATTTGAGCAAAATTTAACGCGTCAACTGAGCTTCAAGCACGTCATTACAAAGTTTTCTAGTTTTACCAACTTTCTTCTCGTCTCAGTATTCTTGTGTTTCTTTTCTCATCATATTGTCTAATGAAAAAAGAATAGACGGAAAAAGAATTTGAGACAGTTCTTACAATATGCGTTTCTTTCCAACAATGTGTAACCCTGCTTTATATCACCTGTATCATCTGTCGTCACATTCATCGACGAGTAACCCGAACGGGCGCCAGTAAATAGTCCATTTCTCGTTCATGTGCATTTGTGTCCACTCAACCTTATCTTCCACAGTTTGGCATATAAAACGTCATCTTTGATTTTTTGACCGTTGGTGTAAGTTGGAGCTATTCGGATCCCTTCCCTTACTTGTGTGACACAGAATACTCCCTAGCTTCGTCCTTTCGACTGCGCGTTCGATAACGCCGAGTGATCTTTCATCCTGCTTACGCAGCTACCAGGTTTCTGACGCATGCATTAGGGCAGGAACTATCTCTGAGTTGAAAAGGTGGGCACGGAGTCGGGTGTTCTTTGTTCTCTTCACTACATCCTCGATGCTCTTGAAAGCTCCCCCACGCCGCTCGTTTCCTTCTGCTCAACTCTGGAGCTAAGTCGTTCGTCGTGTTGATTTCCCAACCTAGATAGATGTAACTGGAGCATTCGGAGGATATCCGTTCAATTGAGCGTGAATGGGGCATTCGAAACCAATGCGTTCCTCATGAATATCGTTTTTTGTGAGATTTAGTCGAAGACTAATCTTTCCACAAGAGCTGTCATAGTCAGAAATCATTTGCTCCGCCTGGCTAATGCTTGGTGTTATAAGAACGACGCCATCGGCAAGGCAAAGATGATGTGATTGCCAGCCATCCACTTTCACTCCGATGTTGTCCCATTCAAGAGTCATGCGAACGCTGAAGTTTTCAAGGGTTGCGGCAAACAGTTTTCGCGAGAGAGTGCCGCTTTGTCTAATCACTCTTTTAACGTCGATGCTAACATCGTTGTAGAATTGTGAGATATTTGCGGTGACATTTTTTTATATAGTATGCGAAGGATTTTTATATGATGAGGAAAGGCACCCTGGCTGCCCAAGGGTTCCGTGACCTTGCGTATTCTCTTATATCGTAGCAATAGTACTGATTTTTGGAGTTAAAAACTCTGCAATCCGATCAGGTGGTTACGATATTAGTGACTCCGCGTGTGTTTTCGATTGGCTTAGAGTCTCTGAATGTGTGAATCGTTAACTCGATGAAATCACTATCTTGTAGTAGAAGGTGTTTAGCTAGTGCAAAACTGAAGTAATGGATGAACGTTTGGATCCCGTGTCGAATATCACCTTCGCCAGTTCTCCTTTCTTTTTGTTGAGTTCGAAAATCTTTGTTTGTCTTGCCAAAATTTAAGCGCTCTTCGTAGTGTAGAGACCGGCATTATCCTCGTGTCGCGTCATATCGGAAATTAGTGCATTGAATTAGGAAGTGCGTTACGTTTCTTTTGGAGTTGTGTTTGCTAATTTCTCTTCGTCTGTACTATTTTCCAATTTCGGGGACTTTAATGGGTCGGTAGGTGCTGGTACCTACAAAAGAGGTGTGGTGTCCGTGCTTGTTGCAATTTCGGCGTTGTCCTCCTTCGCAATCGGGCAGTCGGTGGAATGATGAACAGTGACTGCAGCAGAGATTGCGAGTTTTAATGATTTGTATTCTTTCTTGTTGGGTCCTTAACTTAGAGTAATCATTTGATAAAGTGTTCTACCTTGATGCAGTAGGGCAGTGGATATGGTCTGTTCGTGAATGTCTTTTGTTTCTGATTGTTAAGTTCCGTCTTTAATGTTGTCCTTTTTTTCTTCTTAGCCACGTATTTCTTGTTTTTCCCTAATGTATTCTTGACTGACAGTCGATGACTCTCGCGACTTTGAGCACATCTTTCCATTACGACTGCTCTAAAGAACCAGATGGTGAAATTCAACGGCAAATGATTCTGCGACCAGTAAAAGACCAGATGTTTTTTTATGAGAGCGAGGATTTCGCTTCGCAAACGCAGTGCTCTTTTCTGTAGTTTTCATGGAAATACTTCTACATGGGATCACAACAACAAACAAACAAACAAACAAACAACGACCTCTTATTTTAAGTAAAGTACAACGTCGATAAGGGGATCTTTTCAGCGAAAACATCCATGCGCCAGTTCGGAATGCGAAGTTTTTCGTTATCAATGTGTTAAGCGCTACATTGCAATATTGATGGGTGCGTATGGCGCAGTGGTCGGAGGCACCCTGCAACACACATGTCTAATCGATGCACGCGCCCTGGCCCACCAAGCCTTCCATCCCTCCGGGGTGGGCAATCTGGCAATTTATTAATTTAATTTATTCGATTTTAGACTTGTCTGGGAGGATAGCAGCACTGGCTTGATACATCTGTAGGCCACCCTAAAGGCCAGATGTGCATTCAATCACCTCCAAACGATGCTTAAGGAAGTCGAATGCATGGCGCATCCCTCAGGGATTGATCAACTCCAAGAGCTCTACCCTTTATGCTTTTGTAGCAATGTTGGATCAGGTCAAAAAAAAACAGTTCACAAGAAACCAGGAATTTCATCATGAAAAAATACAACAAACTTCTCACTGTAACAATATGAACATCGCGTAGTTGTGCTGCCTCGTATGTGAAACAAAAACTTCATTTTAGTAAGGAAATGTTTTGTGTTTGATTGCTGGCAATAGCACTTCTATTCGATTTTCATCGAAACAACCAGTCTTCAAGAACACCCATTTGTTTTCAGTGCACAATTTAGAATCTCTTTGTCTGCAGCTCTTCAATGCAAAGGGATTTCCATAATGCAAACCCACTCGTGATACGCCGTCCGCCTGTCCGTGGTCACGCAAGCGCGCAAGAGTGTTCGAACTAATTCTGGGGAAAGGTGAGGTACATAAACACCGACAGTTGGGGGGTGTATCCCACCGCAAGCTACAGAATCATTAACGCATGCCAGCTAATTTTTGGAATGGCTCGAAAGAGTCGACATTGTGGGGGACCTCTAGGCTTGGACAGATGGTCCATCCAACGCCATGAGCGATCATTAGCTCACTACTCCCATGCGTGAAGGCGTACTCGTTACTGAATGGATCCCAATGCTCCTAAGCGTCAATATAGGATCTGCCTACACGATGGCTACGACCTCTCCACTAAGAAGGTGGCGCTGGAGCTCGCTGCTCTCGAGGACACTGCATTGGATAAATTTTCCACTGAACTTCATTAAGTGGAACTGTTAGTGTTACACATTCGAGTTATCAGATGATGAGAGGAAACGATTGGTGACAAAGACACGTAGAACTGAATACAAAAAATGCTTAACTTACTATTTGTACAACGTTCTGAGAATTCTGTTGTTCCTAGGTGGGAGCAGAGGGTCAGATGAAGGAAAAAGACGCCAATCAAAATGTTTTACCCTAAAACGACGTCTTCACAGAGTCGAAAACGATTATGAGAATTTAATAATTGCTTAGCACAAGCAAACCATCTGATCCACGTGAAAGAGCAACTTGATAGACTTTGATAGTTTTAAAAGACAATGGTTTTGAGCACTGTTTTCAGAAATATCAGTGAAAAAATTATGAGAGGAAGGATCAAGAATTCTTCTCAAAGGTGTACTGCGATAAACGACATCGGTGATCGACTACTTTGTTTACGACCAGTGCTTCGTGGCCTCTACTTGTAATTTTGTTGTCGTTAAGTGTATATTTCTGACGTTTCCTTCACGAAGCCTAGCCAACGGTAAACCAATACAAGGATTCACCACCGTTCTTGTATCAAACTAGGCGCATGGTGGCAAATCTTTCTTTGTTCCGCGAGGCCGGCGCCTACCTGTAGTGGTGACGATCTGGGGCAGACTTTGGCCAGGCTGACCTCAACACTCCAGGGAAGCACGATGGCTAGGCCAACGAAACTCCGAAAAATGGAGGTTGTGCTGGGACATGCACAACCAGTGACGACGGCCGTCCAAGTATCCAAGTATCCACTTAACTGTGTATTCCTTACTAAATAAAACGTATAAAGTCCTCTTGACAGTTAATTTTCTCGTATACACTGTATTTTTTCGAAGTGTAAGTTTTAGGGTGTGCTCTGTATCGTTTGATGTTCTTCGTAAATTTCTCGAATATTATTTTTTTGTAAGACAAGAGTTTCGATGAATTCCCCCTTTTCATGCATTTGAATAACTACTTAATAAAAGGTTTCGTACAGTGTTTATTGGCCCTCGAGAATTTGATTTTGCTTCTGTTGTACGTAGCGTATTTAATGAGAGACGAGGACTCGTCTTTGGCAATATAGGTGTTCCATTACTATTGGGTAAGTGTTGTGGTATATTTGATCTTGCTTTACTCATTCCTTTGCTTCTCCTGAAGAACATCCAACGGATAGGTAATTTTTTTGAAAGTTATCGATCCGGTAGAGTGCGCCTCATGATTGGATGCCCCTCAAAACGCTTCCTACTTCCCTTAAATCTCTACTGAACCTCGGAATAGAAATGGGACATTTTTTCGCCTTAGTTGTTACCTTGATTTCATTTCGCAAGTTAATCTTCGTGCTGTCCTGCGTTGTTCTTAGGTCGACGAGCTTAGAGAAGTAACGTCCTGCGTCGTCAATCTGTTCAGTTTTCTCTAGGTTCACTTCGGCACTGCGTTGCAGCTCTTCTGTTGCTGGAGTGCTGAAGTCGTGGAGTCGTGCTGCAGTAGGGGGTGCCATTAGATCATATGCATGCAGTGCTTTTTGAGCCGCTATTTCGCTCTAGTTCAGTGTCCGACTTCGCTTGTCCTATTTTCCTTTCTTTTCCGGTAATACATTAGGTTTTTCTAGTTTCTTCTGAAGGAAAGGCCGTTGGGTGTGTTTACTTCATGTTCATAATTATTCGAGAAGGTTATGAGGCGGTTAATGGCCTTTGTCGAAACTCCCATGTTGTGCGGACGGTATGGTTGCCATTCCTTTTATTGTAGATGAATGTAAGGTACTTAAACACAGAAGCAGAATGATGTGGAAACAGAGACGTTTGCGGAGTAGTTGCAGAAAACGGGAGTTGATATAGTTGCTAGGTTAAACAACGCATTGCGGTTATATGACAATTGACAACAACTTCAGTATATCGATGATGCAGGTGTATGGGAGTTCGTTAACATTGTTCTCACCGAAAGAAGGGTGAGCGGTGGTGATCAAGCTGGATGGCAAAATGATGTGGAAAGGCTGTCTGGATGCGAAAGGATTGCTACGGACGTAACAAATTCCCAGCCATCCTGCAGGTGTCAAGCTATGAAAAGCTTGCAACCACAGAGCGGGTCAGCCGCAAAGCAAAACAAAAAGCCAGCTGGTGATTGCACCTGCTACGACAGGATTAGAAAGGTGTTTTGTAAGACAGGGATAAATGTGGCTAGCAGCAAACATGGTTGATATAGGAAACCTACGGTTGCATAGATAGGAACTATTTGGGAAATAGCTACTACGGAAATCTTTTTTCTTTTCCCAATTTTTTTTCTTCGATATTCGTGTTTCGAAAAACTAGGCATTTAATAAAGTAGTATCTCGTCTATCAGTACACGACAGCATCGTCAATTATGTAGTTATTCTTCGTGATTGCTCTCCTTGCATCAGACGTATTACCTACTTAGTTACTTACTTACTTAGACCGTTAAATGGCTCCTGTTCTCGAGTTGTGTGGGCAGCAGTACATCTTGCATCCGTTCCTTTGCATCGCAGTCGTCGTCCATGGTGATGGTTTGAGTCGAGCATGGTGGCCGATGCGAGTTTCATACAGTAATCCGTTAAATAATTGCAGATGCGAGTACAGTTGTTTTGTTTCAGTTACGAATACGTCCCTTTAATGTGTTGGTGGTCGTCCTAGGGGACTCTTGCATCCCCGTGGAGTCCACTCTACAGTTTTTTTCGTCCATTTGCCGTCTGTTCTTCTCATTATATAAATCGACGTTGCGCTACCAACGTGTGTCCTAGGTCTCGAAGATTATTGACTTCGAAGTTCAGAGGTTTGCACTACGACTAGATGTTATGTTGCCGGTATAATTCAGAGAACATCGTTCAAACACCCTGTGTGCAGTGCGCGGCATTCTCGGCGTGGTTGAAGTAAGTCAGACCACGTCTCTCCTGCATAAGGGAGCGCTGAGAGGACTGGCGACTCGAAAAAAGTGAGCACGAATTTTCGTCTTTTTTACATGGGCTGTGTGTCCTCTGAGAGGTCCCGAGTCAAACCCGTGCTGTTCTTCTTTTTTCTGTCTAATTCGTGTGGTTTCCATGTCTACTGGACCCCCTAAAGTATAAGTACGAGGTGGACTCTATAATCGAGTTGATCTTAGAAGTATAGAGTTCTAAATTTTGTGACATTTTTTGGAAATCGGCTTTTTATTTGACCTATGAATAGTCATGGCATATATGTTCAATGTTGTTACTTTTGATAAGAACCTTGCTAGCATTCCAATGATAATATATGTCTAGGCTTCTTCACCTACTTTTTTCTGGAAATGTAAGTTTTAAGTACTTGCAGGAACTTGACTAACACTTTTTGGAAAATCCATCCTGTGCTTACCTTTAAAGCGATAGAGAAAATTTAAAAACCAATTAGGCCAAATTTTAAAGCACTACAGCTATGGAACATATACTATGGGTTACTGTCGTTAAAACTTGGAGAACAACAACAGAATCCTAAAATTGGCCTAAAATGAACTAAGATGGAGATGGCACAAATTGGTTCACGTTTGTGGTTGAGAACGTTTCAGCTTAGCAATCACCCATCAACAAGAATGACCTAGGGAGCTCATATCGACATTGAACCCAGTTAAGCTGCCGTGAGAAAAAAGATTGGACAGAAAATAAAAAGTTGAACATGGTGCTCGGTCAGTTTTTTTATTATCTGTTAAGAATACGTTTTGGACGTAAATCTTGTTTTTGTTTACCTTTCTAACACATTTGCGATAAGCTTGGCTAGTCCGCGTTGTTTTTTCCTATTAGTAAAGTAGTGGTGGACTTTAAGATTTTACATACTGAAAGAAGAAATCTTACTTTATCATCTTACGCCTTTATGAAACACTCTTTCATTATTGAATAACTTGGGGCTTAAAACTTCCGAAAAGTTAAGAATGAAATTTAAGTTTTTAAAAATCCCCATCGGAAGAGCGCCAACCTAAAAACATAAACGATGCATTAGGGAACGCCATTGTGTCCTCCTAGACGGAATCCTATTTTTTTCATTTGCTCTTGAGTTTGGAAAGCACTGACGCAAAACATCCACAAAAACCTATGTTTCCTGGACTTGAAAAAATCACAATCTTGCTTCGATAGAATAATATAATTTGTATTTATACGGAAAGAGTGGCGCGTGTGGCACGTGTGGCGCAGTAGTCGGAGGCGCTCTGCAATGCACATAGGATCGATCCCCGCCCCCGTGACTTACTAAGCCTTCCACTCCTCCAGGATCTGCAGATTAGTGCCAGACTTGTCTGGGAGGACAATACTACTGGCTGAATACATCGGCAGGTCACTGCAATTCATTGTAAAAGCCAGATATGCATTCAATCACCTCCAGCGATGCTTAATGAAGTCGAATTCATGGCGCATCCCTCAATGATTGATCAACGCCGAGAGCTTTATCCTTTATTCTCTATGTCCGTTTGAAGTTAAAACTAGGTATTATTTTCATATCCTGACTCCTACAAAGGTCACATCGTCGTGTATGTGTTGGAAATATTACGTTTACCTCAAAAGAGGGAATGGGAAAAGTTTCATTCCAAATTTAAGCGTTCTATTTAAATTTGACTATCGGTAAAACTTCTGTAATTTGTCACCAAACATTTAGCTGTTAAGTCTTATTTAAGGGATTTCTGCATTTTTAAAAAAATTTAGCACGATTCGGCAAAGGAACATTGGCCGCTTTTAAGAGTGTAAAAAGTTACTAATTAAGCAAGAAACGAGATGCGCGAACAGGTGTGCACAAGTTCAATAGGTTTTCCTACGAATTGATCTATACGTGCTAACGATATGCCATCATTCGATTATTAGCGAGACAATTAACAGTTCGAAGATCGTCAATGAAGAGGAAGAAGAAGAAGAAGAAAAAAAAAGAAAAAAGAAAAAAGAACAAGAAGAAGAAGAAGGTATTCTTCATCTAAATCTATGTAACAGTCAGAATACCCCAACTGAGAGGTGCGTGTAGCGTGATGGTTAGAGGTCCCTTGCACAGCACAAATGGTCCTCGGCTCGATCACGCGCATCGCATCACTGAAGCCCTCCATCGCTCTAGAGGCGCAAAATTGGTGCCATAGTTTTCTGGGTGAATAGTGGGACTGGTTTATACATCGAAAAGCTGTCGAAAACCACTATGTAAACAAAATGTGCATTCACTCACCTCCTTGATGCCGATTTGCCCTCTCGGGGATTGATCAACACCAAACGTCTCTATAAAATTGTCCAGTGCATCGCACCATTGATAAGTTTCAGTTAATGTCAGTATAGTTCAAAACATTCCTTTTTATTGGAATGCCTATAATTATAAAAAAACTGGGTTGGAGTATCCAACTTTTGAAAAAGTTGAAACCTTTTTACCTTTCTGTTTCCTTTTCTATGTGAAAGCTTAGAATCGATAAATTGCCTATGCCATAGTGTTTTCATTTCAGGAACTAGTCGTGTTAAAGGAAAAGAGAGGTTCACAAATTCCAATCGACATTATGCCGTACGCACAGCAAGAACTCGATATAGACTCTATGGTTATACACGGGATAAGGTAACGGGCAGGTGTCTCTGCATTGATGAGAAATAATTAGCTGCGTAACGTGCTAAAGATTGTAGAAGTACATGTTCTATTCACCCACTGTCTTGAGTTAATCATTCTTTGATACATCAATAAGAAAAACAGGGAGACGGAGAGTACAGTGGTAGTGGTGCTGATCATTACGAGCAGACCAAGTTTCTCATCCCTCCGTAGTTAGAAAATTGGTACCTGCGTTGTCCGGGAAAAATCGTTCTCTGCAGTCCAAGTGGGAACGCTCTTGCTCTGCTCTCTGGGGATTCCAGGGAATCGACTCGTCCAGCTCTCAACGACATTCATTACAAAGGAGTCCTTAAGCAGCAGCCGAAACCACACGTAAAATGTTGGATGACCTTCGTGGATGATGGATACGTAGAAATAAATCAAAGTGTGCGCAAAATAAGTAGGTAGAAATTTCCATACATATAAGTATACTTATACATAAGTGCGTTTGCATCGATGCAGATTTCGATCTGCATGTCGAATTGGCTGTAGATTGCAATGGAATGATTTAGAACTATTACGTGAGAACCGAAAGCGAGTGTAGTGCAGTGTTCGGAGGAGCTCGAACATTGGTACCAGAGTGGTCTGGGAGGGTACCAGCACTGGCTCGATACATCGCTAAGCCACTGCGAGTCATTGCTAAGGCCGGATATGCATTCAATCACTTCAAGCGATGCCTAATGAAGTCGAATACGTGGCGCATACCACAAGGATTGATCAACGCCAAGAGCTCTATCCTTTTATTCTTTATATGAGAGCCGTTTTTTATGCTATCGCCAACGAATGGGCTTTATGTTTACTCTGGAAAAGCATGGAAACCCACCATTAGCTTGCCGAGACTCCTACGGCGAAGTGTGCCATACCAACATGACACTCATGATACTTTTTCTTTAAAAAGTATGCATATATGCGGCATCAGCCGGTAGTTATGACGATCTTTGTTCCTCTCTAGCCAACTGAGCTCATTGCACAGTTCCAGGGAGCGAGAGGGCGAAGAGGATAAAAGCAAAGAATGTTAATCATTTACTGCTTTCTACAGATATTGTGTACTTTTTTACTCGACAGCAGTATTTCGAGAAATCCATCATTCCGGATTAATTAAATGGGTTAACTTTATGAAGAATCGTACGAGTGTAAGTAAATTTTTTGATTCGGATAACTTGATGTTTAGGCAAAATTTTCTTTACCTGGGCCCTAAAGTGGGGTTGCCAAAGCATTGCCAAGTACTGCACAATGTCTTGAGGATCTGAAGAACTTTTTTTCACTTTGCGGCTAGGCCGCAAGAACTGTGCGGTTTTTGATTTCTGCCCCTGGTCTGTGCCTGCTGAATTTCCGGATAAAAAATTTCGAGTTTCTCAACACTAGCAACCCTGCTTGAAAGCATGTCCGCCACTCCGCATCATAGCTTGGAATGGAAATACTTTTAGCCATTTGAGAGGCACTCATTTCGATAATGAAGTACGTGAGTAGACGAACAAACAGAAGATGTTGATTCTTTTGCTTTTTTATTTTAGATATGGGGTAATTGAGTTTTCTCTAGGAATTTCGTTGAACGTTCAGTGATATACAGGAGCATGGTAAATAGTGGAGGATTCGGTAGGAACGAATGCGATGAGGGGCCTTGGGACCCATTTCAACGAGCATTCGAGAGTGTATCAACGAATTGCCAATCACACGAATTATCCAGGCGGGGGCTCTTCGTGCAATTCAGTGGCTGCAGTCTATATCCGAAACGAAAATCAACTGAGCCCCCTGTTCTGTTCCCACTATCCATTATTGAAGTGTTCTGCTTCTGGGTACGCAATCTGAAGGCAACTTAAGCCTTGTTGCACCCTAAAGGAGATCGGAAAGTTTTCTGTCAAACTTATGCTGATTTTCGGCAGGATTTCTGAATTCTCGTTACGCTTGCTCGTTTGTTTATTATTTTACACCATTTGGATCTCTTTTCTTTCAGAATGAGTTATTAGTTGTTAGAATCAGAAATAATAAGTATTTCTTCCTTACTCTCGACTAACAATTGCTTACACAACTGGGCTGACTGCACATTTCCCATCTTTCCTCAAACCGGTTAAGTGGGCTTCTCCGAATTCTTTACTCCAAAAATTCACTTCCATTGTTCCTTCTGGCACCGATACAATTAAGCCTTTCCTGTGGAGCTCTAATGTCAATACAGTGCGTTGTAGTGTAGCAGGAGCTTCTTTACCCTAATATTAGTCAAAAAGTTACGTACTGCTCTCTATGTTTGCAGTAGTTCGTGGAACTACCCCATCGGATTGGTGCCAATGTCGGTGACGACTTCCATAGTCGTAATTTCATGGCGTAAAACTTAACCCGATTCTTACCACGGGACTAGGGTTAGTGGCAAATCTGTTTTCTCTAAATAATTCATTGCGTTAGGGCCCATAAAATTCGACATAAGACATAGCTTTACGTCTTCATCGTAAGCTTAAAAAGTTTGAGTCTTTTAAGCACGTTGGCTAAGTCTGTAGGCAAACAGTTTCTGTTCAGCCTTGCTCAAATGTTTCGCACCGTGTGAAACACAGATACTTCAATTTCTTCCGCAATAGAATTCCATTGTGAGATACTTCAATAGTCAGTTATGGTCAGTTAGAAAGAAGAATAATGCTTTTACTTTCTGCCAATTATTTTTTACTTCGTTCTTCATTGCAGGACACTAAGCGAAATGCAACCTCATTGACATATTTGCAAAACTCGGACCTCAGGACATATTCGAACCCACAATTTTTCGGAGGCTCACGCGTTATCCACTGCATCAAAGGGGCCCTTGCTTTGCCGTTCTCTCATCCAATCCAATATCTCTAATGGACCCAATTGATAGCAAGAAAATTATTCTTCTTAACAATTCATTAGACGCTCTATCTGAGCAAATAAAGAACATCTGCGGTTTTCAGTCCACACTCAAACTTCAAAATATTTCATGGTCAAGTAGTTACTTAAAGTGTAAGAACTAAAATTACATTGATGTTCGCCCAACAATTCTAGTCAAAAACTGATCCGTTCAATCCTTGTTATCCTATCGTTATTTTTTACCCTACTTTGTGTCGAACTCCAGGAGATTTCTAGATTTAACAGTAATCTTTGAGGATTTTGCTATTCAACACACAAACTCTACGAGATGCTTATGGACCCTCATTTCCCTGCCGAATTGCCCGAGGCCGATCCATGGGACTTGGAGGAGCTGCTCAAAGGCGAACAGGTACGTTTCTTCGAAATGACCGACGATTTCTGGATTACTTCCGTAACAGTTGCAGCCTCCTGCCGTTTATATATGACAAATGGTTTCACCATTTTTTCGACTGATACTCTTTAACTTTTCAATTCACAACCCCTGCATATCAAAAATATAAGAAAAGGGCTAAGTTTGTGCAAGAGATCCCATAAAAGTGGTAATTCCGAGCTATAGAAAACTCATTTCGCAACTCCTTTCTTCTAATGAAAGCCGTCACATGTTTCATTCGCACTTAATTGACCAACATCGAGAAAGGGTACAATGGAAGATATTTCTTCCAGAAACAAGTTGTGGTTTATGCAGGGCTAAAAAGTTTGAAGACGGACTTCATCACGTAAGTTACGTTATATCCACATAATAATTGTACTTTTGTTGTTATCTGTGCTTCTTAGAGTTTCCTGAAAGATTAGAGGGTTACCCTAATTGCTTGCCAAGCGATTGAACACTCTTAAACACAATTCTGAGCACTTCGCCGATTCTCTGAAGTGCCGACAATTTTTCCGACAAAGTCCATGAACGATGAAGAGCGCCCAGTTCGATATTCACATTGACAAATCCTAGAAATTCTTTAACAACCAATTCTTCCTTTGCACTATTCCGTCAGCCATTCAGTGCACTCATTACCGCATCATCCGTGTCTCCCTGAATTTCGAGAAAGTCGCCCTCGCTACCGTAATGCCACTCACCAACTACACATGTGTTGCGTCGTACTGTTACAATCTGAATTACTGTATCAACTTTAAAATAGGAATAACGATAACATTGACGACATTAGTATCACAAGCACAGTGTGGTCACACAAATCTTACGTTCACAGGAGCAATTCTCTTCTAAACATTTTTTTATTTTTTAACTTAATCCGTCTTCACGTCTGATGAGCACCACTTCTCACATTTTATTCGTTTTCTCGCATCCGTTGTCCACGAAGATCTTTCAACTTTTACGGGTTGCTTCGGTTGCTGCTTGAGGTGAGTCCTGAAATAGCTTGGCTAGATCATTCCCAATTGAATTTCACAGAGTGATTTTTTTCCCAGATAAGTCCGACACCAACTTCCCGACCCCGGAGGGATGAGAGGCTTGGTGGCCTGGAGCGGAATCGAACTAGCACCATGCCCGTGATGGCGAGCATCACTATCACTGTGCTATCCGCGTCTTCTCTCTAAACATTAAAGAAACCTTAAAACTTGGACAACGAAATAAAGCAGTTCTAGGATTATAAAATATAAATATCTCTCTCAAAAAAAAAGAATTGACCTCCTTTCTTCTAGGGAAAAATGGGGAATTACTATCTCTTCAGGCCAATCGTTAAGACGACTGGTATTTGCTATACGAATGTGTTGAAGCCTCCTATACTATCACTAATATACCACAAGATCCGTAGTTAATCTGGAAGATATTAGATTTTTTTAAAGTTGCAAATTAATGGACCTTCCGTGGCCTAAATGGTAATATCACCAGCGTCATGTTCGCTGTGGAATTTTTTCACGTACAGATCCGCTTGTACTTCTATTCTAGACAATCATACCTCACATTATCTCATTATGAAAGAGCACTAGAAAATGTCCGCTTCAACCTCCAATTTTAGAGTTCCATGGGAACTATACGAACTGGTCATCTGCTCTGCCATAGATGTTGGCAATACAAATATTCGTTTGATTGCTGATGGCAAAAGATCGATAGAACTAGCTGAGAGACAGGCGAAACGAAGGACCCGCATGGTGTGGTGGTGAACGCGTTACCCCCCGGGAAGGACAATAGCGCGTTCGTTCCCCCACCGTAGACACCTTACCTGCAGTCCGCAGTTGTGCAAATATCTCAGCATTATGGAAACAAATATTAGCATCATGATGAAAAATAAAATGCCAAAAATCCCTAGGAAAAGCTTGAAACCAAAAAACACAAGACAAACCAAGGAAAATTTGTCGTATAAAGTCGAAGAATTTCTTGGAAAGTATGACAGTATTCTTTAAATAAAACCTTAGCCTGCGTTTGGAGAATATTTTATAGAAAGGTGTTGATTAAGGGAGCCACTAAATGATAAGTCAAATACTAAGTGTCGGACTAGTACCTGTCCATATCAACAGCATTTATATTAAACTATTCTTCGGAATGGAATTAGGAGGGTCGGAGGCTCCCTGCGACAGACACGTGAAACCGATCCTCGCGTCCATGGCCCACCTAGCCCTCGATTCATCTGTGGTCGGTAAATTGGTACCAGACTTGTCTGGGAGGGTAGCAGCACTGGCTCGATATATCGGTAGGCCACCGTGAGTCATTGTAAAGGCCAGATATGCATTCAATCACCTCCATACGGTGCTTGATGAAGTCGAATGCATGGCGCATCCCTCACAGATGGATCAACGTCGAGAGCTTTATCCTTCATTGTTTTATTATTCGGAGTGAATATCGAACAAATAAGGTTTAATACCATTGTTAAACTAACCTACGATTATTTTGGTAATTAAAGCATAATTAACAGGCTAAAAATAGACCATATAACAAAATCATCAACATGTTTTCCTAATTTCGTCCTTAAAAATGCATAAGGAGTTCATTTCGAAGCAGAAGAAGAAAGTGCAGTGGAATTTCTAGCTTTGAAATGAAAGAGCTCGTCAATGGGTTGTTTCCTGGTCGTGGTTGATTATGTCTCCAGGTGCCACGCACTGATGGAGAGCTATTGCTTCATTCCACCAGGAAATTTGACATTCCTATTCGGAAGTCCTGTTAGGAATATGCCATTTCCAGAAATTGCCGAAATCCTAGGAAAGAGAAGATCGCTGATTTTCTTCCACCCCACAAGTGCTTGGGAATGTCTTTGCTGATAGGTTGGTAACGTCTTCGCGTGTGTCCTTCAAAACCCAACAAAAATATCTTATCTGTGAACTATCAGTAAGATGCATTTCGGTGGAGCCCGCATACTATTCGTGAAAATGAATCATTGAAGTGTCAGGTGCCAGTGTTAAATACACATCTGAAAAAACAGTAAATAAAGCTTTAACGCCTTCGGCGTTGATCAATCCCTGAGGGATGCGCCATGCATTCGACTTCATTATGTATCGTTGGAGGTGATTGAATGCACATCTGGCCTTTACAATGACTCGCGGTGGCCTACCGATGTATCGAGCCAGTGCTGCTATCCTCCCAGACAAGTCCGGTACCAATTTGCCGACCCCGCAGGGATGGAAGGCTTAGTGGGCCATGGGAGCGGGGATCGATTCCACGTTTGTGTCGCAGTGACGCCTCCAACCACTGTGGCACACGCGACTGTGAAAAAAAAAGAAAAAACAGCAATTTAAGTTGATTACCAAAAAAGTGTACCTTAGGCCTCAGAAGACTTTCGCACATGAGAAGTATTTTTGCAGAGCGTCGTCATCAATAGTGAAGGACAAATCTTTCGACATTGATCCATATTTTCACGATGTGCCGTGATTCAATAGATGTTTGGCCAATGAAGTCCCGACTTACCGATGCTTCAAGTCGGTGATTTTTTTCAACCCGGTTAATTCTGACATCAGAGTGTGAGAATGAGCCAAAAAACCACTCTAAGGGCACCTTTAACCATGAGCTATACCTGCCTAATGTCTTCATGATAAGAGGTGGATTTGCACGAGCTTTAAGAGTAGAATTTCCAATAAACAAAAGAAGTTGCTCGCTGCTTATTCGTGCTCTGAGCTAGATTATATTGGTGTGATAGGATTTTGAAAATTCGCAAAAGACGCGATTCTATTTGAATGGCTTGATAGAATTGTTTATTAGCGCTCGCTTTAACAGAACGGCAAAGGCAGGAGATCATCCACCGTAGCTAGCGCCAATAGGAGCGATCAACTGATGTCGACAACCAACCTGTGATGTCGCTTTAGGAGTGATGATCATTGCCGTTACACACTGCAATCGGTGCGGTCTCTGCATTAGACAAATGAAATCCTTGATTAAATAAAACGACGACACCGCTTCTTTCTCCTTCCGTATCCTATAAAAACCACGGCATTAGCGTAAAACCGATAGAAGTCGTCTACACTTCGTCAAATCTCCTGTCCCCGTATTTGTGCTCTTCGAGGTGTTGCTAGTCGCTTGCTCATAGAAGTGTACCTCCAAGCCATATTTCGCACCATTAACTAGTTTTTTTGCTTGTAAAATCAGTCACTTGTCGATTCCCATTCAATAACTCATCGCTGTCCTTCAATGTTTTTTATTGGTTTAAATAGTTTAACTCTGAGCTTCTATTTCAAAAATTTTTGCAATATTAGGGTCTCTTCAATACCTAACTTCGTCTGCCTCACCATTCAATTAACCTAGGGTTGCACTATAGCGACTGGTTTTTCTTTTTGAGCATAGAAGCGACAGCGTGATGGGTTTAACCAACCGTGTGTTTCTCTAAGTAGAATAATAAGGAAAAAACGTAAACCTTAGTTTCGCCTCTCTCAGCTAGTTCTATCGATCAGTGCCGTCAGCAATCACCCGTCAACGATAGAACTAGCTGAAAGACAGGCGAAGCGAAGGACCCGCATGGTGTGGTGGTGAACGCGTTACTCCCCGGAAAGGACAACAACGCGTTCGTTCCCACCGCAGACAACTGTGGTCCGGAGTTTTGCAAATATCTCAGCAGTCTTGTAGTTGTATTTCGCCTAATAACCTACCATAAGAAAGTATAGAAGGCAGGAAATAAAAAAGTAAAATATTGTAAACCTTAGTTTTTTTGAGGTACCTTTGACGCTTACTGCCTAGAGCATTAAGCTTAAGAGTCATCATAGTAGATACTAACCAAGCATAGAGACATTCAATCTTATGAAATCAACGTTTACAACAAACTCTTATGATTATCATTAATAATCTTCTTATTTGATACAACCACAATAATGCTAAGATATTTGCAAAACTCCAGACCGCAGGTGTCTGCGGTTCGGAACGAATGCGCTGTTACCCTTTTCGGGGGCTAACGCGTTCACCACCACACCATGAGGATCCTCGGTTCCGCCTGTCTCTCAGCTAGTTTTCTCATCATTGTTAGTAACTCTAATTAAAAAGCAACAAAAAAAAGGCAAAAGTGGGGGTCGGCTACCAATTTACGTTTGCTTTTATTTCAAGTAATGCCGTACGAAAAATTTGGCTCGGTTGTGACTTTAGGTACACACATTTCACCAAATTAAAAACTACATGAGTGAACTTTATAAAACAACGTAATTACTGACGCATAGCGACTAGTAAGGCAATATTTTCCATACCGATCACCATTAGACACCTCGGTAGTAATAATCAATACCTTTTGGATTGTTTAGCTAACACGAGATGCACAAAGATGTTTATCCGGCTGAGGGGCGGGGCCGGAGAGTGGGGATCCGGGGCCAGGAAATCGCTCAAAAACGCGCTTTAAGCGAGAAAAACGGGAAAAAACGACCGCCCACTCGAAATGGACGAGTTCTCCGTCCCGACGCTATAAAACGCCTCCAAACGCGATTTTCGCGCGGTTTTCGCTGTTTTCCAGCCGGTTGTCAGCTAGTCGCGCATACCCGCGAATGCCCACACCGGATACTGCAGCTGCGGACGAGTTGACCGCCAAAACTCCAAGAAACGCGGTTCTCGCCTCTCCGACGCTGTTCCCAGCCGGCCGCCACTGCTGCCGGACTGTCTAATGCACCGCGTACGGATCTCGTTAAGTTCCACAATAATACTACGGTATTCGGTGTCGGCCGAGGTACTGCTGGTGTGTTCCGGTTCATTAAGGTCTAATCGTAACGGATTCTGATACGTAGAGATCAGAAGTATTGCTTTTTGCACAAATTAGACCTTAATGGATTCCGACTGTTAGAAGGTAGTTGTCAAGGCGCTGAAAGCGTCCTACATTGCCGATGGATCCGGAAAATAGGCCGGAATTGAAATGAATCTTCGCGTTTAACTCTTCTAGCTTTTACAGTTTCGGTCAAGTAACATGTCCCTCGGTCCTTCGTAAACATTGCTGCTCTTGGTGCAGTCTGTCGAGCTACTAATTTCCTTCTCGTCATATTACCGTAAGAATTCAAAAAAGCTCCAGTGAATACCCTCATTCGACCAGCATGAAATAGTCATCGTATCCTTCTTACTATGAAAAATTAGCTTCCAGAATTTTTTGGAGGCTTCATGTTCTGTCAACCGTACACTATACATCTTCGGTTTCAGTACAAAAGACATATTTATTTTCATGCCACAATGCTAGCAAAAGAAGCATGGCCTTTGTTGTGCAGTGCAATTCCAGAAAAAACTTCATAGTGCGATTTCTTTACTCTTCTTTCAACTACTCCATCTTCTGTTGCTTGAGGATTTTTGGTCTTCTCACGATTGTCCTTGAATGGGTGGCCGAGTCGATTCTTTCTGGAATTATGGTGTAGCAATGCTAGGGTGTTTTACGGGTTCGTTTGATATGATATTTTCAGGAAAGTTTGACTAACTTCCAAATTTTGGAAGGATTTGGTAGACTACGTGGCCTCGAGAATGGATTGAATCAGGATATTGCGCGCATTAAAGGGCATCTCTACCATTGCTCCACCTGAAACCACAATCTGAAGTAGAAAACCTCCATGGACGATGTTTGCAAGAAGTGCTGTGATTCATATAATATCTGTGATGTTTGGTCGCACAAAACAACTAAACGAAATCCCTCCTTCGCTTGATGAGTTGTTCCTAACTCCAATGAATTGGATTGAAAGATTTCTAAAAAAAATAGTGCTTCATTAAAGCTCAGTTATTTCGGATGCTCATGTTCGTGGATTTGCTCCAAATGACGTCTTCAGTGGGTCATCGTTGATAACTGTGGGAACTGCACTGAATCTTCTGAAGTCTTTCTGAATGTAGAGCGATGAGAGTTTCAGTGGAAACTTGACAACAGAAGTCCACCATTGTTTTATGAGTGATGCAAGCATTACCTGCAAATTTTGATAGCTGGCACATTCACGTTACGCTGTTTGCTCCAGTAAGGTCCCTCGATTGAGCCTCCGGCTTTCGTGGAAATTATGTTCTCATATAAAAGCATAACATGTATACGTTAATTTTCATTACGCGTAGCGGAAATTGATGAAAAGACTTCGTCATATGAAACATTTCCGTCCGGAAAGAATGAAAATCAACTCTGAGCACTCTCCATAACGATGGAGAGAATAACAGTGTCTGTCTTTTACTCTCATCGCAGTTCAGTAATGGTTCCATCTGGAGACAACAACCGCTGGAGTTGCTAATTCCAGCGATTCCACCTCTTGTTTTTTGAGCCAACCAAAGTCCTTTTCAAATCATATAAAATACATTTCTAGCCAACCCAAGGAGTCCTTCGCCTGTGAGAACGTCGAAGGTTTTGATAGTCCTGAATGTGCCAAAAATGGGTATTCACTCAAGAAAATACTTCATTTATTATTCCAACAAAGGATTTGTCGTCAAAGTTTTTCGTCGTTTTCTCTCTCAGCAATCGCGAGGTTCTTGAACAGCATACGTTTACTTCCGTACAGTAACACACACACACAACACAACCGTAGCTGAAGTCTCGCCAGAATCGCCTTCTTCAGAGCCTGGAACGCTACACTAGTACGCAACTTACTAGGTCAAACACTTCAACAGCACAAGCAGAAAGACGAAAATCTGCACGATAATCACAAGATCTTCTGGCTACGGCTTCTCGAAAAACCCACCGTTTTTTCAACGGTCTTCCACCGAGAAAGAACACCCGCTCAGAGTCGCATATGGTTGACTGGCTGCACCACCCCACATCAAAGATCGACACGAAGGTACGGGGGCGAGATCACATGTGATTTCGGCGCACTCCTCCCTGCTATTCAATGTAGGAATTTTGGCATTTATCCAAAAAGCCTCGAGGAGTTTGCGCGTTGGTGTTTTAGGTTCCCGTTCGAGGATAGTGACTTTTACACCAATCCTACATTGAATAGCAGGAAAGAATGCCCCGAGATCACGCGTGATCTCTCCCCGGACGTTCATGTCGATCGTTGATGTGGGGAGGTGCAGTCGTCAACCATATGCGACTCTGAGCTGCTGTTCTTCCTCGATGGAAGACAGGTGAAAAAAAAGCTTTGGGGTTTTTCGAGAAGCCGTAGATCTTGTGATTATCGTGCAGATTTTCGTCTTTCTGCTTGTGCTGTTGAAGTGTTTGACCTAGTAAGTTCGGTATTAGTGTAGCGTTCCAGGCTCTGAAGAAGACGATTCTGGCGAGACTTCAGCTACGGTTGTGTTGATGTGTGTTATTGTATGGAAGTGAACGTATGCTGTTTAACAACTTCGCGATTGCTGAGAAAGAAAACGACGAATTCATAATCCAATGCCGAGGTTAATAGAAAGTCGATCCCGGGCACTATAATAGTTTTTTTAAACGCGATAGGTAATTTATGAAGTGCTTCTTTTCAGTAGGGTTGAGTCCTAAGGTAATCGTTGTCTAGTAAATGACTATTGTGAAGTCTTAACTAAAAAACGGAGCTATTGTGAAGACGTGTAGACTGGTCGAAGAGAAAAAGTCTTTGCTCAAGGAAAATGGGTTTTATTTGCTCCGTGTAGTTCCTACCCATTTATCTACTTGAATACTTGAGTGACGCTTTCATGAACCCGAAGGAATCACGTGAGTCTCAGCAGATTTTCCCTTTAACTGATAATTTACTGGTTAGGCAAGATTTTCTTTCCATGGAGTATAGAAAGTCGATCTGGTTATTTTCAAGCCACCACTTGCTTGCTAATGGCCAAGTTATTGCCATGCTGTCAGTGATTTTTCCATGTACTGGACTCGCCTTAGCTGCGCTTTTAGGTTCACCTTTTAAAATCTTTCCTAGTTTGAGGAACCTGCCAACGATGAACTGTCCCGCTTCACTCCGTGGACTTCTGAGCTGAATAAAGAAAAATGGGGGCATTTATTTGGGTGAGGCAATGATGAATGAGACATGGATAACGAGAAAGACAAGGAATGCTACTCTCATTAATCCATTGGCACATACGGCAGCTCCCTGTGCCATTTGAAAAGACGTTGAAAACATTGCTTCCTCACGTCCATCGATTTGGTGAGTTCGTTTTAGAAGACATTTTTGTTAGTTCACGTACAGGGAGGAAAGAAAGAGCAGCCAAAACAGTTGAGACGAGTTTTCTCTGTGTTCTTCTGGAGACTATTAAGCCACCTATCGTTCGCCAGAAGAGCTTAAGAAGAATAAATAGACATGACGTCATTTCCAATATAACAGCTTGATACCAACACAAAACCCCCCGACAAGATACCTCTTCGCCTTGGCGAATCCCACAGCTGCATTCCTAGCTTCTTCGTACATTTTTCTAGTCAAGCTTGAAAACCGTTATAACATTGAAGGACTCGTACTTTTTCCGTAAGGTAAACTACACCCATTTTCAAGGTTTCTTATTTTCTCCTTTGTTGCATTTATTCCTTTATAAATATATCTTAATCTGTTTGTAACTGTGAAGTGCACGAACTGAAGTCCTCTTAACTGTCGATTTTTTCCCTTCGGTTTGCATCCTGTACCGGACGTTTAAAACTCACTAAGAAGTCAATTCAGAATAAAATTTGCATTGTACTTCTGCAAAAAGTCTTTTATTCCCATTACTATTACAAATCTTCCTCTGTAAGCAAACGAACAGAGCAAAAGGTTCTAGCAGCTCTCAAGAGAAACTCATTAACGTGAAACGTACCGCCAGACAATATGCACTGATTTCAATGCGTGCTTTTAAGGTAGCAGATTGTATGTGATTCTTCGGACTCGATAAATTCTACCCCAATGCTTGTCCTACTTTTTTTGCTAGCAAGTTTTTGCGGAACTTTTTCCTGTTGAATTGGTGGCTTTCAGATTACAGATGCTAAACTAGACGTGTTTCGAGAAAAGCTGTTGAATAGACGTAAAAATTTGCAGAAAAAAGAAGCATTTTTAAGACGAGTTCCTTCTTGTCCATAGGTCCTACCGTGATTTTCATATCTTCCGCGTATTTAGGGTAATACAGGGACCACTGGGATTGGGGGAATGTGGAAGTATGAACTCTTAAGATGTACGTCGTAGGACCGACGGGCTTGAAGAATGCGTTTAATCAAACATTTCCACATAGTGAGCCTTCGAAAACGTTATACATAGAATTCTTGCTTTACACGTAATCTCCACTTTGTTTTATGTATACTTTTTCGGCGCAACCTTTACACTTTACGCATTTACCCCTTTACTGGAATATCTTGAAGAGGAACGTTTCCTGTTTATTCTTGCTCATTGGCTCCACTCAGTGATAATTATCTAGGTATGCTTTCTTTTGCGATGTCTGAAGTCATCACATTCCAACAAATCTTATGCCAACTAACGCAACATCTTCGTTTCTTCTAACACTTGATCGGTCTTTTTCCAGAAAATGGCACGTTGACACTTATAAGGGCGCTCAATGCCCTTTTAAGATAAATGAAGGACACCCTTATGCCGAAATTTATTCACTGTGCTTTTCTTACCTTCTCACAGTAGATTTCCCATGGATTCAAAAAACACCACTGAGCTACTAAGTGCAAAAAGGGGAAGAAGAATAGTAGATGGTACGAACCAGAAGATTAAGGGGAATAGTCTTATGTACATGTAATTAAAAAATGAACGTAATACTTTCCAATTCTTCGTCCATGATTAGGATGACGGCTGGTTGCTTGTGTTAAAAAAAAGGTTTCCGCTCTTGTAGCTTTTAATCACTTGATGTCTTGATGACTTGGTTAGAAGGCTTGTTTCATTTGTCATGGGCACCGCAGTCATGTCCCTTCTATTCTTCTATTTGAGCACCACTATACTCAACAGTACTGAGATATTCGCAAAACTTGGATCTCTCGCCAGATCAAACCACGATTTCCCTTTCCGGGGACCGGCGCATTACACACTGAGCCACGGAGGTCTTTGCTCTGCGTTTCTCTCAGCTAGTTTTCTACCTAACGCTGCCATAAACAATCACCCGTCAGCGGGATTGATCTTGGAAGCCCAATTCGGCGTTAACCTTCTATTTTTCTGCCGACAGCAATTTTTCACGACAGGGTTTGATGTGAATTACAACCTGGCCGAGGGTACAAGTTTTGCGAATATCTCAGCATCATTGTAGTTGTAATCCACATCATACTCTGCCGTGAAAAATTATAGTAGGCAGAAAATAAAAGGTTGACACCACTGTACTGTTCCAACTCTGTTGGACTGTCAACTGACTTCTTTCCAACTTCTTTTGGATAACCTGTAGCCATCGAAAGCCTTTTGTTGCTCTTCTTGACTGCCAATCAGATGCACTGTGCTTTCGAGCAATTTCTCAGCCAGCGATACACCTGTATGGGAAGTACTGGTGTACTCGCGTCTTCTTTCATCTAACATATCATCCACGAAGCTCACCACCACCGATTCATCCACTCGGCAATTCTTGGAAGTTTTTCTTCCTATCGCCTGCACTTACTATATTTACTCCTTTGCTCAAATTAACATTTTCATTTTCCAATAACTGACGATAATTTCTTAATAACTATAGTATTTCAAGAGACCAGAACTTCGTAGATTTATAGGAAGGATTCTGTTCCATTTTATCAGTAGTAAGTGCGCAATTTCTATACAGTGTGCTTTCAAACTTAATAATGTATAGAACTAAAACTTCCGGTGAAGTGGTAGCGAAACTGAGTTGTTAAATTTTCGACGGACGTTCGTCGGCTGCGAGCGTAAACGAAACACTGGGAAATACTACTGTCTAGTGCTGAACGATATCCTGCTTCTTTATTTCCTTTCCTGCTAGAAACATGAGTTTTATCGCAATAAAGTGGGAAAATCCCTAAAACTTCTGTTAAAAGGCCAATGGTTTGTAGATTTGAGTGAGCTCTATCACGAATAATAGGATTTAGCCCAAACTGAGATATACTGTAAGTTGAAGGCTGCAATTATTTCACATCTTACTATTCGTATAGAGAGCACGTCCTCAAGTGAGTGATTGCAATCTTGTCAGTGATAATTGGTGGTCAAACAAAGTCAATTCAGCGCCTTTCAACTGTGCCCATTTCCTTTAAGTATGATCAAGAAGAGGGGAAGAAGGTAGTGCCATGATAGTGATGCCGATCATTACGAGCACGATTCCGGTCATTCTTCTCCCCGGGTTCACCAAACATCTCATCCTTCCAGTGCCGCGAAATTGGTACCAAAGTTGCCTGGGAATAGCTCATTTTCTGCAATCCAAACAGGAACGCCCTAAGCGCTGCTATCTCCAACACTTCAAAGAGAATCGACTGCAACACTATTTAACGATATTCATAAAGTAGACGACAATCAATAAGCAGCAGTCGGACCCACAAGAGAGAACTTCGAGAACGTTCGTGGATAATGGAGAGGAAACCAATCGAATGCAAGAACTACTAGGATCTACACGTTAGATGTCAAGACGGGTAGCGGGATTAGAAAAAAATAAGATAAAATGTGATCGAAGAAGGGACCGAGAAGATGCTCAACCATGGTAGTCTAACAAATTCGTCTGAATCCCGAAGCGACTAGTTACCCTATCTCTTCATGACTTGTTGGTTCAAACAACTGGTCCTTCTATTGTCTTCATCAATTCGTCTTTTTCGTGAGAGGATACAAATCCCAATCATAAATATTTTATAAGAACAGGATCTTTGCGTTAAACCAAAACCAGCTGATCCATCCACGTTATTGCGGTCGAAGATCCACTGTTTATGAGACACAACATTGTTCGACCATTAAGCGCTCACTTCGTTATCGTCTTCGTCACCACCAACTTCCGTTTCACTTTCTTAATAGTGGTCCGTGTATAGTACAAATCATTTTTCATTATTCTCCACGCTATCAGCATTTTGATCAATCTGGATAGGCACTCCATCAAAAGACAAGGTTCAATTTGTCTTCCTCTGATACGAGTTAAAGCTGTAATTAATAATGGGAAATAATAGCATGTACTTCCCATATTTCATGAAGCCGATTAGTTAAGCATGACTGCAGCGCGCAGTGTGATGGACAAGCCTTTTTACCAAAGACTACAGATGGAAACGTTCTTGAAACTATAAAGATTCTTCTTCATCACTTTAAAATTGATAGTCTTTGAAAGTACATGAATCATTAAAACTTTCGGTATTCATTAATTTTACTTTTTCTCCTCATGAAGTTCTATTGGAAGGGGTGTAGGCGTCTTGGCAATCAGATTCCAATGTGACGAAGTCAAGTCGTAAGACATGCAGAGCATCTGAACTGTCCCGATGTTTACAAACAATGCAGGGAACCATGCTCGTAAGCAACATTAAGTCCTTCTCAGACGATGTCCTCTGCAACTAAATGGTTTCACTTCAACGCATTTGTTAAGCAAATATAAGTTGTAACACCTCTCCCTAGTGAAGTAAATTATCATTCTGAATTATAACCCAGCAAATTATCTTTGATCAGTGCAAATTTATCCCTAGTGAGCAAAAAAGCAAATAACTACAGCAACTCTGCTTTGTTTCTTCTAGTAACAAACATCTTTTAATGAACTAAATGGGTATCTTGCTAGGAGGATCATACCAAGTTCGGCAGTGAGAGTGAAAAGTCAGAAGCTGAGGTGCAATCAGGCCCGTTAACGACAACTCCTTGCATAAGGTTTTAGAGCAATGTTTTGACGGATTGAATTGAATTCATTCGCCTATTTTTTTTAATTTGTTTTTCATTGCCTATTCTCATGGAGAGCTGTCTAGACCGCCTAACATTTTGGCAGAAAGCATGATCACACCCAGGGGACTATTTCGAGGCTGACGCGCTAGTAGTTTTATGGACGACCCCTATAGTGTACCTTATGATTCTGCAATATTTCAAGAACCATAATTGGAAATGTACCGCTTTTCGAGAATTCAGGTAATTTCACCTTTTTTTTCTGCGTTCTTATAAAAATGGCTTCCGCATCAGGACTAAGCACTCCTCTGGAAAGTAGATGAGTATGCTCATATGCGGTGATTGATAGAGAATGCCTCTGTTGGAAGTCAATTTTGCAAAGGCACAAGTAAAAATAGCAGTTATTGAGTTTTGATGGCGATTTGTGCTTCCTATGAGTGTTGGTCGTGATTAGCAGAACGTCCTGCAAGGATCACATGCGAGCATGCAGCCAGTTCATCCTGCCTGTAAAGTATTCCGTCAGTAAACTGAGTATGCTGAGTGTATGGTATCTGTTTCCGTGCCTTCGTGTAATTCGTGAAAGACGTTCGCATGACATTTTTTTATGGTTCGCCATTTCCTTTTAGTCTTTCCCAAGCCAGAATAGATGAGAACATATTTGTGTTGATGTCCCTTCCTGAACTGGGCAGCCTATTCACAATATAATCTAGGCGTCCTAAAAATTTCCGAAAGCCTGGAAATCTTTAAGATTGCAGCTCATTTCGATTGAAGCGCATATTGGGGTCTTTACCAACATCCAATTCAAATTTGCTTGTTTGTTCGGCATAACTCTTACCACTCAGTGACATGCTGTTTTACCGATTTCTCCGGTGTATTTGGAAAATGAAAAAAAATGTACGAGTAGTCCACTCCATTATGCGTCTTACTCCTTCGTAAGCAGCAGGTATTGTTCGAATATGGCGGTTTCTCAGTACTGATGACTAATGGTTTTCGATTTTCCCGAATCCTTTTCGCAATAAAAGCCTCCTATCGTCCATTCAATCGAGGTATGGGGTAGTTTTTTCGCTGCTTAGGTTTTTTATTGTATGTGATGGAATTTCAGTTCTGTTTGATCTGAAAGCGGAAAACGTCCAATATAACGTCAATGTCATCTCATCAGTGTCACATCTCGTATTACACAAATGAAAGAGCAGAAATGAACCTCCCTCTGAGCTAAAAAAAAAGGACTACAATATAACCATAATGTTGTGGAGATATTCGCAAAACTCCGGACAGCAGGTGTCTGCGGGGGAGGCGAACACGCTATTATCCTTTCTGGGGGCTAACGCGTTCACACGCTGCGAGTCCTTCGTTTCGCCTGTCTCTCAGCCGTGTTGTTGACCTATAGGCGCTGTCGGGAATCACCCGTCAAGGGGGTTGATCTGGGGAGCACAAATCGGCATGAACCCAGTTAAGCTGAAGCGATGGTATAGATCACAATGTCGCCAATTTTTTATTTACTGCCTAATAATTTTTAATGATTAGGTATTACGTGATGACATATAACCATAATGTTGCTGAGATATTTGCAAATGTCCGGACCACTGCTGCTCGTAGGACTAAAATGTCCTAAAGTGTGAATTTATTCGTGCTGGGAATCGCTCTCATCGTGTAGATATTGATATATTGAGAAAGAAGATGTGGTTTGAATGAAGATATGTTACATTGATATTACAGTGCTCAAGATTTCCTTTGCTATGCACCAATTTAAGGGCGCGTGTGGCGCAGTGGTTGGAGGCGCCATTGCGATACACACGTGGAATCGATCCCCGTGTTTTTCTGCTGCTTCGCTTAAGAAATCGCTCCTAGATTTCCTCTGGAAAAGGAAGCTCTTCATTCGGAATGTTCTCAAAAGATCCATAATTGTCAATTGTTGAATTAGATATGTAAGTATGTAAGTACTGTAAGTAAGTAGACTGTAAGTAGAACTCGGCGTTGCTTGATCCATGAGTAAGCAGACTCTTGTCCTGAAGTTCACGAAGAGTGCTTAGTTCACCTAACATAAATAATCGTTCAATAACTGAGTGATGACGAGAAGAAAGGGTAATTTGTTTATTGCTGTAGGGGACAAAGTAGTGGTTTTGCAAAATGGAGATTAAAGACGGCAGGATCTCTGTAGGTTAGTTTACTTTCTATTTTTTTCTATCCGTAATGGGTTTGATAGCCTCTCCATGCCCCAGTGCTTATCTCCGCTCTTTTCCGAGATGGGCACCAACCGATTGCAAGCCACCTAATTTTTTTGCCGACGTACTTTTCGATGTTCCAAACTAATAACGTAGTGGTCCGTGACAAGGATACTCTCATGCAATCCATATAGTCTGATTGAAAATCAGCAGTTATGAAGCATTCAGATAATTTTTTGAATAGCTCGTATTTCAATAGACGTTTTTAAAGGTAATCTCTGAGAAAATATCTCTTTGTTGTTAACAAAATTGACCTTGCGATCAACCACGATAAGTGTAAAGCACTGACAGATTCTTCTCCAAATTCCATAACCTCACCTTAACGACAACCTCGTTTTGCCTTCTCTTGAAATATAAATGTACCACTGCATAATGAACTCATCACCACCACAGGCAGTCGCCATTTCTTAAGTATCGGAAGAATGTTAAAGCCCTTTGACTAGGCTGCTCTCGAGACGGTAGGAAAGCAGAAGTTTATGCCATCGATTTGTTCATAGTTTAAATTCGAATAGAAATGTGGAATTCCGTTCAACTTCGTACATAAAGCAAATAATGAAGTGCAGAAAGCTGTCACTCATGTGACAAGGTTGTCGGTTTGCCACTTACTAACTTGCAGGCTTTCAATCGCTCCCATTTTAGACATTGCAAACTCACACTGGCAGTCAAATGGAAATTCGCAAGTGATGTGCGACTGATGTAGAAGGACTTTTTGAAAACTATTGGTTATGTCAACATTCCTTTCTCGTGCTTTCATATGAATTAAGACCACCAAACGTTGAATTTTGAATTGTGATATTTGCACATGCGTTCTTTTGAGACTTAGGGTAACGGCATTAAGTGCGGCGCATTAAGCGCGCAAAACGGTTAGGATCTGTATAGCTTTTACTTAATGCCAGTTATGTTTCTATGGCAAACGATTTTTGTGAGATAGAATCACAACGATGTTGAGGCATTTGCAAAACTCAGATCCCAGGCCAGCTTCGAGCCCGTGGTAACCTTTTCCGGGACTCACGTGTCACCCACCGCACCACTGTTGCCGTTGCTTTACCTTTCTCTCTGAAACTTTTTTACCCTAACAGTGTCATCAGCAATCATCCGTCAACGGGAATGATCTGGGGTGTGCAAGTGACCATTTGGCTCCAATCGAATCTGTCCTGCGGTCTGAGTTTTGTGAGCATCTCAGCATCATCGCCGTTAGGAATTATTGGTCTATTCTGGATTGGACTGGTTCATTTACGGCTAAGAATATAGCACTCGGTGAGGTTTTCTATTAATACATAAGTGATGATATGTATCGACTTCAGTGTTCTATTTGCAGAAGTTAATTTTGCCGCACAGAGAGTCCTTGCTGTCTTCCTTCTACTGAACATAGACTATCCATTATGTCCAACATGACTCATGTGAAGTTGCTTTCTACATTTAGTAATTGCAACGAACTGTTGTTCGGACGAGTTTGCATGTTAATCGAAAAACAACTTTTCGGACGAGTTTGTTTGTCAAGCGCGCTATGCTTTGCATGCTGGAATTCGACACTTGGGGACGCACCACTAGGAAATAGGCTGCCATTTCACTTCTAATCGGTATATGAATCATGTTTAACGCTTGCAAAGCGGGGACATGAAGCTTACCGAAACACACTCAAGAAGAGTTACGCAGCTGCATTCAGAAATAAGGCGGGATGATAGCCCTTTATAAGGTGCAGTGAATAATAAAAAAATGTGCATTCTTATTGAAATAGAGCTAAGCCTTCTCTATTAGCTTTGAAGCTTTCGGCTACTCAAGTCCTCTCGTTATCAAAAAACTTACCGTCTTTTACAAGAGAAAAAAAACCACCACCGTTAACTATGCGCTGACAGCTATGTCAGAATGGGGGGACGAGTTTACCAAACTCACAGCCTATCAGAAATTAGGCAATTGGCGCTGCTTGTTAGAGAAATGTCTACATCACAGTATTTCATATATTATTTGACATTTTGGGACTCATATATAAAAAATCATAACCTTGGATACTTACTTGGATGCTTAGATGATCTTCACAAGTTGTGCGGACCACAGCACATATGCCATTCGTTTCTTTCCCTCGCAATCGTAGTCCTTGGTGGTGGTCTTGTTCGAGCATGGTAGCGCGTGCGGGTCTCATACCGTGATCCGTAAAACAACTGCAGCTGCGATTACAGCCGATTAACTTTGGTTACAAACACGTCGGCCCAACATCTAGGGTGGCCGTCTTAGGGGGACGTTTGCATTCTCGTGGAGTCCACTCCGCAGTTCTTTTCGTCCATCTGTCGTCCGTTCTTCTCATTATGTGACCGGCCTATCTATGTTTCGCTATCGATGTATGTTCTCCTTGATCTCGAACATGGGACAGATTTCGAAGATCAGAGCTTCGGATTCCGACTAGATATTGAGTGTGCCGGTTATGTTTCAGAAGACGTCGCTCAAGCCAAATCATAGTCAAAATATCAAAATATCACAATCGGAAAGTCGTTAACCTTTATTTGCTTTCTAATCCTAGATATTATGATAGCAGGGCAATGTGTAGACTTCAACTACATGAATGCTGAGATATGACTAAAATCCGGAACCTCAGTTGCGTTTCGAAACCACGAATACCCCCATACGGGGAGCAAGTTTTTTAAAAAAAGATGAAATATTGCCTTGTGACTACAATGCAAATTGTGTCGTGGGTTACTTAGTAGGTTTCTTTTCAGAGTTTGTCGGCATTAGTTGTGCTGTGAAACCACTATTTATCAGTTTTATTTCTTTTGTTATAATGAGGGTGAAGAGAAATGGAGGGTTTCTCACTTCAGTGCCACATTAATCACGGAATGCATTCTCGAGATACACGGAAGACTGAAACTCTTTATGTTCACGCTAAACTGCACGCACAAAATCAATGTTAGAGTCCAAGTCACAATGTTAACACCCTTATTTAGTGCCTACTACAATTTTCCACGGTGGGTTATTATGTGAGATACAACCACAACGATTCTGAGATATTTGCAAAACTTCGGACCGCAGGTGTCTGCCGAGGGAATCGAACACGTTATTACTCTTTCCGGCCGGGAACATGTTCACCACCACACCATGTGGGTCTTTCGTTTCGCTTTGCTAACAGCTAGTTTATCTATCCATAAGCCATCAGCAAGCACCTCCTGGATAGGGTAGGAGCACGCTCGATCACCACCGCAAACGACTGCCTTTGGAGTTTTGGAAATATCTTAGCATCAATCTTGAGTCTGTCTAGAAAAAAAAATCAATTATTTAAAGGTCTGAAAAGCAGAGCAGAGTATTATAGCACAGAATTACGATTTCTGTAGCTTACAGCATTCTTTCATGATTCGGCAAGGCGATTGAACACAACCGTTATTCATCTAATACCTTTCTCTGCTTATTGTTCTTCTGAACAATGTGTAGTCTCTTCGATTCAACAAGGCCATCCCCCTTCCTGCTTGTTCACTTCTTTCTTTTTCCAACTTTTGTGTGCTCAATTTCAATCTCATTCCATTGTTTTTGACCGACATGCACCTAATCGCTCTGTCGAAGCTTCTCTACTTCACAATTAGAAAGTATCACAAATGTTGTTTGTTTTCGAAGTTACCCTCCAACGTTTGCGCTATTCTACCCGTTTAACAACTCATGGTGGTCGGCGAATTTAATGGCACATAAAAGAGCAACTAGCGTGATTGGCCGACTCACTTAATGACATGAGGCTTAATGGAGTAGGATAACTACGATTGACAGCGAGTTCTCTTTTTTCTCGCTCACTTAAACCAATCTACGAAGTTACTCGGTGGCGTCCTCTCGTATAGCGTCATATCCGTCGCATATCATATTGCTAGACACTGATGAGTTTCCTGGCTATTAATCGACATCTTCCACCGTTCATAGGTCACCGCCCAGCTATAAGGGTCGGTGGAAGCTGTATGGGAGAGCAACCGCTCTTCAGCCAAGTGAGAATGCACTTTCCGAAATGAACTTCCGGTTTTTACCTAGTATCTTAGGTGGTGAACAAAATGGAAGAGCCTCGTGCAACCCTTTGTTCAGTGATTAAAGCTTTTGTAATTATGTTTACTGCTATTATCGCCCATTACTCTTTTAACTTACAATATAATCACTGTAGCTAACTGTACCTCATGGATTCCTATATATGAGAACGAAGTAGTGAAGATTCATAGACACTCGTATGGATTAGTTTGTCAGCATCACTGAGTCGGTTAGCAATCCTTGCCGAGTAAGTATTTCAATACCTAAGGGAGTTCAGATGGTGGCCACTTGAGCATTCTAGAATATTCTGAAGCTAGCATCCATCCATTATTTTTTCGCCTATTTTTACAATCAGTTGCAGAATGTTTTGTAACAAATGAAGTTTGTCTGTTTATAATCTGGTAAAAACGCTCGAAATGAATCAGTATCGAACATTAAACTAGAAGATATAATGGTATCCGTGCTGCCTTACATTACACTTAAATCTCACTGAAAAGGGTCATTAACGTATAATCTGTGGCTTTGCGGGAAGAAAGAGTGGTCCCACAAAGAAATAATGCTGCAATAATAATAGTAGTGAGAATAATAAGAATAATAATCTGTCTAGTGCTTGAAAAATCAGTTGGTGTCAAAATTTTCCAAGGCATTCTGCAATGTGGGCGATTTGTCCCTGTCGCTTTCCATTACATTTGCTTGAGACACTGTAGCGCTTCCTTTGAAGACTTTGAAGGATTCGAATCGATTTATTGACTGCTTAGAGAAAGTGGATGATAAACGTTGAGTAAAATCGATGCAAATGGAAAAAAAAACCCTTTACAATAAGCTTGGAAATCTTCGACTGAATACATTATGCCGCAATACTGAATTATAAATAAATTCAGCGATATCATTCACAAAACTCTTCATTCTGAGATTTCCAAGACTTGAGATTTCTACCAACCTACGAAGTTGGTTCAGATGGTTGAGCCGGAAATGCCCACCTGGAAGAAGTATGCTCGGATCGTACTACCTCATGTAGGACTCATTCTCCTTTCACTGCTATATGTTGTCGGAGGAGCGGTCGCTTTCTACCATATGGAGCATCCGAATGAGGTTTGTCCGAATTTTTCTTGGCAGGCTTTTTTGCAAAAGACATAATATGCCTCTTTCGACCTAATTATTTTTAAGTGGTTTTTCATGAACTTAAAATAGACTTCCTCTCAACGGTTTACCGCCTCATCGTGGCTGGGAGATTTTTCTGGGTGTTGGACTGCGATGTACAGCAGGGGATTCATCCCCCAGTAGGATTTCAAGCTGAGGAGACCGGGATTTTCATCAGAAAGCCGAATTAAGAGTAAACCAATACCAGTATACACCACCGTCCTGGTATCAAACTGGTCCCATGGTGGCAAATCTTCCCGTTATCCACAAGGACGGCGAGTGCTTGTGGTGATGATGACCTGGGGCAGACTTTGGCTAGGCTGATCTTGGGGCCCTAGGGAAAACACTATAGCTAAACCGGCAAAACTCCGAAAAAAGTGAAAATTACGCGTGGGTCCGCACAACGAGTGAGGGCAGGCCATTCAAGTATCCAAGTAAAGCGGACTTACGACTGGGTTTTCCGAAAATCAACGACGGATTTTTAATTTCACATTTCTCTTATGTTTTAGCAACAGTTTCTGTTTGAATGCTTTACTACCATATATTATTGCGAAGCTCATTTTATGCACTTTTCCAGCGTATAATTTAACTATAAAACAATTTATGCTAACTTTTTATTTACTGCCTACTGTAATTTTTCATATAAGGGTGTCACGTGTGATATAACCACAATGACGCTGAGAATTTGCAAAACTCCGGACCGCAGGTGTCTGCGGTGGGGAACGAACGCGCTATTGTCCTTTCCGGGTGCTAACGCGTTCATCACCACACCGTGAAGGTCCATCGTTTCGCCTGTCTCTCAGCTAGTTCTATCCATCAGTTTGATCAGCAATCACCAATCAGCGGGATTGATGTGGAACAATTTATGCTCTTGACAGTTTTTGAAGGTTGGAATTTGAGGTGCCAGGACAGAAATTTCGACAAATCTACTTGTACGAATTGAAACTCGGACTAACGCACTACAAAAAGCGCGAAACATTAAGAAATTGTGGGGCCAAGAAAATTCTAGTGACCCAAAGTTCAACATTGATTCAAAAAAATTTCGTTGTGGCGAATTCGATTGTGAAGTTGAGAGAGGTCGCGGAAGTCACTTTGTCACTATGCAAATGAGGTGCTTCGTCGAGAATTTTTTCGCCACCCACGCCTTGTCCTTTTCTTCCCACAGAGTGGCACGTTTTTTCCAGCTGGCGGCTTAATCAAATTTTCACGTCTTAGGAGATTACGAAAGCGGCAATGATCCGCTTTCTATTATTCGTGAAGATCTTATTAAACTCAGTATGGTTGGTAACACCGTGACCAGTTTAACGTCAATGAGCGATTTCCCTTCTTCTCGAAAAAAAATTCCTACGGGATACGCATGCTATGGGCTGCAGCTCAGAAAAAAAGATCCTGGTTCTTATTTCTGCCTCCTATTCCGAATTTCCCAACATTATTTTATACTTTCTACTGCTCTTTCTTATCACGACGTTGATGTCTCTTGCAAAAAACTTGTAAAAGTACTTATCAAAAAGTGGGTATCACCTGTTTCATAGGACATGCTCACATCACCAGCAAAATTTATGAGCAACAGTTGATGATGTTAATTTTTTATATAGCACAGTGTGGATAGCACAGTGGTAGTGATGCCCGTCATGACGACCGTGGTGCTAATTCGATTCCGGTCTGGGCCAATCAAACATCTCATCTCTCCTGGGTCGAGACATTAGTACCGGACTTGTTTGGGGAAAAAAGTCACTCTCTACAATCCAATTTGGTACGCTCCAGCCAGACTATCTCAGGACTCCAGGCAGAATCGCTCGACCAGCACGCTACGACATTCAAGATTAAACGAAAATTCTCAAGCAGCAACCGAAGGCACACATACAAAAAGTTGGAAGATCTTCGTGGGCAGTGGATGCGAGGAAACGAATCGAATGTGAAAAGTGCTGGGATCCGCACAGTAGACGTGAAGACCGGTCGTATAAAATAAATTAAATGAGAAAAAAAATTATATAACACTCAGTTTGGAGATGTAGAGATCAGGCAACATAGCAGCGTTTTATACGAGTCCTCTTGATAAAATTCCTAAGGAGTCTCTAAGGTAAGGAGGCTAGGTTCTTTTCAAACCGTTACCACATGCAGTTGTTGACTTTTATGGAATGTACGCAAATTTTCCATCTAATGGTTTATGTTAACTAATTATTTAATACAACAAGAAGGTTATTAGGTTGTTAACAAGGGGCTGTAGTTCCTCGCGTTGGTTCACTATCTCTGTGCTCCCGGGTGAGAACTGCAAAAATGTCCTCTGCTCAGAACCCCCCAACTATTAGATGAAGTGAACCCTGTGCACTGCATATGAAAATTTCGGGGCCGACATGACTTGGTTTCCACTCAAATGCTGCGAAATTACCGGCGACGTCCACTTTTAAGCCAATATATCTCAACTCAAAGTGGAGTCTATTAGTTGCATCAGAAGGCAATAGATTCTATAAGCTTTAGTCAACGGGATACAAGCTTTTGCTCAGCAACAATGAAGTTCTGATTTGATGGAGCCTACCAAATGTTCGTGCACTTTTTTTTGATTGTGCTCGTATTTCAAAAATGAACGCCACTAAAGACATGGTTTCTCGCCCATTAGAACACGAGGGTGTCCTTAAATACATTGCTTATATTTCTAATGCCATGACTTTGTCCTAAATCTTAAAATTTCTGATTTTCTTTCTATTTCTTTCGGAAATTTCAATTCTTAGCAACTACAAAAAATCAAATAGCTGATATAAAGAACCTCACTTATTCTTAATCAGAGTGAGCAAAGTCTCTTCTACAGGAAAAAATTTGCGTAGAGCCAGCTTCGCATTAATTACTGATTAAGCATATACTAAAGATTTTTGTAAAAAAAAGCTTAAACTAACGGTTCAGTAGTTGATGAGGAAGGCGGGAGTCCGCGCGGTTATCCTCTACTCAACTGCCATTGTGAATGAAAGAGTTAAGTGAGAGAGGAAGATTCTCTTTTTAGATGGCCGTACGTGAATCGGCAATTCGACGCTTTAACCAACATAAAGAACAAATGCTGACCGAACTCTGGACTCTTGTTGATTCTGGAGCACCACCAGGTGAAAGAAGTGGAATAAACAGCGGCTGGAATCACTACGTGGATTAATTTAAATAAATTGATGAACTCAAGAAAGTGTTAATTGGGAAGACGTTGTACTCATCACGTAGTAATGTACTGTACGTTACACTAAGCATCGCGACATAGGCACCCATAACACGTTCCGTCGTTTTTAATGCATTTGTTTGTGCTTGCTCACCTTTTTCAACTACTAAATGTGTCAATTCAACCGGGATTTGGGTAGCTCAGTTGTAGTGATGTCTCTCAATAAGAGCATGGTCTTGGATCTGAAACTAGACCCTTGCAATTTTCAATTACCTATTGGTGAAAATCGGACACGGTTACTAGCTAAGTGAACTCAGCCTGAAAAAATTCACCTAAGAAAGCTTATTGTAGGGAATACTGTGGCAGAAATTCTCACGAAATGTTTTCTTGAGTTTCAGGATTTTCAGGTTTGATAGAGGAGCGAGCAAGTCTCTATGTGGAGAATTCGACACGTATCCTTTTCGAAGCATTCGACACCAATTTCATCACTGCTGCACTTCTAAAACCAGGCGGAGAAAATGAAGCGGTTAGTATTATGAGGCTTCGAAGTTCATCTGCACATCGACATTGTTTGACTGTGAATGCATCTTTTTGGTTTTACCCACCTCCTTACAGAACATTGCACCACTAATTCGAGTTTGATAATGGTGGGCTCAATAGTGTGAAAGCAACGAAACCTTAAGCAGTTTTTAAAATGGAACTCGCACAAAAAGCTTCTGTTCTTGAAGAAAAAAAAGCGAAATGTGCTGTGGTTTCAAAATCAAAATTAAGCACGTCCTCGTCTTTGGTTTTATCAATATGATTATTTCATTTACTCATGGCGCTAGTCAGAGGCAACTTGGCGGGTTACCAAGTGGCCGATAGTGGTTAGTCGAGGACCAAAAACGACCTTGCTTCCCTGAGATGCGGGTGGATCCAGGAGATTGACTCCCTGTTTCTGCTGTGCCGATTTGGCTCATTCTTTCTGTGCTTACGAGGACTTGTTCATGCATACGTGCGTTGGTGTGTTCTCGTTTATGCGGATTGTATTCCACGAGTCAATTCGTCCAAAAGCCTGCACTCAAGTGACACCGAAGTACATAGGAGGCGGTTAGGAGTTCCCTCCAACCTACAAATAAGCTCCATGTCTACTCTGAGAGAGACTGGTGAGTAACTCAGCCCCTATGTTCAGAGATCAGTAAAGCTATACGGGATATCGAAAACGCCGAACACAGTAGAATAAATGGGCCTCATTCCCGTGACCGCGAAAGAGCCTCCGATTCGGACGGAGAGGCAACTAAAATCTCAGGGCCATTATAAGGTGCCTAAATCGCAAAGGACTAAAATGACGATCTGTATTTACAATGCACGCACACTCGCATCTGAGTATTCGATAGAACATTTGATTATGTAGGCAAGAAGGGTAGGCAGCGTTCGTCATCAGACAGGCTAAGACGAAAGGTTTCCACGCATACAACGCGGTCTATGACACCGGAGAAGAACCATTTATCGGAATGTACGACAGTAGGGGAGTCGGCGGCGTCGGCATTCTCGTCAGCATGGGTTTGGTCATGGACATCGAATCATGCTAACAACTAGCAACCCGAATCGGGCGACACCGGCTTTGACAATTTTCGTCGTATGCGCACCAACATCAAGCTATAACGAAGGCGAAGTCGAAGTCGAAGTTTTCTACATGAGCTTGGAGAAGTGTTACAGGAGATTTCAACGCTAATATCGCACCTAGAAGAACGTCTGAAGAACACTACATTTGGACCCACGGATTAGAATGGAACGATGATGGTGAGCGATTGTCTGAGATTATCATGACGAACACGACCATCCATGGTAACTCGCAATTCCAGAAGCCCCACTCTCAACGGTGGACTTGGGAGTCTCCCAATGGAGAGTACCATAGCGAAATGGACCGCATCATAGTAAATGGAAGGTTTTTGCCTAAACGATATAACTGCTGTCTCAAAATTCTGAACAGATCGAAAAAATTGAAGTCCCAAAACTACCGCAAACTTCTTGATAGATTCGGCAGAGAGGCGATTAGCTTATTCAACACCTTCACGTTAGCGCTGTGATAACTGTAAGTTCGAAACTCTCCAAGAAACGTCTATATCCAGAAGTACTAGAGCTGACTTGTCTGCGAACAATCCAGCGAGCTAAACGCAACCGCAAACGAACGTCCGAATTTATTCATGAAACAATGCAGACAAGCGATAAAAGAAGATCTTAAAGAGAAAAGAGCAGAAATTATTGTCGAAGCTGCAGAGACCGGGAAAGCATTGGCTATACTCACCCACCCTTCACTAGTTGCAAAATCAGGATGACTGAAATAGGTTTAGCTCAACAATATTTAAAATTAAGATGTTTTTGAAACATACATGTTTTCTAGTTGAATTCACTTCTAAACAAGGACGCGTTTCAGTATTCTTGGACGTTCGTCACGGCACTTTTCTTCACTGCTACGCTACTTACCACGATTGGTACGGTAATTCGTTCAGATTTCGGTTGTAAATCCGCAATTAGTTGGATGCACAAAGTTTACAATGAATATTAGCTGGTGACAAAGTTAAATTGTCTCCAGAGGAACTCAGTGACTCGTAGACGTATGAAGATTTTCTATCTTATTGCTAAGTTGTCACCATGAGAACAACGATTCTAGGTGTTGGTGTATTCTTAGCTGGGCTTCGTTCCAACTCTGCGAGGCTTTGCTGGAAAGATAAATACCCACGATGAATATATCGTAACGCAGTCGTTACTGGTGCAGTCCATAATGAACTAAGGTGTGAGCACCTCATCAACGTTCGACCTCCTCCCCAATGCACTTCCCTAATCCCTACATCGGAAACTCTCGGCATGGAAATCTTGAGGCCGATTAGAGCAGAACTCTACGACATTCATAAGGAAGACGAAAGTGCTCAAGCAACAACTTAAAAAGCACACGAAATGTTCGAACACGCTTGTAGACGATGAATGCGAAGATGTGTCGAGTACAAGAAATGCTCCTATCCTCACAGTGGATCTGAAGACGATTTACAGTTGGAAACTAAATATGCTGCGCATTCTAACAATCCTTTCACGCTGTTCTTTTTTTGCATCCACCATCCGTGAAACCCGATCAGGTTATTTTTCCTGGAATACTGGGATGATGTTCCTGTTAGAGCTTTCCCAGGCCTTATGCATGAGTAATCGCCAACACCGATAAAACATAGGAAACTTCTCAAAGGTAATTCTGGTACTAATTTACAGACCCCTGAAGGATGGGAGGATTGGTTGCGCCATGCAGAGTCAAACAACGATTATATATAAACCGTTATACGGAATTTCTAACTATTCAGCTTCTCGCGACAAGCCAACGATATGTTTCATTTCCAGGTTACGGTAATCTCGTTCCGGTTACTTGGCACGGGCGAATGTTTTGTATCGCGTACGCTTTGCTAGGTGTACCGCTGATTCTCATTACAGTAGCCGACATTGGTAAATTTCTCTCAGAAAACATCGTTTGGTTGTATTCCAGGCGAGTTTTTCGTATGCTTTAAGTCATTTTTAAGTCTCACTAGAGGAAAAGCGAGAATTGGGAGGTTTCTTACACGGCTGTTTACTAAATGGAAGCTCAAATTGTTCCTATCATAGTGAAGTATCTTAAATTGAACGTATGAAATGAGGTGTTGCCAGCAGATCTCAAAAACTCTGCTGCGGTTGCCGGCATGTTTTAAAAATAGTTTTACATCAACAATATAGTTAAATGTTTAGTTTGCAGATACTCGATAGCTAGAAAGCAATGTTGTCGCAATCCTTACGCTTCTTTACCTATACAGGATAAGAACTGTCGAGATGGCGTTCCGCTTATGCCGGTCCGGATTCTATAAAATCTCTATTTTTATTACATTTTACTGAAAACCTTTCGGTTCTGGTTAAGTTATTGGAGTTTTCAATTTCTGCTAGCTTAATTTAGCTCTTCGAAAATATTGTTTCTAGATAGCAATTATACATTAAGGAATTTAGACTCTTTTCCTAAGGATATATTGGAAGTCCCAAGAACAAAACCTGCAGGGAAAGTACTTATCGTAAAGTGACCAAAGGTTCACACAAAAGAAGACTATGAATTGTACTCGTAAATAATGGCGGGCCCTATATCTTACATTTATTTCGTTCCTACACGTTCATATTCCATGAAGTTCTTAGGATTTTACGTGGGGTTCGGTTGTAACTTGACGATTTAGTTTTCTTCATGAATGGCTTTGAATAAAACTTGAGGTGGTTCTCACTGTAACCTTAAGATAACTCTGCTAAAAAAGCCCACGTTAATGCGTTACCAGTTCTTCACTCTTGTAATCGCCAAGCTTTGTGAATCAGAGTGAGCTACTCCCCGACTTTTTTTCACCAATTTGCAGATTCCGACTAGATGGATTACGTCGTAGACCCCTGTCATTGCCGAACCAGTGAGATTGAGGACATCCTGTATCACTGTTACGTTACACACGACCTCATTGACCATTGGGCTAATCTTAGTTGAATACTTGATTCATGAATTGCCCCTCCTCCCTGGTTGTGCAGGCTCCAGCATAATCTCCATTTTTTCGGAGATTTGCTGGTTAAGCCATTTTGCTTCCCTGGAATACCAGGCTCAGCCTTGCCAAAGTCTGCCCCAGGTCGTCACCACGACAGGCAGTCGCAGCTCTTGTGGATCAGAGGGGGGATTTACCACTATGCGAGTTCGATACCAAGACGGTGGCGGATCCTGGTATTGGTTTACTCTCAGCTAGGCTTTCTGACGGAAACGCCAGACTTCTTCTCAGCTTGGGAGACCCTGCTGGGGCATGAAATCCCCCTCTGTAGATTGCAGCACGACACCCAGGAACACCTAGACACGGTGAGGTTGTAAACCGTTGGGAGGACGGATGGATGATCTTACTCAATATGTTGTTACGTTAGCAAGTGATATGTAGAATTCTTGGTAAGATGTCTTTTTCCTGAACTTCTATTTCCATTCAAGAGCTCTGCGTAGGAAAGAAGACATCTCTGTTCGTAAATTTTTTTGTACAGTTCAGTGTAAATGCTCGAATACTAGGCGCATCCAAATTGGTTGCTTAAATCCTAGTAATTACAGCCGTCTGAAGTAAGTACAAAATGCTTCGTTTTCTTGTTCAGCAATCGCGAGCTTGTTATACAGCATACATTTACTTCCATAGAAAAACACAATACAATACAACAGTAGCTGACGTTTCGGCAGTATCACCTTCTTCAGAGCCTGGAAGGCTATACTGCCATACAATCTACTAGGGCCAAACGCTTCAATAACACTTACAAAAAAGGCGGAAAACTCTGTGGCAATTACATGATCAACAGCTTCTCGAAACACTCACCGCTGTTTAGGTGACTACCAATGAGGAAGGTTAGAACAGCTGATTATAGTCGCAAATGGTTGATGACTGCACCATCCCATATCAGAAATTGATGCGAACACACAGGGTCAGGTCGCGTATGACCTCTGGGCATTCATTCCTGCTATTCATTGTAGGGTTTTTTGGCATTTATCCAAAAAGCCTCAAGAAGTTTTCGCGCTGGTGTTTTAGCCTCCTGTGCAAGGATACTGCCGAAGAGTCAGCTACTGTTGTATTGTATTGTGTTTTTCTATGGAAGTAAATGTATGCTGTTTAACAACCTCGCGATTGTTGAATGAGAAAACGATGCATTAATATTCCAATGCCGTGGTTAATAGAAAGTCGATCCTGGGAACTAAGTACAAAATCTTTCTAATGACGATGGACGTTAGACGAAACAGTGTTCTTGCAGCACCGCGTTGCTTTGGTGGGTTTCGCAACGCTAGTCGAACATACTGAATCTTCTTTAAATACTGAGCTGCTTGAGTAAAAATCCAACATACGCTGTATTGTAAGCTAATACGAACGACTTATGAATGATCGAAAGAAACAGAAATGCTGATAAGCAGCTTCCCGTGCTCTTTACGTATGCCCTCTTGTAAACTAGAAGCGTAAGCTTGTTCTCTATTTACCCTCTCCGATTGCCCGTCATCTATAATTCTAAGAGACGTTCTACGGTATATTTATGATACAGCAGAAGTCGATTTTCCGAAAGAATCCACAATTCTCAACAAGTATGCGAATTTTTTTGCGACCTTATTTAAAATGAATTTACTCTGACTCTCTAGTGCCTCCAGTGAAGATCTTTTGTGTCAGCTACCCTTCTCGCATCTTTTCTCCTGGCAGCAAATGTATGTCATCATTCATCAAACGAAGAGAATAAAGAGAGGGAAAATGTTAAGTTGCATCTGGGTGAACCACTCCTTTGCTTCTTATACGTCTATAACCACTACGCTAAATATTTGAGCTATATGTTCTAGGGTTCATCTTACTTACAGACTCATAATTAAGTCCAGAACTGCCCCCAAGACTTTCTTAAATAGCCAGAGAACTATTTCTCTCTTTATATCCTTTATTTCTGCAAATATAGTAAAATCCGAGAAAAAGAGGGACATCTGAGGTCTTGATATTAATTTATAAACTATTTAGGGTCTCGAGCAATACATTTCGATCCCAGTCGCCCTTATTGTGGTGATTCTTCTTGGTTACATGGCCGTCGGAGCGGTTTTGTTGGGATCGTGGGAAAATTGGCAATTTTTCTCAGGATTCTATTTCTCTTTCATCACTATGACCACTGTAAGTTATTCATGCTAAGACAAGATATTCCACAAAATCTGAAAGCATGCGATGACGGACTGTAGTTGTCATCTAGACAAAGAGGCTTAACAATAGAGTAAACCCAGCAACAAATGCAAGTTGTACTTAGCTTAACTAAAATTTTCGATTCCTGGAGGTAAACGTCAACGTTTCTGGGGGCAAAATCAATAACTTGCGAACGGATCTATGTCTGTACCTTTTCTGGAATGAGTTCTCTTCATCTTAATCGAGATGGAAACAAAGTATTCACGAAGAAGTAGTTTATGAACGGTTCGCAAAGTGGAAATTGGACTAACATCAAAGATCTTCTCATAGTTTTGGGTTCAGCAAAACAACAATGTCGCTTCGATTTGTAGGAGATGCCTCATTTCTTCATATTAGTGGAATAAACACCACGCTTTTCAGAAAAGTGCTAATTCCCAATTCAGATCGGCTTTGGAGATATTGTACCGACTAATCGAGAATTCTATCTCCTCGATCTTTGCTATATTATTATTGGATTAGCGATCACGTAAGTCAACTATCACTTGAGAAATCTGTTGGAATTGCCATGACGTACTTCAGAACTATGTGCATCGACCTCGTGGGCATACAGTACATCCGTAAAATTCACTACTTCGGAAGAGCTATTAAGGTACATGTCGCCTTTCAACTGCTATGTAAAAAAATTTGTTCCTTTTTACCTGTAAACGGAATCCTTCCGTCTTTATGATTGTTATGAGCAGTTCTGTAACTCATATCATCTGTATTGCTTCTAAATTCGTTAATCATCGAATCCAATAACCTGGACCAACACCTGTGGTCTCATTCGTAAGTGTTATGCACCTAGTGTTCAGGAGGTGTGAGACTGTCGAAGGATAAAACGAACATCACACTGATGGTATGAATCATTCCTGTATGAATTTGAATGGGTGCCAGTGCATGGTGCGCGTTTAGGAATTGCTCAAGGCCCTAACGTCTTCATCTATTACAGTGGCTACCAACTTAGTGCTCAGCGATTTATGTAGACGTAAAACTAGGAAAAAACTGTAATATTTCTATTCTTTAATGCTAGGTCGTAAAAAAAAGTAATAAAAAAAACGCGCGGTCACGTGCTGCTCGTATCCCATCAAAGTAATTCGATGACCGTTGAAGAGCTGAGATACCACAGAATCCTATATTTCATCACGAGAAATCAGTGTTCACGAACATATGAAAAAAATGGACTTATGTGCAAAACAAAAAAGAATGGTAATGGCTGCAGGACGCCCGATTCGCCTTGGTAAACGTGGGCGGCAAAATGGTACACGTGCCAGATCTCATGAGATACGCCAGCGTTTTGCAACAGGTAATCTACCCATTTTCTTCATAATTCACAACACCTTTGTTATATGAACAGTCACAGGTGGTCAAGACTATTTCGAATGTAAACGATGATGAAAGACATTTGTAGGATGAAGAATTCATAATTTGCCTCGTCTTCCATGGGTCTGCTGCACCAGTTCAACTAATTTGAACTTCGAACCTTAAACCTCCTAAAGTTCCCTTTTTAAGCGTGTTTAAGCAGTCAAACGGTTGTATAAAGATGAAGTAAAAGCATGCCAGAAAAGATACTTTTTAAAGCATATAATCTGTAAAAGAACACATCCAAAAGCTATTCTATCTGTGAGCTCACACAGTGCGCATCAAGAGCGGTTCAACGCAATTTGTCTTACGAAAGACTACGGGTCCTCAACTACAGGCTGCTTAAATAGAGTTGCTTTACTTTTTACTTTTGTGTAACATTTTAACTACCACGCTACCAATTGTTGCGCATTATTTGGAATCCTAACAACCTGCAATCTTTACTACTCACATATCTTACAAAGATCATCTCATTATGCTGTTTCAACTTACATTTTTTACTTAGTATTTACATGCACGGGTCACAGTGGTCGGAGGCACCCTGCAATACACTTGGGATCGATTCTCGAGTCCTTGGCCCACAAAGCGTCCCATCTTCCCGAGGTTGGCAAATCGGTAGCAGACTTGTCTGGGAAGATAGCAGCACTGGCTCGATACATCGGTAGGCCACCGCGAGTCATTTTGAGGTGATCAAATGCGTACCTGGCCTTTACGATGACTCATGGTGGTCTACCGCTGTATCGAGCCAGTGCTGCTATCCTCCCAGACAAGTCTGGTACCGATTTGCCGACCCCGGGGAGATGGAAGGCTTGGTGGGCCAGGGGGCGCGGGGATCGATCCCATGTGTATGTTGCAGGGCGCTTCCAACCACTGCGTCACACGCGCCCCCTTTGTGTAATGTAAAGATGTAAACTAATATTTCTGGTAATGGCCGGTCGATTTAGTGTAGACGTTTTTTGGTACGCATCTTAACAGATACCAGCTAATGAAATTTTGCAAGTTTTTTACACCAACCAATGTCTAATTTCAAAGAGCTTCTTCTAGAATATGGAAGAACGTGGGTGAAGGCAAGTTTTTTTAGTGGAAACAAACGTAGACAGGCTTAGCTCTTTTATCGGCACTTTTTTGCACATTTTATCAATAGATCCAACATTTGTCCTCCAAACATGTCTGGGTTACTAAGTAGAAGATTTACTTAGTACTTACATGAACTATTGAACGGAAAAGTTGTAAGGAAATAATCCTATCAACGATCGTAAGCGCCTATGTTCATTTCGTACCAGCTCCAATCACTGCTTTTCTTCCGAATCCACATTGGCCATCGTTCCCGAACTATGAAATTCTGCTGTGATCGGCAACTCAAATTCTTTAAGATCCTCTTATCACAACAAGATAATAACCAATTATACCAATAACTGGAAGCTAAAAAATGCCACCTGTGTCATCTTTAATGCTGTTAATGATTAAATAAATTGAACATATCCCAATAAACGCAATTCGTTTTCATTACGCTTCAGAGAAGATTATGAACTTCACATGAATCATCACTTTTCTTCAATGCCTTTCAAACTACTTTTGGCCCAGGAAAGTAGCTAAAAGCAGCTCGTCGGATTTGTTCGTGGTAACTGAGAAGATGAATCCCTTATTTACATCGCATTTCGACATCTATGAATACCCCCCACTCAATTCCCATGAAACGGTAAACCACTGGGGATAGCAAATCATAGCGGGCTACATCGAGCACGAACTTCGTAGTTTACAAATAATACGCAGTTTTCCAGAAGTACGGTCACAAGAAGCCGCAGCACATTGTTGTTGTTAAAGGAGCCTATGCACCAAAAGATATCAATAAAATCAGGTAACCTTCGAAAAGCGTTTTTTGGCATTTAAGCCCTAAATGAGTGACGTAACTAATCTCGTGTACGAAAGTTTCTCTTCCATTCACAAGGATTGCAAAGTCCTTACAAAGCGCTTTAGCGTAGAGGCTAGAAATTGTTTTTTTTGCACAGTAGGCATTGTCAAAAAATCACCTTCGAATCCTAACCATTTCATCTTCATAGTATTAATAAATAGGAGACTAACATAAGAATAGCTACTTTCAGATTTATCGACTACGGTGCATTGGCCTCCGTTGAGAGCTTCCAGACGATCTTCTCCAACATACTCAGTACAAAGTCGAAGGAACCCGCAGCAGTATGATAAATGCAACTGTTACGAAATCTGTTGTGCTTATTAACAGAAACCCACCGTTCTTCTGAAATATTAGTTCTGTTAGCTGAATGCACAAGAAATTTCAACATGCAAAACATTTAAGCTTATCGACATATCACAGATGAGTGATAGTGTTCCCGATATGTACTTAGGAGTAAAGAACTCCAACAATTTGATCTGCCCTATTCATTTAACCAGGATTAAATCGATGTTGCATGTTCATGTACAGATCGACCTGAGTTGAGATAAGGTTGAGTCTTAAATCAACATATAACGCAGTGTTCGCTGACAGAACTAAGAAGAACACCAGTCATGTACGCTTAGCACTATTTGATTTAGGGAACAACATCAGTTGCTTGAACAGTAGTATCTAATTATCAGTGCAAGTTTTGCGCTTCTCAGACTAAGTGAAAAATTCAGACAGCCGGTGGATATGTGTTGATTTCCTGCTAGATGCTAAGCTAGGAAAAATGTACAAGCTTGTGAAGTAAGCATTTTAAAGGGAGGGGTGGGCTACGAAATCTGTGAAGGTATTTCCACCAGCTATTCTTGAAACAGAGCAATACGTAATACACAGGCGGATCCAGTGTGGATTCAACAGAAAGCTCGACGATTGAGAATCCCAAATATGCAGACCATAAACACTAAACCACACTATTAACACTAAGGAACGCTACTAAATGCAATTAATGCAACATAACTGATAAAGCACAAAGCGTCGACGTTGAACAATTTCTGATGAATAAGCCATATTTTCAACTTTATCAAAACCATTAGCTTTGATATAATGAATATCTGGCCCCCTACAATGACTTGCCATTGTCTGCCGATGTATAACATCCTAACAAACATGTTGTGGTAGCAAGTTAGCGTCCTAGAAGGGGGTGGAGGGCTTCGTGGCCCCACGGTACGCTGTCGAACCAAAAAGCACATATATTGCAGGGCACCGCAGAGCACTGCATTAAACGCGCCCTATACTGAGATATAGCGGAAATAGTCCAAGTTTCTATCTGTAAAGACAAATCCCTCTACTTATCGAAACCTTATTGCTTACTTGGATACTTGAGTAGCCTGTAAGAAGTTTAAAGTCATTGTGACACTTAACGTATTTTCTAAACGTTTTTTTTCTGCTTACGATCGACGCTCACGGTGGTTATCCCAACCATTACAACGTCTGCAAATATTCTTCGCTAGAGTAAATAGTAAAGTCGAGTAAATAGAGTCGTAAACCATTTGCAACTGTGAATATTGCTGGTTGACCAGTCACAAGCACATAGATCCATCTTGTACGCGGATGTAAAAGGATGTATATTGTATAATCCTAAATTACACTGCATTGCCATACTACTGTGATAATCACTCCTGTTAACCGTTTCACGACCTCTGCCAGTTTCGCGTGTCGGTCGGGTTCATCGGATCGCGGGTTACTAGAGCGCAATCGGAACGCATATTGAACTCAAGATGTACGGTCCGTGAGCTCGCGCAAGAGGTATGACGCACTGGTTACTCGATACTATTGTTCTATTGTTCGGTTTCCTCACGAATTTTTTTCATTTCTCTCCAACTTCTCCATAACTGCCATTTTATTTTATATATGTTCTCATGTTCTTGGATATCTCTTGTGTGTGTGTGGTGAAGAAAAATCCATCCATGATCTAACAATGATGCTATTAGGCCTCCTTATGGTTTGTCTGATAGTTGGTAGTTGAGCCGTATTTCTGTCTCTTCAATGTTTTTTACTTTCTTCGCTTCAATTTCATCGCTCGAAACTGCTTTTTGCAAGCACAACTGAGTATATCTATCCAGGATTGCGGCCATTTTCATGTGGTAGGCCCATTGGCCCACATGTCATTGGAATGCAACTGAGATACGCATTGAAATCAAGATTTAAGGTCCGAAACGTAGAGCAGCGTACATGTTGAAATCAATGCCTTGCCGTGAAAAGGTTAAAGTACCGGCCAATGTGTGTCGCTTTTGCGTGTGCTCAGTTTCCCCTTGATCTTCACCACTACATATTTTTAACGTCTGAGTTGCATAGTCCAAATGAATTCAGTGTTTCCCGTACCAGTTCCACGGATCTCCCTCATAGAGGGATCTCGTGCCGGTTAGTCACGAAGTAACTTGACGCGGCCCACGTAGCTGATAAGTTAGACGTTAATCGTGTTATTGTAACCACTAATAATCGTAATTCAATAGCGGAAGAAAGGCGATCTTTGCTTCCCCGAGATGCACGTGAATCCAGCAGATGGTCTCCCTGTTTTTGATCGCCCAATTTGGCACACCTCTATGTACGAGACGTATTTATGCATGCATGTGTGAATTGTTCTCGTTTATACGGATTGTATTCTGCAGATAAATTCGACCAAAAGCCTGCAATCAAGTGACAGGGAAGTATATGGAAGGCGGTCAGGAGCCAGCTCCAACAAATACCCTGGGAGAAACTGACAAGCTACCTGTGAGTATACCCAGCCCCTATGTTCAAAGCTCAGCAAATTATACATGGTTATCAGAAAGCTAAACTTGTTAAAATAAACGGATCGGTATCAATTGTGGCTATTAGCGGCTAACCTTTCATGTCCTACACATGGTAACAACTCGTACTAAAATGTTGAAATCGTTTAGGATTACAAGTGTTTTCAGCCAGTTGTGATTCTGACTTGGTTTGTTGGGAAAAAAAAACTTGATCGTTGTTTTAAAAAAAAGAACGTTTATGTGTTGCCATTTGGTATCTTCACTACTTGAGCACTGGAAGTTGGATAGCCAGCTATAGGGGGATGCACACTTTTCCATCGACCTCCTATCATACTCGTGGAAAAGGGGTACCGTAATGCGACATCGCATCGCTAAAAATGTTTAGTGCCGCAAGGCAGTAGCTAATGCAACCAGCCGAATGGAACGAGAACGGCATACCCATTGATGGAAAATTCCTATCAAATTTTTGTTTTGCCATCGTGAAGAAACCATGATGCGGATGCAAACTAATCGAACTGGGTGGTTCTTTGATTAGAGAGGCCACCATCACCTACGGTACGTTGGGCGTACAATAAAGATGAAGCACAAACACAACGTTGCTGAGATATTTGCAAAACTCTGGACCGCAAGTTTCTATGGTGGAGAACGAACGCGCTATTGTCATTTCCGGGGAGTAACGCGTTCACCGCCACACCATGCGGGTCCTTCGTTTCGCCTGTCTCTCAGCTAGTTCTATCGATCAGCGCCATCAGCAATCACCCGTCAACGGGATTGACGCTGCCATGAAAATTGTAGTAGGCAGAAAATAAAAGATAAAACATGAAGCACAAAATGAAGGAGGAATTAGACAGAAGAATGAAAGCAGTTTGGGTCGCCTTTGGATCTCTCAAGGAAGCAACCAACCAACTAAGGACGCGAGAGCCCGCGATCACCTTTCGATTCGACAGTGTTCCCAGCGCTCTTTGATGCAGGAGACGTGGGCCGATACTTCAATCACGCGAGAGTACTGGGCACTATTAACGGAGCGCTTGAACGAAGTCTTCCTAAATATGACCGCTACACACAATATTTAGCACTCTGGTCTTCGAAGGGGGGATATCTCATCTTTCAAACACAGCAGAACACACATCGATGGCGAAACATAGATGGGGTAGTCACATATAGATAGGAACAGACGATATACGGACGAAAAAGCTGTAGAATGGACTCAAGAAGAATGCAAGAGTTCTCTTGGAAGATCATCCAAACAACAGACAGACGTGTCTGCAAAACGAAAGCTCTCTATTCGCAGCCGCAGTTATTTTACAACTCACGGTATGAGACTAGCACCCACCACCGTGTTCGGATGAAACCACCACCACTGACGACGATTGCGCGGCAAAGAAACGAATGGAGAATGTGCAGGACCCACACAACTCGTGAAGATGGGCCATCAAAGCATTAAGTGTTTGAACACAGATTAAGAAAATGGAGAAAAATTAGCATAAAAACCTAGATCTAGATGTGTGCTTGAAAACCGAATGCAAAATGAACCAAAGCGCAAAAACTTTATTTAACACGTTGTTTGAAAGATGCCTAACACGAACTTCTGGACGACCTAAAACTAAAGTGAATCTGAATAAAGAAATGATGAGTTTTCTCAGATAACGTGGTTCAACAAAAAACCACATTTTGTAATAAGTAGGCAATTAAAAGAAAATGATGAAGAATATGAAGTTGCTAAACACAGTAACAAAAAAAAAGCGGGCCTCATTCCCCTAACCCCCGAAACAGCCCCCCCCCCAATTTCGCAGCGTTGGGTAGGGCGAGTACGGAGAGGCTGCCAAAATCTCAGGTCCAATGGAAGCTGCCTGGATCACGAAGAACTATGGTGACGATCTGTACCTACAATGTACACTTGCATCCGAGTCCTCGATAGAAGACTTGCGCATGCACTTCAGGGTCATCATTGGAGATTTCAACGCCAAGAATGGACCAAGAAGAACGTTGAAGAACGTCACACTGGGACCCATGGATTAGAATGAAACGAACAGGGGGGAGCGGCTATCCGAGTTTATCATGCCGACCAAGACCATCCATGGCAACTCGCAATTCCAGAAGCCTCACCCTCAACGCTGGACGTGAGAGTCTCCCAATGCAGAATACCATAACGAAATAGACCACATCATAGTAAATAGAAGGTTTTGCCCAACGGATATCGTTGTTGTCCCAAAATTCTACACGGGATAAGATCATCGCTTCCTTCGTGCAAGATTCCATTTCTCGCAAAAAAGGAGAAAAAGCCGCTAAATTCAAAAAAAAGAAGTCATAAAACAACCATAAACTGGGACATAATCAATTCAATAGTTGGCTGTTCGGAAGATGCCGTTGTCGATAACATCGACGAGAAATGCGATCGCCTCATTCAACATCTTCACGCTAGCGTTATGAAAGCTGAAAGTTCGAAAGTCACCAGGAGATATTCGTCTCCATAAACACTCGAGCTGATACGCCAGCGTGGAATCGCACGAGCTGCAGGCAACCGCGAACTAACGTCCGAACTTGCAAAACAATGCAGACAGGCGATAGAAGATCTTAAAGAGAGAAGAGCAGCAGCAATAGTCGAAGCTGCAGAGTTCGGGAAAAAGCATTCGCAAAGCCCACCGAAGCTTCACCAATTACAAGATCAAGATGATTGCACTCCGACGCCAAGACGGAACAGTTAAAGCGTCCAGAAAGGGCAATGGAGAAAATCATTCACGAATCCTACTCAGATCTCTTCGATAGCCACGTCCACCTTCCGTCTTACGAAATAAAGGAGGATGGATATGTTGCACCACCGGTTCTCCCTTCCGAAATCCAACATGCCATTTCGTCGGTTAAAAATCGAACAGCGCCAGGTCCGGATAGGATAAGATCAGAACACCTGAAAAACCTTCAGGCAGTCCTCGTAAACACACTGGTTCGGCTCTTCACACGTTACCTGTCTGAATGCAAGGTCGCTACTCAATGGAAGACCAGTATGACCGTGTTATTGTTCAAGAACGGTGACCTACACGATATCGGCAACCCAATCTGCTTGCTGTCTGTCGTCTACAAACTTTTCACTCGAGTCATCATAAACAGGATTGACAGAACACTGGACGGAGGACGGCCATGTGAGCAAGCAGGGTTTCGAAAAGGATTTAGTTCGATGGACCACATCCACACGATAACAAGGCTCATTGAAGTATCGCGAGAGTACAAAAGACCGCTCTGCATCACCTCCATCGATTTACAGAAGGCCTTTGATTCAACTGAGACGGAAGCAGTCATGGAAGCCCTTGATAGTAGAGGAGTCCCTACTTAGTACATAAAGATTCTTCGTGAGCTGTACAAAAATTTCACAACCAAGATTTCACCATTCTACAACGATATTAACGTTGACGTCAAAAGAGGAGTTAGGCAAGGCGATACCATCTCGCCAAAATTATTTACCGCTCCCCCTCCACGTCATGCGAACATTGGAATGGGATAATATGGGAGTGAAAATCGATAGTCAGCAGGTTACATCATCTTCTCTTTGCTGATGACACCGTTTTATAACACCAAACATTAGCCAAGCGGAACGAATGCTTACCGACTTTGATAAACCCTGTGGAAAGATTGGTTCTCGACTAAATTTCACAAAAACAATGTTCATGAGGAACGGATTGGTTACGCATGCCCCCATTCATGCTCAACGGAACGAATATCTCCGAATGCTCCAGTTATGTCTATCTAAGTCGCGAAATCAACATGTTGAACGACTTAGCTCCAGAGCTGAGCAGAAGGAAACGAGCGGCTTAGGGAGCTTCCAAGAGCATCGAGAATGTAGCGAAGACAACAAAGAACACCCGACTCCGTGCCCACCTTCTCGACTCAACGGTACTTCCTGACCTAACGTATGCGTAAGGAACCCGATCGCTGCGTGAACAGCATGAACGATTACTAAGCGTTATCAAGCGCGCAGTTGAATGGAATATTCTAAGAGTATCCAGTATTAAGAAACTGAGGTATCCAAAGTTCCGACTTAGATCAACTATCAAAAAATCAAAGATGCCGTTCTGTACGTCAAACAGTGGAGGATAAGGTGTGCCGGACACGTAATGCGTATGGATGACAACCGATGGACATGACCCGTTAGTGACTGGATTCGTCGGGGTGTCAAACGTACTGCAGGAACCGACCCGATGGTCAGAGTTCTTCACGAAGAACCTAGAAGAAAGATATGATGCTCGGCGATTGCCTAGAGCGAGCAAACCCACTGGGCTACTCTTGCACGCGACAGGGAAAAATGGAAGATTTACTGGCGCCCGCTCGAGTCACTCGACGATCAACGGGACTACAGGTGATACAGGTGATGCAATGAACAACAGGTATATTAAGCTGCTTGTTTTGTCTCTACTCCTGTTCTTGTACAATAAGTCCTGCTAGTTTTCTATTGTTCAGGTGCACTTCATTCCGAAGGAAGAGTAAAAAAATTCGACCTTGTGTGTTGATGAAATGGCATTTAATTCATCAAGTATTCGCTTCGATTATGTCAGAATCGGGAACAAAAGGAATAACAAGGAACCTCGGAAGGAAGAAGCGATGCGTAAATATGAAGGAGAGTGGACGACACTGCAGGGTTGGTTAAGTGGAGGTGTTCTCTGACGCTCTGTATTGCTTGTTTTGGAAGAAGTGACGGTACAGTCTGCGTGTTGGAATGCGATTGTCCTTGTTTTGTGCTTAGAAATTCTAACTGTGTATTGTGCATGTTCATCCGAACCTCTGCAACTTCGATTCTCTACGAGCTTTGCAATTTCGCATATAAGTTACAGTTTATGGTTTAAAAGTGCTTTAAAACATCGCGAATCCTTCATGAATTATCGGCTAAGAGAAGGCTATTGATTTAGTTTAGGATACAACCTCATGGCACATTCGAACAAGCCCGTCCTCCACCAACGTAAAGATAGTACGTCCAGTAAGGCTACACCACCTTGCCTAAAAGTGTTTTTACAAAGCCGTGCGAAAATGGAACAACCAGGAGATGGAAGCCGGTGGTCAAGAACTGCATTGTGTTCATTTCGCAAACACTGTTCGTGTAACACTAAAGTATTTTCTGAGTGGAACGAATACTAGAAGGTTTTCATGGTGCTTTGAAAAGACCAGTGTTGTGGTGAATGGAGGGAACTCTGAACAATCAGACGATGCGTACTGGGCCGAGAACACCAACATGGTCAGGACATAGTCCTAAAAATGGGTAGAAAGAAACGATATCTTGATTTGTGAGAACATCAAGAAATTAGTAGAGAAGGCGTATATGGCTTCTATCATACATACCTTGGTTCTCTATGCACTAATATTCGTCTCGAAAACATGACAAAGCACGATCAAGCCGAAAATGGGACATTGTGTTCGAATTACCGAAAATAGATAATCCGAGCAGTCTCCAATTCAATCAGGGATGATAGAAATCCGGAGTCAAATCTGCAAAAATCTTCAGCGTCAGCTGGCTCGGAGATATAACGTGCTGGAACGGCTCGAATTCATTAGTAGTCGTGTTCCAAGGAATACAAAACGTAAAGTTTGATGAGTGACTCGAAAGAAAATGTAACAGTGATAAGCAACAAAGGCAAATGAAGGCTTCAAGCCTTGGCGACGTAAGAAGTTTATGTGCACTTCTCGCCACCACAAATGCCCGTCTCTAACAACTTCCACTTGTGCTCCCCACCTCATTCCCCGTCGACGAGCGGTGGCAGATAGCACCGACGGAGTAAATACATAACTCAGAAAAGGGCAAGAGCCTAGGAAGCCTTTGACTCAGCCGAGATATAGTCAGTCATGGAAGCCCAGGACAGTCAGCGAGTCTCTACTCAGTGTATAAAGATTTTTCGTGACCTGTACAAAAATTTCCCAGCGCTATCACCATTCTACAAATCCATAGCATTGACGTCAAAAAGAGGGGCTAGATAAGGCGATACCATGTCGCCAAAATTATTTAACGCCACCCTCGAGAACGCCATGCGAACATTGGAGTGGAATAACATAGGAGTGAAAATCGACGATCGGCAGTTACATCATCTTCGGATATGCTGAAGACAACGTTCTTATAACACCTAACATTAGCCAAGCGGAGCGAGCGCTTGCTGGTTTTGATAAAGCTTGTGGAAAGATTGGTCTTCGGTTAAATCTCACAAAAACGATGTTCATGAGGAACGGATTGGTTTCGTATGCCCACTCACGCTCAACGGAACGAATATCTCTGAATGCTCCAGTTATGTCTATCTAAGTCGCGAAATCAACATGTTGAACGACTTAGCTCCAGAATTGAGCAGAAGGGAGCGAGCGGCCTGGGGGAGCCTTCAAGAGCATCGAGAATGTAGTGAAGAGGACAAAGAACACCCGACTACGTGTCCGCCTTTTCGACTCAACGGCACTTCCCTGCCCTAACGTTTGCGTCAGAAACCCTCGTCGCTGCGTAAGCAGGAAGAATGATCACTCAGCGTTATTGAACGCGCAGTCGAAAAGACGATGCTAGGAGTATCCCGTTTCACACAAGTAAGAGGAGGGATCCGAAGCTTCGACCTGCGTCAACGATCAGAAATCAAAGATGCCGCTCTATATGCCAAATGTCGAAGATCAGTGGACCAGACACCTAATACGTATGAACGACAACCGATGGACAAGAGCCGTTAGTGACCGCGTTCCTCGGGATGTCAAACACACTGCAGCAAGACCACCGCTCCGATGACCAAAGTTCTTCACGAAAATCCTAGAAGAAAGATGTGATGCTCACCGAGTCTCTAGAGCTAGCAGAACCCACTAGGCTACTCTTACACGCGTTAGGAAAAATGGAAGATTCACTGGCACCCGCTCGAGTCACTCGACGATCAAGGGAACTACTGGTGATGCAGGCGATATCAGTAATTTATTAGGCAAACCGGTTTGAATGGCATTGCTGAGACGTTCGGAACCAGTTCCCCTTGCTGTATTTATTTACATTTTTCCCTGTTCTCCCTTCGATATTGTTCTTGTTTTTTTTCATTGTTTTTTTTTGCATGCTGTTTTTCAAATCACTTGCAACTACGAAATTTTTATCACTAGCGACTCAACTCATAGCCAGAAACTGTTAAAATGAAAAAACCCGTAGTGTAGGAAATAACAAAGGCAAAATGCAAACAGGACTGGATGAAAGACAAAAAAAAGAATTAGGATGGTATGTACACAAAAAGACTCTGAGCTCATCAGATGGGATAGGAAATGGAATGGATTGAAGTAGATGTCCTGTAATCGGACGGAAGTACGTCGGAATGGATGAACAGAGTCGAATGTTCAGTAACAGATCAGCAAAACCCGCATGTCTTCGAGCATAGGGACAACATCATCGTGTGGATTGCGGGAGCACGACATCGATCTGCTGTCCACCAACATACAGTGATTTTATCCTCACATCCTGAACAGTCTCTTGTTTCACACCATAGCAGAATGTTATTCTTAGAATTAGGAAGAACGCTGAAAAAGAAAACCGCTTCAAAAATAGCATTACGTTCTGGTTTATTGCTTGAGTATGGGTTCTGCTGAGAATCGTAGTACCGAGATGGGACTTTTGGTCGATCATCATACTTGTTGAGGGCGACATATATGGGAGAGTGCTGAAAGAAGACGTCAGAATCACTGTGCAAAAAGAACAACTTATCCAGTCGAATGTGCCAGCATCATCTTGAAAATATCAATTATTTGAGCAAGAGTAGTTCGTTCATTTTTCTTCAGCACTTCATTTTCCATTGCTAGAATAAGTACGTCATACTTAAATGTTCGTCTACTAAGTGAGCTACTAGGACAACTAGTGTTATGCGCCTAATCGAGGGTTGTAATAGACATCACTGGTAAATAAAAGGATAAAGCTCTCGGCGTTGATCAATCCCTGAGGGATGCGCCATGCATTCGACTTCATTAAGTACTGTTGGAGGTGATTGAATACATATCTGGCCTGTACATTGACTCGCGGTGGCCTACCGATGTATCGAGCCAGTGCTGCTATCCTCCCAGACAAGTCTGGTACCAATTTGCCGAACCCGGAGGAATGGAAGGCTTAGTGGGCCATGGGAGCGGGGATCGATTCCACGTGTACGTCGCAGTGGCGCCTCCAATCACTGCGCCATACGCGCCCCAGACATCACTGCTACCGAACAGAAATAATATGTGCGTTACACATAACGGATATTGCATCTTACTTGGTATTTACAGTACTACAGCACTAACTTATTACGTCGTTCTTCACGAATTACTAGAAGCTGCAAGGATTACATGCCCGCCTTACATGTGATTAAGAAAAAGACATACAAGCGGCATTTAAACGATGGAGGCTTTGTTGTATCCGAGGGTACAGTTGTGGAGTCGATCTCGCAGACTTTGTCGCGTAAGCGGTTGTGATCCACTACTTCAACTCATACGACTTTATATGGGAGATGAACTCATCTCGCAATTTTCGATCTTGAAGCAGCATATCAAGAAGACCACAATCGCAATTCACTAGCCAGTGTAATGGAAAGTCCTATAGGGTTTTTTTGTAGCTTCAACTTGAGTGCCAGAATAGGAAACACTGGTAAGGACAAAGTATAAGGTGGCAATGTCACTCTACTAACCCTTGTTGGCAAAGTAGTGAATCCGATCCACATAGGAAATCAGGACTCTAAACGGCTATTAATGCATCTAAATTACAATAATACAGCTCTTCGATCACCCCATAGAATTCTAACGTTGCACAGCAGTGGGTGACGAAACCATATGAAATCATGCCTTCATATTGCTGACGAAACCGTCAACTTTTTTGAAGGCAGCTCGAGAAGCTGCAAAAGGACATAAAGCTGCAACTGAATCGGGAGCGAATTGAAGGGCTTTTCAATCCGATTGGGGACAAATTTTCATCCAGATTAGGAAGCATGAAAGAGTTTTATAAAGGTCATGAGAACGATAAAGAGGAAGAGGTCTTATAATTATGGGAATCTTGAAATCGCATAAGGAAGTTGTCAGATAAATAGAAGTAGGCCACCCTGAACAGCAAAGCAGATCGATCACTATTAAAACAGATGTTCGCAATGATATTTTCAACCGCAGATTCCAACCATTCTGACACCTCGACCATGCTGATTGTTTTTCTTAAGCAATCCTCAGAACTATTGAACAACATTACTGGAAATATGACATGGAAACATAGAAACAGTATTCATGAAAACGTAGCATTTGCCTGAGACTCCGAAGACCGATTTGATGCCTGTTCTTTGACCAGTTGCATAGCTTATAAGATAATATACAGCAGTTATACATCTGTTGTTCTCTCTTTTACAGCAATCGCGAGGTTGTTATTCAGCACACGTTTAATTCCTCACAAATAGAACACATACAACACAACGATAGCTGGTGTTTCGGCGGTATCGCCTTCTTCAGAGCCTGGAAGGGTACACTAATGTGTAATTTACTAGGTCAAACGCTTCAACAACGCAAACAGAAAGATGAAAATCTGAACAATAATTACACGACCATCGGCTTCTCGAAGAACCCACCGTTTTAACTGTTTTCCATCAAGGAAGACAGCCGCTTAGAGTCGTATATGGTTGACAACTGCACCACCCCACATCAAAAATCAGTTCTGAGATACGGGGCTGGATCGCGCGTTATCTCAGAGCATTTTCCCCTGCTATTCATTCTCGGATTTTTGGAATTTATCCAAGAAGCATCGAGAAATTTCCGCGTTGGTGTTTTAGTCTCCCGTGCGATGATAGCGACTTTCACATCAAAATCTTCTCCGCTATGTTTTTGTATCCTGTGCGTGCCTAGCGGCGTGCCTTCTTTTGATTTTCGTTTGCCACCTGGGTGTTCTTTTATGCGGATACATAAAAGTCTACCCGTTTCACCGATATATTCGTCTCCGCAAGTACTACAAAAAAAATCAGGCATATTGTACCTGAACTCATGCAGTCACCGTCTTTGGCGTAAGGGCAAATTACGCAGTTTGGTGTTACACATAGACGGTCATGCAGGCGGTTACGAACTAACTGACGACGTAGAGTATCCGGTATTTCAACTATGGCTACCGATTCCTCCAGATCTGCCCTTCTTAAGGATCACTTTATCGCTACACTTATTTCATCGCTAATGAAGGGCAAGATAAACGGGATTTTGTTTTGGCCAAACCCTCCGTTTTGGGGCGTCGCTCTCCTTCTAAACCTATGTCGTGGGGTCACTATTTCGTAGCCATTGGAGATGGCTATTTTCTGGGCCAAGTCGCGCCGTTCTTCCTTTAGTTCCCTACTTGTGCACACAGAGGTGGCTGTTCGAAACATGTTTCTCACAAGCGCTCTCCTTGTGTTTGAAGGGTGACAAGAAAGGAAATGAAGGAGGATGTTCTTGTTACTTGGCTTTCGGCACCAGTTTGTCATGTAACCGTTACTTGATAGGTTTATTTGAACGTTTAAAAACGGAAGCCAGTTTTTTTCTCGGTTCCTTCCGATCTTGCCGCGTATCTCAGAACTGATTTTTGATGTGGGGTGGTGCAGTAATCAACCATATGCGCCTCTAAGCGGCTGTTCTTCCTTGGTGGAAAACAGATAAAAAACGGTGGTTTTTCGAGAAGCCGGTGATCGTGTAATTATTGTTCAGATTTCCAACTTTCTGTTTGCGTTGTTGAGGCGTTTGGCCTAGTAGATTGCATATTAGTGCACACTTCCAGGCTCTGAAGAAGGAGATACCGCCGAAACGTCAGCTACCGTTGTGTTGTATGTGTTATGTTTGTGAGGAATTAAACGTGTGCTGAATAACAACCTCGCGATTGCTGTAGAAAAGAGAACAACAAATTTATAATCCAATGCCGAGGTTAATAGAAAGTCGATCTTGGGAAGCAGTTATGCAGTTTTTGTGGTTTAGCTAATTTGTTGAGCTACATTTAGAAAGGACAAAACGGCCAGTGTTGAACGATCCCGGAAGGATGCAGCCTGCATCTTATTTCCTCGATCGTCGTAGAGTAGGCTAAATGCGTATCCAACCATTACCTTGACTTATATGGGTGTACCAATGTGTCAACTCAGTATTTCCAAACTCTCAGACAAGTCTGTTACCAATTAGCCGACTCTGGAGGCATAGTAGGTTCCGTTTTTCCAGAACATGGGGTCGAACCAATGACGTTGGTTTTGTTGCAAAGCACCTCCAACTAATGCGCTATAAGGGATGCTTTAATAACAAATATTAGACTCCTATCTGTATATTGATGGAACTAACCTGAGCTCTAGCAAATGGAGCCGTTTGCTGCTTGCTCTCGACAGGGCAACTGTACATGCGATTGATTTTCGCCAGATCCACGTCGCTGAAGTCTTTTTGCATTACCAATTGTCGCAGCTATAATTCCAACTCTTATCGAAATCGTTCATCCATTATCTTATTTCGTTTTCGTTTTGCTTTCTTCCCCACTCATGATATGTATACCTATCATCCCAGCTCTTTTAACTTCATTGATGTCAGGATTCCCAAAAATAAGGCAAAGAACCTAAATTCAGTATGAAATCGCTCATAGTCGATTTTTCTCAGGAAGTACGAAAGTGTTTGGAGCGCAGACTTACAAAGACTTTAACGAAGATGGATACACATACCTTTATTTTATTATCGTGACGAACGTTTTTTTGGGTTGTAGTTGCTTTGAAACGTTTACATTGTATGGATACTTACTTGGAAACTTGGATGGCCCGTCCTCAATGGTTGTGCGGGCCCCAGCACAATCTACATTTCTCGGAGTCTTGCTGGATTAGCCATTGTGGTTCCCTGGAGCCCTTGAGGACAGCCTGGCCAAAGTCTGCCCCAGGTCGTCACAACCACAGATAGTCGCCGCCCTTAGGATTTGCCACCATGGGACTAGTTTGGTACTAGGACAGTGGTATTGGTATCCAGATACTGGTTTACTTTTAGCTAGACTTCCTGATGGAAAAGCCGGACTCCTTCTCAGCTTGGGAGACCCTACAGAGGAATGAATCCCCCACTGTACATCGCAGTCCGACACCCAGGAACACGTCCCAGCCACGATGACGTGGTAAACCGTTGGTAGATTACATTGTATGGCCAATACAATTTCAGTTTTCCGTACATTAGTAGAATCCTTCCGCCTGAGTGCCTTGTGGAGTGTGGGATAACGATGGGGTACGTCGAACCGCAAGAATGAAAGACACTTATTATCAAAGACAGTTTTCATTCCAACAACAATGACCCAAAGGTCCTCAACCTCATCAAAGGAAGAAATCGTCGACAAAGTTCGTTGTCCAATTCTTTATTTACTCTAATTACTGCATAATATCCAGTACAAGTCACTGATCGGACTACCATTTGTAAATATCTCCGCAACGGTACAGTTCAAAAGTACCCGATATCCACCTGTATCGGTCGGGCAATTAATCACAGAAGTAGCTTTGACCACAGAAATCGTTGCCGTTCTGGAAGAATTTCTTCGTAAAGCGGTGAACTACCCTTTGATCTGTCTGTTGGGAAGTACCTGTAATACTGCACCCCGGCTAGTTCGACATTCTAACGGAAATCACGCCTAATCAGTATTCAGCGGTGAAGAAAGAATAACACAGATCCTCAAGGCTCCCCTCAGCCGTTAATTTCCTCGGATTAGGACGTAAAATCTCAGCTTCTCTTTCTCATAAACTCAACCTTATAAGCCGCACATGTAGAAACATTAGAAAGCGAGCTGTTCGTAAGCGATAGTTTCTTTGAAAAAAGTGGGGAAAATGTGTTCATCACCTACACTTTTGCTTCGGCAGCATCGTTGGAAAGCCATTTTTACTGAATGCCAAGCTGTCGTAATGCAGAATTGATTTGTAGTCGTACGGTTGCCCATAATATGACGTTTTGCTCAGGTCAACCTTGCCAAACTGATCCAGTGCCCCTTAATTATTTATTCTTGACTAAGTAAGACGGATTGGAAAAAGTTTAGTTATTTGATATTAAGTGTCTGAACACACATATTGTTTGAATACTCGGATTGCCCTCTTCACAACGAATCGTGCGAGACTCAGTACATCTTCTATCTGACTATTTGACGATTTGACTCTTCATTTTTATATCGCGCAAAAATTTTCTTTCCCTGAAATCTCCGAATAGGTGTGCTAGGGGCTTTCCCAGGTAGTAATCGCAGGCAGCAGCTGGCCCTTGGAGGGACTGGAGATAGGCTTGAAGAGAGAGACCGTCATTAAAATGACAGATTTCCTATTAGTACACATATACTTACCTGATACTTGATACCTGAATGACCCGTCGTTACTGGTTGTGTGGGCTCCAGCATAATCTCCATTTTTCGGAGATTTGCTGGTTAAGCCATTGTGGTTCCTTAGAATCCCAAGATCAGCCTGACCAAAGTCTGCCCTAGGTCTTCACCACCACAGGCAGTTGCAGCCCTTGTGGATCAGAGGGACATTTGCCACCATACGACTTTGATACCAGGACGGTGATAAATCCTGGTATTGGTTTACTCTTAGCTAGGCTTCCTGATGGTAACGCCGGACTCCTTCTCAGCTTGGGAGACCCTACCGGGGGATGGATCCCCCGCTGTACATCGCAGTCCGACACCCAGGAACACCTCAAATATACGGCCAGGACTAGGAGTTATCAACGTTCTATGCTAGTGAGAAATGCAGTTTTCGTTTTTTTTCACAAGTATTGTGCAACGTTGAATGGTTACTGAATTATTGGGAATTCACATTGAAGCAGATTTCTTCTGTGGTTTAGGACCATCCAAAACGGACGAAAGAATGAAGAAGAGATCTGGTGAAATTCCAAGACTGGGTGAGACTACGAAGAATCAAAGCGCAGGGAAGAAAACTGCTGTACCCATTTAACCCGAATCGTTTGAGCTCTGAAGAAAGCGAAAGCGACGAAATGTTAACCACAATGAAGATTTGTAACAGTCTCGTGTAAACTTACCAATGAAGCAATACGTTGATTATTCATGCAGAGGTTAAGCGAAAGTTGCTATTGAAAATAAGTACGTATTGCGCATTAGTAAGAAGTACCCTGCAATACAGTCGGTCAGTGGTTCGATCCCATGCATCGCACTCACTAAGCCTTTCATCTTTCCACGGACGGCAAATTAGTACCAGACTTGCCATGAAAGGTAGCAGCGCTGATTTGAAAGACCATCATAAGAAATTATATAGGGTCCCTGTTCAACCACCTATACCCGTGCACGATGAAATCGAATGCATGGCGTATCTATCAGCGATTGATCGAACCCGAATGCCTTACCCTTTATCCTTTGATGCGAAAGGAAACAGAAACACAAGTTAAAACGTAAGTCACATAGAAGCTCGGACGAAATCTGTGGATGACGGTTGCTGGCGACGCAACGAATGCGAAAAGTGCTGCGACTCACACAACACGTGAAGACGAGTTATCCAAGCATTCCAGGCCAGTAGTTTCAGATAGAACTATTTGCAGGAATTACTAAATCACGTAAAATAATACCTCGATCAATATTCTGCCAGATGATGTCAATAAAGTTGTCACGGTCCCATCGCTCTAAATTCTCCATATTAAAGTGTCCGTCATGTCGTGAGATAATTATATGGTGGGATAGTTCTTTCTGTTCTTATCCCATACGTTTATATCAAAATATAGGTTATTAAGGTGAATACAAAAGTCTAAGGCCTAGAAAACCTTATAATGTCAGATTTTCTGTTTCAATTCTATGCGAACGACATCTGCAAGCGTAGTGTAGTTTACACAGAACCGATTAGTGGTTCTGTACACACAACACCTCCCACAAGGATTTGCCGATTTGCTCCCACCTCGAACGCGGATGCCATTGAATCAGCGAACATACGCATTCATAACCTTGTTCAACATCGACAATCCCTTGTTTAAGTGGAACTACAAATCCTCTCTTCGGGTCAAGTTTTGGTTCCCAAACTTTCAAGCGATGAAGTTATTTTTCGTCGTTTTTTTTAACAACATTCCTCATCAATCACCTCACCTATTAGAATATCTAAAAAGGGTACTGTACTTGAAGCTTACACCCTAAACTGTTGTTCGTTAGTAAAATGTCTTTGTTCGTTATAGAAGTCCAATCTGCGATGTCATCGAAAAAATCTGTGCACGGTGTCCATCATAAAACAAAGCCGAAACGATAGTTTCAACATGATGGGTCATCGACAAGTTCATTTGCTAAGCGGTAGAAATAGAAGCGACGTACGTCAAATATACTACCGTATACAGATTATGTGACAATTTCAGCCTTTTTTTTAGTGTATGGGAAGCTCTGAATTATTCTTTTGGTAAAAATTTTTCCTTTCTTTTTCCTTTCTGTTCATTGTGATTGCACGAATATGGGAGCTGGAAAGCATATTTTAACGATTTAAAGAGGTTCAAGGGCGCGTGTGGCGCAGTGGTCGGAGGAGCTCTGCAATACACACGTGGAATCGATCCCCGCGTCCATGGCCCACCAAGCCTTCCATCCCTCATGCTTCGGCAAATTGGAACCAGACTTGTCTGGGAGGATAGCAGCAATGGCTCGATACATCGATAGGCCACCGCGAGTCATTGTAAAGACCAGATATGCATTCATTCACCTCCAAACGATGTTTAGTGAAGTTGAATGTATGGCGCATCTCTCAGGGATTGACCAACGCCAAGAGCTTTATCCTTTTTAGAGAAGTTCAGCTTCGTAACAAAAACACCTTGGTACTTACTTGATACTTGAATGACCCGTCCTCAGTGGTTGTGCAGGCCCCAACATAACCTCCATTGCTGGGTAAGCCATTTTGGTTCCCTGGAATCCCGAGGTCAGCCTGGCCAAAGTCTACCCCAGGTCTTCACCACCACAGGCAGTCTCAGCTGTCGTGGATCAGAGGGACATTTGCCACCATGTGACTTTGATACAGGATGGTGGTGGATGTTGGTATTGATAACAAAAAATTAATAGGAAAAAAAAGAAAAGAGAAGGTAGTGGAACTGGCTCCAAAAAAACGGAGGAAGAGGTAACGAATGGTAATGGTAAGCGTGGGACAAATCAGTGAAAATTGTAATAATAGCCCTAATTTAAAGCGTTTTTTGTGATATTCAGGGTTTCAAATACAAGTAGGTGTTCTTTTACGCACTTGTCAGATCCGGTGTGTAAACCACCGTTAGTAGCGATGCGTCAAATAAAGGTACGTTACTTTCGTTTTCAAGTCGAAACTACCAAAATCATTTCTAATGAGACTTTCCAACAAAAAAAATCTGATATAGATTTTCACACCGTGTTCGTGATAGAATCCGATGACATGCATCATTTCATGGATGATTGTGGCGTATTCCATACATCCGTTGTCCAACGACAGAACCTGTACTCCGGACGTACGACCCACTTCAGAAAAAACACCTATAACACACTGATCATTGCTCGGTCTTATCAGTCGTTTTTCTTTCGTCTTTGCTTTTTATGACACCGATGCCGATTGTCGAAAGCGTTTGCCGAAAACTGTTGACCACCGGTGGATTTCTTGAGTAAATTATACGAAAATACCAAATATGACACAGTTGTTGATCTTGCTGGCTATTATGGAAATCGATGATTGGATAAGCGGAAACAGGTCCTCGAAATGGTGGTGATCAATCGTGTGCGTATTTGGACGCGATACCACGGCTATCGCTATCTTTGCGGCTTTTCTTTGCAACACTTAAAGTCCGACGTGAATTGTGTTCCATTCATACGAGGGGCGCACCTAGCACAATAGTTAACGATGCCTTTCAGCACACATACATACCGTACTTGGTTTGATACCACACGCCGACCTATTTCAGTACAATAAAAACACACACGCTTGATACATCGGTAGCCCACCTATTCATTACATAGTCGAACTACGCATTCAGTCACTTCTGCGATGCATAATGTGGTTGGATACATGGGGCAATGGTTGACTAATCTTGAACACAAGTTTATCCTTTAACCTTCACAAGTGGGCCACGTAAACTGATGTCAACTCATTTATTCCAGTCTTTGGGACATGGAGGTCTTTTGCTGCATTTCTTATATTCAATCGATATTTATTCAATACAAACCACCGAATCAGGCGCCTGTTCAAAAAGGCTATTCTCTGTACTTAGTGGTGAGTAAGTTGTTTTTATACGGCTAAATTCTTCGTAAGTCACAAAAACTTTATCATGAAGGAGATGGTAAGATAGCGCGAGTATCATAGATGAAGATAATACCACTATATCCACGCGTCCCACGGTTAATCGCCTTGTATTCCAGCAGAGTAACATAAAGACTGTTGCTAATGGTGAGGGCATATATGAAACGCAGGTGAGAGGGCAGATAGGCTAGTATGGGTCGATTTCAATTCAAATTGTGTAGACTGAGCGCGGGAACCCAGGTATTAATGTTGTACAGGATCGATAGTTGTAAGGAATTGTTTACTGCATTGGAATACAGCTACATCTCGATAATGACCCGAATAAACTGCATTCAAGGTAGTCCCCACGACCGACTTTCTGATAACGTTGGCATTGATCAAATAATTCCTTATCCTCTTGTTGAGCAAAATTCTCGTATTTAAAGTCTTTCGAAGTGCTGAATTTAAAAACTCGATACAACAGGAAATGACGGTAAAGAAGAAAACGCAGCAGGCGGTAGATTCGCACTTTGAGGCGGACTAAATACCGAACATTCGGTTGAAAAAAAGGAACCGATAAGGACTGCGGAAGTACTTGACTGACTGTAAAAATGGCTCGGATGTGACTTACCCGTCGACCTTACCGATGAAGAGATAATCAGGTTCGCCATCGGATCGCGGCACGAAACGAATACACGTCTTCTCGTGGTACTGCAATTTCACAACGTTATTCGAAAATCTTCATCGGCAAGTGCTGGATAAACCACAGCTAAGCAAATGTGAACTACAGAGAAAAAAGTTCATTTTTCCAGCGGATCTTTCCAGGAAGCTACCGTTGGTTGATTCCAAGCTCAGAAATACGTAAAGGTGGGAAGGTGGGACAGAGGTGAAACATAGGGAACAGAACTAATAATGGCAAAAATAACGACAACTACGTCATTTGTTAAGAATCCCTAGATCATGTGAATAATAAAAAACGCTTTCACTGCAGCTCATAGATTGTGGCGACCTACCAGTGCAGATAGGCGAGTATGAACTTCGTCTACTGGCGAGTCGGGATCTAGCTGGATTAGTTGAGTTAGTTATTCCTCTCACATATCACTCTTTCCTTAACTCGGACTGCAGAGTGAAGCTGTACTTTCTCGATAGTTCGGTGGTAGAAAAAAAGGTGTTTCTGATTTATCCGAATAGAATGAGAACATTTAATAAATAACAAATAGGCGCAGTATAGAAGTAGATTACGATTTTTTTCCTTACATTTACACTCTGATATATGAAACATATCTGGACCATGAAATTTGGCAAAACATAAGCGACACTCAAACTCAGTCACTCAAAAAGTAGTTCAGGCCCATTGGTCATGATCGTCCACAATTCCTGTTCTCTCGGTCTTTTCAGAACCCCCATCCAGGCTCATCGGACCTCACCGTGCTGCATTTCGTTTTATTTCCTCGGTTTGATCAAAAAAAATTATCCAGTACATATTTGCTATGCCATCCATGACATCATCTACGAATGTCCAAATCTCATAGTTAGGAATTTCAACGGATCAGGGGGCATTATTACCCCCGAAAAAGTTTATTTTCCTTCTTTTGAGATTCCCTCATTACTCACCATGGAGTACGAATGAATGGGAAAAATCAACTCTTTTTGTGGTACGCATCTGATTTCAGATGTGAGAGGGTGCCGCTGTGCGTCCAACAATTTCTACACAGGAAGATGACTTGTTGGACAAACGACCACTTCTTCTAGAGCGTTGCAAATCTCATCCATATGTTAGTTTTGGATTCAAAACGATGTTGTGAGAGTTTCGGGTAGCGTTCAGCTGAAGTGGAGACGAACCTGCTTGACGGCTCGAGCTAGCAATGCACGCTCATACGATGTATAGTGCGGCGAGATCGCGTATGGAATTCGAGCACCTGGCCAGAGTTTCGCCACTCGTGAGACGCCGTTCCGCTAAATATAAAACGACAACCGTTAGATTACATCTAATAAGTCGTCTAATTAGTGACCTATTGAGAAACAAACTTTTACGGATCTATTTGAAACACTAACTGCCGGGAAAAAAGTTGCAACGTTGCTTTGAACAGGAGTCGTGTGGTCGAAAATGCAACAAACATCATGTGGCTTACCTTCGAACGTTTTTGCGATGTTGATGGTTTACGAATATCCGATCGGAAGTCGTTCACCACTTCCACTGGGATGTGCTTACCGTACACCTCGTCTGAGAAAAATGAATTGGATGAGGGCAACGTTTAACACACAAACCCAAGTTATTAGTTAAATTTATCTCCATATTTAAAAAAAATGACATTGCTTTAGACGAGCTTAGAAAACACCGGAATGTATTTCTGCAAATTTTACTCCACATTTATATACCAGTATGCATATGTTAAGGTACCGGACTTCTCAGAGAAAAAAAATCACTCTCTGCAACTGAACTGGGAACGCTTCAACCCAGCTATCTCAGGACCCCAGGGAGAACTGCTCGACTAGCATTGTACGACATTCAAGATGGAATGGAAATCCTCGAGCAGCAACCGAAGCCACACGCAAAGTTAGAAGGTCTTTGTACTTGCATTCAATTTGTTTTCACGTATCCCACCATCCATGGAGATCTTCGAAACTACCTTTGTCTGTGGCCTCGGTTGCTCCTTGAAGATTTTTCGTTTTCGTCACGAATGCCGTTTAATGCTGGTTGAGCCAATTCTCCCTGAATATTTCTGAGACAACTGTTCTAGGGCGCACCCAAGGCAGCGGTTAAAGCCTAGAGAACTCTGGTGCGCATTACCCGACCTTGGACCGATGAGGGAGCTAGTGGGCTCAGACAGGGTCGAACGAGTGGCCTGGGTGTGTTGCGCCATCCCTGTAATGAGCAAGACCACTACCGCTGCGTTACCCGCTCTCTAACTACCGATGACTTTATTCCTGTTGTAGTATTGGTTGAGTTCTGCGTAGTGCTGAGCCTAAAGTCGTTCCATAGAAACATAGCCTCTTGAAAAATCAAATAGACCAATCGGAACCAAAATTGAGGATCAACTGAACATTTTCTCGACGAGTTTAAAATTCATACTCGACAGTGATTCCGTATCTAAGGAGGAAAAAGAAATGCTGACAACAAATTTATGCTCTAATTCTTACGACGAATTTCACCGTCGCCCACTTACGATGTCGCCTCAATAAATGACTAGAAAAATGATTTTTTTTAGAAAAAAAGTTACAAATTAGTGGAACATAGATACAATTAATAGAGAAACATAGATGGGCCGGTCACATAATGAGAAGAACGGACGACAGATGGACGGGAAAGAACAGTAGAGTGGACTCCAAGAGAATGCAAACGTCGCCCAGGACGACCACGTACACGTTGGGCGGACGTGTTCGTAAACAAAGTTAATCAGCTGTACCCGCAGCTGCAGTTGTTTTACAGATCATGGTATGAGACTTGCAAGCGCTACCATGCTCAAACAAGACCACCATCATGGACTTCGATTACGAGAGAAAGGAACGAATGGCATATGTGCTGGGGTCCGCACAGCTCGTTAAGACGGACCTTCCAAGTATCCAAGTAAGTTATCCAAGTATAAATTAGTGACTAACGCTTTGTGGAAAAAACTCTTCATAGGAAAGAACAATTCCCTAGTCAAGAGAACGGTACGTTCCAGAAATTGAGGAAGTGAATAAAAAGTGCTTGAATTGAGTAAAAAGGATAAATGAAGGATAAATTTCTTGGCGTTGATCAATCTCTGAAGGGATGCGCCTTGCATTCAACTTCATTAAGCATCATTTTTTTAACTTTTTTTATTTACTGCCTACTCTTTTTAATGGCAGGGTATATTGCGAAACATAACTTCAACGAAGCTGAGATGTTTGCAAAACTCTGGACCACAGGTGCCTATGGTAGGGGAACGAACGCGCTATTGTCCTTTCCGGGGAGTAACGCGTTCACCACCACACCATGCGAGTCCTCCGTTTCGCCTGTCTCTCAGCTAGTTCTATCGATCTTTTGCCATCAGCAATCACCCGTCAACCGGATTATATCTATATCTCAGCTTCGTTGAAGTTATATTTCATTAAGCATCGTTTGGAGGTGACTGAATGTAAACCTGGCCTTTACAATGACTCGCGGCTGGTACTAATTTGCCGACCCCGGAGGGATGGGAAAGCTATGTGGGCCATGGGCGCGGTGATCAATTCCACGTGTGCTGCAGGGCGCCTTCGACCAGTGCGCCACACTCGCCCTTTTGCGTAAAGAAACCAAATAAGCAGAGAAAACCAAATAAGATACAGAAATTGATCAAGATTAAATGATCGTCGTGAACTCACCGGGTGTTAGTTTGGCGGCTTCGATAAAGTCTGCAGCCGAAAGGAAGTCCACTCCATAACAAGAAACTTTCCCTAAAATTTACTATTTCTTGTTAGCACACGGTTACGAAACCAATTCTGGATAATACTCAGTTTCAATCGATGCGAACAACTCACCCATAAACATGGATAAAATTACCCACAACAGTCCTACCACCACCATCACTCTACAAACAGTCACGATAGAAACGGTTACAGTAGAAAGAGTTCCGATCAGTAGAGCGTTTTGAAGCAGAAGAGAATAACGAAAAAGAAAAACACGGAAGAATGATAGAATGGACGAAAAATTGCAAAAAAAAGAAAACATAGCTCTGGGCGGTATATTTGAAATCATTTTAGCAATGTGTTCGGTGAGCAAACAGTGGTTCTGTTTCGAAGTGCTTTTGTATGAGTGAAGAGCATCCAACGATTCATCGCTCTCATTGTGTGTACATTAGAGGTGCTAGCAGATAAACTACAAAAAGACACTTAAAGAGAATCCGAGAAATAGAGTAACGCGATAGAGAATGAAAACGAGAACCACAGAGAAGAGAAAGAGAGGAGGAGAAGCAGAGAAAAAAGGGATTGTGTTCTGGTTATCATCATCGACATATTTCCTTTCTTTTTTTTGGATTTCTAATACTGAAAGAGTTTCGGATAGAATGAACAGATAGAGGGATGGAAAGCAGACTATGAAAGATTTAATGAGATGAAATGAAAGGGTAAAAAATAAAATGAGGACGAAAAAGATATGCACAAAGTACAGAAACATCACCGAATGGCGTTAGAGTCATGCTCCTGCTTTTTCTTATAAAAAACACAAATAAAGTGAATGAGAAATGATTGGAAAAAAAGGCTTGGTAACAAGAACGAAATACAGGAAGTTCATGATGGTTTCACCAGATATAGCACTGATTGTCCAGATTTCATAAAGCGAAGAAAGTAGAAGACAGTAAGAGGTAAAACAAAGATGACAACACAGTAAAAGTATAAAAAGGATAATGCTCTCGGGCACTTATCAATTCCTTATTGATGCGTCATGCATTCGATTTCACTAAGCATCGTTAGAGATGACTGAATGCCTATCTGGACTACAAAGTGATTCGCGGTGGCTTTACCGATGTATGGAGTTTGTCCTGCTATCCTTCCAGATAAGTATGGCATCAAATTGCAGATCCCAGAGGGGATGGAGGGCTTCGCTAGCAAGGAGCGCGGGATCGAACCCATGTGTATTGCAGCGCGCCTCTTACCACTGCGCTACACTCCCCCGATACTACAGTATGGTTGGTAAGTCTAATTGAACAAGAATTACCTTGTTTTCGCTTAACTATTAAGGGCAGAATTAAATGTTAGAAAACCGATAGCAGAATGAGTAAACAAAATGAAAATTTAGTGAATAGATGAGTGTGTCAAGCAGCTTATAATTTAAATTTGGTACAATACTGTAGAACATTTATGTATAAAGGATAAAAATTAAGCTCTCGGCGTTAATCAATCCCCTGAGGAATGCGCCATGCATTCGACTTCATTGAGCATCGTTTGGAGGTGACTGAATGCATGTATGGTCTTCACAATGATCCGCACTGGCCCCCACAGATGGATCGAGCCGGTGCTGCTATTCTCCCAGACAAGTCTGGTACCACTTTGCCGACCCCGGAGTGATAGAAAGCTTGGTGAGCCACAAGCGCGGTGATCGATCCCATGTGTGTATTGCAGAGCGCCTCCGAGCACTGCACCACACGCGCGCCTGAAAGATTTTTTGTATGTGGTAAAATCGGCAGAGCAAAATCCCTCTATAGATCTATGAAGTTCTCAGCTCAAAAAATCATCTTCATCGCGAAAGAGCTAAGGAATAAATAATTGACAAAATGAAATAAGAGAACACACATGTAATGAACGTCATAGAACGTCACAAAAATGAGTGTGATTTTTGATGATTAAAAAAGAATCAACAAAATATCTAAAAGTATACTTCTATGAAAAATCCTTCAATGGTTTACCACCCCGCACTGCCTGGGGCCGTCTCTGATAATCAAACTACACGAACAGGTCCAGTTCTCGGCCGGGCATATTTATTCAGGTATGAAGTTAACATACTCATCTGCAACACCCAAATAGAAGTAATTCACACGACCGACTTTCTACTAACGTGGGCATTGATCAAACAATTATCTACATTCTTGTTGAGCAAACACGTGCTTGCTCAATAAGAATATAAACAGTAGTAAATCAGTAAGAACGACATAACTCTAGATGGAGTTTAGTCAGCTGTTGATGTATCCCCTCACCAATCCACGATAGCCAACGACTGTCAATGGCTTCGCTTTGGCTCATCTCGAGATTTCGAAAACGAGTCACTCAAGCAGTTTTTCAACTTTAATGCTTGAGCCTATACTATTCAAATCTTCTCTGACATCGTCAAATACTCAGAGATGAAAGATCGAGAGTAACTAGAAGCAAATACCAAAGCGGTTCGAGATACTTAAAAATGGGAACAAAGGTAAACGATAAGGAGAAAACGATGTCGCAAAACCAAAATGAACAGTCAAAGAAGCGGATAAAATTACTGTTCTCGAGTTTAGTATTCAATTTAGAAGCTCTCGCTAGCTAGGTGACGAGCAGAGTGTTGTAAATAAGCTAAGCGGATAGGAGATGTTGTTGAAGTGTCGCTCGGCGTCCGTCCCGTTCCACCAAAGTCATCTCCCCAGCAACAGGCTCGGGTCGCCATCAACAACTGGACGTCCAGCTAACGACCACTACGGGCGGCAAACAATCGACCACCAGCCGCTGCACTAGCACTTTCAACGTCCGCATGTAAACGGAAATACTCTCCTTTCGAAGTTTAGAAGCTCCAAATCGATCATATTTACACTTATTTTGACTTTTCAAAATCGATTTAAATCAGTTGCTATGACTTTTATCCCCTGCCAAGTTTTGAAATTAATTCTATCTAGGAGTGAGTTCCTAATCCAGGCATATATATATCCCTAATATGGGATATTTTACAATAGGAGTAGAGACGAAAAGTTCTTGGATTTTCCTGCCTTACATCATTTCAGGTGTCTTCAGCGCCATTTATTATTCCGTTCGATCTTTCGTTTTTCAGTTGCACTTAATATATCCTTTAGTTAATTTTTTCGCAGGAATACCAGCTTAAAATAGAGTTAGACAAAAGCTTATTAAAAAATATAAGGGATTTAAGCTACAAATTTCCTAGCAGGCGTTTGAGGTCAGTTTGAAGGCAAAATAGTTAAAATCATTCGAAAATTAATATATAAATGGTCTGTACGCATTGTATTGAATGCATTACCTAGGTCGAGAATAATGGCCTGTTTTACATATAAACCAACATATCTCAGCTCGTATTAAACTTCATTATTCGGGGATAAAAACCACTAGAGTCTACATATCTTTGCATACAGGATATTAGATTCTGAGTGAAATTTTGATTTTTTTGCCCTTAAGAAATGTTGCGCGCGTAGCGCAGTCGTTAGAGGCGCTCTGCAATACATATGAAATCGATCCTCGTGTGCCATGCTTACCAGACTTCCATCACTACGGTATTGGCAAACTGATACCAGACCCGTCTGGAAGGATGGCAACACAGACTCGATATATCGGAAGGCCTCCGCGAAGTTACTGTATAGGCTAGATATGCATTTAGTCACCTCTAACGGTGCTTAACGTAGTCCAGTGCATGGCACATCCCTCAGTAATTGATCAACACCGAAAGCTTTACTCTCTGTTCTTTTTAAGAAACTTTTTTTATTTATTTTTCACGTTAACTACCGCATTTTCATCAAGGAAACAACTCAACAAGGAAGATTTCGTCGAGCATAATGCGACGGTATTCCCCAATGTGTCGTTGTTGTTTCAGTTTGCTTCACTTGCGTACGAAATTTTAAAAATCTAGATTTTACAGTTAGAATAGTAATTTTCAGAAATCACATATGTGCTATTAAAAATATAAAACGAAGTTCTATATGAATTTATGTAGTGATGAACTCTTCAAATACTCTAGTAATCGCGAAACTGTCGTCATTATTTGAAGAAACAAGCTTGGGAGTTATGTCTTGAAGTCAACTTCAGCCACAGACATTGCCTGGCCTATGTGAACAGCTAATTCCCCCAGAAATTTGACGAGGTTCTGCAAACAAGGTGATTTCAGCCCATATTCTACATATTGATTTGATACAAAATAAAAAAAGCTCTCGGCGTTGATCAATCCGTGTGGGATGCACCATGCATTCGACTTCATTTAGCATCGTTTGGAGGTAATTGTATGTATATCTGGCCTTTACAATAACTCGTGGTTGCCTACCGATGTATTGAGCCAGTGCTGCTATCCTCGCAGACAAGCCTAGTATCAATCTGCCGACCCCGGAAGGACGGAAAGCCTTATGGGCCATGGGCGCGATGATCCAACCAGTGCGCCACACGCGCCCTTATTTGATTTGATATATATGAATTGATATAATATGAGGAATAACAATAGAAGCACATATTAACACTTAATGGCCTGAAGCTTGTCTCTCAAAAACTACAGATAATTTTTCGATAACCAGAATATTTGAGAAGTTGAAAACGTGACCGGGTTTATAGAGGAGACTTGACTCTATCCAATTGAATTTTTCTCTTTAAATTGCTGAATTTTAAAAGTTTTAGAACTGAAATTTCCATAGGAAATGAAAGTAAAGCTCGAGTTTTGAAAATTCTAAACTAAATCCCCGGGACCTCCACCGTCCTGGTGTCGAACTAGCCACATGGTGGCACATCTCACTTTGATCCAAAGTGCTGCGATTGCCCGTGGTGGTAACGATCCGAGGCAGAGTTTGGCCAGCCTGACCTCGGGATCCCAGGGGACCACAATGGCTCAACCGGCAAGGTTTTCCAAAAAGAAGAAAAAATTGGAGATTGTGCTGGCACCAGCACAACTAGTGAAAACGGGCAGTCCAAGTATCCAAGTAAGTATCGCGGATGCCATAAATATCAACAAGGCATTTGCGGAAATCATCGTGCTTTAACGATCAAACATCGCCTCTTCAATTGCTTTCATTTTCTAAAAGAATCTTAATGAGAAAATTGCGCAAAAGCACGGTTTTTGGGTTAAATGAAACAAGGATTTCGTCGTTATAGAATAAGAGTCCATGTTGCTATTGATGGTCTGTCGATTCTAATGATTTCTATTTCAATTCAATAGAGTTCACTGCAGGCTGAGATATTTATGGTTGAAAGCGGATGTTGTTTTTGCATCGTGTGAGTGGAAATCAACACACATCGGACGCTAAGTGTTCACACTGTAGCGAGATGTCCACTATATAATCCCTTTTGATTTGTGCCGTATCTAGTCTCATCAAAAAATATTTGCTAATTCCGTTAGACCGTCCAGCGGGGCACTAAACATCATGAAGGATTTTGGAGCGCCTCTTCAAAGGACAATCTCGATCCGGTTTCATGTTTGCTCCGGCATGGATGCACAAAGAAGCCTTAGAATTTTCTTTTCACCAGGATCGGCTATAACTTCGGTCAGTACAGCAAGAATTTTCAAAGATTGAAGCGAATAATTTTGACTAACTGACTTCACAATTCTCATTGCAAAACTTAGAAAAACGCGGTGTTGGTCAATCGCCTAGCGATGCACAATACATTTCGGCTCTATTCATAGAATCGTAGGGCTGATCACATGACTTGCTCATGCTTAGCAATTCATCAGTCTTATGAAATACGTTTTTACCTTGTCAGAGAAGCCGGCACCAATTTAAATTGCCATCCCTGACAGGACTGAAGACCAGGTCATGTGTCAGCACCGTGTGTATTGCACTATCTAATTATTGCGCTAGATGAGCTCACGTCTTTAATGATAAACTATTTTGTTCATTACTCGTCAAGACTACCCAAGCCAATACACAGCACAAACATAACACAACAAAACACAACACAAACACAAACAAACAAACAAACGCACATACACACACCACGCACACATACACATACACACACAGACAAACACACACACCTCATTGACTTACGGATTGAATACGAACCCGCATTTTGACTTAGTGCTTAACGTGGGGGACGGGGAAAGCACTGCAGTTAGTGATATCGTCGATCAGTAAGCAAAGGCGCTGGTTCGATCCCATCCCCCCAACGATCCACGTGAGAACGCCAAAAACCCAGCCGTCTCCAAGAATTCACGGAGATTCCACCCGACTAGCATTTACGAAATCCATAAAGAAGACAAAATTCTTAGCTAGCAGCTGAAAAAAACATATGAAATGTTAGAAGACCTTTGTGGATGTTGCATTCGAGGAAGACGAGTAGAATTAAAGAAGTTCTGGCATCCGAACGATGTGACGACGAGTCGTGTGAAAAAATTGGAGCTAGTAACGCTTACAGTTGTTCACTAAAAAGTTGAGGAAATGGAAAATGTGGAGTTTGTCGTATACTTTACCGCTTAATCACTTATATTAGTGCTAGTCCACTTGTTTGTTGCTATTGTCGCTTTGAAGATAGCCCAACTAGCACATCGCCAAGTTTTTTTTCCTCCAAAGTCAATCTTTGCGGTTACGACTCAAAGCGGTTTATTGCCACCACCCTAAGACTGGAATCTATCAACTTGGTGATTAGCTCGCCAACAACTGTGACGTGGTTGGATGTTCGCTTGCTCAGGGTATATCTTTTCTCTTTTGAAAAAAAAACCACTTTTTCAGAAGAAAAGTTTTAATGTACCTTATTTCATTGACAAGCTAACACGAGGTTGTGAGAAAAAAGATGAAGTTCCGAGGAAGAGCAAGAAGTCGAAACGTTAGCCGAATAAGTGTTTTGTAACAATCTCGCGTTAATTTATCAGTGAAAGAAGGTACACTAGTGATTCATACCGACACTGATTTAAGGTTGGTATGCAGTAAAAGGCGCAGTGGTCGGAGACGCCTTGCAACACACACGTGGAATCGATCCTCGCGCCTATGGCCCACCACACCAAGCCCTCCATCCCTTCGGCAAATTGGCACCAGACCTGTCTAGGAGGATAGCAGCAATGGTTCGATACATCGGTATGCCACCGCGAGTCATTGTAAAGGCCAGATATGCATTCAATCACCTCCAAACGATGCTTAATGAAGTCGAACGCATGGCGCATCCCTCATGGATTGATCAACGCCGAGAACTTCGTCCTTTTTTTTATACAATAAGAATTTTTAAATTCTTTCTTATTCCACTTTGAGAAAGGTAGCAGGTATGGTGGTGCTCATAATCTCATCAGGTCAACAACAAAATGTGTATGTTCATGCAGAACTAACTAGTTTAGATCTAACTACACCAATATAGTTTATAATACAACAATGAGATCGATTGCTTCTTAAACAATGCAAAAACATAATGCTAACTTTCTATTTACTGCCTATTATTATTTTTCACAGCAGTGTATGATGTGAAATATAACCACTATGAGACTGAGATGTTTGCAAAACTTGGACCCCAGGTCAGATTGAACCAGCGGTTACCCTTTCAGGATTCACTTGTTACCCACTGCACCACTGACGGCCTTGTTTTACCTTTCTCTTGACCAGTAGTGTGAAAGTACTTTTTAAAAGTGCAAGAGTAATACAAACGCTGTGCGTTTCGAATATCGCATCTCTGAGGAGTAAATGTCAACAGAAACATTATTTGATTTTTTAAACAAACTACTCGCAAAAGCGAAAGTACTAAACAGCAAGATTCACCAAAATTAAAATTTTTTGGCCTACTCACCTACTTGTATTCGTGGTCAAACGGAAGCAACTAGTTACTTCATTTTATTTTTTACTTTATTTCACTCGTCTTCACGTCTACCGTGCGGATCTCAGCACTTCTCACATCCGACTCCTCGCATCCATTGTCCACGAAGATCTTCCAACTTTTACGTGTGGCTTCTGTTGCTTCTTGAGGATTTCCATTTCATCTTAAATGTAGAATGCTGGTCGAGGCAATTCTCCTGGAGTCCTGAGACAACCGGGCTGGAGCGTTCCCAGTTGGATTGCAGAGAGTGATTTTTTCCCAGACAAGTCCAGTACTAATTTCCCGACCCCGGAGGAGATGAGAGGTTTGGTTGACCTGGAGCGGAATCGAACTAACACCATGCTCGTGATGACAGACATCACCACTACTGTGCTATCTGCCCCTTAACTAGTTACTAACAATCAAAAAACCAAAGTGAGTGGAAAAAAGATGAAAAAAAAACATAGTGACGTGCACTAGAAACTGAGAAAGTAGGATAATAAACCGCTTGATAAACAAAACCTCAGGAAATCAACAAACCAAAGGCTTGTGTTATAAAAAAAACACCTGCAAAAACTACTACGGTAGATTTTTTCATTAGTTCTACTGCAATCGACTAAGTAAAAATTTATAAATCAATGAAAGGGATGAAGTAGATTGCAAAAGGCGTATGTAAGGCAGTGCTAAGAAGTACGGACTGATCAATGCCGAACACTTCATTCCTCTCTTTTAATGAAAAGTTTTCCCCTAAACTTTCAACGGACAATTAGCAATGTGATCAATGAGAGGAAATGATTGAAACGAAGGAGCTCGTAAAATTTGGATTAGGGGGAATAATGAGAGTACATGGTCGGAGGAAGATAACGGGAGTAGTTAGTGATACAGTCCATCCGAAAGCGAGGTACTGCATCGACCTCTTCCTTAAAGCTCGCCACATCAATCCACGTGGAACACCTTGGTTCGGCTATCCCCAAGATTTCAAGGAGAATCAATTCGACTAGCATTCTACGACATTCCTAAAAAGACGAAATCCTTAGGAAGCAGCCGCAACAACAAGCGAGATGTTCGAAGGCCATTTTCGACGATGGATGCGGGGATACAAATCGAATACAAAAGTGCTGGGATCTACAAATTACATGTGATGACGAGTCATGCAAACAAGTACATTAATCACAATAGTAAAAGGCAATGTTAATCCATTCTCATTTGATAGTCGCTCAAAAAATGACATCGATGTAAAACCTGACAGAGAACTCTTCTGTAGGTATGAAGCTCGATTGTTCAAAATACCAGTGGCTTTCTTCACGAAGTATCAGTTACGGGGAAAAGCCGGTGACACATCAGAACTGCCTATAGATCGGCACCATGCTGCCTTTGGGAAGTTTTGGAGTGCGTCGTGTAGTTGGACAGAAAACTCGAGGTAATGAAACAACAATCTAAAAAAGTGAAAACAAGTCACAACCAACGCTCTGCACTGATGGCTGAAAAAGTTCCCAATCAAAATTAGCGAGATTGCGATGCGCACGAGGATCAACTAGATTCGACAGCAATTACATAATAATGCTGACGGGATTGGCGTTGTGTGGGGAACCAGTCTGTCTGGGTTCTTCCGTGATGAGTTACGCAACGATAACGACAACGACGAGATGCAAAACCAGTCTTATCCAAATCACTGGCTAAAATGCGCAAATTAGAACCGATGCATTTGATTTGGAATGATTAAGTACGCCGGAGATGACATACCGGCTCCATGTACGAGTTGTCGGACGAATTCGAAGGTCGTTTTTCGTCAAGACGTAAAATGAAATTCTCCCAAAAAAAACCTACCACACTCAAGGAACTAGCTGAGGAATTAGTCAGATTTCAAGGAATTCTTTCCGTTGACCAGCAACATAATAATGCCTGGAATTATTCCAAGATACGACAGGCGAAGTGGTCATCTTTTTGTGTTGGCCAAATCAAGTTTATCTATGGGACGAGGAAACATCAGAAAGCAAGTGGCCTTGACTATTTATCGAAAACTCGGTCATTTCAAAAGTAACATTCCTTTAACTTGGGTATGACTAATCAACATGTATTCCTTCTTTGATAAGTTTACACGTGGTTGATAAACAAATTTTATTCGATTAACATTTCGACGTCTTCGTTTTCACAAGAGCCGATGATCCGAGTAGATTTCGGTCACCATTTACAAAAAACTTCCCTAGTCCTCTTATAACTCTTGTATTCTTCAAATAATCCAGATAACTACATAACTACCATAACTATATTATTTACATCCTACTCTTTTTAATGGTGGGTATATTGCGATATATAACTTCAATGATGCAGAGATATTTGCAAAAATCCGGACCGCAGGTGTCTGCTGTGGGGAACGAACGCGCTGTTACCCTTCAGGGGGCTAACGCGTTCACCACCACAGCATGCTGGTCCTTCGTTTCGTCTGTCGCTCATCTAGTTGACGGGTGAATGCTGATGGCGTTGATCTATAGAACTAGCTGAGAGACAAGCGAAACGAAGGACCCACATGGTATGGTGCTGAACGCGTTGGCCCCCGGAAAGGACAGTAGCGCGTTCGTTCCCACACCGCAGCAACTGTGGTCCGAGTTTACAAATATCTCAGCATCATTGAAATCCAGGTAACTGTTATCTATTCCAGTTCTCTTCAATCCATTCATCGGTTGTTGTCACTCTACCAGTTCCATACTTCACAATTTTGACGTTCCAACTAGCTCAATTACGCGATCGCGGGCGTTAGCGAAAGTTTAGGACGGGTCTCTTTGGTGGAATCAGAAAATGTTTCAAAGGAAAACAGATATTTGTTAAGACTCACGTGTATTCTTTTGAAACATTTCTGAACCACAGCGGAGACTCCATACACAACCAATGTACTTGTAAGAGAGAAGCGACGACATCCATAATAGATAAGTGACCAGTTTTTTTCTAGACCACTTGAACAACAACGAAGAGACTCAGTTCCTGAAAAAGACCACCTCCATAGTTGACAGATCCTTTCGCAACACTTACGTAGATGAACCAGAACTTATCCAGATGTTATTATGTGATCTATCATACCTTAACTGCTTATACTCCAATTTTTTTCACCAAGTCACCAACCTTCTTTCTAACCCCAAAAGCTTCCCTACCCTACGACATCGAAGAGCGTATTTTCAATTGGCCAAAACACTCAACCATTTTATCCTAAACTAGTTTCCCCTATGTCAACTCCAGCATTGTTGGATCTATAGATCCATAGGCCACTCCCTTTTGACCAGAATAGATAATCTGATAGAAATTTTCCGGCCATTTACTACTACTGAGCAACATTCCGACAACGTTCTAAGTTTTCTATCGTCTTTTTCTGGCTTCTTGTTCTGTTTTTTATAAAGCGGCGGCTCCAGCAACGTTTGTTAGCAAACAGAAAGCAACAACTACTTCCTAGCACAAATTGATCTGTGACATCGCTTTTCTATCGCGTAATGATTTTTTAAAAATGTAACAAATTATAGTTCTACCGACATCTAAATGCAGAATGTACCATGAGAACTCAACGAACCCGACATTATATTATTATTACTGTTATTATTACTAATATTATTATTGCTGCTGTTGTTATTGTTATCATTACTATTATTATTAGGGGCCGATAGCACAGTGATGATGATGCCCGTCACCACGAGCATGGTGCTAGTTCGATTCCGCTCCGGTCCAACCAACCCTCTCCCCTCTCATCCATCCGAGTCGGGAAATTGGTGCCGGACTACTCTGGAAAAAAAATCATTCTGCAATCAAATGCGAACCCTCCAGCCCGGCTATCTCAAAACTCCAGGATGAATTGCTCGACCAGTATCCTACATTCTAGATGAAATGGAAATCCTCAAGCAGCAACCGAAGCCACATGTAAAAGTTGGAAGATCTTCGTGGACAATGGATGCGAGGAGTCGAATGTGAGAACTGCTGGCATCCGCACAGCAGACGTGAAGACGGGTCAAATAAGATAAAACTGTTATTATTATTATTATTATTATTATTATTATTATTATTATTATTATTATTATTATCATTATTATCATTATTATTATTATTATTATTATTATTATTATTATTATTATTACTATTATTATTATTATTATTATTATTATTATTATTATTATTATTATTATTAATTACATGAACCGTCATCATATTCACAGGGCGGATCTAAGCAATTCTTGCACTCGAATCACTTTCGTCGTCCACAAATATCATCGAATACTTCGAGTTTTGTTTCAGCTACTGCATGAGGATTTCGTCTAGTTTTGTGAATGCCGTAGAATGTTGGTCGAGCCGATTCTCTCTGTCCCATGTTGATTGAAGAAGAGCGTTTGTGAGGGGTCGAACTAGCATCTTACTTGCTGATGGGTTGTATCACTGACCACTCCGATACATCTCTTTTGAAATGACGAGAACATTCTGAACGAAATACAATCCAAACCAAACTTGCAGTTTAAGAAAGACCCGACCGAGGACTGCGAGCTGCTTGTCGAAGGACTGGAAAGCTATGTGGAATTGAACTCAGTTCCATAACCACGAAGATCGGATCGCATCTCCATTACCCCTAAGGAGTTTCTTAGAAAGAGAAGGAAACTGAAACTTGATTCTACAACAACATGTCCAACACGGTTAGTAACATATGCCAGCGGCGCAGAGCTTTGCAGGAAGATCTATGTCGGTACAAGCAGAAGAAAATACTGGAAGCAGCGGACAAAAGAAGCAGTCTGAAAAATGTCGCCGAGACTTGTGTGATTACAACGTTCAGCTGTCAGCTCTGATGAATGAAGACGGGATCATCAAAACTTCCCGTCATGTCATGGAATTCATAACGGAAACGTTCTACACCTACTTTTTCCGATCCACAATCCACGTCCCTAGACCGTAAAATCCCCGCTGGAGAAAAAACTTCCTCGAATTTTTCCTGTCGAAGGTTCAAGGCGCGATAGAAAGCAAGAAAAAGAGGCAGAGCTCAGGAACCGATTCCGACTTCCTTAGAGCTGGAGGCCACAGTTTACATGTACTTCTCGCTAACCATAAGACATCCTACATTTAAAAGGGAAGAAAATCCCAGGCCAGTGGAGGACGTCACGCACGGTCATCCTGTGTAAAAAAGGTGACCAAAGGGATCTTCGTAACTACCGTCCGATATGCTTGTTGAGCATCACTACAAGGTACGAGCTTTTCACGAACATTGTACTGTCGCGCATATCAAGGACATTGTATGATACGCAACCACTGGAGCAAGCACGATTTCGACAAGGCTTTTGCTGCATGGATCACATCGGAACTGTGTCCTGGATCACTGGAGTTTGCAGGGAATAACACCTGCCGCTATACCTAACTTTTGTCGACTTTGAAAAAGCGTTTGACAGTGTCGAAACGAATGCAATCCTATCAGTGCTCGTCGACCAAGAGAGTGGATCCGTCCCACATAAGGACACTCTCTGACTGTTATCGGAACTGCTCTACGAAAATACAGCTTTTCCATCTACATCCTAGCATATCCATATGAAAAGGAATTCGAAAGGGCGACACAGTATCGCCAAAGATGTTCAGTGCCGCACTGCAGTGGATAATGAAGTCACTCAACTGGGATGGTAAAGGCATACGTATTGACGGAAAATTCCTGTCAAATCTCCGTTTCGCCGACGACATCTTCATCTTCTCAAGAAGTACCAGCGAAGCAGAGACGACGATCAGTGAGCTCAACGAAGAGGGGAAAAAGATCGAACTATGCATAAATCGGAGGAAGACCCAGTTTATGGGAAGCTCATGGTGCGAAGGTGATCAAATTGAATTGCATGGTTCTCTGATTCTAGAGACCACCTCGTATGTGTACCTTGCGTGATCAATGAACACGGAAAACAACACGGAGAAGGAACTAAACAGAAGAAGGAGAGCAACTTGGGTGCATTCGGGCCTCTCAAAGAAACCATGGACCAACTGAAGGATCCGAAAATCCGCGCTAACCTTTTCGATTCCCAGAGGTCTCCTTCTCTGTTATGCTGCAGAGACGTGGGCTGACACTTCAGCCACGTCAAGAATAGTCGGCACTACTCACAGAGCTCTTGAACGATGTATTGTGAAATATAACCAATAGCTAGCCAGAATGTGAAGGTCTGATCTTCGAAATCTGTCACATCATCGGGATCCATGAGAATACATATCGACACCGAAATACAGATGGGCCGATCACACAATGACAAGAATGGACGACAGATAGACGAAAGGAACTGTAGAGTGTACTCCACAAGAATGCAGACGTCCGCTAGCACGGGCTCCTAAACGTTGGGCCAACGTCTTTGTTAGCAAAGTTAATCGGCTGTACTCTCAGCTGCATTTGTTTTACAGATCACAGTATGAGACACGCACGCGCCACCATCCTCGAATAAAACCACCACCACGGACGACGATTGTGAGGGAGAGAAACGAATGGCAAATGTGCTGGGGTCCGCACAACTCACGAGGGCTGACCGTCCAAGTATCCAAGTAAGTAATTATGTATCGTGTTCATTTGAATAGATTAAAAGGTAGTTAATGGGGCGGATAGCACAATGGTAGTGATGTCCGTCATCACGAACATGGTGCTAGTTCCATTCCACTCTGGGCCAACCAAGCCCGTCATCCCTCCGGGGCCGGAAGATTGGTACCGAACTTAGTTGGGAAAAAAATCACCCTCTGCAATCCAATTGGGAACGCTCCACCACAGCTATCTCAGGACTCCAAGGAGAATTGCTCGACCAGCATTCTACGACATTCAAGATGAAATGAAAATCTTCAAGCAGCGACCAAAGCCACAAGATGCGAGGAAAAGAATTGAATGTGAGAAAAGCTGGAATTCGCATAGTAGACGTGAGGACGGGTCAAACAGAATAAAATAAAATAAATAAAAGATAGTTAAGATGGCTGTCATCGTTGTAAAATAATTACGCTTCAATCTTCTCAAAGAAGAAATCCCTTGTAGAGCAATCACAGTGTTGAAAAGAAGAACTGATGAATTCATGACCGGAATCATTGCAAATATAAGTTGTTCTACAGATGACTCGTTGTCGATTCGGTGTCATATTAACATCTTAGCACAAAAACGTTCCTAATGTCTGAAAGATTTGTCCTTAGCACAACTGTGTGAACAAATTGTGGTCTGCAGAAGTAGGACTCGGCTTAAGCGCACAACAACTCTCTACATCATCAAAAGCTTTAGGTCTTTTGACCGTCTCAACATGAGATCAACCACATCGTTTCCACAAACGAGTTGCTCTCTCAACCTAGAAAAGTGACAAAAACATTCGAGAACCTTGCGAAAGAATGTCTATACAAAGAATAACAGGAGTGACTGTCTCGGAAATTTCTTTATGCCTGCTCTTATCACATCGAAAACAATAGATTGCAGAAGGAATAGGAAGTGTGAAAGCTCATCATAGAAGGAACCAGACGTTCAGAAGAGAGTTCTGAAGGTGACGAAACGGCTGTGTCACGAATAAACTAGCTGGAAATAAGCCGTTCCTGAACCAGAATACATAGTTTTCAAAAAGAAGACGAAGACGAGAAACTGGCAAGTGCAGAACACAACTGTCGCAAGCCGAATACATGGAATATGCGGCAATGTTATGTAATAGTATGGAAACATGTAAATCTGATGGTTAATGTTTAATGTCACCGCCGGGTTTTTTTTCTCTTTCGCGAAAGCGATATGACGTTCGTCAGCCTTGAAGATCAGCGACCGGTTGGTCGGCTGAGAGAAACGTTCAAAACGAGTCTGCCAGTGGAATGCATTGCGCAGTAAAATCGCTCTTTTGTTATCCCAGCTCTGCTACGTGCAGCACTTAATGCCGCTGTAGAAGGTGACAGATTTTCACTTTTGTTTCAGTGAAGGCCGAACGACCAAAGCTGTCGGTAAGCAGGTCTTGAAAGCTTCGAAAAATCGCATCAATACGCAAACTAGTTCGGCTTGAAACTCTCCAAAATAACTTGAAACGAATGCATGTGGGGAACCGTAAACCGTTTTTTTTTCATTGCGCATATATTTTTGTTCTACTAACAATATTCAACTCGATACGAAGATAAGGATACCATCATCGACACATCGAGAGTGCGAACGACTGCTGAGCATCGACTCGGATCATCGGCTCTGAGAAAGACGAAGATATCGAAGCGTTAACCGAATAAGCCTTTTTATCAATCTCTTGTTAGCCAAGGTACATTTTTTACTCATTATTACTATTGTACGCGTGTAGAGCAGTGGTTAGAATTATCCTACAATATATCCGTAGTCGTTGGCTCGATTCCTCGTTCTGACCTAGCCAGACCCCTCTCACCACTCCAGCATCGACAGAATGACACCAAACTTATCAAAGAGGATAAAAAACCCTGCCGCGATGCTGCGGTGTATAGGCAGAAGCACTGTGCCTCTACGTCTCGTCGCAACGAATGGAGTTGAATGGATGGTGGTGCATGACGATCTGATTGATCAACGCCAAATATTTTTGCACCTTGTTATTAACACCATTATCAGCAGTGTTTAATTCTTATTTACTGTCTATCCTTTTTTCCATGCTAGGATATCGTATGAAGTACAACTATAACTATGCTTAAATATGAGCAAAACTCGGAACCTCATGTAGGCTTCGAACCCACGATTACCGTTTGCGGCATTGTTGTGGTTGTACTTCACATTATATCCTACCGTGAAAAAAAATAGCCAATAAGTAAAAAGTTAGACATTATCATTCGGCTGAAGCTCCAGCTAAACTAAGTCCGATGTCCATTTGTGCTTCCTAGATCATTTTCGCTGATGGAACCAAAAAGAGTAAAAAAACTGCCTGAGGGAAGGCAAAGTGACTTCTCCGTTGGTGCGGTGGATAGAATGTGAGTCCTCGGATAGGATAATCGTGGGTTGCAAATCCAGCGAAGGTTCCGAATTCCGCCAATATTTCAGCACCCGTATGGTATTATTATTGTTATTATTACTTGTTAATAAAGTGCATACTATAACGCTCATACTATAAAGAGGGAGAAAACAAGTTTGCTAGACACTGAAAGCTTCTCTACTTCTCCAGTAGCACTAAAGGAGTCTTTTTCCTAGCTGACTAATATTGGAAAAAAAGTAGAGGAGAAGCATCCACTATTGTTTTTAACAAATTTTCGAAAAGGCACTTCTCCTCGAATATCTCGGAAAAATAAGGCATATGTATCAAAATAGGCAGGTAGTTTTTAACATTATGAACCTTTCTGTATGGAAAATAGAAGCAATGATTGAAATAAAGGATAAAAGGATAGAGCTATCAGCGTTGACCAATCCCTGAGGGATGCGCCATGCATTTCCCTTCATTAAATATCGTTTGGAGGTGATTCAATACATACCTGGCCTTTAAAATGACTCGTGGTGGCCTAGCAATTTATCGAGCCAGTGCGGCTATGCACCCGGACAAGTCTTGTACCAATTTGTGCACTCCGGAGGGATGGAAGGCTTGGTGGGCCATGGGAGTGGGGATTGATTCCACGTATGTGTTCCAGGGCGCCTCTGACCACTGCGTCACACGCGCCCATGGTTGCAATAGAAGGGTATTTTCTGGTCAAAAATACCATTCGAGCCGCTAAATACGAAGTGGCTGAAGCTCTTCAGCGTATTCTTTTATAGTATCGTATTTTCTCTTGCTGCAAACGAAACGATTCTTTTTCGAACTCTGTGGTGCAAAACTCAATTCTACTTCATATTTTAATGACAACGGAGCGCTAGTGAAATATTTGTGAAGCTCTGTAGATGATGAAGAACGACTCTTAAATCTTCGTACATGTTCCACGTCGAATTAATAAAGAATGTAGGCATTTTTTTCTACTTTATATGACCCGTCTTCACGTCTGCTGTGCGGATTCCACCACTTCTCTCATTCGCCTCGTTTCCTGGCATCGATTGTCTACGAAGATCTTCAAAATTTACGTGTGGCTTCGGTTGCTGCTTGAGTATTTTTACTTAATCTTGAATGTCGTAGAATGCTGGTCGAGCAATTCTCCATGGAGTCCTGAGATAACCGGGCTGGAGCGTTCCCAGTTGGATTGCAGAGAGTGACTTTTTTTCCCAGACAAGTCCGGTACCAATTTCCCGACCTCCGAGGGATGAGAGGCTTGGTTGGCTCGGAGCAGAATCGAATCAGCACCATGCTCGTGATGACTGGCATCACTCCCATATTATAGACAGTAGACTTTATATATATATATATAATATATATATAATAATATAATAATATAATATATATATATATATATAGAAGAGGGCGTAATAAAAATATTTAACACATGAACACATTAAGAATTTAGCGTAGCATGAAGGCCAGCGCAATTATGGCGATGAACTCCTACAGCGTCGAATCGAAACTGGTTGTATCCTAACGGGGTGATGTAGTTGCCATCTAATCTCGTTTTTGAACGCTATGTTATTGATAATCGTCGGCCAGATGTGAATGCTTCTGAGAAAAGAAATTTAATTTGGCTAATTTGCAGAAGTGAAACGGCTAATTTCCAGTTATGAAAGAGTGTCAACGGCGAGATGGAATAACGCACTCAGGAAAACGCGACATTTTAAAGCAGTGCATGAGAAACCATCAGAAAAGCTGTTAGAGAAAGTTTTGCAAGATCTCAAAAGAATGATGGGATATGAGCAAGCTCGGAACCTCAGCTGCGCTTTTTAACCTGCGATTGTCCTTTCTGGAGACGCACGTGTTATTCACTACACCAATCGAAGACCTTGCTTTGCCTTTTTCTCAGCCACTTTTTTCCTACCTTAACGATGCTATTAGGAATCACCCGTCAATGGAAATAATCTGGCGAGCACAAATCGGAACTGAACCCACATGGGGTGAAGTTCCAGTCGAAGATCAAGATGTTTTGACTTTTATTTGCCTGGAAAATGTAATCAGTGGTTCGAAGCCCAGCTGACGTTCCGAGTTTTACACACATTCCTCAGCATACCTGTGGTTGTACTACACATCGAACTCCATGGAGAAAGCGTAGACAATATGTAAAAAGCTGAAACGTTCTGCAAGATTTATAGTGTTTTGGAATTTTCGAGGAGGGTGTGGTACAGTGGTTGGAGGCGCCACTGCTGCACACACGTGGAATCGATCCCCCACGCCCATGTCCCACCAAGCCTTCCCTCTCTCCCGGGTCGGCAAATTGGTACTAGACTTGTCTGGGAGGATAGCAGCGCTGGCTCAATACATCGGTAGGCCACCGCGAGTCATTGTAAAGGCCAGATATACATTCAATCTTGGAATCTAAGGATGCTTGGTGAAGTCGAATGCATGGCGCATCCTTCAGGGGATTGATCAACGCCGAAAGCTTTATCCTTTTTTATCCCTTTTTTGGAATTTTTTACGTGTTATACTGGCTATTAGTTGATTATTGTTTGAGCACTGAAAGAGAACTAATACTATGGCACTTCTTTTTATTCAATATTTGTTTGATTTTTTGAAATGTTCAGTGGACACAACGAAAGAAAAATGAGTAGCTTGGCCTCAAATTCCAACAGCCGACACGACGGCACTGATCCCCTTCTTGTGACCATTCGTAACAGAAAACCATTTGGTCTTTAATGTGTTGTCCATGTGTGAATGTGAGTTGTTCGTGAAGAAAACAAGAACAGTGGAATGCTCGAAAAAGTTGCAATGAAACAAGTTGAATTAGACGGACTTTAGCCGGAACTCTATCCCTATCTTAACCATGACCATAACTTCTCCAACGAAGATCGTTAGCGATTTATAGAAAGCATGTAAGCTTTTTTTGTCAAGTTTTATTTAAGATTCCCTAGAATATGTCAACGGAGTTTCTCTGTGTCAAAAATTGCGCCACCTATCAAATCTCGTTGGCACCCTCATCTGGTATCTAAGCACCATCAGTTTTTCTGATCAACCTCTTTGGGTGGTCACTGATGTTTCACCTCAAAACTTTTCCTAACGACCTCGATCACTTCATGAACTTAACCTCACAGTAGCAAAACATCCAAGCAATACCGTGTGGTGGATAGAACGTGTGCCCCCCAAAAAGGTGATCGTCGGTCTGAAGCTCGACTGAGGTTCCGACTTTGCTCATATCTCAATATCATTGTTGTTGTATTATACATCGTATCCTGCCATGAAAAAAGAATAACCAGTAAATAAGCGTTAAAACTCGAGCCATATTTAATCGACATAGGCATATTGTAAGAAAGCAGCGTGTTGCGCTGTGCTTAGAGGTGCCCCCGCAATACACATGGGTTCGATTTCGCACTCCAGACTCACCAAGCCTTTCATCCCTCAGGGGACGGCAAATTGGTACTATACCTATCTGGGACGATAGCAGTACTGATTCGACGCATCGGTAGGCCACGGCGAATCTCTTTATGGGTCAGATGTGCATTCAATCTTGCAATCTAAAGATGCTTGGTGATGTCGAATGCATGGCGCATCCCTCAGGCATTGATCAACGCCGAGAGCTTTATCCTTTATCCTTTTAAGCATATTGTCATATAGCGTCAAATCCTCCATGAAAATATAGGCCTTTCGGTTTTGTTGATGTTTCTTTAAGCAAAGTGTCGTTTTTTCTTCGTTATAATGTATTAATATGGATTGTAATAATGTCTTATGATGTACTCTTTTCACTACATCCAATCTTTAATATACAGATTTTACATTCGAAAAGAAAATCTCAAAGAGTTTCTCAATTGTACTCCCACTTTCTATGCTGAAATGAAATATTAAGCAATAAGAAGGTGAGAACAAGTGCATGGAGTAGCGTAAGAAAGTAAGTTCGGCGAAAGCAAAGCGATGTTTTTTAATCTTTTCTTCACGCAACTACTTGTGGGACATAGACTGTTAAATAGTATGGAGGGTAAGACAGGCTTATGGTGAGTTGATATCAAAGAGCTTCATCATTGTGGTAACTAGGGGCTTGGTGATTTGCACTTAGTTTCTAAAATGGCAATTTCGATGGCCATGGCCGGGTGTCTTTTCCCGATTGATGGTGGACGCAGAACGACCGGTTTCTTTTGTTAGCCGAAATATCAGCATCATCGATAGGTGATCTGTAGATTGTTGGATAGATACAAGCTTATAGACGTGGTTTTCGTAGCGGCTAAATCGGATATGCATCATAATCACTGCTTGACCGCTCACCCGGTCTCTCCCTTTCGAACCCAGCTCCATGATGACCACATTGATTGAGAAAACCAACATTGCGGAATTCCTCAATAATGTTACTGTAGAAACTTGATTTTAAGTTCAAATGAACAGTTAAGTAGTTACAGGAAACTAAAGGGACTTAAGACAGCATTTCGCTCTCTTATTTCGTTCCAATATGACGTATAAAGCATCGGCGTCAATTGGTGTCCGTGGGATCCGCCATGCATTTGAATCCATTAGGAGAGATTGAGTTCATGTATAATGACTTGCGCTGTGCGTCGGTATATCATGTCAACGTTTCTACCCTTCTAAAAGCGTTTGCTTCGAATTTGCCAATCCCGGAGAGAAAAAACGGCTTCGTTTGCTTTGAATGCGGAACCGAACTATGGACCACGTGAACATTGCAGTACACAGCTAACCGTTGCGCTACGTTCAATTGTTTCCAGTGACTATTAAGTTTACCAACTGAAAGATTTCCGTGAAAAAGATGAGCCTTCTCTTTCCCTGTGGATCGATCAAAAGCTCGAAATTGATGCAGCTCTTCGACAGGATACCTCTGACGTGGATCGGTCTCATTCATTTCTATGAATAGGAACAACAAACTCGACCAGACGCATTTGAATTGCTTCTTCTCTTCCACTACTGTAGGCCGGTTTTATGCGTTTTTCCAACGTTTCCATTATTAAAAGTTTCTCCTCACTCTATAAGTAAAACCCTCGGCGATCATACCACAAACTCAGTTCACCGAGCTGTTAAGAAAACTTCCAAAACTTCACAATTAAAGGCCGTTTATTAGGCAAAATAAGTTTTCCGAGACAAAGAATTCTGCTATAAATCGATTTGGGCAAAAATTTTTTCTACGAGAAATGAAGTTATGACTCTCCATATCAGTTTAAACATTAACTCCCCAATAGAACTGACCACAGCTGTGGAATTTCTATTGGGATATAATCTTAGGCACTCTTCCGAATCATGGAGACAACCTGGATATTGGAACTAAACACTCGGATAGAATTGCAGTTTTACTATGTGTTCAATAGGATGACAAGACGAGGTTGCCTTGTTCCACTGTACAAGCTGGAATCGGCATTACGCTTTGATAAGTCGCAGCGCCTGCGGTTGGCCATCTTCGCCACTCAGCGGAACGGATCCGTCATTGCCTTGTTTCATCCACAACATATAAGCCGTTTTCAAACTCCGAAACCGAAACCGAATATTCTCCGAAGCTAAACATTTTCACGGGAGGCGAACGCTCGTAGGAAAATTCATAAACTGAAAGTGAGTTCTTCGGAATAAAAATCTCTCATTCGAACCCATTCCACACTTTCAAAAAAACCAAAATTCACAAGTCACAGGTTAAATGGATGGTAAAACAACAATCCGTTCTGCGTTGATCAATTTCTAAGAGATGCGCAATGCATTTGGCATCATCAACTATCGTCAGATATGACTGAATGCACATCTGGCCTGCATAGCAACTTGTGGTGGCCTATCGATGCACCTAGTCAGTGCTGCTACTATCCCAGACAACATAATCTGTCTACCTCGGAGGCTTGAAAGGAGTTTAGTGAGCCCGTAGCGCGGGATCGAAGCAAAAAGACCACGCGTGCATAGCAGGGGGACCTCTTTAAAGCGCGCTGCACGCTGAAGTATAGGTCACTTAGCTAACCCTGAACAACGGCTTAAAAAATGTCGGTGCAAGAATAACAGCTTAAAACAGTAAGAGAGGTGTTATAGAAATTTGCTCCTACGTGTATGAGACTTCTAACTGGTTGTATATAAAAAAAGTAATACGTATGAGAAACCCAAAATAGAACAAACTCCACTTTTTTATTTCCATTGAGTCTGAAGAAAAAAATCTCTAAATTGACCTCATAAAGACTAAAGGTCAACTTGAGTAACAAAATGGTAAGGAGACACAAACTGCTTTTATCGGACAGAACGACTATGATGATAGAAGGGAAGTAAAGCTGGACGAGATCAGGCCGCAAACAAATCAATTTCAAACAACAAATTCCACGAGGTATACTAGAAGATAAAGCATAACTCATGTATATACATAGCCTTGACGTTTCCACTAGCAGAACAGAAATACACGGAGGATGGAACGTAACGGTTACAGATGGGGGTTAGGTCTATGTGAAGTCTGAAGAGCGTTTTGACGATTAAAGAAAAGTTTGCTGCAGCTGCAGAATTAACTGCTATCTCCTCATTAACAAACAATGTAAAGTAGTGCATCTTGGAAAGCAAAACCGATCGATGCTATAGTTTTTTGGTCGATGCGGATCATAGCCGAATGTAGAAACGAGAAGCTGATGCGATTGCTGGGGGGAGGCGAGCCGCAGGAGACCAAACCGCCCACGGTATCAAGTCAAATTCACGAGAAACATATGACTGGGTGTTCTTTGAAAAATGTCTGGTCGCTGACATTTTTTACTTAATCCTTTGTCAATGTGAATGGAATTTCAGTCGAACGGTGGAGATGCTTTTTTTCACATGGATAATAGGCAGTGCAAGAGTGATTTTTCCCAACGATTGTTTTATTCTACTAGACTGTTCCTGTCAACCAACAATTATGTGACTTAGCCGTCTAGATAGAAAGCTTCCCTAGAACAGCGTCACGTAATTTGTAGGATTTAATGCTAGCTTTCGCTAGTTGAGCACAGAGAGAAGTTTAGACTTTGGCGGATCATTCCTTCCGGAAAATTCTAACTTGATGGGAAAAGAATGGCAAAATATTTTAAACTTTAATATATTATCAAGGGGCGGATAGCACAGTGGTAGTGATGTCCGCCATAACGAGCACGTTGGTAGTTCGATCCCGCTCCGGGCCAACCAAGCCTCTCATCCCTCCAGGGTCGGGAAGTTGGTACCGGACTTGTTTGGAAAAAAAATCACTCTCTGCAAAGCAACTCGGAACGCTCCAGCCCGGTTATCTCAGGACTCCAAGAAGAATTGCTCGATGAGCACTCTACAATAATCAAGATGAAATGGAAATCCTCAAGAAGCAACAGAAGCCACACGTAAAAGTTGCAAGATCATCGTGGACAGTGGATGCGAGGAAACGAATCGAATGCGAAAAGTGCCGAGGCCCGCACACCAAACGTGAAGACGGATCAAATAAAATAAAAAATATTAAATAAATACATTATGAAGAGAGAAGAGAAAAATCAATGGCCAGTAACGAAAGAGTTTATGAAGAACGAAAACCAACACAGAGGAGCTTTGCACCTTCACTTCACGTTTAGTGGAATCCTTCCACTTTTTTTTTAACCATGAAGTTATGGAGGCGTGTAGCTGACTAGATTGCAGTCAACTTGACCTTTCCAAGTTCACGAAGGTGAAATGTCAGCTTTTTGGAGTAAAGAGTATAGCAACAACCTCATGTGTGCTTATCAAGAAAACATCGGATTTTTTATTGGCTTATTAATATAAAAAACGTTTCGCTTTGAACACTGAGTAAAGTTGGCAACGTTTCTAAATCCTAGTCCTCATTGAGGGCGCGTGCGCCGCAGTGGTTGAAGGCGCCGCTGCGACACACGTGGAATCGATCCCCGCGCCCATGACCCACCAAGCCTTCCATCCCTCCGGGGTCGGCAAATTGGTACCAGACTTGTCTGGGAGGATAGCAGCACTGACTCTATACATCGGTAGGCCACCGCGAGTCATTGTAAAGGCCAGATATGCATTCAATCACCTCCAACGATACATAATGAAGTCGAATGCATGGCGCATCCCTCAGGGGATTGATCAACGCCGAAAGCTTTAAGCTAAGCTTTAAGTCCTCATTGACTAACGACGATTTCCTTCCTTCCTCATAATCTTGTTAGTCATCGAATTACTTTAGTGAGATATTCCATATGTTCTTATGAACTGATCTTGTTGAGCCCATGCGAGGTTGGCATAAGTTGCCGTTGTTATTGTTGTTGTTGTTGTCGTTGTTATCGTTTTTGTTATTGTTGTCGTTGTTGCTGTTGTTGCCGTTGTTGACAACGACAACAAGTATACCAACCTCGCATCAGTGCGGCAAGATTTTTCATAAGAACATATAAATAAATACACTGCTTATTTACGCTGGTATTTCTAGAAAGTCAGTCTTTTTGAGTTATTCAAAATATACTGTTTGTTGTGGAAAGTCGACAGCTGCCCTCAACTCGTTCATCTGCGAACTTAAACACGGTTCTGTAAAATGATTAAATCTGTTTTCCAGTTTGTGTCTGTGTCTGCGGGCATGTGAAGAAGAAATTCTGCCAGGATTCCTGATTCTGGAAAAGAATACTGCTCTTCTCCATTGCATAAAATTACCAGTAAATACTTTTGCTTCGAATTAAAGTGCTTAGCAGTTTTCTATCACGTTCACGTCTTCTCTTAAAATTGGGTTTCGTTTGGTCTGAAGCTTGATTCCAGCGCGAAGTCATAGTGATAAGAAATTTAAGAGTAAAGATGCTTACAGTAAAAGTTCGAGTATCTGAACAAGAAAATGAAATCTTTCGAAATAAAGGAACATTGGCGAAGTTTCTGAGACGATTGTTAGTGGATTCAAGTAATGGTGGGATCCATAATTATTGAAAGAAAGGTCAACAGAAGAGACTTTATTCGGCACAGGATCCTTCATTGGTTCGGTTGACTAATCGCAGAAATAACCACCTCCCCACGCAAAATTATAGCCGTAAGGCTGCAAAGCTGCCTCTGATCCTCAATTTGCGGAGGCTGTTTGTGGTGAAGGGCTACAGGCGGTTTGATTCAACATTTTACTGGTAATACTTTCATTTTCCAAACAAATGAGTAATATACCGGAGTTATTAGTGGTGCAGTTCATCAGGAAGCAAAGTGCTGGTTCGACTCTCGCAGCGCTCTCTACCAATCCAGCTGGGAACGTCTTAGCTCGTGGCTATCTCAAAAATGGCCGGGAGAATCAAAATCCTCAAGCAGTAGCCGAAACAGGACGTGAAATGTTCGAAGACCTTTGTGGACGACGAATGCGAGGAAAACGAGCCAAGTGCAAAAAATGTTGGGGGATCCGTCCAGTATTATACATAGTGGGTTATGTAAAATAAAATAAATAGGTAATTAATAATTAACACTCAACGAGTTAACGGGGAAACAAGTACGCTGACCACCTAGTTGCAGGCAAACCTAAGAACGAAACCTGACTACTACGAGATTGCAACGCGACGAAACCAATGAAAAAATATGTCGTATGTTTAGTTTTTTTACTTACTGCCTACTACAATTTTCACGGCTGGGTATTATGGAAATCAACCACAACGACGTTGAGATATTCGCAAAATTGATGGTTTGTTGTAGTTGATTTCCATAATACATTGCTGTGAAAATTGCAGTGAGCTGTAAACAAAAAAGTAAACATTGTGATTTCGACTGCAGCCTCAGCTTAACTGGGTTCAATACCGGTGTGGGCTCCCCATATTAATCCCGTTGACGGGTGATTGCTGATGGCACTGGTAGATAGAAGACTCGTTGAGAGAAACACAGAGCAAGAGCCTCCGTGGCGCAGTGTGTAGTTAGACACTCAGACGGTCTATCCCGGAAAAGAAAAATCGTGGTTCGATCTAGCCCTGGTTCCAAGTTCTGCGAATACCTCAGCATCGTCATGTTGTGTATATTGTAAGGATAGACCTTCTAAGTATCTAACTGAGCCAGATTATCAGAACTTACTTACTTACTTGAACGGCCCGTCCTCACTGATTGTGCGGGCCCCAGCGTAATCTCCATTTTTCGGAGACTTATTGGTTAAGCCATTGTGGTTCCCTGGAATCCGAAGGACATCCTGAGCAAAGCCTGCCCCAGCTCGTCACTACGACAGCCAGTCGTAGCCCTTGTGGATCAGAGGGAGATTTACCACCATGCGACTTTGATACGAGGACGGTGGTAGATCCTGGTATTAGTTTATTGTTAGCTGGGCTTCCTGATGGAAACGCTGGACTTCTTCTCAGCTTGGGAGACCATGCCATGGGGATGAATCCCCGCGCTGTACATCGCAGTCCGACACCCAGGAACACCTCTCAGCCACGATGAGGCGGTAATCCGTTGGGAGGGATTGTCAGAATTGGATATGTTACTCATTACTTGCTCAGATCTTTCAAATAACACATGTTTAGTTTATAAGATTCTTTTGCCACTTCTTGAATCTTAACAGTGAATCAGAACTTATCGACGTTACCGATTTGAGCAGGGTATAAGATGACCGTGATAAGGTGAATTTAAACCACATGGCCCATAGGGACAAATGGAATCCTCAAATGATGAATGAGTTAGAGCAATCGATCTCGACATTTATGATATTGCGCCACTTGGCGCAGACAGTCGATATTTTAACCTTGCCTTTGCCGAGAAAAATACTACAACTTGGGAAGGGTGGAGTAATAATATATATATATATATATATATATGTATGTATGTATGTAAATATATATATATATATATATATATATATATATATATATATAATAGAATGGGATGGTCGAAGTAAATAAGATCGCAAAAGAAGTTTGTTAGTCATCAGAGAAGAGTCGGATGAAAAAACAGTATGTTTTAAGAGTATCAAATTCTGGCGAGACTAGGGGTGGAACGTAAAACCCACCCTGAAATTTCTACTAATTAGGGATTTTCATCATCTAAAAGGTCAGAATGACAAGGAATTATTTAAGAAATAGGCGAAACAAATACTGTTTAAGCTGCTCTCCGCATTACCCAACACTATTGGTTACCTGGAAACACCGTAAGAAAGTTTACGAATTCCAACAATATCGTAGAAGCACAATGTTATCACCAGAACAAAAATCCATACACCCAGTTCCATAGTAAACCTGGGTTTGATCGTCAACATATTCGACAATAAAACCTGATGAGAACAGCATCAAAGTTGTCCTGGATGCCGTGAGTGACGAACTACTTTCGGACAAAGAGTGAACATGTTAGAATAACACGTCACCTTAGCAATAGTAGTAGTAATAACAATAACGGCAGCAGTAGTAGTTATTACTCTTGGTATCCTTTGCAATCCTGATAATCATCGAATGGCAAGATTCGAATGGAGGACAGTCCAAACTGTACCCAGAGATTGGTCGATTCGATGAACACAAGGATCTTCATAGCATTTAATGAAACCGAAAGAAATTTTTTTCTATTGCAGAAAAAGTTGCCAGTGGTAGCTCAATGGGCTCTACCTTCAAGGCGAAGGGTGTAGCGAGTAGCTTGCAATGTAATTCATGTCGCTGATAAAACTTGCTTATTTCCAGACTTAATAGTTGTTAGTTACTAGTTGGCCTGTTAATTATAATATCAGGATTATGTCTTGAAAATGAAAATACGGAAGGCAGAGCAGCTAAAGTAGCATTCAAGGAATTCCTGACCCACCACCGAACGACTTGCGACACTTGTGCTTTCCAATGGAACCATTCGATACATAACCGGGGGGAGAGATGCCGGAATGCAATATCTCCACCAAAGAACACAACGTCGTCAGTTGACTCATAAAACCCTCTGTGACTTGCCAACAAGCTTTAAATTAAGGACAGGAAAATTGGTCTGAGTTCTCTACAGAAAGGAAGCATTTCTAAATTTTACGATATACATTTAAATACGGATGCGTGTGATGAAGTGGTTAGAGGCCCCTTCAAATAAACGTAAGGTCTTCGGTTCGATTCTGCTCTCCACACCAGCGATCGTTTACGGTCCGCAAGCATTGCAAATTGATACCAGACTCGCCTGAAAGAGCAGTAAACACTGACAGTGTACATCGGTAAGCCCCCCTGGTTGGGACGGCTCGCTGTTATATGAATACCAAGTAGTTGGGAGGATTCGGTCGGATTGGCTGCTCGCCTTTGCCTATGCCACGCGAGGCTTTTGACGATTAGCAGTCACAAAGCTGGACACCTCAAACTTGGGTAATTAAACCGTTTATATATGTTTCTACATGATGCGATTAAACTAGAAATGTATGTACAATAAATTGCAACTAAGGTGGTTCAGTAGTAACCTGAGTAGATAGAATACACTAACAATTACGTACAGCAATACTAATACATGATAGTGATACACTGTGGTTGATATAAAAAGATTAAACGAGACAATTAACACGCTAAAAGAGAAACGAAAGATGCAAAGATTATATGGTGCTGAAGTGAGCGCTTAGGAGATTAACCCCTCATAAAGCTTGAAAGAGAGTAATCTAATATAGCTGATGTTGCAAGGATGTGCAGTGACAAACTTATGAATGAATACAATTGTTCAGTTTAACAGTATGAGAATAAGGGGCTAATACATAAGTGTAGTTGTTCAAAGAGTTTCGTGGCCAAGCACGAGTAGATACATTGGATATACAAGCATTAGATGCGAGTTGTAAAATAGATAACAATCAAGTCAATTCGATGATGAGCAGACATTATGGCTTGTGGCGGCGTTTTTAAGGTTTAACATGGTTCAAGAAGGTGTAATAATATGTAATTCATGTTCCAGTACGATGAGACATAGGTACACGTTGTTGAACTCAGCCAAGAGGTGCACGGCTACAGCAAACCGAGATTGGTGAAGCAAGAGCACGAGTCTCTATTTAACAACATTCCCACCTAACAAAACGGAATCAGTTGCGAAAGCAGGAGATTAAGCTGGAGAGAGGGTGATGAAGAAGAACGACGATGATGTCTACGTGTCATCAGAGAGCAAATGGCTGTGCTAAGAGGGGTAGCAGGAACCGAGTGAGTGCCGTGGGTCGCAAGATCACCCCCACGGGTGGCAAGATCTCGCCCCTAAGCAACGCGTCCTGCCTGGTATTATGCCCGGTGGTGTATTTGATGGTTATAATTGCCATATTTACTGGCGTGCCCGATGGTTAGGGATGGGATATGACTGTAGGGCACCCGGCGCCATCAGAACACATAAGGAATAGAGTTACAATAGAGAACATTATTTTCTATTAGATAATGTTTATTGGTCGACTTGTCGACACCCCCCAAAGTTCTTATATAGGATAAAAAATTCATTCAGTCACCAACACGATGTTGAATGTAGGAGAATGTATCACTGAAGGAGAGATCAACGCAAAACGTTTCATTTTTTCTCCTAGTGTTTTACCCAAGAACACCAAAGAAAGACATTATGTCAGAAACATGATAAATCTCCAGTGGTCCCAAAACCTCCTTAAAATTTACAACGATAGTCAGCAACTGGTGCGCTTGCTTCGACACTTTAATAGAACTATTCTCGAAATACAAAGTAATAATGCAATGTTTTTTCTGCACAAGTGCATGCGCTCATAAACGAAACTCATCAAAACTTTCTAGTTTTTCTCTTCAATTTGGGGGTTTTGGCGCTATTTATTGGCAGTACCGATTTCTTGGGTCGCGTGTGGCGCAGTGGTTGGGAGCGCCACTGCGACACACACCAGGAATCGATCCCCGCGCCCATGGCCCACCAAGCCTTCCATCCATCCGGCGTCGGCAAATTCGTATCAGACTTGTGTAGGAGGATAGCAGCATTGGCTCGACACATCGGTAAGCCACCGCGAGTCATTGTAAAGGCCAAATATGCATTCAATCACCTTCAAACGATGCTTAATAAAGCCGATTGCATGGCGCATCCCTCAGGGATTGATCAACGCCGAGAGCTTTATCCTTTTAATGATACTCTAAAGCCTCAAACCTGCGTAAAAGAACCATTCATATACATAAGGTTCACATGAAAATCACGCTATGAAGTTGGATATCTGTATACAACAAGATAAAGAGCAAATTAGTTCAGTGGGCAGTAGTAGCATACGTAACCAACTGCAATAACAATGATGTAGAGCATTATGAAGCAGGTTTCTGAGGGTATGAGATGTAATTAGAAATAGTGTTTATGTGACGTATAGCTACTACTAGTAGTAGTTAGGTATAGCTATTAGTATTGCTACAACAGCGTAAGTATTTACTTGACTACTGGGCAAGAATGCGATGGAGAAGGCGAGCTTACCCACCAACGAAGAGGAAGATTCTGGGGAGTGAGAAAGCATCAAACAAGATAACTCAGGCATCACAGAAGTGCATCAGAAGGCGTCGATGAATTTGGACGTCGCGTAATTGTAAGTAAATGACTCAATGTGGCAATGGCGACTTTCGTAGACCACAGATAAAAAGTGAAAGTGCTTGAGAAAATTGCTGGATTAACAATGCATAGTGGTTATATGAGGATTGACGACAATTTTACTATGTTCATGATGTAAGAATGTGAGACTTCATTTAACAGTATTCTTGCCTAAGTAAATCGAAGGAGTTCTGAAAGGATAAAACTAAGCTGGAGGACTAGATGGTGAGAAAAGATTACGGCGATCTTCACACATCGTCAGAAGACAAATGGTACGGCTAGGGGTTGCGACTAACGTCCTCAGCCGCGGGGTCAAGTTACCAAGCAATGTTACCATGCCCGGTGGTTAAGGGAGGAGCACTTATGTAGGGCAGGCACGCGGGCGCTGTGTCAAGTAGCTGGTGGTACAATAGGTTACATGACAGGAATAACAAAGACAAGGTGTTTTTTTCCGTGCACTATTTCATTGTTGAATTTGTTATTTTCCAAATCTATTGGCACAATGCTGACAGCCGTAAACATAAACAGTAAGCACCAAACGTGTTTCACTGGACGAAAGCTCCCTCTTTCCATCGTTTTGATGTTGCATGGACGGGCTTCGACGAAATAGGACGGTTCTGTGGCCTCTAGAAAATCGGACTTTGATCTTGATTGGGCAAGAGGACTTGCATCTGCTGTAAATTCTGATGGTTTCGACTTCGATCAGCAGAATTCATTATGAGCTGAGACATTATTGTTGTTTGAAGTTGAAAAGCCGAAGTAAGTTGGGCTGTGGCGGTAAGTCATTGGAGAATGACTCATCACATGATGTGTTTGGATGCAAAGAACTAAAATATTGTGATGAATTATTAATGAATGATATTTGTTACGGGTAGTGAGAGAGGCGATCGGAAATGAAGAACATAAGAAACAGTCAACGAAGCTGAGATATTTGCAAAACTCTGGACCGCAGGTGCCTATGGTAGGGAACGAACGCGCTATTGTCCTTTCCGGGGAGTAACGCGTTCACCACCACACCATGCGGGTCCTTCGTTTCGCCTGTCTCTCAGCTAGTTCTATCGATCTTTTTGCCATCAGCAATCACCCGTCAACGGGTTTAATCTGAGGAGCCCAAATCGGCATTGAACCCAGTTAAGCTGAGGCTGTAGTTATAATCACAATTTTAACCTTTTTACTTACTGCCTACTCTTTTTGATGGCAGGATATATTGCGAAATTATCTTCTTCATGCATAGGCACCTGCGGTCCAGAGTTTCGCAAATATCTCAGCTTCGTTGAAGTTATATTTCGCAATATACCCTGCCATCAAAAAGAGTAGGCAGTAAGTAAAAAGGTTAAAATAAGAAACAGTGATGGAAATTCATGCCAGTGAAAATGAAAACCATAGTCGGTACGTCCCTAGAGAAGTGAATTGATGTGAGATAAAATGTAAGTGGAATGAGAGAAAATATGTACTCTTTCTTTGATGAGCTTACACGAGGTTGATAAATATATTTAATTTCGGCTAACGTTGCGACGTCTTCGTCTTCATCAGAGCCGATGATCCGAATCGGTGGTCCACGCTTGTAATTCGTCTCGATATGGCCGCGCGGCCTTCGTGTCGAGTCAGGTCTTCCTCAGTGGGCCATCTCCTCAAATGAGGCATACTCACTCGGTGATGCTCTTTTGTGCAGGATGCTGATGGTGGATATAATGATTTTCCAGTGATAACAACTTGTTTATCTTCCGGACAATCCATCCTGCAGAAGTCGATTCTATTATCAGCTAGTACAAATCGTAGTAATATTTCGAAAACGAAAATAAACTCGAAGCTTTTGAAATGAGATAATTTTGTGAAAGTATTGAAATGAAGACGTCTCTGATGAAGACGAAGACGTCGAAACGTTAACCGAATAAACTTGTTTATCAACCTCGTCTTAGCTTATCAATGAACGAATACATGTTGATCAGTCATGCTAAGGTTAAAGGAAAAGTTAGTTTTTTGAAGTGATGGAATTTCTCACCTGAAAGCCTATGGAAGTTTCATTCGAGTTTATGCACGCAATCCTTTCGGGACTCACACTTTTCACGGTACTAATCTATCAAGATGCATGTCTATATACTACCGTTGTAATAAATGATGAAGCAAGTCTCCACAGAGGCCAGAAAGCATAAAATTTGCGTTTTGTTTAAGTTGAAGACCTTGATTAATGAGACCTACCACTGTCGATAACGTTGCTTTCTACGATGGTAACTTTTCGTCAAGATGTCAAACTCTACTTGTGTTCTTCAAACTACTGTGATCTATAAACAGCTACATGGAAAGTACTTATGTCAGTTTTTTGATATAAATCTGAGCACAGCTGCTCTAGAAGCGCTTTAATCAAAACAGGTCGGCATCTTCTTGAAAGTTGCTGTGTTTGATATTGGACTGCGTGAAAGCAGATGTCAGACGACTAAATCCCTTCCTATATTTCAGAGAAGAACATCTCCACGTCATGTGTGAATACGACCACTCCACCGGTGTGGATGAAGCAGTCGCGGTCGCTACAAACTCTGACAGTCTGTCGATACTCTCCAGAGTATTGATATACTATATTATTAGCTAATATTATGCAGAACTGAGAACAAGAAGAAAGGCATTGCAAAACAAACTACGAAGCTGGTCAACTTTTAGCTATACTAGGACGGTCCCATATCTTTCGCGCAAGCTTTTTCTTGACACTGTGAATAGCTTTTCTAAGACAAATCTGGTACCAATTTGTCGAACCTGGAATAGATGGGAGATCTTGATGGGCCGACATGGGGTCGAACCAACGACTACGCGTGTATTACCATACTACATTTCAAAACACTGCGTCTAGCGATCCTGTTTACACGAAAACTCACTTTAAACACCAAATATCCGTCATCACTCATGGAATAAATGGAAAACATCACAAATTCATGAGTTTCTGGAACAAAGGGCTCGCGCTGACTTTGATGGCACTATCGCTGGTTAATAGAGCGCTCCTACTGCTTATCGATGTTGTCAGGGCACCAGGAACAGGAGGCAAACAATTCGTAATTTTTCGTGATTTCCTTGTGCCGTTCTTTAAATTTCGAAGCGTTCTGGCCCTTTTAGGTGAGAAGGTGAATCTTGCGCGGAGTCGATGGGCAGCCTCTGAGCACGTTCGGCTTCTTCCATCGAGCGTGTCTTTTTTTCAGTGTAGTAGAGATTATCAAAGCAAGTAGATGTTCATATCCTTTCAACAGCTGACTTCCGATCTGACTCCTCAGTTTCTTAACATATTTGAAACGACTGCGGATTTTCGGCAGCAACCAGTAACTTTTCGATTATCAGATTATTCAAGCGGTTGATAAACCTAAGATCCCAACAGACCTGCCTCATCGCTCTGAGCAGTTCTAAATTTGCCTAAAATTAAAGGGTTCGAATGGTTGAAAACGAAACTTAAGTGTTTGAAACTAAAAAGCGCAGGCGCGACAGCCACGAACACGACCAAACATTGCGGACATCACAGCTTTCTTCTGGACAAAATTCCGTTTTCTAAATCGCTTCACTTTACTAGGGCTACGATGTCAAGGTGAAATGAATGAGGAAAATTGATACTCATTGTAATCCAGGTTAAATATAGTATTTTATTATGATTATCACAGAATGCGGTAACTAAACTTGCATGTTGTCGTAAAGATGTCTGGATTTTGAAGACTTTTATTCCAATCTCCAGAATTCGCTATGAACTGAGAGATATCTGTCTAAAGCTGAAAACCATTAATGGGTTTAGGATGCACATAGAAGTCAATGCTTAATATCATAATGTTTTAGAGTAATCGTTAACTAAGCCGTGGCGCATAGTCTATTTTTCCATTTCTTTTCATTCCATTTCTGAAAGTCTAGAATAGTCCTGAAACTCTAACAAGCTTTAGTTTTTTTTCCAACGTTCTCATACCAGGGACTTGCTTACCGTCGGAAAAAATTAAGTCTTTATTAAGGAAGTAAATGTATGCTGTTTAACAACCTCGCGATTGCTGAACAAGAAAACGACGCATTTTCGTGAGGGTTACTCACATGCAACTCAAAGTGACTTACCGTACATTCTCAATGTAGACTTCAAGTTGTCAGTCTCTGCTTAGCGCTCTATTAGCCACCTGAAGACGCGCTAAAGGCTAGCGCACTCTCAGTGAGAGAGATCTACAACGATATAATAGCAAACGTTTCAACGGCTCTAGTTTATGATCAATCATTGGAAGAAAATAAATTCCAAAAGTAATTTATGCTTATAATTCCTTGTAGTCGTTACGAGAACCATCAAAGTATAGAGAGAACGTGCGTTGGACGGCACGCAAGCAAACACTACCTATTCTCAGCTCATCTGATTTCTCCTGTTTTGAACTCCAGCTTACAATTGCCCTCACTGTACTGTAAGCAGATAGCTCTCAAGCTGTTTATACCTGTCATGCAATTGAAACCACGTTGCACGATGACGAGATTTTTTTAGGACAGACAACTTTTAGCATATTAGCTTAGAATTTGAGTCCCGAGAAAAGCGAAATCTTCCCAATGACAACTTTTTGTGTAGAACTGGTTATCTTTATCTATAGAATATGTCTAGATATCCATAGCAAAACCCAGCCGTAAATTGAACTAAGAGCGACTACCACCTCTGAAGAATGCTCCGAAGCAAAGGAAGGGGGCGAAAACTGCGATAGCAACCTACTTTCGATGTTACAGTACTATTTGAGAGATGTAGTGAATTAAACTCTGTTTTACACTTTTTAATGCTTTTATCTCTGCTTAGGAGTCGGAAAGTCCTAGTTTTCTTTTAGTAACAAAATGTGGAAAAAATGCTGGGCGCCACAAGCGCATTCTTTAGAGCCTACTTAAAAATAAGCTTAGCGTCATAAAAAAATTGTTTGGGCTTTTTTTGGATCACAGTGTTTCAACGTGCATCTATTTTAAAGTGGCCGGTTGACGTTATAGTCTGGATTTGAGAGAAACAGGTGAGAAAAGGAATGAGGGAGAGAGGAATAAAGAAAGAAACAGAGTGCTGAAGGGTCTTGGATATGATTGTTTCCGATGTCTATAGCTCGTGTTGTCCTCCAGAGACTTCCAAAGTTGTCCGTGTGATATATATGTCCACAGAATGACGATACGTCGTCCGCCGCTCGCCATAACGCCGACATCGATCCCATCATGCCGAGCTCGTTTTCTGTTTTAACACTACTGACATCAAGAATGCTATATTTTTGATATTCTACACTCTTTTTCTGTTCTCTTTATCCCTTAATAATCGTGGTGGAACCATTTTTTTTTATGTGATATCTATTGAATTGCTCAGTAGTCCGTAGACATGTTTCTCCAACCCAGTAAAATAACTCACTTCGTGTTGGTAAGAATGCATTAGGAACCATCATTCTTCTCTCTATTAATCTTAAAGTTGCTCCTGATTTATCTTTACTAATGCCGTAAGGGCGCGTGTGGCGCAGTGGTCGGAGGCGCCCTGCAACACACACGTGGAATCGATCCCCGTGTCCATGGCCCACCAAGCATCAGTAGGCCACGGCAAGTCATTGTAAAGGCCATATATGCATTCAATCACCTCCAAACGATGCTTAATGAAGTTGAATGTATGGCGCATCCCTCAGGGATTGATCAAAGCCGAGAGCTTTATCCTTTATTAGCTTTTAATGCTGTAAAGACATGAGAAAGCAGTGGTAGTTTTCGAGGAAATACCACCAATAACAACTTTACATCAGAGCAGTTCGTCTTGTGGTCTAGATGCGACATTGTTGAAGGAAGCTTCGTTGACCATTTCTTCTGTTTTAATTACGTGCAGAATGCATATGCCTTGTATTAAATATTGTAATGGCCTATCGATTCACTTATGCATATGGTGGTCAAGCTGTGTGGTGAAGCTCATTTTCTTCTTCTTGGGTTTCCTCTCAAGATAATCCCTTTACATTTTTTTTACTTTTGGTATCTCACATGAACCGTCTTTCATATCTACTGTGCGGATCCCAGCAATGCCTGCTATTCGTTTTCCATGCTTCCATCATCTACACAGATTTTCGAACTTGTCACGCTAAGGTTAGGCTAAGGTTTGGGGATTTTCCTTTCGTCACGAATGTCGTTGGATGTTGGTCGAGTCGATACTCCCTGGAGCCTTGAGACGGCAGGGCTGGAGCGTTCCCACTTGGATTGCAGACCATGACATCACTAGCACTGCGCTCTATTCGCCTTTTAATTCCTTTATAACGAAGAAAAGAGGAAGAATATGCATATGCATTATAACTTCCTTTGAGGTTGAACGCCTTGGATTCTCATGTCATCCTTGGTATGAAAACGGGTATAGACCATTCATACCATCATGGAAGGGATCGAATGCATATCTGGACTATAGAAGGACTTTTGTGAGTCGATCTGTAAAATCAAGGCAAATCCTCGCAGACTAGTTAATTACTAAAATACCAACACACGGCGTGTTTTTATATCCCTAAAGTGTGCGATCAAAGCAACGCCCATTCGCATCACTAGGCGTCTTTAATCACTGTGGCCTATTCTCCATCCTACGCAATTTATCAAAACTATTTCGTAGGCTCTCGTCTTTGGGAACATGCTGTGCCACTCCTTTTCGTGTTTAAAACTTTGCGTAACACGAAGTATGGCATCCACACTGATGATCTGTTCACATCGACTTATGTGACCCTTCTGCGAAATTTATTCGTTTTTTCCATCGATAGTGCTCTTTTTAAGCAACGAGCAATTATTTTGCCCTTTAGGGATTTTCATATAAATAACTATTAATGAGTACAGGGTGCGTGTGGCGCAGTGGTCGGAAGCGCATTGCAACACACATGTGGAGCTGATCACTGCGTCCATGGCCCAGCAAGCCTTCCATCCCTCCGGGGTCGTCAAATTGATACCAGCTTTGTCTGGGAGGATAGCAACACTCGCTCGATACATCGGTATGCCACGGCGAGTCATTGTAAAGGCCAGGCATGCATTCAATCACCTTCGAACGATGCCTAATAAAGATGAATGCATGGCACATTCCTCAGGGGACTGATCAACGCCAAGAGCTTTATCCTTTTTTCTATTTTAATGAGTACAGCGTAAGTTTTATAGGGCCCGAGAATACGACAACTCTATGCAGTACATCGTACATTTCGTTTGAGAGATGCTATTGTTCACTGTTGTGCTATGACAGAATCGCATTCCAATCTAGATGCAAAAATATCACCTTCAAAAAACTTGAACTAACTGCAGAGTTTTCGTCAATAAAGTGACTCAAAAGGCTCTGAGCTGTTTGTATGGCCAAGTCAAGGGTGAAATAAATGAGATTCGGATGAAGAAAATAGGCGAGATGTAGTAGAAAAAACTCGAACACACAAAGGTCCGATCACCAGCGAGGACTATCAGAGTCGTTCTCACTTTAGCGCTCATGAACTAATAAAGGAGTTGCTCATGAGAATTCAAAGAGCCACTTCCACAACCTCTTGTTGCTGTCCTCGATCTTAGCGTATCCAAATGAAGAGTAGCTACCAGAATGTGTCCCAGCGCTTCTTGTTGTAATTGATCTACTGCATAAGTGTTATCTATTAATTTTACTTGTAAACTATCGATTAAAGGTTGCTATAATTACTGGCGGCTCCGCAACGAATTTTTTTTCATCGCAGGGCCTGGGCAGCCCGTCTAACTTTAATGATGAGGACTGGACCTGCATGCAAAAAAAAACGTTAGGGCAACTTGCAGTTATGGCGGGGCAGTGGTCATGTGAATTTTCGTCCTAATAAAAAGATAAGGCTGTTGGCGTTGATCAATCCGTGAGGGATATGTCATACATGCGACTCAAACATCATTAGAGATGAGTGGATGCATATTAGGCTTATGCAATGATCAGTGTCTAACTTCTCATTTACTGCCCATTCTTTTTTTTCATGGCAGCGTGCTGTATGGAAAGCAACCACAAGGATGCTGAGATTTGACCAGAACTGAGAACCGCAGGTGGGCTTCGAACTCGTGACTACTCTTAGCAGGGGCTTACGTGCTAACTACCACATCACCCAGAAGTTGGATTCAGCGTCGATTTGTGCTCCCCATCTTTCCCGTTGACGATTGTTGATAAGACCGTTAGAACAAAGAACAGGCTAAGAGAAAGGCAAAGAAAAGCCCTCCGTTAGTGTGGCGGGTGGCACATGGCCCCCCTGGTAAAGGTAATCGCGGTTTCGCAGTCCAACTGAGATTCCGACTTTTGCTTAAACCTAAGCATCCTTGTGGTTCTGTTTCACAATAATCAGTGCTGCTATCCTCTCCGACAAGCCTGGTATCCATTTACCGACCCCAGAGGAGTGGAGCGTTCGCTGAGCGCTGGACGCGGCGTCAACCATATGTCTATTGCAGGGCATCCCCAATCACTGCGCTACGCGCTCTGCGATATCCACTCTGATACTTTTCTTTATTTTAGACTTCATGTTTCATAGTTAATGATCTATTAATCAGTTCGATTCTACGCTTATAGCCAAAAGAAAGGTTTCGCTTATTTTTTTAACAATAAGTTTCGATAAACCTATTATTTGGATTCTAACCTTGCTTAATTAGATAGTTGGATTACCTGTCTTCATGATTCTTGCAGACCCCAGAACATTGGAAAAATGGTAAAGGAAGGTTTCCCTGGAGTCGCTTTTTGTGAAATGAATCCACCTATACTAGTTTTTTCGTCCATAACTAATTTGTACGTTTCAACAATAGCTTACCAACTTTGGTAGAGAGTATATGCCCCGTGGCTTTAGTGTGACGATAATATAGTGTTTCAAAGCATTTTTGACGAGTTTTGTCATTTCATCCACTTCTCTTGGTTTATGGAAAAATACTTAGAAATCCATACCATGTCTCCTTGAGTATTTCTTTGAAACTTTCATTGTATTGATCCTTGTGATCTGTTTGTGGGGAAACTTCGTATTCAATTTGCTCAATGAAGCTTCGATAGTGGAAGCCATTTCAGCAGAAACAGGCCAAAATAACAAAGTTATACCTAGGACTAGTATAAAACTTTCTATTTTCCCTTCTCTACCATTTGACAAGGGCGCGTGTGGCGTAGTGGTCGGAGGCGCCCTGTAAAACACGTGGAATCGATCCCCGCGCCTATGGCCCACCAAGCCTTCAATCCCTCCGGGGTCGCGAAATTGGTACCAGACTTGTCTGTGAGGATAACACCACTGCCTCGATACATCGATAGGCCACCGCGAGTCATTATAAAGGCCAGATATGCATTTAACCACCTCCAGCGATGCTTAATGAAGTCGAATGCTTGGCGCATCTCTCAGGAATTGATCAACGCCAAGAGCTTTATCCTTTTATCATTTAACAATTATTTTCCTTGACGAAACGCCTAGCACTGGAAAAGAACTTTTTAGAAGTCAGCGAAGAGAATCTCCTTCAGATAATTTAGTAATAGAGAAATAAGCATCTGACAAAGATGAGCTACTTCCAATTCCTGGTAGGAAAATGAGAGTGAGACGCGACCTATTTTTTCTCTCCTGTTCAGTTCGCGATACACTTTCAATCTTCTCGAGGAATAGCAGGTATAATGAACTCTAACCTCAGTCTCGGCTTAAAACATTATTTGCTATGAGTGAAAAAATCACAATGATTACTTGAATAACCATCTTCACGAATAATGATGCGGGCAGCAGTAAAATCTACATTTCACTGGTCATGTGCTAGTCCGGCGAGGCGCATTTCTCTTGAGTCTTGATACTGCTGCGCTAAGGCTTTCCACAGAGCGTAACTGGTCCATGGGGATCGAAACGAGCTTTCCCATCTAAAATGACAACTTCCATGGCGCTAGTTAAATTTCACGCTTTTTTGCTCGGAAATACTGAACTCCTGAACTTAGAGCGATATTATCGGTTAGATCGGAGCAACAGCTGAACGTCTTTTTTGTCGATAATCTTTGAAATGAGTTCTTTGTCAAAGATAAAACAATAGTAATCTCAAAATTTCTTTTGGTGCTTGTGCTTGCACTGCTAAAACACTCACTGCTATAGATGTTCCATACGTTAAAGACTATCCTAAGCACGAACTTGAAATCCAACTAAGCCATACCAGTACCACTAGTTTGTTCATCTGCAAACAACATTAAGAAAAGCTTCTAACAATATTGAATCGTTGGTAATAAAGCAAGCCATCATTACAATAAGGAGAAACTCCACAAAGTGCAAGGACTGAATTGAATTCAGAACATCATCAGTGGAAGTCAGATAGAATTCGTTGACTAAATCAAGTCATCATGAGCCAACATGCAGTCACTTCGTCGCCATCTCAAAATATCGTCATCAAGCAGTTTTCCCTTTCTGTTAGTGTCGTGCTTGCCTTCAAGTGGTGATTAGTAGATAACAGCTTTCTGACGTCATAAACCATGACATGTCTGACAGCTCTCAGAGCTAAAAACCTTGAAATGTCGATCAAAAATTAGTCATGAAGCCATAAAGTGATCAAGTATAAAGCGTTCGGCATCCTTAATGGATGCGCTTTGCGTCCGATTACATTCGTAGCATCGTGTACGTAGCTGAATGCGTGTTTAGCCAATACAATGACGCTATACTGATACTTACTTGATGATTGAATGGGCCGTGCTCACTGGTTGTGCGGGCCCCAGCATAAACTCCATTTTTTCGGAGATTTGCTCGTTGAGTCATTGTGGTTGCCTCGAATCTCGAGGTCAGCCTAGCCAAAGTCTGCCCCAGGTCGTCACCACTACAGGCGCTCGCAGCCCTAGTAGGTCTGAGAGAGATCTGCCACCATGCAACTAATTTGATACCAGGACGTTGGTGGATCCTGATATTGGCTTACTCTTAGCTAGCCTTCTTGATGGAAGCGCCGGACTCTTTGTCAGCTTGGGAGACCCTGCAAGGGATGCATCCCCCTTTGTACATCGCAGTGCGACACCCAGGAACGAACACCTTCCAGCTGCGATGAGGCGCTAAACCGTTGGGAGCCAATGACATTATGGTCTACCGATACACCAGGACAGTGTTCTTATCTTCTTAGGCAAGACTAATACCAATTCGAAGAGCAGAATGACGGTGGGATTGGTTTTCCATTGGGGAAATCGAAACAACTTCGATTCGTACACTGAAGGAAAACTCTGGCAACTGCGCCTACCTGCTCTAACGAACTCTTGTACCATAAGAATCATTACTTATAGTTTCAACAAGAACTGCTGGGCAGATCTTTTTTTTGAAATGTTCTAGAAGGCTACTTTTACTTCACAGAAATCGAAAATTCTCACTCTGTCATCATTTTATTAATGTTCTTATTCTGTTCTACAGCAATTCAAGCCTACGATCTCATATGAAAGCATTGAATCCTTCCGTACCATTGGTCAAAATAGTTGTAGCTTTTTTTTCCATTGTGATGCTTTTCTCAACAAACCAGTACACTGAGAACCTTCCCGTCACAATCGGATTTCTTTCACTTTTTTCATATTAGCATTCTTTTCTATTCATTTAATATCTTAGCGTTGTTAAGAAATTTATTACAAACACGCAGACAAATGCAATATTACAGATTCCCTCCAGATGTCTCAATTGAAATGTTGACCACTCTATTCGTTCTGGTCAGTACGAATTCCTTATTTTTATGCTTTTTTGCTATTTTTTTTCATCAAAAGCCAACACTAGGAACAACATCATATTTTCGCAGTATTTTCGAAAAATTTCACTTTCATTTATTGAAAATTGATAAAAGGGCGCGTGTGGCGCAATGGTCGGAAGCGCCTTGTAACAGACACGTAGGATCGATGCTGGCGCCCATGGCCCACCAAGCCTTACATCCCTCCGGGGTCGGCAGATTAATACCAGACTTGTCTGAGAGGATAACAGCACTGACTCGATACATCGGTAGGCCACCGCGACTCATTATAAAGGCCAGATATGCATTCAGTCACCTCCAAACGATGCTTAATGAAGTCGTCGAATGCACGGTGTATCACTCAGAGATTGATCAACGCCGAGAGTTTTATCCTTTTTTTTATTGAGAATTGATTACTTGCTGCCCTTTCTTCTCCTATACTGTCAATCGATCTTCCTATTTCAGTCAAACCGCTCCAGTGAAATGTAAACGAGTAGGAAGCAGTAAATGAAGCTGACAAAATTGAGTAGCACTACCACGTACAATGCCATTTCAGAAGTTACAAGGTCAAAATCACCATATCACTCACTGGGTCTGGAAGGGTCAGTGGAAAAGTCATTCACGACATCTAGCTCGGATTGTTCTAAAGCTATATCCTCCTACCCTCCGTCCAAATAGAGGATGAATTTGTCGTCTCAATAACTCTTCTTTCAAAGTGTGTGATGCTACGACCAATAAACGTGTAGCACCAGGGACGAGAAGATGAAATTCCAGCTGATCCGCCTGTTATAGCCTGCCCACTGATTCCGTTTCTCACATACTATCTGTTATAACGTAAGGCATTTAAAAGATGCTGTATATGAAGAGAAAGTAACAGTAAATCGGCACTTCTGTTGAATTTGATTACCGTATTTTGTTTACAAGCTCTTACTGGAATAATTTTTTAGTGGAGTTGAACGCTGAACAAAGGGGAACTGTGAACAACGCGAATTTGGAGAAGTTTCCACTGCGACAGATTATAGATCTCGTTAATTTACTTTTCGATTTGAAAATCTGGTGGACCGGACATGTGATGTTTATGAACGACAAGCAGTGAACAAAAGCCGTTAACGACCAGGGTCCCGTGGGACATCCTAAGTGCAAAACAGGAAGAGAACGGACCAGAAGATCAGATATCTTCAACAGAACTTCGAAGAACAAATGCGACGCAATTCGTGTCCATTGAAGGAGTACAAACCAACAGACAACTCTGCCAGACAAAAAGGACGAATTAAAGCATTACTGCGCGTTTTCAAAACATGCGGCGATTAATGATAGGGCAAATGACATGATTGAAGATCTATTGAATAGAAATTGAAAAGCACTAACAATTAATATCATTAAATATTACTCTTACTTGAGACTAGTTGAGAGACAGGCGAAACGAAGGACCCGCATAGTGTGGTGGTGAACGAGTTAGCCCCGGAAAGAATAACAGTGCGTTCGTTCACCACAGCAGGCACCTGCGGTCCAGAGTGTTGCAAATATCTCAGCATTATTTGAAATTACACTTACTTTTATTGTTTTCCGTGCATTATATTTTTTTTGGAGACATCACTGACAGTTAATGGGGACGAGTACGCGGATCTGATGCAAAGTAATGTAACAACACGGGTGCTTCCACTCAGTGTCATCACCGTCAGCCCAAACTCTTCCGAATCGACAAACAAGTCTTGCTCACTCAGCCTTCATCGGTGAGGATTACTATATTTCGAGAGTACAGCTGTTGTGTACTGTAATGGCGATCACTACCACACAAACAGTATGTGATTCACATCTCATTCCATTCATCCTCCAATGAATACGTAGCTCACGAACCACCTAACTCTCAAGATCGGTGAACTTGTCTGCGATAGAATACCGGATTGTTCATAAATCCACTTAAATTACTCTACGCCCTAAGCATTCAATATGTTCTCTGCCTTTCACTTCACTCAAAAAGAATAATAAAACGATAATGTAAAAGGTGTCGATGACGGAAGCCCATACAAAGAATTAGTATTGGTTTCTGGCCTCACTCATCCTTTTGAATATTCCACTAAGAAACTTTAGCCAATGGAATTGTAGCGCATGCAGAAGCTACACACAGGTACAGATATATACATACGCACACACAACACAAACAACACACATACCGATACAGAACCCAAACACACACACACACACACACACACACACACACACACACACACACACACACACACACACACACACACACACACACACACACACACACACACACACACACACACACACACACACACACACACACACACACACACACACACACACACACACACACACACACACACACACACACACACACACACACACACACACACACACACACACACACACACACACACACACACACACACACACACACACACACACACACACACACACACACACACACACACACACACACACACACACACACACACACACACACACACACACACACACACACACACACACACACACACACACACACACACACACACACACACACACACACACACACACACACACACACACACACACACACACACACACACACACACACACACACACACACACACACACACACACACACACACACACACACACACACACACACACACACACACACACACACACACACACACACACACACACACACACACACACACACACACACACACATACACACACCGAAATACACACGACACATACACTTCAATAAAACAGTGCTTCTTATAAGCAAAATAAAATAACGGTTGTAGACCCTGCAGACATGAATAAATCATGTGAATCTTCTGAGGATGACGAAATTGACTGTGAATAACAGAAATAGTCTTAGGTATTTTATTTTCAAATTCCGTGATTTGTTTTGTCGTAACATTTCCAGAACAAATCATTCAATCATTAATCAATCATTGCCCATGGCTTAATATGTTTGATTTCAATTTATAAGTTTTATTCTGTGTTGAAGAATGTATGTAAAAGTGGTCTATTCCTAGTTACCATTTTTTTTGAAACGTGTGGGCTAGAAGGGCACGTGTGGCGCAGTGTTCGGAGGCGCCCTGCAACACACATGTGGAATCGATCCCCGCGCCCATGGCCCACCAAACCTTCCATCCCTCCGGCGTCGGCAAATCGCTACCAGACTTGTCTGGGAGGACAGCAGTGCTGGCTCAATACATCGGTAGGCCACGGCGAGTCATTGTAAAGGCCAGATATGCATTTAATCACCTCCGAATGATGCTTAATGAAGTCTAATGCATGGCGTATCCCTCAAGGATCAACGCCGAGAACTTTGTCCTTTATTATTTATGTGGGCTAGTTTGATCTGTCCTTTCTATCAAGAAACCACAGAAAAGTGGCAAGAATACCTGTTCTTGGCATTCCCAAGAGATCTACTATTGCACTTCCTTGATGTAACAGTAAACCGAAAGCTGATAAAATACAGCAAAGATAATGCCTAGCAAAGTTCTTTTAGTTTCACTGTGGTGAGTTTCAAGTAATTACAACTGTTTGATTGATGACCGACAATTTTTCTTCTGCAAAACCCAGATTTGCAGACAAAAACCATAATTGAGAATCAAGCATCCGTCTTGAGTGTATCAAATTTTTTGGCAATACTTCTCCTCTTTAAATGTCTGAGAATGTTAGCAAGTTTTACCCTACTGTAGCCATATTCCCCATATACTAATACACCTTTAGTAAGCGGTCTTCCTGGATGTACAATTACTATGCACAGCACATCAGTGAATACTTCCTTCCGGAATACTGTGAGATAACTGGGAAAGCGTGGGATGATAGAAATAACTATGTGGAAACGGTTTCAGCTTAAGAAGATTAGTTTATAAGATCATATGTGGAAACGATTTTTACGCTTTCATTCCAAAGGTCATACCAGCTACGTTTAAGTCAATGTCAGATGGAGAACACCCTTCCAGTTTACAAAAACGATTTACTCTCTCTTTTGATGTGATGACCGGCAAAAGACTTAGGAGCGTTATCTCCGAGTACTAGAGAAAAATAGCTAATCCTCGTATGGGGCACTAATCGGTAATGCGAAGGGAATCGGTGAGAGAATAAAATATAGTACGAAATCACGATTGCACAGAATGTGATTGGAACTAGAGCTTTAGAACAAGTTCACGATATGGCAGAGCTCCAACCCCCTTGAAAAAAACAGTACAAGCCCACCAAATATTCACCATTCAAATTCTCCTAGAGGCAGCATGTAGCCTTTGGGCCCAACTTTGAATGATCCTATAAGGGGTTAAGATCAAGAAGAACAACATACGGCAATTAAATGGGGAAAGTTATGCTACTGTTAAAGGGGTCTGTTTTACTAGAGGTTATGATCTTGTTACTGAAAACTCTAACGCTACGGTAAGAAGACTCAGTGAAAGTGAATGCAAGTTTTGAAGATTTGGAAGAGAAGAGCAATGTAAGGATAGAACCGTCTTATTGCGCTCTTGCGCACAGCAACTTTTTTTAAATTTGTTCCTCGGTAAGACACACACACTACATTAGAACTTGACATACATTTCGACCAGTGAGACAAGCAAATCGGGGAGCGAGCAGTCCTCCTTGGGTGAGGATTATGTCTCTATTCTCTTAGATCCAATCATCGTTTACTATGTATTCGAATCAGCTACAAGCTGGAAAACACCTGTCATAATCCAACTCACGGTGGACAGCGCAAGTTTCTGAATCCCACTGTTAATGACCTTGTTACAATTCCAACTATTCTATCTTCAAGAAGATTAGGCATCAAAGGCAAAACAGAGCTCAGCTGGTTAGAGTGTATTCTAGAAGCCATATTCTATGAACCTCGACAGTGATTAAAAAAATTAGAATTTTCCTCTAGAGCAAAGACGACGTTGCTAATAAAAACCATTACTCAACACTGGGTGACTTTTAGGAGGTTTCGCCTTCTTCACAGACTGGAAAGGTCAAGTCGATGTACAATCTACTCAGCCAAACAAACCAATAACCTCAGCAGAAAAGCTCAACGCCCCCTAAATTTTAATCTGATGGAAAACAGCTTCTTTCAAAATACTCACCGTTCTGCTTTTTGCAAACCTTCTAGTATCTGGTGGAGACCAGCCGCACAGAGTCTTAGATGGATGAGGGTGCTTCGATCAGGTCAAAAAACCAGCTCGAATCATTTTTGGAGTTTTGGAATGTAATCCGTAACACGTCTATAGTTTTGCGCCTTGGTGTTCTAGAGTTTCTGCCTAGCCTTTCAAGATCAAAATTTGGTTTTCGAAACCCCTTTAGATCGACTTCTTCGACTCATTTGTTCTCTGATTGTGCCATGTTAACATATTGGCGAAGATACCTGGATGAACTTACAAGTTTTTTTGACAACAACAATGTTTTTTCGATAACTAGAGGACTTGAGTGGTTATGAATATAACAGGATTGTAAAGGAGACTTTGCTCTATGGCTCTATAATTATGGATGGTATGTATTATTACTTACTACATGCTACTATGGTTCACCATGCAAACACATCTATGTCAGCATTTGGAAGGTTTCGCAGCTCATGTTGACTTTACTCTTACATTTTTCATACCTGCCCATCCCATCATGTAACTCTGATTCATGATAACAATTAGAACTGAGACAATAATCAGTTGCGAGTCAAACTGCCGGTCAACAAATGTGTTCGAGAAGAACTTTTCTGGATATTTCTAAGTGAAGAACAGAGCTTTTCTCAGTTGACGCGTGTCACATTTACAACCTATGGACTGATTAGAAAAAATCTAGCAGAAGGGCTCTTTGTGAAAATAACCTCCACAGAAGTCATAGCAACCACGATGTCCCATTGCAAATGACACCGATAGAGGTCACGTTGGTACGAATGCTTTAATGAACATCTAGTTTTCCTTGGTTCTAATAATGCAGTATTTCCAAGAATTCAATATGACACGTTTTCTCCATGGGGTTATATCTTTCGATAATGGCTCAAAACCATTGAAAACACAAAGTTCGAAATCACACGTTCAATTTCAGTTCATCATGCAATAATCCTCCGTTGACGGTAAAAGATGCCATCTCTTGGAATACAAGAATCTGCTTCTACTGGAGATGTAGTGCCGGTAAAATGATAGCATTTTTCTTCCCTATTTAAAATTCCTTTCTCCCCCGTTTTTTTTTCTTCTTTTTTTTAAAATCTTCCTTAGCTAAAGGGCGTGTGTGCCCCAGTGGTCGGAGGCGCCCTGCAACAAACACATAGAATCAAGGTCCCATGGCCCACCGAGTCTTCCATTCCTCCAGGGTCGGCAAGTAGATACCAGAATTGTCTGGGAGGATATAACACTGGCTCGATACATCGGTAGACCACCGCGAGTTACTGTAAAGGCCAGATATGCACTGAATCACCTCAAAACGATGCTTTATAAAGTCGAATGCATGGCGCATCCCTCTGGGATTGGTTAACGCCGAGATCTTTTTTCAGAGTTAAAATTTTTAGGATATTAAGTACTTTCTGTGCATTCTTAGTTCAAACCAAAAATTAGCATATTGACTACCACCGAAATGACAAGGTGACACATAAAGGACGGGGCGCATTCATTTCAATTCATGTAATGTGAAAATAATGGCTGCTTAGGAGTTTGGACCAACATATTCTAGGTTAGAGTGAACTTTATTAATTTAAAATGGAAATGATTAATATCTAAAGGTTGTTTACCTGCAGGATACACGTTCTCCTTTCTACAGCAGTTAGATACTGTTTTTATGGTGCCCACAAATACTACATTCTTCAATTTTAACCTTTTTACTTACTGCCTACTCTTTTTGATGGCAGGGTATGTTGCGAAATATAACTTTAACGAAGCTGAGATATTTGCAAAACTCTGGACCGCAGGTACTCATGGTGGGGAACGGATGGGCTATTGTCCTTTCCGGGTAGTAACGCGTTCACCACCACACCATGCGGGTCCTTCGTTTCGGCTGTCACTCAGCTAGTTCTATCAATCCCGTTGACGGGTGATTGCTGATGGCGAAAAAGATCGATAGAACTAGCTGAGAGACAGGCAAAACGAAGGACCCGCATGGTGTGGTGGTGAACGCGTTACTCACCCGGAAAGGACAATAGCGCGTTCGTTCCCCACCATAGGCACCTGCGGTCCAGAGTTTTGCAAATATTTCAGCTTCGTTAAACTACATTCTTCGTTTATTTTTTGCTCTAGGCTAATATTTCGAACGTGGGACCGACTGAACAGTTAGAATTTTGTGCGAGAGGATGCGATGATGCGCGCTTCGTTTTGACGTTTTCGATAGGCTCAGCTCCGTCAGAAATACACGCTTAGCCTGGAATTTTCAGTTTTACTTCTATTGAGATCTAAAGTCGGGAAAACATTTCAAAAATACCACTTACATCCTTTTGGTGATACGGGAAAAGCCTCCTTTATAACCATGTTGAGCTCTGAACTCCTCCGCTTTTCTAGTTGTCGAAGAAATATCGTCACTTACCAAAAACCATCATTGGGCTTCACATTTTACAGATAACAGCTCCCTCGTTTTAAATGTACTCAAACGTTTTCCTCAAACTAGTATTACATATCAAATTCATTGGTATTTTAGCGTTTTATGCCATGCGAGTAGAAAACTGTTGGGTTGGAACAAGAAAAAAGCCCAGTGTACATTGTGAAATCGGACGGGTCAGTTCATTTTTGTCATCCATTTTTTCGAAAAAAAACTGTCAAAAATTATTTACTTACTTAGATACTTGGGTGGTCCTCCGTCTTCGTGAGTAACGCGAGCCTTAGCACATCCTTCATTCGTGTTTTTCTCGCACAATCGTGGTCCGTGGTAGATGGTCTACTTCGAACATGGTGACATCGGCGAGGAGCATTTTGTGATCCGTTAATCATTTCCATCTGCGAACAGAGACGGTTGAAGTAAAGTGCAAACATGTTGGCCCATCTTGCACCTGGTCGACCCACGAGGGTGCCTGGATCGTCTTGTAGCCTGCTTCGAAGTACTTCCGTCCATTCGTTGTCTGTTCTACTCATGACCAGCCCGACTTTTTTTCACTAGTTGATTTGTAACCTCTTGGCTCCCGGAGATAGGATTCTAGGATCTGAATCGCGCAATTCCAATATATATTTCGTGTGCCGATTCTATTTCAAAATACATCATTCAAGCGCTCCGCGGAAGCTTTGTGGAATCAGTGACGTTGTTGAAGTATCAGTTCACGTATCCGCTGCACAGCAGAGCTAGGAGGACGAATGAGTTGAAACGATGAAGATGGAACTCTGGGTCCGTTGGTTAATCGGTAGCTTCTCTGGGAAACCCGACTGCCGCCTATAATGCTCTACTTCTTCGGGGTAATTAGCCCTTAATGTTCTTCAAGTTCACTGAATGCCTAGAGCCCACGATGAGATGGTCTCTGTAGTTAAACGAAATCGAAGAACCATCTAGTTCGATTTGTTTACCTTCGCACCATTGCGTTTTTTCTATAAAGAGCGATCTATGCACAGTAAAGCAAATCCAAAGACATTCGTGGATGATGGATATAAGAAAACGAATAGAATGCAGGAAGTACTGAGATCCGCGTGATTAATGCGATGTCGGGTCATGTATGGTGCGCAGTCGTATCCTTTTTTCCGCCCCGTGTCCAGCCCACTAAGCATCGTCTCAGTACTCAGGTAGTCACCTCTACTCCTCGGAAGGATGATGACGTCGTGCACGAAACAAATATTTGACAAGAATCTGTCACCAATGCGTATCTAACTTTCGTCTCGGTCGAATGATTTCATTAACCACTGCAGCGCCGCAGTTAACTACTTTGGCAGATAATATTCCTTCTCGACCCATTGGTGAACGATAGATGTTAGGATTGTATTTTTTATGGTGTAGTTATGATAATAGTCAGTCGGAGTCCTTCACAGAACTTCTTCGTCGACGCACGGTGACAGGATTGCATGTGTCAGTACCAAACTCAGGAATCTGTAGGTTTACTACCATAGTATCAAGTTGAGTTGTGTCGATCAAGTCGTCTCAGCTATTCAATCTATATAGACTACCGTTGACAATTAAAAAAACAACCACTTTCCAAATTTTAAGAAGTCCCATTAGCCTTGTGTTTGGAATACAACGTGCACCATAATGGTTGAGGTCTATAGTCTCTTTATTCATATTTTCAAAGATATTTGTTTTTCTGGATATAAGCTGAACCCATGGTCAATTCGTTGGCGTGAGCAAATGTTGGAAGAATAGTTTTATCATCATAGATCGCCAACAATCGATAAGGTTTTGAATGTCTGACAGCGTTTTCTCAACGAACGTCGTTCTACTCTACGCCCGATGACGTTATCTCTTATTTCAGATGTACAGCCGAATCAGCACTTCTGCACTCGCCGTCGTACGCCTCGTTCTTGAGTGCGATTTCAGTTGGCTGGTTGTCAATCCGACAAGCTGGTATGACTGAGTTACTGGTTTCCTGTAACATCACACTATGCCACATTTGTGACATATTTTGCCGCGAACATACGGTGAGTAGCCAGGTCGTTGATAATGCAGATATTAAACAAGTTCACCACCATAAGAAATGTGTCGGCCTATTCTTTACTGCTCTTTCAAAGCAATCTCTCTACTTGAACGAAATACGGAGTGTATATTTTTACATGGCGACATTGACAAAGTAGTTAACGTTGGTGTTCCATTCACATAGATTTTTCATGTACCTGGACCCAAAACATATATGCAACAGCCATCAGAATCTGTGGTGGTCTTCAGGCCTCCCACTTATAAGAAGGAATTATGTATAAAAACCGAAGTTATTAAGGTCAAAACTGCACTCTTGCTATCCTCCCATTAGAATCTAACCTACGTTAATAGGAACTCCAGTGATCTAATCTTCCATAGATTAACTAGAAAAAAGAAGCAAACCAATACTTTCTTCATGGCTCTGCCAAAAAACTTCTCATTTTAAGAGTCGGCACCTTCGACGATAACAAGTCTGCTATGTTCTTTTTCTTCTCTATACACAAAAGCCTTATGAATTTCCATAATATATTCGAGACGCACCTATGGGTTTGAAAAAAAAGATAATCGACGTCAGAAGCTTCTACTATGGAATTATTTGCGTGTCCAGTACTCTGGAATGTGATACGATACTCTAGAAACCGAATACGACCAAAAAATTAGTTTCATGGCCAATTTTCATTTCATAGGCAAAAAATCATGTTATGCATTACAGCCACCGCGGTCATGTCGGGATTCTTTAAACCGAAACTATGACCGAATGTGGAATGAGAGTGTTATGGTAGAACGAGTCTGTAAACAGCCGGAGGAGACAACCACTGTTGAAAATGTCAAAGGTGCATCGCCCAACCTTTCTGTTTCTTCCGTTGCCGTCATCGCCATCATCACCAATCTTGTGTACTTAACAGAGTAACGGGTTCCACCGAATTAGTACAAATAAGTGTTCACTTAAAGGTGATTCCCCACTTCGGGATGTTTCGCCCCTACATCTTGCAATAAATTTCGATACATTCTAATGAATTTCTTGAGAAAATGGTCACCAAAGAGGTAGAATCAAAAATTTCGTACTCGAAAATCTACCATAAAAAAAGCCTTTCTGAACTATGTAGTATATTAGATAACCTCAAATTTGGCACAACGGTGCACTCCCCGGTAACTCAGGAAGAAAAACTTCTCGACATACAAGTATAAATTCATTCGTTAGTGTCAACTATGCTCAGTCAAACCCTCTATTGATTTATTGGTCCCATTTTTTTTCGTTGTATATCTTGTACTCTATCTAATTCACTGGACCACTATTTCTCCTCATCTCTCAAATCATCCACTGCTATACGAACCCATCGTAAAAAGAGCTATAAATTTTGGTAGTGAGGAAAACTGCTTAAATCGAATTGAGCAATCAGCAACAACTTGGAAAAACGTATGAACAACGATTTTCGAGGATTTTTTAGTGCTAAAAGGAACCGGCAAAGACAAGCACTGAAATATGAAAAGAACTTAAAAAAAAACATTCATATACAAAAATCCGTGAAAATATGACACCATCGTATTACAGAAGACAAAATAAAGCAATGTAAAGGACGTTTCACTGGGACCCGCTTATCACGGTGAAATTATAATAACTGTAGTTAAATGATACCACATCGAACTCTACTAGTTTATCATGTTGGCAGCCGACATGAACGCATTAGATTCGATCGCTCCGCATACGAATTCGAATTTCTTGCATTCGTTTGTTAGTTTTTTAATTTCTGATACCTAAACGTTTACCTTTATGAACCAAAAAGTATACATAACCGCTAAAATCAACTTCAACATACGAACGATTTTAGGAGACGCACTATTTCTGCGAAAACGAATTGTTGTGGCAAACTTTTTAAAGGAAGAACTAACAGTTCTTAATGTATCACACTTAATCAATCCCAGAGACAAAAGGCTTAATTGCTCCATATTTACAATATTAGACTCTACGAACGCGACCAACAAGGAGTTCTAGACCATAAGAAGACTTCTAACAAGGCAAACATAAATATAAGTTTCACTGAGAATAATCTCTCTGCCTTGTTAAAACTACGACTTGGAACACGGGTAGCCGCGCAATGATAAAAAACGCCGTCCCATAAGGCTCTGGTTCGACCCCGGGCTAGGTGAACCACAAAGGCTCGTCCCTGCCTGTAGCGAGGATCTCAAAACAGTTCTGGTCCTAGCACAGCTCTCCCAAGATTCCAAGAAGAAACTACTTGGCCGGCGTTCAATAATCAAAAGAAGATCAAAACCTTCAATAAGTAGAACCCTTTCGGAAATACGAAGACCTTCGTGGATAATTGATGTGGAGAAATGAATCGAATAAGGAACTGTTAGGAGTTGCACAAAGGGCTGTGTACAAGATTTTTCAAATCTTTCTCCGTAACATTAAACGCTCCTATGAAATTCCTCGAAAATAAATTGATCTCGTCCTAAATTTCACTCATCCATTAACCAACCTTTGCAACAGTTTTGTGTTGATAGGTAGTGACTGATTTCGCATTTCGGTATATGGACCATTCCAATTGCGACGCTGCTTCAACACATTCACACGGACGTTCGAATAGCAGCCAATTTTCCTCTAGCGCTTGACTTATGCGATGAACGACTGCTTCACGACGCTCAAGCATTTAAACTATAGTTTTAAGTTTCAATAAAGGAATTCAGAAATAATTAAAAACAGATGAAAAATTCATACAAATAAGGAATAATTTAAGAAGCAATCAATCCTGGAGAAGCAGAATTTACAATTACCTGCGGTGCAAGGTTCGGAATGTGGTTAGACTTTGGCTCCTTAATCGGAAATTCTGTACTAGGAATGTAATCGTGTAGAAACTCGGAGTTCGTTTCTTTGACCTAAAGTCAAGCAATATGTTAGAAAACAGCAATTACACAACATTTAAAAAAGGTTAGGAACATGAATGGGAACTCCGTAGATTTTGTGGCTCACCTTGCGACGTTTCGCGAACTCGCTCTGGACAATATCACGCATTCTCAATGCCTCTTCCCGTTCTAATCTTTCCTTTGCTTCAAAAGCGCTACACTCATACTCATCGTCATAGAGTAATCTGAAGTGCGGAAGAGTCCACAGTGGTGATAAAGAATCTAGTAACAACAACAATGATAATAGTAATAACATCAACGAAGCTGAGATATTTGCAAAACTCTAGACCGCAGGTGCCTATGGTGGGGAACGAACGCGCTATTGTCCTTTCCGGGGGAGTAACGCGTTCACCACAACACCATGCGGGTCCTTCGTTTCGCCTGTCTCTCAGCTAGTTCTATCGATCTCTTGCCATCAGCAATCACCCGTCAACGGTATTGACGTGCCATCAACCCTGCCATCAAAAAGAGTAGGCAGTAAATAAAAAGGTTAAAATTGTGATTATAACTATAGCCTCAGCTTAACTGGGTCTAATGCCGATTTGGACTCCCCAGATCAATCCCGTTGACGGGTGGCTGCTGATGGCAAAAGATCGATGAGAACTAGCTGAGAGACAGGCGAAACGAAGGACCCGCATGGTGTGGTGGTGAACGCGTTACTCCCCGAAAGGACAATAGCGTTCGTTCCCTCACCATAGGCACCTGCGGTCCAAAGTTTTGCAAATATCTCAGCTTCGTTGAAGTTATATTTGTTTCGTCGTTGTAAAACTGTTAATTAAATCAAAACAATGAACAGTGAATAGTCCAGATATTACTTACCGTTTACCTCCGCCATATAGTTCACTGTCATCGTGCACGCCTTTAGAGGCCTTGGTGATCTTCGTTGACGAGCATGACTGCTGAATACGAGTAAAAAAGGTGAGGGGAATGAAGAGCACTTTCAGTACTGAAACAAGATTATTTTGAGATGATACCTGGAACTGAGACGCCCTTGCCATAGTAGCGTTTGGGTCCTTGCAAAAATCACAATGATTTCGACAAGGAGGAAGATCGTTCTCACCGAAATATTTAGCAAAGCTGGTATGACGACATCTAAAACACGAGCAAGTATAGGAGTGGAAAATAGTTTTTTCTGTTTTGCAAGACCTAATGTCACATATGTTGCGCGGTATCCAGCATTTGTTGGATCCTTTTCGACTTCTCCTACCCATATTTCGCGAGTCTCCGGATTTTTTAAGCGTGAGTTTTGCTGCCACTTGAGAATGTTTCATCTTGTTTATGAATGTCGTTGTGCGCTGGTTCTCCCTGGTAGGTTGGGATAGCCATATTATCGCATCCCCATAACATCATTACGCCAGCTTTAGTGGATTGGAGGGATCGAAATGATGCCGTACAAGTTTGCCAAGAATTTTCGGAAGTCGGAGGGAAGGACGACTAGGCCGCTCCAAGGAGGGGTAGAACTAGATCCTACGCGTATTGAACAGCACCAAGGATGCCCTCACCCTGCGTATAAAATAACAAAAACAATACCAACGAACTGCGCTTTTTTCTGCATAGTCGACCATCTTCTCCAATCCAAACTGCATCGCTGCTGCTTGTTGCTTGCGCGCACTTTCGCTTATCTTCTTAGCCTATAAAAAAGTAAATACAGGTTCCAGAGTATCCGAATGAAATCAGCCGAATTAAACAATAAATATCAGAAACCTTCAATAGAGACAGCTCTCTTCTGACCAGAAAATGAAGAAATTCTTTATCTGGCTGACTATAATAAATTCTACAATAACTACGTTGACCGTCTCGCCCAGCTCTTCCGGATTCTTGATAATAAGCAGCTAGATTTGGAGGACATGTCCAGTGCACAACAAATCTGAATACACTACTTTAAAAAAGAAAAGCAAGTTCCCAGTGTATCAGTTTTTTTTAGTTTTCATCTCTGCAAGATTTTTTGAAAACAGAACAAGAACTTAAACATACAAATAAGGTCGTCGATTTCTTTATTCGGAAGTGAATTTCGAAAGCGTTTTAAAGCAGTATTGGTTCATGGAATCGGCTGGTTACAATGCTCTAGCCCAGTCAACTTTCCATTTCCAAAAAATTAATGCTTTGTTCTTGCGAAGACGGTAGTTAATACCAGCCGAACTTTTGTTTCCATATTTCCGTATTCGTATTCGTCCTAATACAGAGTTTGTACCAACTAGTAGGACGAGCAATCAAAGGGATCGTTTTTCTCTCCGACCTACAGTGGCTAAGCAGTGAAGTTCTGAATACGCAAGGCTACGTCGCGACTATAGGAAGGCACAAACTGCCCTAGACCAGTTTCAGTACCGTTCCGAGAACGGTCTTACCAGACATTAAGGGTAAGACAACCGATGAGAACCTACTAACTCTCGAGTTCAACGGGATAATTAAAACGAACACTCATATGACATGCTACGCAGAATATTTCTTCCCTGTGAAGTTCCAACGTATATGAGAAGCCACGCTACGTGTTTAAGTCCGACGATTATCTCGAGATCCGTGCGAATATACATCGAAAGGGAAACAAGTGAACCGCCTGCGAGATTGATATCAAGGACCCCCAAAAAGATATGCGACCTTCACGACGATCGCCTGCAAAACGGTGGACATCAGAACATGGCTCATTTCAACAACGCGCATTCACAGCTGGAAACGACCTATGGCACTGTAGAAAAATAAGCTCTCAGTTGTCAAGCTCTATGTTTCAAGAAAAACTAGAACAATGAACGAAAGGAAAACGTACTACGGCTCGTACGATTTGTGATGACGAGTGGTACAAGTATACACATATACATATACATATACATATACATGTATATACATATATATATATATATATATATATATATATATATATACATGTACATACATAAGATGGCGACTGCCTCTGATGAGGACAAAGGGAAGGCTCTAATATGGGTATTCTGAGATGTCAAAGAGATTCGACTCGACCAGACTTCGACGAACATTCATGAAGAAGACTAAAATCCTTAAGCAGCAGCAGAAGTTACAAGTAAGTCTGAAGAGCTTCATGGATTATAGACGCAAGGAAACGAACTGGATGTATGTGCTGGGATCCGCACAGAAGATGTGAAGATGGATCGGGCAAAATAAATAGAATATTATATATATAAATATATATATACATATATAATATATATATATTATATACATATATATATATATATATATATATATATATATATATACGTATGTGAAATGCCTGAGTGCAATACCTTGATTTGTAAGCAGCTGAAAATTAGGAGAATATTATATAGTAACAAAGCAATGAAGCCAGGTAGAAGAGATCACCAACCTAACATCAGGCTTGTCAATACCCATACCAAAGGCTACAGTGGCTGCAATAACAGGAACTTCGTTTTTCATCCACTTATTCTGGACGTCGTCACGCATCTAATAACACCTTGGTACACCAGAAAAACATAGATGGACGGTTTTAATTAGTACAGTGAAAACTAAAACATCAAGAGCTTGCCTTATTTGATAAACCAGCATGATACGACAGGCAGCGAATATTTGCGAACGTTAACATCCGTGCTAACTGGTCACATTCGTCGCGAGTTCGACAGTAGATTATCCCACTTCCATTGCACAGCCAGAAATAAAATAACGTAATGAACAAAAATTGTCTCACACAAAGACATTTTAGAACAGCCCTCAACATAGGTTCACAATACTGCTAAAATTACAAAAAAAGTATGGAATTTTGGCTCCAGGATATTCTCATAGAAGGGTACAAATTCCTCGTAAATGAAAATGAGCTCCCAATTAATGAAAAACTTACTTTTCGCGCAAGGTATTTTTCGGATTATCTGAGAGCTTTTCTTTTTGAACTTTCAAACAACGAAGAATGAATTCAGCCAAATGCTGCTAAAAGAAGATGCTAAACTAGATGAACAATGGGTCAAAGAACGAAGTGAATCATGCAACAGTGATGGAGAAAAACACACCTCAGGCGTCATGTTGAGATTATCCTTCATGTGCACGTCATAGTAGAGATTTCCACGAAACGTGGATGCTTTGAATATTTCCACCTAAATGTCAACCAACACATACGCCCAGTGTCATACTTGGTAGATGTCCTTTCTTGTATCTCACTATCACTTAAGACGACCCATCCAAGTATCCATGTAGGTAATAGAAGCCCTTCATATCTTGTCGTAAACTGTCACTTAAAAGTTTAAGCGGATAAAAAACGTTATCACAGAACCAACATGCTTCAGCCGTAACTGTGCAACGATATCTTCTTGAGCTTTCGCATTGGCGGTAGCAGTTAGTGCAACCCACGGGATCTGTAGAATGAGTGTCTAGGATAACTGCTTACGAAATAGTACGATATACAGATTGACCAAGAACAAGAATTTTCTACGAGAACTGATGAAGCTGTTTCATTCACGATTAAACAACGAAGTAATGTTATTGAAAACTTGACTTACATCCGGACAAACTTCCCTCAAAGCACTCAATTTCAGATAGTCAGGGCGGAAATCGTGACCCCAATAAGTAACGCAATGGGCTTCGTCAACAACAATATAGCTTAGTAGATTTCGCTTGTGTAGAGAAGTCAAAATTCTGAAATAAGAAAACTTTGATAGAAAACCTTTGGAATGTAAAGAAAGTACATAAAAAAAACATGACACGACACAATACTCGCCAAGCACTTGTCACTGAGGAAAAATCGAGAAATAGACACCTCAAATAAACTTCATTTCCTAAAAATTGCACTGAAACTTAATGCATTACCTCGGAAGGACGGAAATATATTTCCCCTAACCTTGCTGAAAAGTAACAAACTTGAATAACTAGCATACCTCTTCATGTTATCCGTCGCAGCTGCTTCAGGAGTGATATAAAGCAATTTCACATTCGGAATCTTTTTACGAAGGTCCTTTAAGAATATGACAAAAATCATACTAAAAGGGACAAATAAAGCGAAAAAAGGAGCACAATGAACCTCTATGATCCGCGATCGTTCTTCAGAAGATAGTTTGGAATTCAGTGATTCGCTCGGAACACCTTTTGCCTAGGGGAATGCGACAAATACATGCATAAATATATTTGCTATGGACATATGTCTCCCTAAAAAGTCCAACATCTTTAAAACCAACCCTCAAAGCAGCAATTTGGTCACTGATCAACGCTATCAAAGGAGAAATGACAACGGCAATTCCATTGTGAACAACGGTTGGGAGCTTAAATGAGTAATCAGAAAGCACAATTTTAAAATATAAAGAGAATATAAGCTTACCTGGTAACACAGAGACTTTCCTGCTCCCGTTGGTAAGGAAACATACACATCAGACTTTCCTAGACATGTCCTAATTTGCGCACAAGTACACCTTAAATTCCGACTGACTAAAAAACCTACGCAGTAAAAACGCAGTTGATAGCTTTCTTTTGAAGTGAACTTTTAAATTTGATGTGTCCAAACACTTCCTTCAAAACCTTGTCACGATCGCATTGCAACTCCGACATCTTCTTATGTTTCACACCCGAATTAAGAGCAACTGTGAACACGTATGAATAGAAAACGAAAAGCAAAGAGTATGAAAATTGCAATCCAAGAAAGCATCAACAGACCAAAACCCTGCTTTTCATTTTCACATTTTTTCGCTCCGCTCGATTCGATTCCAGAATCATCTGCAGAACTTGCTGTGCACGGAACACTGAAGCCTTTGTGATTAGTCCTTCGAGATATGCTTGGCGATGGTTTCTAAAAAGTAAATTAAAGAACGACAAATGTAATCAAAAATTGTTTTTAGAAAAAGATAAAAACGTGAGACTACGATTGTCCATCAATCGAAGATCATGCTTGGTGGTGATGATAAGGGGGGACGGAATACCGGAAAACCATGCTCTAGTTTGTGATCGTGGAGTCACAGTGGGAGGGGGGCTACCACTTCTTTTTTACGTTCCCTTTTTAAGTGTAATAATAAAGCAAAACGAAGACTGAAGCTACATAACTCTCTACGCCTACAAAAAATATGATATGGCTACAAAGACTCATATTAGCGCCAAAGGAGTCACCCTGAATTTCTACGGCGCTGACCGATCTCACAGAAACACCTAGGCATATCAAAGTTTTGCTTATTTGTTAGATAAGCCACGGCGTAGGCACTTTGCCTTTATGAAATAGTGGAAACAACAAACCACTGGAATTTCTTTTCCATAAAAGTACCTAAAATTTTTAAGGAGTTCAACATTTCTTGGGAAACTTACTATCGAAACCGTAGATATTAGCCTCTAGGATGCTTCATCATTTACATACTACTCAATCGCAATGTGCTATTTCCAAATGCATTAGAGGATGCAACTTCCAATTATGGTTACCCAACGATGTCCTTCCACAAAACCCAAAGGAAAACTTGCGTGAAGTAATTTTGGGCAGTACATCAACTACTGATAGGCTGCCAATGATTGTGTTGTATGATAAATGATTGGCTTTGGTCGAACGACTAAACAACCACCGACTAATTTTCCTCCCAGACATCTAACATAATGACCTTCACCACGAACGAGTACTTCCTCCACCTTCTTCATGCGTCAGCTCACGTAATATTCTGTGTGACCTCTGGAATAATCAAAAAAATAAGAAAAAGAATCTATGAGGAATGATGGAACTCCGCTCTTTCGTTGAGAGGTTGGATCATGCAATTGCTACCTCGACACTGTCGCCAACACACTTGTCGAAGTCCAGCTCATATGAGTTCCTGATTCTTCACCTTCTACAATCTGCAGATGTGAAAAACCGTTAATCCTATTTATTTCTACTATGCAATATCTCGGACTGATGAAAGCGCTCTCCAAACAAGTTGAGAATCACGAAGAAACTCATGCATCTAACGATATGCTCCCAGCAGAAAAAGCAATCGTTTCACACAGGAGTTAAACAACAACACGGATCAGAAGGAAGTTGACAACATATTTCCTAATAGAAGATGGAATCTAATGGTAGGTGGCCTTAGTAATGTTAAAACTTTACCAATTGAAACAACAGATGAGCACATGCGAATTCCATTCCAGGTGAAAGAGCCAAGAAACAACCCGTAACAAGGAGGGAAAAATACTCAACGAAGCTTTTCAATTAAGGCAGATAAGAACTTCTGGATAAGCTTATTGCATTCACAATCAACATAAACATCCAGTGATTCTAGTGGGCACCTGTAAACTCAATTCACCCTTATTCCTTATTTGATAACTCTTTATTTGCTGCCTATTATTTGTTATGGAAAGGTACTATGTGAATACAATAATGATGGTGAAATATTTGCAAAACACAGACCCCTAGCGAGATTTCAACACTCGACTACCCTTTCCAGCGGCTCAGTTGTTACCTAGTGGACCATTGAGACCCGTGCTTTGGCCCACTGTCAGAAATCTTTTTTCCTGTCGGTGCTATCAGCAGTCACCCGTCAACAGGAATGAGAAAAAAGCTGAGGTTGTTGTTAAAATCACAATGTATAAGGTTTATTCACCTCCTATTATTTTTCGAAAACGTCATATCATTATTATATAAGCATAGTCGAAAGTTCAGAAAATACAGTAAGTGGCAAAGTGCTAGCGCAATGTCACAATACTGCTAAAGTTCCTAAAAGGAAAAGCCCCAATTGAAAATGTGATGGTAAAGCTAAAATAACAAAGAACGATAAACTAAGCCAATTCCTCTCTTTACATGGTGCTAAGTCAAACAAATAGGAAGAACCCGAAAACAGACTGACCTCTACACCTGGAAGCAACAGTTCACGGAAGGAATCCGTTTAAAAACTACTTCCATTCCGACCGAAAGAAAAAAACAATCCGTTTTGACTACGGTCGTTATTTCGGCCAATGTCACTTAAAGCTTGACCGAAGATACAAGGCACAGGATTATTCGCATCAAACGAATATTGAAAGTGCAAAGCTTTGACCTTCACAGGCACTGCTGTGTACAGCATCAAGGAGCATTGAGATACGAGCGAAACTCGGACCCACATGTGAGCTTCGAACGCGCCATTACCCTTACCAAGGTGCACCAACTAAGTCCGTTGTTTTTCCCTTTCTCTCAGCCAGCTTTTTTTTACCATAATGGTGCTATCAAAAAATCACCCATCGAAGGAAATGATCTGTGGAGCACAATCGCTGGTGAATCCAGTTGCTGATCGCATCGTTAGGTCAAAAAAATTGGCTGAGAAGGACAAAGCAAGAGTCTCCGTTGGTGTATTGGATAACAGGTGAGTCCCCGACAAGGGTAATGATGGGTTCGAATCCCACATGGGGTTCCGAGTTTTGCTCATATCTCAGGATGCTTGTGGTTGTGGTTCACAGAGTATCCTGTCGTGAAAAAGAATAGGCAGTAAATAAACGTTAAAAAAAACGTTTGTATTCACTCACCATTAAGAAATCCCATTTCTTTGTTGGTAATGCTTCTTCGTTTTGGGTTTCACCGCTTGATTTAACTTCAACTTTCAGGTTATTAGTTTGTCCAATAGAAGTCGCTTTCTCAGAGTACCACTGGTTTGTAGAATCCTCATCAGAGTCAATTACAATTTCGTCACCGGACATCCTAAACATATAGGATCTAATTGAGTATAAGACAGAGTGCCTAGGAAATATATCAAAAGCAGAAGTGATTTTGAAGGCAGTGGAAGCAAAATGATCTAAAAGAGAGGTGTACTTATATTATGAAACCAAACAGAAAGCAGAAATCTATGCCCAGCAGAATAGGAACCTTACGGCGATCCCACAAATGGTGTCAAATTTCCTACAAAACAAACAAACAAGGGTAATACTCCAGATCAACAACTAATCTCACTTAGTGCATTAACGCTACACCGTGGACAACGGTATTCCTGAATGCTGTACCGTGACATACAGCGAGTAGTTCATTTTTAATGTGAAAGCGAACATGACATTTCCATCCAGAAGCCCGTCGAAGAACAGACGTGTTAGAAACCGTCACCATTATAGAAGAAACCTAGTCGCTAGACTACCATTCTATTCAAAACAGGTGTAATCTGGTCAGGTAGTGATTGGAATAGCCATTCTGACATCAAAGCGAAAAAAATTGTTCTCGCATTGTGTTAAGGCAGTACATCCATACAAGTACTAATCCATGTCATATAAAAAGTACAAAATAAGGATAAAAAAGATAAAGCCCTCGGCGTTGATCAATCCCTCAGGGATGCACCATACACTCGACTTCATTGAGCAGCGTTTGGAGGTGAATGAATGCATATCTGGCCTTTACAGCGTCGCGTGGCTTACCGAGCCAGTGCTGCTATCTTCTCATACAAGTCGTACCAATTTGCCGACCGTGGAGGGATAGAGGGCTTGGTGGGCCATGGGCGCGGGGATAGATTCCACGTATGTGTTGCAGGAGGCCTCCGACCACTGCGCCACACTCGCACAAAATAATAATACAAGTAAAATACAAGATAAGTACTAGTCCATAACATATAAACCAAACAGCAGCAGTAATTTCGCGCCCTAGTATTGTAAATGACGCCCCAGTGAGGAGTTCATGATTTTTTGGCGCGAATTCCACCCGTAATGCTTGTACTTTTCTAGTTGACTTTTTTCCTGTCTTTCCTTCTACTTCTCCTTACTTTTTTTAGTTTGCCGTGTACTTTTGTGCAGAATCCAGGGATAAGGTCGCTTCTTTCTAAAAGTTCCTTATGCATATCATTGAAGCTTATCGTTACTTTACCACTGCCCTGTTTCAGACCAGACCTGTTTTTGGGCGTAAAATTACGTCAAGACTCATTCGTCAGTTATTGATTAAGTACAAAACACTACTAGTTCATTATAAAGTGATCATTGTTTTCCAGTATATGAAATGTCTTGAAGTAGTTTTGTGGTTGTTGCTGGTCCTTAAGAGCACGTGTGGCGCAGTGGTCGTAGGTGCCTTGCAAGACACACAGGGGATCGATTCTTGCGCCCGTGGCTCTCCAACCCTTCCATCCTTACAAGCTCGGCAGTTTGGTCACTTTGGTACTAGACTTGTCTGGGAGGATAGCAGCACTGGCTCGATACATCGTTGGCCCACCACAAGACATTGTAAAGGCCAGATATGCATTCAATCAGCTCCAACGATGGTTAATGAAGTCGAATGCATGGCGCATCCCTCAAGGATTGATCAACGCCGAGAGCTTTATCTTCATTTTTCTTTTACTGGTTCTTGCTTTGAGGGAAAACTACCTAGCTTAAGTATGAAAGTAGAAACCGTGACAATAACTTACTGGGGGCAAAGTTTTCTCCTATAGAAATCGCTTTTTCTTCTAAAGAAGGCCGTTTTTGTTTACTCAATAACTGCTCTCTCTCGACCCGTTTTCCGGTCTCTGGAACTGCATATCTTCCATCGTTTGGTTCATTCAAATGTGAGCTTATGTGTTTAAATTGTCGAGTTTGATAAATACATTTATTTGGGTAGACTTTCGACATCTTCGTCTTCATTGGAGTCGATGATCCGAGTTGATGGCCCACAGTTGTCAGCAAGCGCCCTGTATAAGTGAGCACTGCCGGGTGAGCTTCCCTCATTCGTGCGGTGTTCCATTGTCGAGGAGATGTCACTAACCACTGTCTTGCCCTCCTCCGCTGACCCTCTCCACCCACCAAATTGATTGTCTTTGCGAATCGAGACTCCGGATTCCCAATGCTATTTACGCAATGAATGACGTACTCATTTCAGCACTTCGATAGCGTGTTCTTTGAAGTGGGTCGCGCTTTCATCCTATGTATATGAGTCAGTCTCTGAAGAGATGAATGCCGAGGTTAATAGAAAGTCGGTCGTGGGAATTATTCATCCAGTGTTTTGAATATTGGGGCAGACTTTGGCGTGGCTGTTCTCGGGACTCTAGGGGAACCACAATGGCTAAACCAGCAGAACTCCGAAAAAAATGAAGATTATGCTGGGATCCATACAAGTAGTGAGGACCAGCCATCCAAGTATCCAAGTAAGTTTTGAATATTAAAACTGCTTGAGTGAGGAGCACAAATACGATAGGCTGTTGACCGATTGGGCCATGGTTACGACTGCCCTGCATGTCTTTCTTCTCGCTTTCCATTACATAGGTGTATTACGCTCAGAAGGGTTACGAAAAAGCGGAAAAATCTATGTAGAGAGGTGATAGGGCTCTCATACGTCATATGCTCACAGATCTACTCATGTCCTCTGGGTTCTGCACGGTTCTTTACCAAAAATGCATCATGTCGGTCTTCAGAGTGGAGAATCACTGAGGGTTATGTATCCATTATTCGTGATCTTATACGGACGCAGTAGTCGAAGATATTGAAGTAGATGTGGTGGACTGTTTAGCTATTACTCCTACTCTGTTTTATTTAACATCTTTTCCCGCTGCCGGGGATTGCTGACGGCAAAGATCGATAGGACTAGCTGAGAGACAGGCGAAACGAAGGACTCGCATGGTGTGGTGGTGAACGCGTTACTCCCTAGAAAGGACAATAGCGCGTTCGTTTCCCACCGCAGACACCTGCGGTCCGGAGTTTTGCAAATATCTCAGCATCATTAGAGTTATATTTCGCAATATAGCCTGCCGTTAAAAAGAGTAGGCAGTAAATAATAAGTTAAAACTAACATCTTTTATTTTTTTTCTGTATGGTGATTAAATACAAAAGCTCAAGAGTTTCAGGCATCTCTTTGAGCTTTCAAACTCTCTACTTTCTTGATCCTTTGGTAGTAGTGCTTAGTGAGCCTTTGGGATTTCATTTTTTTTAAAATTTGCAGTTCATCTACATTTAAAAAGGAGTTGATGTTTAGATCCCGTGTAGAACTTCGGTTCCACACTGATATCGCTTTTTTAGCAAAATCTTCGTTTCTTTAACGTATGGTCAATTTCATTGTGGTTCTCCACATCGATAGACTCGGACATCTGTCGTCTAGGACAGTATATAAGGAAGTAGATGTTATCCCGGGTATTCTTGATCGCCACGATGAATTCAGACGGCTTCTCACTGTGTTCTTTTCATTCCATTCTGTGGATCCCAATGTGAAGTTCCTTTGAGGCTCTCCCGGGGCCACTATGGCGTTGAAGTCTGGTATGACGTTCTTGTAGAAGGCATGATCTCTAGTGTAAAATTTCAACCACGGATAAAATTTTGATCTAGTCGTTCTTCATAACTTGGTTTTGGGGCGTTTAAGGCAATAGGAGTTCATGGGACGAGGATTGACGAGGGCATCAGTGCTATCGTCTCCTTTCCTATCGAGGGGCTCAAAGGAACAGTTCTACCTCGAGATGATAAACGCAGTGGGCGATGTAAGATCCTCTCGGCCACTTCGATGACGTAGTACTCAATCTAGGCAGACAGCAACAGCATCATTAGGTCTGCAAATGAGATTTTAGAAACATTTCCATGTCAATTTTACATGCCTTTTTTCGAATCAGAAGATCTTTGTTTTTTATAATTTTTTGGCGAACAGGTAGGCTGCTCTTACCTTGAGTCAACCTGCAACTTAAGACCATGCCCATGTTTGCTTTTTGCTCTATGTCATCTAATCGCAAATAGATGACGTCGTGCCTCTCACTAAGTTGAGAATCTGATGATGTTGTTCTGTAGGTATAGCAATGATTTTTGTAACCTTGCCTGGTTGTTCTTTGCCTTATATCAAGCACTGTAATTCTACATCAACAACTCGATAGTTAATACTGCTGTATAGGTAAATGTATAGTTTAGAGAAAGGTTTTCAGTGATAGTACACATACTCCTTAACACGTGACCCTCGACATGAATTGATCTCATTGCATTTAATACGGAGACAGTGACTAATGCCAAGTTGAAACTAGCACCTGTCAGCTCAGTTTGAACTATGTTGACTGAAATTAGAAGAAATATAACCTGCTGATTTTTGCAAACAAGGTAAAAGTTGTCCTTATTTATTGTTTTATTTTATTTTATTTTGATCCGTCTTCACATCTGATGTGCGGATCCTAGCACTTCTCACATTCGGCTCGTTTCCTCGCATCCATTGTCCACGAAGATCTTCCAACTTTTACGTGTGGCTTCGGTTGCTGCTTGAGGATTTCCGTTTCATCTTGAATATTGTGGAGTGCTGGTCGAGCAGTTCTTCCTGGAGTCTTGAGATGGCTTGGTTGAAGCGTTCCCAATTAGACTGCAGAGCGTAGCGTAATGCTCGTGATGGCGGACATCACTGCTGCTGTGCTATCCTCCTCCTCACAAATTACCGTCTGAAATTGCGACTGTAAGGTTGGGTTGTAGGGAGCATTGATAATAGCCGATAATTATTGGCAGTGTAGGCACGTTTTGTCTGAAGAAAGCTATGCTTGTGTGTTCTCAAGTCGGACCTAAATAATTACTGCCATTTATATTTCACTTAAGGTAAATCTCTGGTTCTAGTTACATATCACTGAGCTGAGCTCAGTGAGTTATTCTGTGGTCCCGTTCGAGTCGGTGATAGGCCTGTCTAAGGGTGATATAGGCGATTATTATCACTATTACCTCCTCTTTGCTATTTCTGTATTCCCATATTTCGTTTCCATGTAAAATCTTTTGCAGTTTCGATTCTTTCATTACACCTTCCTTCCATAAACTCACTACATTTCGTTTTTTTTTCTTGGTGTCGATTTAAGTTTTGCTTAATGGTTAACGGATATTTTATTTAAAAAATATTATAAGCTTTTATAACGCGTGAGACAGGCGAAACGAAAGACCCGCATGGTGTGGTGGTGAACGCGTTACTCCCCGGAAAGGATAATAGCGCGTTCGTTCCCCACCGCAGACAGACACCTGCGGTCCGGAGTTTTGCAAATATCTCAGCACTATAGAAGTTATATTTCGCAACATACCCTGCCATTAAGAAGAACAGGCAGTAAATAAAAAGGTTAATTGTTATTGCAAGTTTTTATTGAGCCTTCTGATGACACCAGGAATAAAGAAGGAGTGTGTTCTTACCTTATCATTGCAAACAGATTTTAGTGATTTTTATAATTTTCAGATGATTGGCTCATATAACGAGCACAGTGGTGTTCCAACCACCTTAGATGCGGATATACATAGGGACATTCAGTGCACTGAAAAGCTCCTTAAAGATGGCGAGCGGTTCTATTACACAACAGATCTGGAGACCCGTCGTATGTACGTGTTACCTACTTAGTCAGAACGTCAAATATCCTTTCTTAGGATATTCCAGTCTGTTCAACTAGTAATATTTATTGCAAACTACGGCTTAAGAATTAGGACTGTAGTGACTTTGAAGTTACCTATAACTTCTCCTACGTCTTCTCTATCTGTCTCTGTCTCCGTTCAAGTTTGTCTACACATAACGGTTGGTGTGCATTTTATGCAATCAAATGTGGCACCATATGTTGTGAGAATAGGCCATATAGGAGTCATTCATTGTGTACGCAGAACCCTCAACCCTCTTCTTAAACTTCTTCTTAGCGATCCGTGGCTTATCCAACACATGCTGTGGCGTACATCGGATAGGAGTACTTTATGCTTCATTTATAATTATACCGGAAACTTTTCCTCCAACGAATTCACTGAGTGGTTATTTACTGACAATTTGCTGTTACTTCATTGTGAACACTTCAATAATTCATTGTTATTGTATGGAATGTGTAGGTATGAAATACGAGGTACAACATAAGTTCTAAAACACTTCCAAATGCTGACCGTAATATGGTTGAATGCCATTTGGAGACCATGTGTAATTTTCGATTTTTACGAACCTGCTGGTTGTTCTGACAATAAACGCTAATTTTCCGATCACAATGGGACTTGACGGGTTGTGTAGATTACGGAATTGTATAACAGACATACCCGCACATTCCATACAATGACTACGACTCATTATAGCGGTTACAATTGAAATAGGAATTAGTTGCCAGTAAGCTACTAGTCAGTGAACCAGTGCTAGAAAAAGCTTTTTGTATACTTCTAGATGCAAAATAAGACTTCTCTCGGACGGCTTCCCGCCACGATATCTGTGTTTACAAGCTATCAGTCGGTTACAGGAAGTGTGGGAAAAGATATTTCTAATCATTCTTGAAGCCGTATTACGCGATTCACTCAGGTCTTCGAAGGTCTGCAAGATGTAGGGAAAGAGCTCTCAGTGGCATAGCGAACCATCGGAAGGAATACGGTGCCGATTATAGCTCGTAACAGCCACTCAGGGCGCTGCGCATGACTATGTACCACGCACACTGTTCGTTATGTGTTAGAATAACTTTTGTTGACAACTCCGGTAAGGTAGTATTCGACAACGATAGATATTAAACTCACAACTTTTTCTGTATCACTTTTTAAGGCTTCTGCGAGACATGCTGAATACAATATACGAGATGATCAATCTTAAGTATGACAAAATGATTCGTGCAGATGCTCTTATAACTTCATCCACATTCGATGATCATAGGCAGCAATTAATGTTTATTTTTACATGTCTGGATCACTGTCATCAACTAGAGGAGCTCTCTGATGATTTTGTGAAGTGGATTATGTCTCGTCTAATCCGATCTCGCCTGAGCATTGTAGTCGATGCGAAATTCGGTGGTTTTCTTCAAGAAAAGATTCTCCATCTTGCTGGTCTTGTAAGGGACAAAGACAAATTCTTATGTTATATGGTTTTGCAACTGGCAGGGCTAGTAAACGGCGAAAATTCGCTTTCTCTGAGCGATACCACTGGCAAGTTCGACTCTCATTTCATCTTTTCGGACATTGCTGATTCTCGAAGTGTTATTTATCTTTCTCTGCTAGATGTAATAAGACATGTGAAGTTCAATTTCGAGTCGTTGTCGTGCAAATCCTTACATATATTATGGCTTTCTCTTGTGAAAATTTGTTCTGTGAAAGGACCTCGTCTTAAAGCGACATGTGTGCTTTTGTTCCAACAGTTGCTTTCGTTAGATTTGGGAAATGAAGTTCTTTGTCGATTAGTGTTTGACGTAATCATGGCAACTGAAGTTTTGATACAGAAACAGATGGACGCTGTAGGGCTGGACACACTGGTGCAGGCGCATGAAAGCTGTTTAAAAGTGAGTTACTTCCTTGTCATTGATCTGAAATGATTTTGACTTAATGCGAGTTAGCGTCATCAGCTGATATTTCTGGGAACTAAGTTAATGTTTAATTTTCCTTTGAGATCGTCATTGGTGTTGTTCATGCTTTACTGAGATTCACTTAGGATTGTTCATGATATTGTCATGCTTCCATTGCAAAAGTGGACATTGAAACTTCTTAGAGGAACCTTTCACACACTGCAAAAGAAATAGGCTTCATCAGGCCATAACAGTTAGAATTTCCTATTGCAGTAGATAATAATACTTGGATTACGGTGTTTGTAGTAAAATTCTTCTACCATTCCTGTTCGTTGTAACCGTTTTTGGAAGTCCATTCTTAGTATATTTGAATAAATAATGTTTAAGTAGTTTGTTTATAAAATTAATATGACTATTAGTTCTTTCGGAAATTATAGGCAGATTTCAATGTTTTTTAAAGTGGCATATCTTAGCTCAGAAAAGGCTTTAATAATCTGGTGGGGGGAAACCGTTGATATCTTCACTTTTTTTGCCAAAGAGAAACAAGTTATTTACACCAGTTTCAAAAAACTCTGGACTTGCATAGGCTATGAAGTTACTGGATGCATTTTTGGCCTTGGTTTGGTTTCTGAAACATCCCTCGTACAGCACGATGTCGAGATGGTTGAGGAAGCATTAGTGGTGTGACGTCTAGCAGTGCGTTATCATGGAGAAAGATGAGTGTCTTTTTTGTTGACCAATATTTGACCAATGCTATCCACAGCCGCTAAAGTTCTTGGTGGTTTTCATCGATTTGCTGGCCGTAGTGCTCCACCATAATCGTTCCAGGATTCAAGAAACCGACGGGTCAAACCAGCTGTCAAGCACTAAAAGGTCAGCATAATGTTCAACTGGCGCAATTTCGGCTTTCCTAGGTGCTGCGGAGATCCTTCGCAGTCCAGTCACTAAGCCGATCGTCGCCGCTCGCCAGGATCTATTTCCTGTTACAATTCTCAATACTATAGAGAAACGGGTCGTTCTGGTTTCGCAGAAGAAGTGCCGATAGTACCTCAAAACAGCGACTTCCACAGTAGTCATTCAATTCGCACGGCACCTATTTGTCGATCTTCTTCGACTTTACAATTTTCTTAAGATGCTCCCAAACAGTTGAGGTGGGTACACAGAGTTCTTCTGCAAGTTCTCAAGCAGTTGTGCATTAATTTGGTTCCACCAACTCTTTGAAATCATCGTCGTCAATAGCAGAAGGACTTCCGCCGCTTCCCTCATCTTCGAAGTCGAATTTTGCCACAACGAAATTTTCCGAGACCAACATTGAATTGTGCGTTCTTTACGCTTGCTTTGTCCCATTCGTCTTTAATTTTTTTGAGTCTTTTGCGCTGCTTACTTCCGATCTTGGATTTATATGAGTAGATTTCACGAAACTGGTTTTGGTATCTGAAATTCTAACCTTTAAAATTTGACATGAATAGCGGCGAAAGTTCAAAAGATTACCTTTGTAGTGGTATTTGTTATACAGCATTCGGGAAAAAAAAACATTGTTGCTGGAACAAAACAAGAGAAGTGAAATTAAAACTCCAGCACTAATTTTCAAAACGGTAGTAGTAAAATATTGGCAATAAATAAATAAGTAGATAAGACATTCTTTTATATTTGGTTGTTTTGTTTTTTGCTAGTAGTATCGATAATTCTGCTTGCTCAACAGGTTGTCCCTCCTTCGAAATCTTTAACGTGCACTAAAGGATGACCTTCGTGAACAGCTCTGGAGCACACACAACAATAATATTGAACACTTGCTACGAAGGGTGATTCTTTCGGTCATACTTTTTAAGCAGGGTGACCGTGCGCGACGTCCTCTCTTGGTCTTGGGTTTTTTTTCCTTATAAAGGTGAGATGTCGTTTGAGTTGGGAGAAGTCCGTGTTATTTGTGGCATCCGGCTTGAATGAAGTCGGTGGTGATATTATCGGGTCGTGTACCTGTGCATGTCTTCATGTTTTCCATCTCAACTCGAACTCCAGAAGGTGGAGTCTCAGGCGCTTTTTTCTCCAGCGAGGTTTTCAGAGTGAGCAAGCAGGGATCCCACAGGATTTTGCTGTATGGACCACATCCAAACCATGTCACGGGTCGTAGAAATCTGTCGGAAATACTATGTGCGCCTTTTACTGACTTTTTATCGACTACGAGAAGGCGTTTGGCAGCGCCGAAACGAATGCAATCCTATTAGCGCTCGACAAAAGAGTGGACCCGTCCTTAACACGAACACTAGCTGATTTCGGAACTGCCGCACAAACATAGAGATCTTCATTGACCTCTTACCATACCCATAAGAAAAGCAGTTCGACAAGGCGACACAATATCGTCAAAACTTTACTGCTTTAGTGCAGTGGATAATTAAGTCACTCGAATGGGACCAGAAGGGCATTCGTACTGATTGAAAATTCCTAGCAGATCTTCGTTTCGCGGCTCATGTCTTCATATTTTTGAGAGCACCAATGAAGCAGAGAGGATTATAGATGCACTCAACGAAGTAGTGAAAAAGGCTGGACTGCGTGTAAAAAGGACGAAGACTCAGTTCATGAAGAACCCATGGTACTAAGCGAAAGGAATTGAATTGGATGGTTCTGTGATTACAAACATCACCTCGTAGATGTAATTTGAATGTTCAATGAATGGAGGAAGCATATAATGGAGCAATCAGGTAGAAAACAGAGAGCAGCATGGTCTATCAAAAAAGCTGCCTTCCGACTGGCGTACCCAGAAATTCCGCGCGCATGTTTTCGACTCAACAGTCCTTTCGGAGCCATGTTGTGCAGTAGAGATGTGGGCTGATATTTCATCCACGTGAAGAAATCTGCGCATCACCTGCACGGTGCTTAAACGGTGTCTTCCGAAATTTAACCGGGGCTTACGACGTTTAGCCGGAATGCGCAGCTCAGATCTTTGGAGCCTATCCCATCTTCATGGTCCAGAACAATATACATCAATGGTGAAACAGATGGACTGAACACATAATAGGAAGAACAAATGACAATGAGACGGAGAAAAAAGCGGTGGAGTGGACCTCAAGAGAATGCAAACTTCCTCATGGACGAACAACCAAGCGATGCGCAGGCTTATCCATGAGTAACGTCAACTATCTGCAGATAGGAACGGTTTTAGGACTACGGAATGGACTTCATGGACGTCACCATGTGCGAAGCAGAAGAAGCTACCATGGGAGACGCTAGCGCGGAAGAGAAACGAATGGAAATTGTGCTCGAGCCTACCAGTGAAGACGAATCATCCAAATATCCAGGGAAATAAGTAAGTATATCGGTAATCTTACTATTGAAACCCATACATATATACATATGTGTTTATATACATGCACACGTACATATACATGTATTTATATGTATATATGCATAGATATATATATGTATATATGCATAGATATACATATGTATATATATGCATAAAGGGCATAAAGGGGATGGATAGCACAGTCGTGTTGATGTCGATCATCACGAGCTTGGTGCTAGTTCGATTCCGCTCCGGGCCAACTGAGCCTGTCATCCCTCCGGAGTTGGGATGTTGGTGTCAGGTTTGTCTGGGAAAAAAATTACTCTGTGCAATCAAATTGGGAGCGCTCCAGCCCGGCTATCTCAGGACTACAGGGAGAATCGACTCGACCAGCATTCTACGACACTCAAGATGAAATGAAAAATTCTCAAGCAGCAGCTGAAGCCACACGTAAAAAGTTTGAAGATCTTCATGGATAATGGATGAGAGGAAACGAATCGAATATGAGAAGTTCTGGGATCCGCTCAGTGGACGGAAGAAGGATCGTATAAAAAATAAAAAATAAGAGAATGTATATATTTATATATGTATACATTGAGTACAAAACAGCTATGAGTTTCTTATATTACTGCTTTTTTTTGCTTATTGTTGCCTTGATTTTTGTTGTAAGAACAAATTAAGAAAGTTTCCAGGTTTTTTAAGGTTTTTTTTCTTTTTCCTTTTTGGTAGTGAGAATCATTTTAGATAGAAAAAATTAATTTTTAAACCGACCATCACTTAACCCCGGTAACAAAATAGTCCTGTTGAGAAAACTATGTCTTGTTGACTGTCGTTTGCGTTTCATTGGAGTCGGTTTCTTAAAACATTTCCACAGATGTTTACTCAAGTTCCAGGTGCTAATGGAACTGCTCGAAGCGCCGGAGAAGAAGTCGTTTAACAACATTGCATTCTCCGTTGTTTTAGGTTGGGGTATTCGAGCGACAGAACTAGGATTTCTTTACCCAGTCTTACGTAGGTGTTTTAGTTATCTTTACTGTAAATGAATTATTTTGTCAATTACGATCTACAAAGATTTCTTGCTTAGAGAACATGTGCTTGATGCGACAGTGATAGCCATCTAGAGGCAAACGTTCACTGTTATTATTAATGCTGCTTATTGCTACTTTTTACTTTTACTCATTGATGCTATTATAGCATTACCATTATTATTGTTGCCATTATTTATTGTTGTTATTACTATTATACTTACTTACTGGACACTAGTAGACATTACAATGCCGAGGTTAATAGAAAGTCGATCTTGGGAACTAGTTATAGTAATTAATAATTGTTATTATTACTACTAAACTAGAGGGCGGATAGCACAGTGGTAGTAATGTTCGTGGTCACGAGCATGGTGCTGGTTCGATTCCGCTCCAGGCCAACAAAACCTCTCATTTCTCCGGGATCGGGAAATTGGCACCGGACTTATCTGGGGAAAAAATTACTCTCTACAATCCAATTTGGAACGATCCAGCCCGGCTATCTCAGCACTACAGGGAGATGACCAGCATTTTACGACAAGATGAAATGGAAATCCTCAAGCAGCAATCGAAGCCACACGTAAAAAATTTGGAAGATCTTCGTGGACAGTGGATGCGAGGAAACGGAACAAATGTGAGAAATACTGGGATCCGCACAGTAGACATGAGCACGGACCATATAAAATATAAAATAAAAAAAACATCAATTCTACAACTGTTACTACTACCATTGCTACTAGAAACTTGGACACTTAAACGGCCTATTTTTATATGTTGTGTGGACTGCAGCAGTTGTTTCATCCATGTCTTTGTCTTGCAACGGTCATCCATAGAGGTGATTAGGCTCGTGCGTAGATCTGGCGATGAATTGAAGATCTAATGAATTTTTGTCTTGAATGTCTTGAAAAAGGGGAGTTTATTGATGAGAGTTCTGCTAAAAAACACCGGCCCCGCTAGAATTTCATAGCGCAATCCGTTCTACGTCTAGAGCATAATGTGAATGTTTACTCGGTGTTCAGAATTTCTCGGTTCAGTAATCTGTCTTCAGGCCAAAAAAGTTTACCGTGACCTTTTCTTGACTAATTCAGGTTTGAAGTTGTCTAGGAGCTTTATCTCATTTTACACCTTGTGTCATCGACTGGACATCAGTGGTTATCTTATGGGGATCCCCACTTCAGCGCAGATTACAATGCGAACTAATGATAGGTTTTCTCGTAAAGGAAATGTATGACTTAAACACAGCTTTTTGATAACTCAGTAACACATCAAGCACACAATCACTGAAAGCCTTTTATTTTATTTTAAATAACCGGTCACCACACGTGCTGTGCGGACCTCATCACTTCTTGCTTTTGACTCATTTTCCTCGTATTCATCGCCCACAAAGGTATTTGAGCATTCCGCGTGTTGTTTCGGGTGCTAGAATGCTGGTCGGATCGATTCTCCCTGTAATCTTGAAAGATAGCCCAACTAGAGCGATCCCACATCGACTGGTGTAAAGCGTTGACAGAGGGATGTCAGTATGATGTCAGTATGTCTTCCTGCTTCTATCTGTATCTTTTAAATCAAAAATTTTCGATAATGACCTGTAGCCATACCATATTTTTTTAACCGGCTTTTGCCCTGAAAATGCTTTGCAAAAAGTTTCACTAAACACATCTGTTAGTGGGTTTTGTAAAACCTTCCGAATATCAAAAGTAAATGCGGAGTTCATTCGAAGCTTAAATTGAAGAGTAGCAGTTCATGAAAATAGGGATGGTCTATGTCGTTGTCTTGTCTACCAGGGCTCATGAAAGCTGTCATCTCCTGGCGTTGGGAAAGTGGTAGCAGAGTTATCTGGGAACAATTTACTCCCTGCAATTCAAGTGAGAACACTAGGCAGGGTGTCTTAGAACTCCAGAGAGAATCGATTTGATCAGTATTTAACGACATGAAGAAGACGACGATCTTCAAACGGAAGCCTAATGCATGCCGAGAAGTTCGAAGACGCTCGTGGGAGTGGTGGATGCGAAAACGAGTCGATTGCAAGAAGTGTTGGGATTCGCACAGTAGATGTAAAGACGGGTCATATAGAATAGTATAAATAATAGGATGAAATAGAATGGTACTATAATAGGAATAGTAGGATACGGGTGAATGTTGATAGCACCATTAGGGAAAAAACTGGCTGAGAGAGGCAAAGCGTGGGCCTCGGTGATGCATTGGGTAACGCATGAGCTCCCAGAAAGGGTGATCGCGAGTTCAAAGCACACCGTATGTCTCAAATATTGCTCCTACCACATCATCATTGTGGTTGTGTTTCAAATAATATTCTACCATGAAAAGACTGGTAGGCAATAAATAGAAGTCAACATTGTAGTAATAGAATGATTTATAAAGGACCTCCCAACGATTTACGCCTCATCGTGACTGGGAGCTGTTCCTGGGTGTCGGATTGCGATGTACAGCGGGTGTATTCGTCCCTCCGGAAGGGTCTCCAAAGCTGAGAAGGAGTCTGGCGTTTCCATCAGGAAGCCTAGCTAAGAGTAAACCAATACCAGGATCCACCACCGTTCTGGTATCAAAGTGGCATTGTGGCAAATCTCCCTCTGTTCCACAAGGACTGCGACTGCCTGTCGTGGTGACGACCTAGGGCAGACTTTGGCCAGGCTCCTCAGGAATCCAGGGACCACAATGGCTTAACCAGCAAATCTCCGAAAAATGGTGTTTATGCTGGGGTCCGCATAACTAGTGAGGATGGTCCGTTCAAGTATCAAGTATCAAGTATAAAGGAAGTGTTCCGGACGAAAGTATGGTTGTATAAGTAGGCATGAATTTGTTAACATTGTGAATGATAAATGTATGTACGACATAATCAAGCCCAAGGACTTTATTGAATCGATAAAAGGTTGTTTGCTACGTAACTCGCTGAAAATTTCTTTTTCGTTCAAAGTCTGCTGCAAAGCGTTTGTGCTTTTAAAGTGATATAGAGACCGACATCTGTGAAAATATCAACGCAGTAGCCGAAGCTCTATGAGGTGTTTGTCGCATACTGTATGCCATTCATCTTTGCCTCGGTTCTTCATGGTTATATTTTGACTCGGAACTTTACATCCTTCTTGATTGGATTAATTTGATTTAAAGTGACAGAATCGTGCTATACTTTTTAAAAATTTCTTTTCATTTCAGCTTCTCGCTTTGAGATGGTTACGACAACGATTACTCGTCTGCTTAGCCGCTTAGATGGCGATTTCCATAAGGAACATGTGCAGTTAATTAATAAATTAGCTGATCTCACGCAGGTGCTTCAATTTTTTAAATAGATTATTACGCTACTGAGACTATTGCCATCTGGAATTCCTCAGACTTGACCTTTAGGGAACCAAGGGACTAACAGCTTTTTGGGTTACTACTTTTCGGCTTTTTTTTCTAAATGTGACTTTTGTGCTTGAAATATATTGAAATAAGACATCTTACGTTAAACAAATGTTTTCACTTGAGCTGCTTTGTGCAGAGCACTAACTACAATTATTGTTTATAAAGGACTTTTCTAACTCTAGCAAACTACATTATTTTGCTGAATCAAGTCTGCTCGCAATAGTCAGGACTGAGGGCGTAGTGAAATGGTTAGTGATGTCGCCCATTAGGAAGCAAGGTTGTGGTTTGGTTCGACCCTATTCCCAACGCTTTCCTTTGATCCATGTGGGAACGCCTTAGCCCTTTTACCCTCAAGATTACAAGGAAGAATCGATTCGATGAGCATTCCACGACATTCATGAAGAAGAAATCCTCAAGCTGAATTCAAAATAATACGCGAAATGTTGAACACACTTGTGGCCGATGAATACAAGGAAAACGAATTGAATGCAAAAAGTACTGGGATCCGCACTATGGACATGATTACTGGTCATGTAAAATAAGTAAATAAAACATTCAGTCTGCTCACTTGGAAGGAAATTCAAACAGTAACAGTGCTACGACGGGACCTGTGAAGAACGCACGTCCAAGTGGAGAAATCTGCTGAGTGCTGATTTTGTCAAGGTATAGATATGAGGAAGACCGCAAAGACCTAGTTCAACCTCTCCCTTTACTAGCCAAGCTCTTCGTTCTTCCAGAGTTAGAAATCGCCACCAAGCTTGTCTGGTAATGGCTGCACCCATTCTGTAAATATCGACCTGTGATTAAGACACGAAGCGCCTTGGGACCGCCATTTTAGGATTCCGGAGAGATTCAAATCGACCGGCACTCAACGACTCTCATGGGGAAGGCAAGAAATTTTTTAGCAGCCGAGCCCACTTTTTAAATCCGTAAAACTTCGTGGGATGCAAGGAAAGGAATCGATCAAAAAAAGTTCAGCGTTCGGCGCATCATGTGATGTTGAATGATGAAAGTGATACTTATAGACTTCTCTTTTTTGAGTGCCCATTTCTATCTTTTATTACTTTTTCTATGTATAATTCTCTATTTAGCTGCCTTTTATATTTTCAGGACCTTATTGAACGTCTGCTAGCTGTGGAGCCAAGCAACAGTAGTGATAGTATTGAGAGTTTACACTCATACTATTCTTTTCTGTTGAACACGGACTCAATATTTTCTCAAAGGTTTGTTAATTTCATTTCACTTTTTTCTCCACTAACTTTCTTCCAGTGAAACTTTTTTTGGATAAGGTTATGTCAGCAGTAGTATCTTCTCCTTATATCATTTTTTTTATTGAACCTGGAGTGTGGTCAGCGTTATAAACTTGAAAGGGTAAAGCTTTTCGGCGTTGGCACAATCCCCTGAGGGATGTGCCATGCATTCGACTTCATTAAGCATCGTTTGGAGATGATTGAATGCATATTTGGCCTTTACAATGACCCACGGTGGCCTACCGATGTATCGAACCAGTGCTACTATCCTCCCAGACAAGTGTTGTACCAATTTGCCGACCTGGAGGGATGGAGGGCTCGGTAAGCCTGGGGCGCGGGACCGATCCGATGTGTACTATAGAGCGCCTCTAACCACTGTGCTACACGCACCCATGGTCAGCGATATAGAATTTTTTTTGAAACTTCTGGAGTAGACATATCAAATGTAATCTTCAGGAAAGGGCTCAAAACTTGTAATGAATAATGCAGGTATTGAGGGTTTCCAGTGAATCGGTTTACATTTTCAGTGTCCATTTGATGAATACCAAAGCCTAAAAGAAGTTCTCCAAAGTATAAACGATATCTACTTCTTAAGACTGACCAACCATATTAGTATAATGGAGCTGTAAATCGAGTTCCATCGCTTTCTGTCTAAGATTAGAAATCTGTTATCATACTTGTGATCATCTTAGATTCGTTCAACGTATGCACCTGAACAAGCACCATTCTTGAATGCATCTACAGCTCATCTGTCCCAGTTGTGAAGCTCATGATCCCATCTTTTCGGTCCATAGTTCCACAGCTGCAAGAAAAACAACGAAATGAACATTCTTTGCATGTTTGCATGTAGTGTATAAAATGCAATATTGAAGTACACGTTCACTGCCATTTAGTGTTCGAGGGGGAATGGATAGCGTCCTATTGTGAATCTCGTTGGCAAACATTACTAAAAGCTGAGAAACATGGAGCAGCTATGAAGATCAGAAGAATCACTACTGCTGCTCTTGCTTTATGTAGTGGTGAAAACGCATCTTCTGTATGGTTTAGCATCATGCCTACTGAGGAGCAACTCATTCAAGTTGGCAGTTTTTCAAATGGGTTTTGATTTGTCTACAGAATTGAGGAAAAGTTAAAGAGACATAGAACTTGATCTTAATTTTGAAGTTAGGGCGAGGTAATACTGCAATGTATAGTATTTCACTCCTATGTTTACAGGTCCTTGAGGCAGCATCAGCTATGGAATCATCTGCGTCTTCTGTTTCTCTCACCGTTTTCGAAATTGTAGGCGATATGGTATCCCATCACACGAAATTTCCGTTGACTTCCTCAGTAGCTTTTCTATCGCTGCCGTGGCTTACGGTATATCACGATTTTGCTGAATTCGTTTTTTTCTGTTAACTGTTGAGAACCTACTGATTCCAAGTTTTCAGGACCCGGAGTTACAATTGCAGTCCAAACGTCACATGACGTCACTTCCTCTATTGAAGGAAATGAACCGCTTGGCAAAAATGAGCGTCATCAGTAACAGTTTGTGTTTAGCAATTATTTCTAGCTTTTGCAAATTGAGAAGACAAATATCCTATTTGTTTTCGTTTAGGTGATGACAGTGTTCTGGTGAATACATTATCAGCGCTTTCCTTGGTTCAAGGTTTCTGCGATTGGCGCCGGACCATTCTGCTATCAGCCATGTCTTCACATCGTTCTGCTCTTGTGCAAGTACGCTAATAACTCAGTTTAACAAGAAACATGTAAGGACATTTTAAGTTGGTCACAAAATTGAGTATTCTACGCTCAGTTTCTCTTTCTTTACAGTGAGTCATAAGAATTCCACCTTATGATACTGATGTGTCTGGTATATGAAATATCACTCTGCGTTCAAATAATTTTAGACACTCCATATTCGATGAATTTTGTACTAGGTTAACACTACACCTTATTTAGTCGACCTCAGTAGGCTTAAAAAGCGATGATCTCTTGATCACAGAGGTTTCAGCATTATCGAGCCTTGCTATCTATTTGGAATTTTTAAAATGATGTTTTGAGAAAGTTATTCTATGGCGTCTTAAAATGCGTCATCATAGGCTGCTGTTTCTTACTTGTCCATGTTTGTATCGTCGCTTGATGCCCCGTCATTACATCGCCTTCTTATTCCAGCAATCGAACTCGCTTCAAGTCCTAGTTTTACGAACTCCGGCGTGGACATGTCCTGTGTACTGAACGCTCTATCACATTCGATGTGTGCAAGCCATCCAGTCAACCGTGTTAACGGTACAGCTGGTGTTACATGTAGTGTCTGCGAGAAAATGATTTCTGGAACACCGATTCAAGAACGAGACAAAATTGATCAGCTGACAGGACTTTTTGAACTGCTTATACAAGTACTTACTGATTATAAGTACAAGAAAGAAAAACACATTAGATTAGAGGCTGCTGGATTATTACTGTCTGCTATTTGCCACGTACAGTGCCCTCCGGACTTGTATCTGCAGCTGGTAAAAGCTAGTCTTAGCCTGATCAATGATGAAGACGAGGATGTGAGAAGTGTCTTCCAATCACCATTCAAAGTGATTGTTTCTGGCCAGCTTCCATCCGACTTGATCGAAGCGATTTTTTATGGACAGTTCTGCTCCAAATGCCCACCTGAGTGCGAACAGACAATGATGGAAGCATCGACTCCATTTCTAGTAATAGCTACTAGATACTCAAGTTCTCCAGACCTTTCGAATAGATGCTTGCATCAGCTATTCATTCGTGCACTTCATTTTTTTGATTCCATGGCAATATTCAATGACTGCAAGCGTACAATACAAGAGTTGTCTTCTCAAGAATTTCCTGAGAGCCTAGATCCTCGAAGATTTTTCGCACGGAGAAAACGGGCTTTTTGTTCTGACATAGTCAACGAATTGCTGTCTCTTTGGCGCGTTGATGGCGATTACTCTGATGAGATTTTTTGTGAAGAGATAGATAATGTTTTGCAAACCGCACAAGAGCTTTTTAGCTTTGAAAACGTTTCTAGTTTCATACGCTCAGCGGTGTACATTGTTCCTCTGGTCCTCTTATCAGGTGTGGAAAATAGAGAGACTGCAGTGAAACTTCTAGATAGGCTTAGATTTCACGTATCTAAACACCGGCAGGACTTGATTTCAGAGTATTTCCCATCGGTTCTTGAAAAACCTCTGAATTTGGCAAAAAGGAAATTCCTCAAAAGCTTTATTAAAGACTACTGTGATCTTGACCTAAAACACTTGTTCTATACGAAGCGATTTCTTTGTATTGTCTATGTGCTACAAAGTATAGCACTTGACACCCAAGGATATCTGGAGATTCTACAGAACATGTTCAGCTGGCAAATACGCAGCCACCCTCGTGAAACTTTTTCCCTAACAGCTGTGATGAAGTTCAATTGCGAGTACCTTGGATTTTTGCTTTCATTTCGTCGTAGTTTGCTTGACGATGATCATTATGAACAACGATCTGACCTGTTAGCTAGTTTGGCAACCATTATAAAATTAATTGACGAGAAGTTTCTGGAGGAAACCTGCAATAAGGTTATGGTTGTATTGCGTGCAGCTACATCTGTTGGTGAAGGATCTATAGCCGTTTGGACAGAATTCGTGCACAGACTCAGCGATCGAATGCTTACGAGTTTACTCCCCAAAATATTGATTGCTATACAACCTTTGTTAAAATTTTCCGCTACCAACGATCTTCTTGATGATATCTTTGGTCGAAGGAAACCACTGGAAATTGAGCAGAGCGACGCATTTGAACGAACTGCAATGGTGCTCGTGAATAGCGAGAGCGGTGATTCGTCACGTATCAATTTCCACCTTCGTAGAATATTTACAGACGACTCTACCGAGAACATCATTTCAGGTTGTGTACGAATGCTAGTAGAGGAGTGTGACACGGTAGGGAGGGTGGTTCTGCAAAAACTACTCTCAGTACTGGACGGTACTCCTATACCAGATGTGCTGGCTGCGAGCCTCATCCCCGCTTTGCTGCATACAATGCGTACTTCTGGCGATGGTAGTCTTCGTGTGTTGTCGGCTCAATGTCTTGGTCGGCTTGGTGCCGTAGATCCAGGAAGAATTGGTTCGGCCGGTGTTACCTCAACTTTGGATCAGAAAAAAATAGTTTTTGTTGACGATGCCAAGGAATTCTATATTGATATTCTGGAAAGCGCATGGCATGTATACTCTAGTATATTGGATGCTGATGTGCTAGACCAAGTAGAGTATGCCCTTCAGTCCTTGCTATCGGAACTCGTGGGGAAGACAGATGAATACGGCATTATGGAAAGGCTAAGCGACGAATGTCGGAGAGATATTGAACCGTTTCGGAGCAGTAGTCTTGTTCAAACACACGATAACCGGGGACCAATCAAAGAAAGGCCTATTGTTGATCATGTCTCAGGATATGAAGACTGGCTATTGCAATGTTTCATAATTGGTTTTTCTAAGGTTCGCCAGCATCCTGAAAAAGAACTCTTCAAAGCTTTAAAATGGATAGTTTTTGCAAAGGACACAGTATTCACTCGACATGTCCTTCCTCAACTTATCATTCGGCTCATTATCGAAAACAATGAAAGTGTGGTTAACGAGGTTCGTTCTGCCTTTGTTTACAATGCTTGACAAGCTAGTGTTTTTGGGATATGTGTGTTTGAACTCAAACCATGATTCAATGAAGGCAGGGAAAATGGTTGCATACAAAGTTTACTCTTCACTGTTTGAATCTTTTTTCGACTACTTGATCATCCACATTTGATAATGGACTATGTACTATAGTAGATTGTACTAGTAGCAAGAGCGTTATTGCGAAGGAGAAAGCGTCGAGTGGAGTTAAAATTTTTTTTCTCTTTTTTGCTTTTTTTAGTACTGTGATGAAATGACAAGTGTTCTTCGTCGTGTTACCACAAACGCTGCGGGTTGGGTGCGGCTAGCAGCGCACGTGGTTTTCTCAGTTCTCGATACGCTAGAGCAATACGCAATACGAAGATTAGTTAAGAAAAGGAACAATGATAAGGTTAGTTCTGTTCGTCTTGGACGTGAACCACTTTATCGGTTGGAGTGGAATTTGATTTGTTCTTTTTTCTAATTCCGAGAGATTCCACACCTTCGTGTTTTAAGGAATTAGAGCGAACGCAATCATTTCTTTCCCGTGTTTTTTCGGAAACAACGAATAGTGGTTCATTGCTGGTGGTAGTGGCTGCGGAGAGATGTCAGTGCATGCATAGGGCACTTCGATGGTGTGAACAGCATGAAATTAAACAACGAAATTCTGGCTGCGAAAGTTTCGATCGGAGTCATTTTTACACTCTTGAGGTTGGTAAATCGTTCAACTTTTTGTTTTCCATTGTAAATTTTTTTACTTCCGTTTAATAGTTTTTCTCCTCTGTCTTTAATTTCCTTTTCTCTGGCTTTGTCTTTCCTTTCTAGTCAACTCCTTTTTTTTAAATCATTCTTTTTTTCTCTTACTGCTAGCGTATCTACACACAACTACAAAACATTGATGGCGTGCTGGGATCATTTGAATGTATTTCCTCCTTCACATCCCCAACAGCAGATGAGCGAATCCTTGCACTTGAAGCTATTGGAGATTATAATGAAGCACTTCCACTTTATTCACAATCGGTTAACAGCAAAGAGGTAACACACAATCAGTTCTTATTTGGTCTTTTCGTGCTTATGATTTACTGAGAACTTGGGCTAAAAAACCTTTAATGTTGTAATTCAGTGCTTTCTCATTTAAATCTATCCTTGTACTTATTAATTCTTAGCTGTACTTCTCAATTCGTTTTTATCTTATTCAGCTTCAACTTATCAAATGTCTACTGCGTCTGAATCAACCTCAGCTGGCGCTAAATACAGCAATCTCATTCCATGAAATTGAAGACATATCACCACAGCTTGCTAGCTCTTTGATGTCAAGTCAATTGGAAGCCACCTGGCATCTGAGAGATTGGGGTAGACTAGAAAAGATGGTACAGGTTGGTCGTTAGTGCATTTAGATTCTTTGTTCAAAGAAGAGAGCGCCGTTTTAGTTTTCGAGAAACAATTATTTAATCATAGCCATACTTTGACATCATATTCTGTTCGTTTAACCAACAGTAGTGATATGATAACTACGTTTATCTTCCCAGTTCATAATAATATAACTGTTTCTCAACTTCTATATTTCCATTAGGAGTAGCTGATTAACCACACATGCTAAATTTACAGCAATCTGATCCACTGTTAGACCGTGACGACTCTTCATGGGGTGCTGCTTGTGCCTCAATATTATGTGCTGTGAAACGTCGCGAGTCGTGTAAATTGTCCGAAAGGCTGTTGGCAGCAAGACAGCGTCTTGTTGAACGAATTACAGCAAAAACCATTGAGGATTCGGATACCTATACCCAAGCATACAAATATATCGTTAAGTTAGTGTTTTATTTTTTATAATATGCGATGAGTATCCGTAGTATAACTGGAAGATAATGCAGTATTTAAAGTTGAGATTCTAGACGTTTCAGTTGGTTGTCCACTGAGAAATCTGTAGTGGTATGCGCCATAATAAATTCGCTACGCCATATATGTTCACGCCGTTGGTATTTCGACCCGTTTTGCTGGCCATTCGTCCACTTTGTCTCTTTTTTTTGAGCTTGTTGACTTGATGAAGTATTGATCTGCATCAGAAATGCTTTCCCTCTGCAGCTAATTTGAAAGCGATGCTAATATGAGTCTGAACATGATGTAGGCTGACTTTATTAATATTACTAAGAACATTGGTTAAGAAATCCAATTAAAATTCTGTTTAGCCTCCATATATTAGAAGAGACAGAAGAATGCACGCGTACGTTATCACTTCTTACTTCACAAAAGAAGGTGAATCTCGATGCGGTTCTGGATAAGTGGCAGGTGAGCAGCATATTTAACAGTTAGGGTGCTATATGAGTTGATTTCCACTCAGGTGGTGTGAAAATAACGAGTTTCTGACTTTGAGCTAATCTCCGTTTTATCTGTAATATATAGTCTTCAGCGTAGAGTTCTGATTATGTGCAGTTTTATACACAATGAAGCCGTGATAACATGCAGTTTTATTCTGCCATAAGGGAAGGCTAGATGAGGAGAGAGCAAAAACTGAGAAGTGAACGGCTTGACCAAAAATGATGGTCCTATTACACATTTTAGAAAGAGGGCACGTGTCACGCTACTATTACGAAGAAATCTACGTTGTCTATTATGCATATATATTGCTGTACGAAGCAGTATGCATCATTTATGTCGGCATTTACATGACATGTCATCACTGTCATTGAGCGTATCTCAGCGCTTCTTGCATTCGAATCCTTTTTTCTCGCATTTACCGTCCACAGAACTGTTCTAACATTTCGTTTTGTTGTTTCGGCTGCTACCTGAAGATTTCATCTTCTTTATGAATGTCGTAGAATCCTGGTCGAGTCCATTCTTCTTGCAATCTTCAACATAGTCCAGCTAAGGCGTTCCTATGTGGACTGGAGGAGAGCATTGAGGACGGGGTCGAACTAGTACCTTTGCTTGTATGCCCTTACTAAAGGTAGAGATAAAGGCTATTCTTTATGACATATAGGTCGTTAGCTATTAATTATTTATTTAATTATTGGCAAAAATGCTTTTTTTACATTTATATTCACATGTGATAAAATTTCGAAAAAATTGAGCTGTTTATATTTGTTTAGGCTCGCTCGGAATCTGTTGTCCAGTGTTCTAACATTCTGGAACCAATTTTGAGAGTACGTCGTGAATTACTTCGGGCAGCCGGAGATGTAGGGTCAGTCGCTCGTCCGGATGTGGATAACGCTCTCATGCAACTCCTAGTTCAGGTAAAAATTTTTTATCTATTGATTCAAACGCTACCATGTGGTTGTACTAAGACACACATAGATTCAATGGATTAAGTTTTTTTTCTGTACGTGACTTATATACCTTTCGTGTACGCGTACTATACTCAAGCAAACATGCACCGATGCCCCCTGCTTCTTTGTTGTGGTCATCGATGCGACTGAAATCTGTAGTAAGTACACAGGAGGCGGTTTCTCGTTCAATATATTGGGTTGGTACATATGAAATGTCCGATTTTATTGTTTTAATATTCCATGCAATTTTTTTAAATAAAAAATTTTTTTCTTCACATATGTTTAATGCATATTTTTTGAAGCACAGAGTCTGCTTTTTTTAAAATCTGGTATTGGTTTTTTCTCAAGATCTATTACTTTAACAAGTTCATAGGCTTTAACATTAGTATGAATCAACGTGGTATTCATGTCCTTTTTTTCGTACGAGTGGAAGAGTGGACATAGTGCCGCTGCAGGAGTTCGGAATATCGTCAAGTTTGGCGTGAAGTTTGGTGAATCAACAGTGCGAGCGTGGTTCCTGAAATTCCGATCTAGTGATTTCGACCTCGAAGTTAACGAAGGCCTCAGACGTCCCAATGAACTTGATGACGACGAATTGAAGGCACTAGTGAAAGCAAACACGCGAACAACTGTTGAAGAGCTTGCAGAACAGCTTGACGTAAGCACAGGAACAATTCGCGCTTGGATCACATAGGAAAGACAAAAAAAAATCGACAAGTGGGTGCCGAACGAATTAAACGACAATCGAAAGAATCGCCGTTTTGAAATGTACTCTGCTATTATTCTGCACAACAGAATTGATCGTTTTCTTGATCGAATTGTGACGTGCGACAAGTGAATTCTGTACAAAAGCCGGCTACGTTCAGCTCAATGGTTGGATGCGATTAGGCCCCACAGCACTTCCCAAAGCTGAAATTGCACCAAAAAAGGTTATGGTGACTGTTTGGTGGTCTGAAGCCGGGCTGATTCATCAACTTTTTGAATCCAAGCGAAACGATTACGGCAGAGAAGTATTGCCAACAAATCGACGAAATGCACCGTGAACACCAACAACAACGGCCGACATTATTCAACAGAAAAGGACCAATCCTTCTCCACGATAACGCCCGGGCTCACTTCGCCGAACCAGCGCTGCAGCTACGAAACTTTGAATCATCCGCCATATTCACCAGACCATTCTCCTACCGAATATCACTTTTTCAAGCACCTCGACAACTTCCTGGGCGAGAAAAGCTTCACCAGTCACGATGACGCAAAAAATGCCTTTAACGAATTCATCGCTTCTAGAATTCCAGAATTTTGTGCTACTAAAATAAGTAAACTTGTTTCTTGTTGGCGAAAATATGCTAATTCTAACGATGCTTATTACGCCTAATAAAATTTAGTATGAAAAAAAGTTATGCTTATTTAAAATTTGCTTTCAAAATCGGACATTTCATGTGTTACAGCTTTATAGAACCATGTACATTCCATAGGGGACCTGGAAACATATCGTGAGTATGCCCAGTCCTAAGGTCTAATACGAGAGCTATGATAGTTATCCCCTTAAGCGAGTGATACCCACTGGGAAACTGAAACAAACGGACACCATGAATGGCCTTAATGGTGCCTGTTCAAGCTGTCCAAAAAATAAACAAGTTTGTAACTGGTCCACGTGACTGGAGACTTCGCAAAAAAAATATCCAAGTGCTTTTGAATTTTTGATTTCAGGCCTACGAATTCTGCGTTTTTTCGGACGTTTGTAGTTTGAAGCAAGTCGAACACACTTGTTCGATTACATAAGGTCATCCATTCTTATATTGCAGAGTTGTCGATTGGCTCGTCAGTCTGGCCATCTGCAGATAGCTTGGACATTTTTGGTGGAAGCCAAGGCGTTAGGTGTTAACCTGAAGGACGTTGGGATGGAAGAGGCCAGGTTTCAATTTCAGAAGGTAAATTTTATCTTCTCTATTTCCTCTTAAGTTCGGTTTAAATCAAAGAGATATTTCTAGGGAAATCAATCGCAAGCAATCGGACTTCTAACCAAGCTACTCAACACAAAGTTCGCGGAAATGAATCAGTTGTTCACAAGTTTCGTTCAGTGGCATGAGAGTGGTGCGAAGAACACTGTAGATTCTCCGGAAGTTTTGGTGAAGCGTACCAGCAAAGAGTCGAGAGCAGCATTCGCCGAGGTGAAAACAAGATTATTTAAGACACCCACGACGAGTAACAGATATAGGCGACGAAAGTGAGACAGAGCGGTCTTTTGTACTCTCGCGACACTTCAGTGAGCCTTGTTATGGTGTGGATGTGGTCCATCGTACTAAATGCTTTTCGAAATCCTGCTTGCTCACATGGCTGTCCTTCGTCCAGTGTTCTGTCATTCCTATTTAGGATGACTCGAGAAAAAAGTTTGTAGACGACAGACAGCAAACAGATTGGGTGATAGTTGTCTATATCGTGGAGGTCACCCTTCTAACGTGTGAAGAGCCGAGGCAGTGTTGTTACGAGGACTAGCGGGAAGTTTTTCAGGTGTTCAGGTCTTATCTTGTCGGGCGTGGTGCTGTCCGACTTTCCACCGATGAAATAGTATGTCGGATTTCGGAAGAGAGAATCGGTGGTACGACGTTTGTATCCTCCTTTATTTATTATGAGTGCTGGAGGACATGGCTATTGAAGAAATCTGAGTGTTAATTGTGGAAGGTTTTCTCTGCTGTCTTTCCGGAAACCGTCACTATTCCGTCTATGCATCGCTGTGCAGTCATCGTGGTTTTGTAATTGGCGAAGTTTCCATGGGTTTTGCGAGTGCGTTTCCCAGCCTGTACCGTTCGCCCATAACTGATACTTTTCTCTCTTTAAGATCTTCTTTTTTTCGTCCCTGTGCATTGCTTTTCAAGTTCGGACGTGAGTTGGCGGTTGCATGCCTCTCGTGCCATTCCACGCTTGCGTATCAGCTCGAGTGTTTCTTGAGACAGACGTCTCTTGGTGACCTTCGAACTGTCGGCTTTCACTGCGCTATCGTGAAGATGTTGAATAAACCGATGGTATTCTTTGTCGATGTTATCAAGAACGGAATCTTCTTAACAAACGAAATGAATGAACTGAATAAGTCCCAGTTTAGGGTGGTTTTGGGATTTCGTTTCCTGAATTTTTGTAGTTGCAGACTTTTTTTCCTGTTTCAGGAGAAATGAAATCTTGCACGAAGGAGCAGATGATCTGCTTCCGTGTAGAATTTTTGGCACAACAGCGACATCACCGATCAGCCACACTTTCGATTTGCTTGTCTTCAGTTTCGCTATTGTACTCTCCATTGCACGACTTCCACGTCTGGCGTTGGGAGTGGAGCTTCTGGAATTGCGAGTTACCATGGATGGTCTTGGTCGTCATGATAAACTCAGACAGCCGCTCACCCTACTCGTTCTACTCTAATCCGTGGGTCCCAATGTGACGTTCTTTTGGGTCAAATCTTCTCGTTAAAATCTCCAGTGAGCGACTGTGTTTTCGTCGTAGCTTGGTGTTAGTTCGTAAACGACGAAGAATGTCAAGGCCGATATTGAACCACATTTCTTAAATTGTAAATGTCCTGTTCGAGTTGTTTGTTGTTCGAATGAATCGATGTTCATGGCCGAACTTGTCAACGCCGACGTCGCCGACTCCCCTACCGTCGCATGTTCCATTGAACAGTTCTTCTCCAGTGTCATGGACGGCATTGAATGGGTGGCGTTTCCTCGACTCAGCCATTCTGGTGACGTCATTTATTATCCTTCTTGCCTGCTTGATCAAATTCACCATCGAGGACTCTGATGCAAGTGTGCGTGCATTGTAGTTGCAGATCGCCATCTTAGTCCTTTGCGACTTAGGCGGCCTCGAATGGCCGTGAGATTTTAGCAGTGCTTGCATTGGTGTGTGCCGTCGATTTCGTGGTGTAGTGGTTATCACATCTGTCTTACACACAGGAGGTCGGCGGTTCGTGTCCGCCCGAGATCACTGTTTTGATTTGACTTCTTTGTTAACGGAACAGCATTTCTCTTCTTGATTCGTTACATTTCAATCACAGCAGTACCTGCATTGGTGTGTGTCGTCGATCTCGTAGTGTAGTGGTTATCACATCTGTCTTACACACAGAAGGTCGGCGGTTCGAGCCCGCCCGAGACCACTGTTTTGATTTCACTTCTTTGGGAACGGAACAGCATTTCTCTTCTTGATGTGTTACATTTCAATCACAGCAGTACTTGCATTGGTGTGTGTCGTCGATCTCGTGGTGTAGTGGTTATCACATCTGTCTAACACACAGAAGTTCGGCGGTTCGAGCCCGCCCGAGATCAATCTTTTGACTTCGCTTCTTTCTCAACGAAACAGTATTTCTCTTCGCGGTGCGTTACATTTCAATCACAGCGGTACTTGCATTGGTGTGTGTCGTCGATCTCGTGGTGTAGTGGTTATCACATCTGTCTTACACACAGAAGGTCGGCGGTTCGAGCCCGCCCGAGATCACTGTTTTGATTTGACTTCTTTGTTAACGGAACAGCATTTCTCTTCTTGATTCGTTACATTTCAATCACAGCGGTACTTGCATTGGTGTGTGTCGTCGATCTCGTGGTATAGTGATTATCACATCTGTCTAACACACAGAAGGTCGGCGGTTCGAGCCCGCCCGAGATCACTGTTTTGATTTGACTTCTTTGTTAACGGAACAGCATTTCTCTTCTTGATTCGTTACATTTCAATCACAGCAGTACCTGCATTGGTGTGTGTCGTCGATCTCGTGGTGTAGTGGTTATCACATCTGTCTTACACACAGAAGGTCGGCGGTTCGAGCCCGCCCGAGATCAATCTTTTGACTTCGCTTCTTTCTCAACGAAACAGTATTTCTCTTCGCGGTGCGTTACATTTCAATCACAGCGGTACTTGCATTGGTGTGTGTCGTCGATCTCGTGGTATAGTGATTATCACATCTGTCTAACACACAGAAGGTCGGCGGTTCGAGCCCGCCCGAGATCACTGTTTTGATTTGACTTCTTTGTTAACGGAACAGCATTTCTCTTCTTGATTCGTTACATTTCAATCACAGCAGTATCTGCATTGGTGTGTGTCGTCGATCTCGTGGTGTAGTGGTTATCACATCTGTCTTACACACAGAAGGTCGGCGGTTCGAGCCCGCCCGAGATCACTGTTTTGATTTGACTTCTTTGTTAACGGAACAGCATTTCTCTTCTTGATTCGTTACATTTCAATCACAGCAGTACCTGCATTGGTGTGTGTCGTCGATCTCGTGGTGTAGTGGTTATCACATCTGTCTTACACACAGAAGGTCGGCGGTTCGAGCCCGCCCGAGATCACTGTTTTGATTTGACTTCTTTGTTAACGGAACAGCATTTCTCTTCTTGATTCGTTACATTTCAATCACAGCAGTATCTGCATTGGTGTGTGTCGTCGATCTCGTGGTGTAGTGGTTATCACATCTGTCTTACACACAGAAGGTCGGCGGTTCGAGCCCGCCCGAGATCAATCTTTTGACTTCGCTTCTTTCTCAACGAAAGCAGTATTTCTCTTCGCGGTGCGTTACATTTCAATCACAGCGGTACTTGCATTGGTGTGTGTGTCGTCGATCTCGTGGTGTAGTGGTTATCACATCTGTCTTACACACAGAAGGTCGGCGGTTCGAGCCCTGCCCGAGATCACTGTTTTTGATTTGACTTCTTTGTGAACGGAACAGCATTTCTCTTCTTGATGCGTTACATTTCAATCACAGCAGTACCTGCATTGGTGTGTGTCGTCGATCTCGTGGTGTAGTGGTTATCACATCTGTCTTACACACAGAAGGTCGGCGGTTCGAGCCCGCCCGAGATCACTGTTTTGATTTGACTTCTTTGTTAACGGAACAGCATTTCTCTTCTTGATTCGTTACATTTCAATCACAGCAGTATCTTGCATTGGTGTGTGTCGTCGATCTCGTGGTGTAGTGGTTATCACATCTGTCTTACACACAGAAGGTCGGCGGTTCGAGCCCGCCCGAGATCAATCTTTTGACTTCGCTTCTTTCTCAACGAAACAGTATTTCTCTTCGCGGTGCGTTACATTTTCAATCACAGCGGTACTTGCATTGGTGTGTGTCGTCGATCTCGTGGTATAGTGATTATCACATCTGTCTAACACACAGAAGGTCGGCGGTTCGAGTCCCGCCCGAGATCACTGTTTTGATTTGACTTCTTTGTTAACGGAACAGCATTTCTCTTCTTGATGCGTTACATTTCAATCACAGCAGTACTTGCATTGGTGTGTGTCGTCGATCTCGTGGTGTAGTGGTTATCACATCTGTCTTACACACAGAAGGTCGGCGGTTCGAGCCCGCCCGAGATCAATCTTTTGACTTCGCTTCTTTCTCAACGAAACAGTATTTCTCTTCGCGGTGCGTTACATTTTCAATCACAGCGGTACTTGCATTGGTGTGTGTCGTCGATCTCGTGGTGTAGTGATTATCACATCTGTCTAACACACAGAAGGTCGGCGGTTCGAGTCCGCCCGAGATCACTGTTTTGATTTGACTTCTTTGTTAACGGAACAGCATTTCTCTTCTTGATGCGTTACATTTCAATCACAGCAGTACTTGCATTGGTGTGTGTCGTCGATCTCGTGGTGTAGTGGTTATCACATCTGTCTTACACACAGAAGGTCGGCGGTTCGAGCCCGCTGGAGATCAATCTTTTGACTTCGCTTCTTTCTCAACGAAACAGTATTTCTCTTCGCGGTGCGTTACATTTTAATCACAGCGGTACTTGCATTGGTGTGTGTCGTCGATCTCGTGGTGTAGTGGTTATCACATCTGTCTTACACACAGAAGGTCGGCGGTTCGAGTCCCGCCCGAGATCACTGTTTTGATTTGACTTCTTTGTTAACGGAACAGCATTTCTCTTCTTGATGCGTTACATTTCAATCACAGCAGTACTTGCATTGGTGTGTGTCGTCGATCTCGTGGTGTAGTGGTTATCACATCTGTCTTACACACAGAAGGTCGGCGGTTCGAGCCCGCCCGAGATCACTGTTTTGATTTGACTTCTTTGTGAACGGAACAGCATTTCTCTTCTTGATGCGTTACATTTCAATCACAGCAGTACTTGCATTGGTGTGTGTCGTCGATCTCGTGGTGTAGTGGTTATCACATCTGTCTTACACACAGAAGGTCGGCGGTTCGAGCCCGCCCGAGATCACTGTTTTGATTTGACTTCTTTGTTAACGGAACAGCATTTCTCTTCTTGATGCGTTACATTTCAATCACAGCAGTACTTGCATTGGTGTGTGTCGTCGATCTCGTGGTGTAGTGGTTATCACATCTGTCTTACACACAGAAGGTCGGCGGTTCGAGCCCGCCCGGAGATCAATCTTTTGACTTCGCTTCTTTCTCAACGAAACAGTATTTCTCTTCGCGGTGCGTTACATTTCAATCACAGCGGTACTTGCATTGGTGTGTGTCGTCGATCTCGTGGTATAGTGATTATCACATCTGTCTAACACACAGAAGGTCGGCGGTTCGAGCCCGCCCGAGATCACTGTTTTGATTTGACTTCTTTGTTAACGGAACAGCATTTCTCTTCTTGATGCGTTACATTTCAATCACAGCAGTACCTGCATTGGTGTGTGTCGTCGATCTCGTGGTGTAGTGGTTATCACATCTGTCTTACACACAGAAGGTCGGCGGTTCGAGCCCGCCCGAGATCACTGTTTTGATTTGACTTCTTTGTGAACGGAACAGCATTTCTCTTCTTGATGCGTTACATTTCAATCACAGCAGTACTTGCATTGGTGTGTGTCGTCGATCCTCTTTACTCGTCCTACCCAACGCCGCCGTATCGGGGGCTCTTTCGGGATTAGGGGATTAGGTCCGCCTATTTTACTGTGTTCAGAGTTTCTTATTCACATATAGCTTCCTGTGCTCTGAACGTGGGCTCTGGGTATACTCACGAGTAGCTTGCCAGTCTCTCCTAGAGTAGACGAGGAGTTTATTTGTTGGAGGCGACTTCTAACAACCTTCTATATACTTGCTTTTTTACTCGGTTGCAAGCTTTTGGCCGAATTGACTCGTAGATTACAATCTGCAAGAACGAGAACAAGCCCATGCACGTATGCCTTCAAAAGCTATATGCCAAATCGGTGCGGCAGAAACAGGGATTTTATCTCCTGGATCCACCTACCTCTCACCGAAACAAAGGTCGCTTTTGGTCTGCGATCAACCCCCTAGCAGTCACCTAGGGACGCACCACGTTACCCAGTGTTTAACCGGCATGGGAGCCCGCCATGAGGAAAATCCGTGGTCCGACTTACATAGACAAAACCATTTCAGTTCTAGTTGCTGTAGTGAATGACAGTTATCGTATAGAGTGTGCCGGATTTAAAAAATGCTGAAATAGAGACCCATAAGTTGCAAAACAATTCCTGATCTAGTAAAATATAGTAAATACCGTTCTATATATTAAAGGATATTTATGTCACTTACTATCTCCATAATGTGTTTATGATTGCCCGTATATAACTGCAAGTGATTTAAAATATAATTGCCTGTGTTGCTCATCTTCACGACAAGCCTTACAGACGTTAGAACATTTACCGCTTAACCAATATGTTGCTTAGTTCATAAGTCTTGTTTTTCTGCAAACGTCCCAAGAACCCTTGGCAAGACATTTCAAGATTGTCACTGTAGGCAGTTGACTGTCTTTCTGAAGTGAACGACGAGTCATCACCTTTCCACATGTTTCTTCAAAGGTGGAAGCAGTACTTGGTTACATTTCAAATTATAAGAACATCTCCAGCTACGATGAGGCGGCAGGCAATAAGGAAATTGGGAAAAGATAAAGTGCAAATAATTTAAATGACCCATCTTCATATCTCACCTGATGCTCAGCTCTTCCTGCCTACTGCATAATTCCATTTTGGAGAGTCTCTGTCTTTCAACGAAGCTGAGATATTTGCAAAACTCTGGACCGCAGGTGCCTGTGGTGGGGAACGAACGCGCTATTGTCCTTTCCGGTGAGTAACGCGTTCACCACCACACCATGCGGGTCCTTCGTTTCGCCTGTCTCTCAGCTAGTTTTATCGATCTTTTTGCCATCAACAATCACCTGTCAACGGGATTGATGTGGGGAGCCCAAATCGGCATTGAACCCAGTTAAGCTGATTCTATAGTTCTGTATTTGCTGGAGTATAGGGATGTAATCAAGAACTGCAGAACTCAAGGGAAAGAAGCCTGTTTATGACTACTGGTTTAGTAATGTTGCCATTGCACTTATGTCGGTCTACACAAATTTAGATCTGCTGAAGGCCGCGGAACCATTGTCATAATATTTTTCAGGTGCAACTGCTACGTGCTGAGTACATGCTTAAATCTGGCGCGGTGGCTGCCACCGATCTATACCAAATCTATCTATCGCTACAGAAGTTCGACGTACCTTCGGAAGATCTGCACTATCGTGTAGCTGTTTTTTGTGATGGCATGTATAGCATTGATACAGAAAAGGTATACAAAATTCCAAATTGGTGGTGTTTCACATTTTTTCGTGAATTAGGATTCTTAAGGACTTGAATAGTTGCCGAACTTATAGAGGGGCCTCTACGCCGCCACTGTTAAGGTGCATTGAATTTTTTAGGAAATATTTTTTTATTTCGCGATTTGTTTGAAATTAAAATTAGCAAACATTTGGAATGTCCTTTTTTTATTTTTATCCCTGCAGAGCAGCTAAAACCAGCGTTTACGCATGTGGAGACACTATTATTTCATATTGATCGAAATCTTGTTTTTTGAAACACTACGCTTTCAACGTGTGAGCTTCGCCAAAAAAAAAGGAGTAGCAACTATATATGTGCACCTGGGAAACAGAATTTCCTGCCAGTGGAATAATAAAACCACTACATTGTTGGCAAAAGTTCCAGCTGGAAAAGTTTACTGCATACCGAAATAAATTTGTTCAAAGTTAAAATATGAAGTGACTTCCGAATACACGTGGATCATATTTGACTCATACCGTGTCGTTTGTGTTGAGAACTCACACCTATACGGGAAACAAATGTGACATCGGGTTTTTTTTTGTATTGCAAACCTCGTATATCTATGTTCTTTTATAATCACCACTCTTAATTAGTAACTGTTTTTTTTCAAGGTACGAAGTGATCTAGTGGCAAATATCTTGAAATCATATACGAACGCTTTACGATTCGGACGTAATCATCTGTTTCACGCTATGCCACGAATGCTCACCATTTGGCTTGACGTTAGCCAGAAGAAGGTTCGGGAATTTTACTCATCATAATCTGTCTTACTCCCATACTAGGGGCTTGTATGGCGCAGCGGTCGGAGGCGCTCTGCCACACACTCGTGGAATCGACCCCCCGCACCCATGGTTCATCAAGCCTTCCATCCATCCGGGGTCGGCAAATTGGTACCAGACTTGTCTGAGAGAATATCAGCACTGACTCCATACATCGGTAGGCCACCGTGAGTCATTTTTAAAGGGCTAGATATGCACTCAATCACCTCCAAACGATGCCTAATCAAGTTGAATGCATGGCGCCTCCCCAAGGAATTGATCAACGCCGAGAGCTTTATCTTTTTTTTTATCCTTACACCATAGTATTGTGTAAGGTGTTTTTTACAAGACCCATTTTTAACTACATTCAGACCGAAGCTGTCCAATTTTTTACAAGACCCATTTTTAACTACATTCAGACCGAAGCTGTCCAACTTCGTGCTGCCGACGCACGTTCGACTGAAATGAATAAACGCGATAACGCTGATATTGCGCAAATGAATTCCGAAATCTCTCGTGCATTCCGCCAACTCGACTCGTATGCATTCTATACTGCCTTTCCGCAATTGATCTCACGTATCGTTCACCCTAATGCATCAGTGTTCTCAACTTTGAAGGTTTGACGGTTAATTTTTTTTCTCAGAAATTTCGCTCTGATGGAAATGTGTTTGGAGGTGAAATTGTTGTTCTATTTTAATATTGACCAAGAATTTTATCCGTAATAGCTCCCACAAAGCCACCTTTTAGAACATTCTGAAATTCTTGATATAGCAAACTGGCGCTTCAGTATTTCTGATTTCGCGTATAAAATTTAGAAATTCTATTTTCGCAATTTAACTCATATTTCTAATCATATGTTTCTAGGCTATATTGGCAGATCTGATCTGCAGATATCCCCATCAATGTTTGTGGCAGTCTATTGCTGTTTACAGATCTGGTCCTTGGCAGAAGAACATAAGACAGGAACGGTTGGTTTTGGTTTCATTTAACATCTGTCGATTATCTATTGATTGAAGCTGTGATGTATAAGGTTTCGCAAGAACAGTTATCTTCACTGTTTATCTTCTGTGTACGTCAAAATTAAGTCGTTGTATAACCGTTTAACGGCTCGTTAGCAGTTAGTTATAGAATGTTATAAAATGACGTAATTTCCTTACTTTCAGTGGTGACTTCTACGGTATTAGTAATTGTCAATATTAACTTTTTAAACAACAAGTTTTTTGTAAAACATAGTTTGTTTTTTAGCCAATTAAATATTCACTATTGCTAGTTATATTTTTGAATCCTTTCGTACTGTATATATGACGCCATGTTTTCAGATGTGCACAAGTGTTTACGGTTGTGAAGAACAAGCATCACGACATGGATCAACTCATTGACCAATACGACTATGTAGCAGCCATTTTGATAGAGTACGTCAGACTTCCCAGAATTATCTAGAAAATCCTAGTTTTGTTATTTTCTGAGCACTAGCTGTAGATGTCAGTCCTTTTGCAAGGAAGCTCATTTTTTCGATGACTAACAATATTTTCTCGATCTCTAGAGTATTTCAGGTTTCCAGAACTCTGTAAGCTTATAGAATGGGCTTTGCTTTATCGCATTTATTGCATACCTAGATTTTTATACAGTGTGGTTCCAATTTTAAACCCCCTTTTTAATTAAGGCTTTCGGAAAATTGGCGAGAGAATTTAAATTTTCAAAATTTCCAATAAAATGATGGCGACTGCAAACAAACGCAGTCTATTGGAGAAAATGAAACGAAAAGAAAAAAGGTCTATCACGTAGGCAAAGATTTGTGGGTTTTGTTGTTGCCATTAAAAAATTAGTAAAATTCGCTATGAATTGAGATATGTTAACTTAAATTTGGAAGCTGCCATTGTTTTCACATCGCGTGACTCGTATAGAGGACGCTTCTTCGAGTAACCGTATAAAAATTGCATACTAGGACGGATTCACTTGGAAGCCGAGGTGTGAAAGGTTCCAGACTATAGTATGTATTATCGTAGTACTACCACTATAAAATTTAGAATTATCGCGACAGAATGGGTTTCTGGGAAATTACTGGTTTTTTTCGATCTTCAGTTCCTCAGGAGCTGTGAACTTGTCCAACTTATAGAAGACACATAGTCCTGCCAGTGTATATAGTAGTCTAGCTGGGAGAATTGCTATCAGCACCCTTTACGTGTGATTGCTGATAAAACCTATAAAACACAGCTGACAGAAAGACGAAACGGAGGAAACGCATGGTGTCGTGGTGAACGCGTTACTCCCCTGAAAGGACAATAGTGCCTTCGTTCCCCACCGTAGACACCCGCGGTCCGGAGTTTTGCAAGTATCTGAGCATCATTGAAGTTTTATATATATATATATATATATATATATATATATATATATATATATATATATATATATATATATATATATTTATGTATATAGTTTCTCTAAGGTGTAATTTCGGGTTTTTTTTTGGAAACTCAAACAAGAAATTAAAAAAACGAAATCAACATTTAAACATTTTCAAACGTCGCAGCATCAAGCAGGAACGGCTTCAGTCGTAAATATTATCGAATCGTCCTGAACGAGAACCCGCTTGTTCAGCTGTTTCGCTACTAGAGATAGCAACGAAAAAAGAGAACGAATGATTTGGCTTCAGAAAGTTGGATTTTTTAAAAAACTAGTTTTTTGTCGTGGTAGGATAAACCTGTTTGTTAGCAGTGTAGTAGTGATCTGTAAATGAGGAAGAATTAGAAATGGTTTCTTGTTCAATAAATAGAGTTGCATATAAGCTTAGATGTCTTGTTAGAAGTTCGGGTACTTTATTGTCTTCGGGTGCGAGCGCTTTGAAATTAATGAGCGTTGTTTTAAGAAGATTTTGGTTATAATTCCATGAAATGAGTCCACTGTGCTTGTAGTTTGGGAAATATCAGTGGTAGACTTTCGTGTTAATTGTTCCATGGTTACTCATTTTCAGATTAGCGGAGAAGAAACTAAAGAGTTATGGTTCATTCTCGGACCTATCACGTGTTTTCCCTCGTCTTTACAACTTTTTTGCAACTGGTGAACTACAATGTGAACTACTTAGTAAGCTTTCTCACTAAAACTGGCAACTTTGGCATTCGAAATATTTCTTTCCCCTTATTTCCTTTTTTGTGATGTGGCGTGTGAAACAACGGTCGAGGAAAATATGTTCCACAGATGTTTTTTTTCAGTGGGGGGCAAAAGAGCGTGGGTTGTCAGGTATGCGTATTGTGTCGCCATCAGTTATGATTCCACTGACAGAGATGCTTGAACATGCTCTACCAAAGGAACATGACAATAAGGTATACCAATTCTCTCAATTCGTCATGGATGCCTCAACTTCCCAAGAATCGTCTTTACAGTTACCAGAGGTGTTTATTTCCAGTGTAGACGAAGACTATTTGGTGAGTGGGGTAATGAAAGAGGTTATAGGTAGCTTTAAGAACGCTAAAAAAACGTACTTAGAGAAATCATCCGAGATGAACAGAGGATGTGTACTGTCATTTTGCCCAAAAAGGATGATCGAAGGGTCTTCTTAATTACGCTCAGATTTGCTGGTTGAGTGGTGTCAAGATCTTCGCGAGGATGGTATTATTGTGCGCAATGTGATTTTTCAATAAGGCCTTACAAATCTAGCAAGCATCATGCTAGAAGTCAGTCTTGCTGTATCGTTATACCTGGGGTTATAACGGTCGCCTAGAATAGCAGCTGTCTCTTTTCCATGTTTTTACAGGGTACGCAAAAAGGTTGGAGACCGTGGAAATCAATTCATTCTTACCAGTTGTCAGTAGCAGATCAAACAGTGGACCAATCTGAGAAAAACTATCCGATTACCTAACTGCGTAACTACATAAATCTTTGTTTTGCTGTCGACGGTAGTTATTTTTTCAAGACATATCATTGCTACGACTTGTCAGCCTATTCAACTTACTGTCCATAAATCACTTGAGAGATGATTTCTGATATACTGTCGGCGCTCACAACATCATGTGGAACTAGGCCACTCAAAAAACTCTCAAAGCATCCTGCGTCAAATTCCAGGGTAATATGAAATATAGTTGACCAGTCCATATGATGAGAGTTGGCGACAGAGGGGATGATAGGAGAGATGGAGTGCACGCAAGAATAATGCAAGTGCTTTGGATAACGACTGCCAATAGGATGAATTGGCATGTTTGTAGCACACGTCCACCAAATGTGTCCACAGCTAGTTGGGATTTAAAGATCCCAGATTACCATTGAAGTCAGCATGCTCCGTATGCATCAGTACCATGCATGATAATGGCGATGAAAAAAATAAATGGAAGCTGTACTGGTTTCCGCACGATTCGTGAATATATGTTGAACCTCACTTCTGGCCAATTAAACCCTCCGTCAATCCGGGATTGGTAAATTGGGACCAGATTTTTCTGCAAAAAGCCCTCTCTAATCTAAAAAAATCCGGCCACTATATTATTGTGAGCTCCTAGTTCAGTAAAACCTTGGGAGTTTCGATCTAATGTGATATTTTTGTTCTTTTTTGAGGTTCTAAAATCCATGTTGAAACCGAAACGTATAGCTCTTCGAGGCGGTGATGGTCGTAGGTACCTTATTATGTGTAAACCGTGCGATGAATTGCGCAAAGACGCTCGATTTATGGACGTTAATAGGGTACGAATTCCACACGTTTCTTGTTTACCTTTTTTATTTCTGCTTGGAATGGCAAATAAATAAGAGATTTGACCTAGTTCGAGCCATGTAACTGACAGAATCGAATCTCAGCTCGTAGTAATTTTATCTCTTCTAAGAAGTAGCAAATCTACTTATTCATCTGCTGAAACACTTTTCTAGAGCTCATAAGTCGATTTTTTTTCTTTATCTTTTGTCAAGACTTGTATTTGAATAGCCAATAGAACATGCGTAATTTTGTTTCGCGGGACACGACAATGTTCCCTAGTGCGTAGTTAACATTAGGGGGCTGTCGTGCTTGCGCTAAATTTTTTTAAAAAATTAGACTTTTATGGACTTTATTTCTAAGATGGTTGAGATGAAAATACTCTAGAGAGCCTTAGAGTATTAAGGGAGATTAGTCTCTACAATATTTCCAGATGCTTATGCTGTAAAGTACTCCAGTTATTCGGAAAACCATTAGCAATTCTCGAAAAGCCAGCATCGTTGTAAATCTGTTAAGAGTACCTCGAATGTTACGCTTTTGTTCTGTCTTTTAGGATATTAATAGTCTGCATATATCCCTATTTTGATTTGCTTCAAGTTCAGTATTTTCTTATGGTTAGATTGACTCAAAGACGGATTGCTTATGTTCTTATTTGAATGCATCTCAATATTGATGCTTCTTTGTAGGTTGCTTCAATAGTAGTTTGGTGTGACATCCAAATTGAAATCGTTTACCTAAAAGTGTTAAATTTATACCCATACTGTTTTGAGCTATTCAGATGATGAACAGCTTAATGCGGCAAAATGCTGATGCTCGTCGTAGGCAACTAACAGTGCGTACATTCAGCGTCATTCCCCCTACAGGTATCCTACATTCACTACGAGAGTTTTCTCACCATACTTAGCTACTCCGTAGCTGCGTTGCTTTGTTTGGTTTACTAAGGCTCCTTGTTTTTTCTTCCCAGTAGTCTTCGAAATCGTAAATAGACTAGATGGGTTGGAGAGAATTACATGATTTAAGTTATAATACACTTCGGCAACAATCGATGACATAACATGTTTCACTTTATGATGCACTTCACAAGTCGATATTTAAACACGAAGAATCCTCAATAAACTCATTTCCATAAAATCCAAACAACAAGAAACATGACCAGTAATGTTCAAAACGCACAAAAGCGATAACAACCATAGCGTGACGAGCATATGAGTACACGTACAGTACGCCTTGTAATGACTCGCGAAAGACGATATTTAAAATCATAATCATGACGGGTCATAGTAGTGCTTTATGACTTGATTTTGCAGATAGTCTCGTTATTACGCTGAAAAAAAGAAGTGACAACTGAGCGTATAAGTAGTCCAATAGTTTATGTACAAAGAAGTAATCCCTGAGGGATGCGCCATGCATTCGACTTCACTGAGCATCGTTAGAGATGAGTGAATGCATATTTGACCTTCACTACGACTCGCAGTGGGCTACGGACGTATTCAGTCCGTGCTGCTATCCTCTCAGACAAGTCTGGTACCAGTTTGCCCACCCCGGAGGGATAGAAGGCTTGGTGAACCTGGGACGCAGGGATCGATCCTATGTTTCAGGGCGTTTCTGACCACTACGCTACACGCGTCCCCTTTTACAGATAACCTCTACGAAATTTTACGTAACGCGAAGTTAAGTTTAACTAGAAGAATCACGATTTCCTAATGCTTTAGCTGCTGTTATTCTAACCTAACGAATTACTCCACCTAACATTTTTGTATTCATGTACAAAATATGTCGCACCTCTCTCTCCCTCTCAAACTTTAACCGCTCACGCTCCAGTGCTATCGTCTCCTTTTCCAACTGAGCACGAGCGAGATCTTGCTTTATTTGGAACAGCTTCAGCTCTTCAGAATATTGTTCCTGTCAAAATAAGTTGTTTATATGTTAACTTCCTGAAATCATTCCAGGATGCTGGTGGAATTGTTGAATGGCTACCTAATTTAGTACCATACCGTGGTGTACTACAGCCACTTTTTGAAGAGAAAGGAGACCCTCTACCAGATGCCCAGTGGTTTACTAATTGGAATGCAAATTCGTCTATAGAGGATCGTTTGGAAAGAATGAGATCGACATTCTATCAGCGCTATCCACTTGTCATGGCGGAATGGTTCAGGTTAAGAATCTACATTAACAGTATATCAGTTTCAAATAGAAACAATTCCAAATATTTGTAACACAACCAACAATTACTCACTTGCTTAGCCCTTTCCAACTCAAAGCGCTCACGCTCGGTTGCTATGGTTTCTCTCTCTAACTGAGCACGAGCGAGATCATTTTTAATTACTATGAGTTTCAACTCTTCCAGAGCCAGTTGTTGTCGAAGCAACGACAGTTTTATTTCCTCTTCATATAGAACTGTCCGACGATCCATAGAAGGACTTGGGGATTCCTTTGTTCTTGATGCTTTTGCCATTTTACGCAGAGTTTTTCTAGGCACTGTTGCTGTAGAGGTAGCGCGTTCTTCCACATCCTCCATCTCCATAAAAGCTTCGCTAGAAGGTTGTTCACCTGCCGGTGTACCTTCTCGTGGTGTCAGAACTTCAATCTGCATAATGAATGAGCACCGGTTAAGAACAGTTGATCACAAATGAATCCATAGAATCTTACCTTATTCCATGTAGAAGGCGTATCTTCATCGTTGAGATCACAATCATCGTCATCTGCAAATGAATGAACTATTTGATAGGCTTTGAAAAACTATTTCAAAGGCTTTTTGAAATGTTTGATAGGCTTATTAGAAGGATAAAGTTTTCGGCGTTGATCAATCTCTGAGGGATGCACCATGTATTTTTCATTAAGCATCGTTGGAGGTGACTGAATGCATATCTGGCCTTTACAAAGACTCGCGGTGGCCTACCGATGTATCGAGCCAGTGTTGCTATCCTCCCAGACAAGTCTGGTACCAATTTGCCGACCTCGTAGGGATGGATGGGCTTAGTGAGCCACGGGCGCGGGATCGATCCGATGTGTGTTGCGGGACGCCTTCGATCACTGCGCCACACGCGCCAATGATAGGCTTATTAGCCGAAGCAATTCCACATTATGTCGATTACTTATGTCGCATGATATGTTCTGCAAACGCTTTTGATTTCCGAAGAGCTCGGTAAGGCATACTATCGTGATTCCATTTCTCCGACTAGAAAGTTTTCCGAATGAAAATATTTCTTATTAACGATTGCAACACTTACGGAGGCCTAGTAAACCGGAACCATTTGCCTTGTTTCTACGGCATTCGTACAATTGATGAAGGTATGAGGGTAAACTGTTCAGTACAGCCTCCTGTCCTTCATGAATTCGAGCTCTCTGAAGAGCAAACATAAAGTCTTAAAACAAATGTTATGGTGCCAACCTTTTTCTAATCATAAACCTCATGTTTCCGAACCCTCTTGCAGTCCGCTCGAAGTCGTTCTTCAATTTGCTTCTCCGTACGTTGATAAAATCCCAGATTAGAAACTTCTCTTGCAAATCGTCGAAGCAGATTCTTCTTATCTGATGGGACACATTTTAGAATTGAACTATAGCATGAAATAGATGGACGGAGCTAACAGAATGAATAAAAGATTCACCTTCTTTCCCTCTTCCGTGGTACTCTTCATATGAATCACAATAGAGTCTCATTAAAAGCTTTAGTTCTAATTCGTGAAAAGGCGGTGCTTTTTTACGATCTTTCATAACGGAACTACTGAAAAGAAATATAGACTTCTCGGACATCCTGAGACGAAACTATTGATTATGGAACTTTCATCTTGGAAATTCATGTGGAGATGTATTGTGAGAGCGAGACTGGATGAGAATACGTAAAGATGAAGCACCTTCCACCTTCCAACGGTCTACAGCCTCATCGTGGATGGGAGCTGTTCTTGGGTGTCGGGCTGCGATGTACAGCGGGGAGTACATCCCCCGCCAGGGTCTCGCAAACTGAGAAAGAGTTCGACGTTTCCTTCAGGAAGCTCAGCTAGGAGTAAACCAATACTAGCATCCACCACCGTCCTGGTATCAAACTAGTCGCATGGTGGCAAATCTCTCTCTGATCCACAAGGGCGGCGACTGCCTGTGGTGGTGACGAGCTGGGGCAGATTTTCGCCAGGCTGTACTCGGGACTCCAGGGAAACACAATGGCTAAACCAGCAAAACTCCGAAACAATGGAAAATATGCTGGGGCCCGCACAACCAGTGAGAACGGGCCGTCCAAGTATCCAAGTAAGTAAAGATGAAGCAGATTTGTAAAAAAGGTCAATTATGAATATATGACCCCATGAAGCTCTCATATTCACAGATGCTTTATTAAATCAGATCGGAGAGACAAAACTGATATTAAAAAAAACTATGGAAAACTCCCAATGCTCATGCTAAAGTAGTCGAAATAGAGCCTCATTAAGTATGACGTTTATAGATTGTAGTCAGATTGAAATAGAAAGTTTTGGTTTAAATGTATGGTGAAAAACGATCGAACAAGACAGATGAAGAGAAGTGGGTAGTAGTAAGCGACATGTTGTTTTTAGCATTGCGACATATCAGAGCGGATAGGCTAAGTTCCTACAGCAAGAGAAAAGAAGATGAAAACATCACAAACCATGGAAACGTACTCAACCACTACACAGTGGAGAAGGCAGTAAAATATGATGAAGTATATGTTTCCTTACCATATTAGCGTAGTTGGTTCAAGCTGGAATTGAAACAAACTAACTTGGTTAGCAAGCCGCTCATGAGAAGAGGGGCAACAACACGATCGATGTGCGGGGAGGGGTGTGCGTTCGCCCGAGCGGCGCAGACCCACCGAGGCGGTCTAACCCATCGGACGGGGTCACACGTGAGGGCTAGACTAATGTTGTCCGATCGATATCGCTTCGGGCGCTCAATTTTCGCGCGCACGACCTCTGTACTAAAGGGGGCTGTTTCAGCTGTAGTCCTAAGTGCATAATAACCCAGAAACGAAACGAGAAACCCGAAAGCAGAGGAGATTAGCCAGAGTCCGAGGTCGTAGTCAAAATCGTTAAGGTTTCTCACATCTTATGAAAATGCTTTGATATTTCGATGGTTTAGCGGTTATTTATGCACGATTTCAACTTGCACCAGTCTTATCACTGATTAAGAGCTACGCGCAAGATAGTAACTTCCTTAATGTTAAGCGCTATAACACAATTACCACACAGTGTACTTAAATTTGATCATTATGAATGGTTAATGAAATTCTAAACAGTGGTTATGAAGCATCAAAAAATACAACATGGGTTAGGTTGTTATCATATTAAAGATAGGGTATCCAATAAGCTACCCTCACCGCTAGTACTATTAATCTACAGATTAGCCATCGATACTGTTTGGATTCTTCCCGTGCATAGTTACTGTTTTAACAGCTTGCGAAATGAGTAGAATCGATCGCCAATGTGGGTAGCGGGGTGTGTCTGAGGGGCGACCATAGGGTTTAGTGTTTCGACAAGGACGACCCTGATATCGATGGCGCTGCGAGGCATGGAGGCCACTGGAGGCGAGTTGGAGAGAATTCCGCATTCGATAGAACAGCTGCATATCACTTGGAACTTAGAAAGCACAATCCGCCCATGTCGAAATAAGCGGAAGGGCATTGGGTATTGGTGTTTTGATGGAGTAGGGATACATTAAATTGGTGTCATTTTGAAGTCTGATGGGACTCTTATACTATATAGGAAAATAAAGGCAAAGATTTTCATTTTAGCTACCAAATGCGATATGGGTAGGATTTTTATGGGTATTCTAGGTGTTCTTTTAACTTTGCTACATCTTACTTCGTAAAAGAGATTAGTGATAGTGACTGATGAGGGTTTTTAGATAAAGCAAGTAAAGTGGTGGGCGTGGATCAATTCCGTAGACCATGCATTCGACTCCATGAAGCATCACCGAGGTCACTGAATGCATATTTGGTGTGTAATGATTTGCCGGGACTACGCCACACATTAAATCATTTCTTTTTTTCTACCGAACAAATCTGGACTTCAGAGAGAGGTGGGAAAGAGAGGCGGGGTGGAACCAATGACCACGTGTATATCACAGGGCGCATCTAACAACTGCGCTACACGCGTCAGAAAAGTTCTCGATAACTGCCTATGGTTTTTCGATAGTGTAGTACTTATAGAACCGAAAACTTGACAGACTTATAAAATATTTTTCTGTTTTGTCTCTCTAAGGGGGAAGGGATGTACCTTGCAGTACACTTGTGATCGATCCCCGCACCCAGCCTCACCAAGCCTTCCAACGCTCCGGAGTCGGCATAACTGGTATACTTGTATGCGAGAATAGCAGCATTGGCTCGATACAGAGCTCTGTGAGTCATTGTAGGGGGTCATATATGCATTCAGTCCGATGCTTAATGAAGTCTAATTCGTGGAGCGTCCGTAGGGATAGATGAACGCCGAGAGCTTTATCCTTTTTTTTATCTCTCTAGAGATTCGAAGTTTTTTTTTATAAAAAACCTTTTTACTCTATTGTTTTAATCGAGGATTTGTTCATAACTTTTCAATGGAGGAACAGTCAAACGTTAAGACATGTGGGACCATTTTGTCCTGCTAAACGGAAATTCGCTTGTTTACTGGCTTTCTTGTCCGAAATACGAGCTCGACCAAACAGAAAAATAGAATGCGTTTTTAGTCTCATCGTACTAGAATAGGGAAAATTTTCATTTGAATCAATAATGTTCGATACGATCTGAAGGGTTTCTTTAAATACGAATAACGCAGTGATTTTTGGCCGTATGTGATTTGGGATCAGTTCATAATGAATATTAAGTGTTAAACTATTTCAGTACTTTACAACATTGCAACAATGGGGCGGATATCACAGTGGTAGTGGTGTCCGTATCATGAGCATGGTGTTAGTTCGTTTCCGATCCGAGCTAACCAAGCCTCTCATCTCTCACGGGTCGGGAAATTGGTATCGGACTTGTCGGGGGAGGAAAAATTACGCTGTGCAATCCAATTGTGAACGCTTCAGCTCGGCTATCTCAGGACTCCAGGGAGAATTGCTCGACCAGCATTCTAAAGCATTACAGATGAAATGGAAATGTTCAAGCAGCAACCGAAGCCACACGTAAATGTTGGAAGATCTTCATGGACAGTGGATGTGAGGAAACGAGTCGAATGTGAGAAGTGCTAGTGATCTGCACAGTAGATGTGAAGACGGATCAAATAAGATAAAAAATAATGTTGTTAAACAGTCAACCCATCAAACTGCTACATCCAGTTGTTGTTTCATAATTTTGTTGAACTACAAACAGAATATTGTTAACCTTTTATTAACTGCGGACGACAGTTTTTCACGGCAATGTATTATGTAGAATGGAACCACAATGGTGAGATATTTGCAGAACTGCGGACCGCAGGTGAGTGCGGTTGAGATCGAACTCACTATTACCGTTTACAGGGGCCGACGTGTTGACCACCACACCATGTGGGTCTTTAGTTTCGCCTTTCTCTCAGCTAGTTTTCGATCTGCTAGTGCCCACTATCTATAAACGGAACACATCACTTATGGAGGCGGATGCACTATTGCGTCCATCTGGTGCTGTTTAACTCCTTTCTACTAAACAGGCCATCCACTACTGTAGAAAATTCATGAATAGAAAGGGAAAATGAAAAGCCCATATGTGATTGATTTATGTCATCATTTTTATCAAATTTAGTAGTTGCAAAGTTTGTTTTAGAACTAAAAGTAACCTATTTGGCCGGAATTGAAATCTTCCATGCGATTTTTCCTCTTCGACACTAGTATTGAATGCATTGGTCATAATACCTACGTTTCTTTAACGGTTGTGTGGAGCGACGTTCATATTTTGTCATAGCCAAAAGGTGGTAGAAATGTCTGTGCTCAGCAAGAGTTGTGGATTGTTTGCAGTGATGAGACTAGGACGCTCTTGTGGCGGTTTCCTGGGGCAACGGGGAACAGTTTTACCGAAGTGTTAACTTACTTTTTAAAGTGAACGTATGGTGCTACCGAACCCGAATGGTAGTTCGCGAGGTATGTGAACGTTCATATACTAGATGTTTCCAAAAGAACTTTAAGCTTGTTTTTTTTTGAAGTGATAACCGACATATATGAAGCTAAGGCCATAAGCAATGCTCCGAAAAGCTGGTTCTTAGCTGCTGGTTGGAAATCTGAGTTTTTTTTTGCCCAGATTAACAGATAATTGAGAAAAAACGTTCATGGTCGATTCCCATGTGAAGTAACAACCTTTTGTACTAAGTAGATCAGCCATCTGTTTGCCAAACCGTTCGCAGTGCTGCCAGCGATGCGAGTCGCATCTACTAATTTTCATGCGAGCAGGAAACGCTGTTTATTTGCTGTCCGGCTTGACGTTCGATTTTCTCTGTATGTTGTGGTGAAGCGGCAAATTAGTAGAAACTCCCTTCGTTGATCAATCTGTGAGGGATCCTCTATGCATTTGACTTCATGAAGCGTCGTTAAACGTGATTGAATGCATATCTGGTCTATACAATACTCGCGATATTTTACCAATGTATCGAGTCCGTCCTGCTGCACTTCTGGACAGGTCTGGTACCAATTTGCCTGTCTGGAAGGGTGGAAGCCTTGGCGAGCCCGAGGCGTGGGACCAAACCAACGACCACGTTCCTGTCACTGGCAGCTCTAGCCTCTGCACTACCCGCGCCCCGGCAAATTGATCACCTGTATCACCTGCCGTCCCATTGATTGCCGAGTGACTCTAGCTGGTGCGTGAAAGATTACCCCAGTGCGTTCTACTTGCTTTAGGGACTCGTGGACCATTGTCATATCTCTCTCCTAGGGTTTTCGTGAAGAACTCTGACCATCGGGCCCTATCGTTGACAGTTTGGCCTATAGAACGGCATCTTTGATTTTTGGTCGTTGACGTAGGTCGGAGCGTCAGATCCCTTGCGTGATGTGAGGTACTCCTTGCATCGTCCTTTCTACTGCACTTTCAATAATGCCGAGTGATCATTTATCATGCTTACACAGCGACCAGGTTGCTGACGTGTACGTTAAGACAGGAGAACTCATGGAGTCGGAATGATGGGCATGAGGAGAACTCATGGAGTCGGAATGATGGGCATGGAGTCGGGTGTTCTTTGTTATATTCACTACAACCTCGAAGCTCTTGAAAGCTCCCAATTCGCCTGCTTGCACCTGCTCAACTGTACAGATAAGTCGTTCGTTATGTTGATTTCCCCACCTAGGTAGACGTAGGTGAAGATTTCGGAGACATTCGTTCCGTTCAACGTGAATGAGGCGTGCGAAACTAATCCGTTCCCCATGAAGATCGTTTTTGTGAGATTTACTCGTAGACCAATTTATGTACAAGTGTTATCAACGTCGGTTAGCAGTCGTTTGGGCTGCCTTACGCTTAGTGTTGTAAGAACGATGTCATCAGCAATGCGAAGGTGGTGTAATTGCTGACCATCCATTTTCACTCCCATGTTGTCCCATTCCAGTTTTCTGTCGACGTTCTCGAGAGTGGTTGTAAACAACTTTAATCTCGCTCATAGAGAGATCTCATACCGGTCAGTGGAAAGGCGACGTGGCGTGTCCTTCCTCTGGTGGCGGATATGGGGTTGATGAAATGTCAAAATGACCTTTGCTTACCTGAGATGCAGGTGAATCCAGGGGATGGACTCCCTGTTTCTGCTGTGCCGATTTGGCACATGTCTTCTGTATTTACGAGGACATATTCATCCATGGTTGACTGGGTGAGTTCTCGTTTATGTGGATTGTATTCTACTAGTTAATTTGGCCGAAGGCCTATAAGCAAGTAACAATGAAGTATATGGAAGGCGGTTGGGATTCGCTTCTACAAATAAGCTCTGCCGTCTATACTCTGGATAGAGTGGCAAGCTATTCATGAGCATATCCAGCTCCTACGTTCAAAGCTCAGCAACCTGTACGTGACTATTGGACTCTAAACAGTAAAAGAAAGGGGCCTCATTTTGTTCATCCCGAAAGAACCCCGATACGGCAGCGTTGGGTAGGCAAATTGATATTGAGGAAAATATGTTCCGCTTGGCTCGAGGTGAATTTTAACGTATAAATTAATGAATTGTTTTATTTGCACATGTTGTAATTGCATTCAGCTTTCGAATTCAACGTATTGTGTGTAGGTTCTGCTACTTGACTACTTGTAGTATGTCTTGTAATAGTTGCTATCAACTTTAAAGGTCAGTAATTTGATCCTAAAGAGCTGAACAGCAAAACCTACGTGTTTGATTTCTGAGGTACTTGAAGTTTGGTTCTCTAGAATACAAAGGTGCGTATAGACAGCCCTTAAGTTTGCCTTAGTGCTCCAAATCCAGTTTTCACGATTGGAGAATCTACTAAATAATTTTTTAAATGGAGAGAAAATGCTAATTATATAAGCGATTTTACAGGCGACAGTTTCCCGATCCTTCAGTGTGGTACGCTGCTCGACTGGGTTTCGCTCGCTCATGCGGTGTAATGTCAATGATTGGCTTCGTTTTGGGATTAGGTACAGAATTTCCATTATGTTTACTTTTGGTTCGCTATATTTGAAGTGCCCTCCAAACGGTTTACTCTTTTCATCGAGGGTGGGTGTTCCTGGGTGTAGAACTGCGATGTACAGTGGGGGATTCCTTCCCCCAGCAAGGTCTCCCAAGCTGATAAGGATACCGGCGTTTCCATCAGCAAGCCCAGCTAAGAGTAAACCAATACCAGGATCCACCACCATTTTGGTACCAAACTAGTCGCATGGTGGCAAATCTCCCTCTAATCCACAATGACGGCCAATGACTGTGGTGAGTGACGACCTGGGGGCAGACTTTGGCCTGGCTGACCTCGGGACTCCAGGGAACCACTATAGCTAACACAGCAAGACGCCGAGAAAAAAAGTGGAGATTACGCTGGTGACCGCATAACTAGTGAGGACGGGCCATCCAATTATCCACGTCAGTATATTGGTTATGCAAGACTACAATTCCAAGGCGATATAGATAACATGTAGTAGAGACAGATTGCCGCTATTGTACTGCATTTTTCTTGTTCGCAGTTGTCTAGTTAGACTTCCATAGGTGATCGACACGGAGAGAACATTCTGGTAGATGTGGTGGAGGGATGTGTGGTCCATGTAGATTTCAATCTGATATTCCACAAAGGGGAATATCTTCCAGTTCGTGAGGTTTGCAGTTTGGTCTTGTTATTCTCGTTAAGCTTAGTGACGTTTATTTATTGTAACTGGAAACACTACAGAGCTTAAAAAATTACCACAAGGAAATGTTTGATCAAAAATCTCAATGGCTTACTGAAATGGAATAATCATCATATGCTAGAGACGGTTATACTTTTCTTTCCACCATCCGAAACGTAGTGTTCCCACTAGACGCTAAATGTTATTTATGGTACCATGCTATTTTGGAAAGCTTACAGGTGGTACCATTTCGTCTAACACGAAACATGGTGAATGGATTTGGTCCAACTGGTGTTGAGGGATCATTCAGAAGATCTTGTGAGGCGACTTTACGAGTGATGAGAGATAATAAGGATACTTTGCTAACTGTTATTCAAACTTTTGTTCACGATCCTTTGCTGGAATGGATAAACACTGAAGCTCGTGCACAACAAAAGAGAGGAGTTAGTGCATCAAATCACTATGCTTATCCAACCATAGTTTATTAGCGATTGTCTGCTTACTACTGGTGTTATTTCTAGCGCTGTGAACAGAAAATTAACGCCCCGTCTGCAGAAAGTGTGCAACTTATTCTCAAACGACTCGAAGGTCACATAGTTTCACCTGAGGTTAGTATTGATGGGTTTTTACCATGAAAACGTTGCATTATTGTATACCCTATAGGATTGTCCATGAATATTATTTACGTGAACGATCGTGAGCACATTAGCAGTGAGAATCGCGGTGTGTAGCTGTGTAGTGGGGATCGCACAAACGAAATGTGGTATGCTTTTCTTGGGACACAATTGAATCGAGTTCATGAATTTCGTATCACCTCTGCATCGTACCGACCATGCCATGTGGTTCTTGCATACAAGCTTGGGTTACTCTCATATGCGTGGGCTACACTTTGCAATCTAGTTCGGCCTAAGGCCTGCAACGAGATGAGGCGACCTAACCCGGCTCGTTGCTATCTGAGTAAAACGGTTAAAAAATAACAATCCACATATGAGAACTGTCCCTGTATGAGTGGAATCTTCCTACAGTTCTAGAACGCGAACTACAAATGGAGATTTGGGTGGAGTTCACTCAACCCGATGAAATTAGTAGAGATACGTGATGCTTGCATGCCCAATCTTCACTGGCTGTGCGGGTCTCAGCACAGTCCACGTTTTCTCCTTGGCGCGTCATCCATGGTGGTGGTCACTTCCGAATATCGTGACGTTCCCAAGGCCCATTCTTGATGGAATGACCATCCAAGTAATGCAGTAGAACCGATCATTGAATGAAATATGTTGAGGTACACTTTTCAGGTATACAAGCATAAATTCTCCTGTGCTCCGATGAGTCTTGAAGGACAAGTCGCAAAGTTGATTGACATCGCCAGCGACGAGAGGAATCTTGCTCAAATGTACATTGGATGGGGTCCATTCATTTAGTATTGCATGTCAGTCAATAAATGCATTCCTATCCTCTCCATTACTTTCTTAATTTGACTTGCTCAGTTGTCACTTTGTAAATTCTTTCAGCTGCATCTGCTGTTATATACGGTTACTGTGTCTGGAAAACTGTCTTCATTTCATTTGACATTTTAACTTCTCTGATCTCTAACTGTAAGTATTATGTATTCATGGGAAGATTACTCTTTCCCTTAAACCTGCTAAGTCTGCTCCATTATGAAGTACCTGACACTGAATATTGGGACCCATATCCATGAACAGAAGCTGTCTATTGCTATAAAGTTTCGTAAACAAAAGTGTAGTGTGAAAATGTGCAAAAACGAAAAGGTTCCACCAAGTCTAAAATGCCTTTGATTTAATTATAGAAGCTAGATGAACCTTGAAAAACACGCAATAACACCACGTAATTTAATGTTTCTGGACAGGAAATATATAACTTATAAATCAACAAGTAAAAATACGCTCGTTATTTTTTCTTGCCAACTCCAGCCTTCTGTGCAGCCTTAGTGACCTTGCCTTGAGCTCCTTCCGACTTATCCACAGACTTGATAACTCCCACGGCGACCGTTTGCCTCATATCACGAACAGCGAAGCGCCCAAGAGGAGCATAATCCGTAAACGACTCAACGCATAGGGGTTTAGTTGGGTGGAGCTCAACAATACCCGCATCTCCAGACTTCAGGAATTTCGGGTTGTCCTCAACTTTCTTACCAGTACGGCGGTCAACCTAAAAGTAAGGTACCATATACAACCCATTGTTCTGTTTTATAATGTTAGTGCTGAAAAAAGCAGGTAACTATTACAAAGCAAATGAACAGATATAACAAATACCTTCTCCTTAAGCTCCGCGAACTTGCACGCAATATGCGCGGTGTGGCAATCAAGCACAGGAGTGTAGCCAGCGGCAATTTGTCCAGGATGGTTCATAATGATGACCTAGGATTGATGGCATAAACAAAATACTAGGGGAGATGAAGTTGAAATTGTAGCAAGCACTTGGCACAACCTGTGCATTGAAACTACGAGCTTCCTTAGCTGGATCGTTCTTGGAGTCAGAGCAGACCGATCCACGACGAATATCTTTGACAGATACATTCTTCACGTTGAAACCAACGTTATCGCCTGGCACGGCTTCGGGAAGAGATTCATGATGCATTTCAACTGACTTGACTTCCGTAGTAACATTCTGTGGTGCGAAAGTAACAACCATGCCAGGCTTTAGTATGCCAGTTTCCACACGGCCAACTGGGACGGTTCCGATACCTCCGATCTTGTATACATCTTGTAGAGGAAGACGTAGTGGCCTGTCAGTGGGACGCTGGGGTGGGACAATAGAATCAAGCGCCTCCAGAAGAGTTTTTCCAGTCGCATTACCCTCCTTGCGCTCCACAGTCCAACCTTTGAACCATGACAAGTTGGGTGATGGCTCGAGCATGTTATCGCCATTGAAACCAGATATGGGAACGAAAGGAACGGCCTTCGGGTTGTACCCAATCTTCTTGATGAAGTTCGACACCTCATTTGTGATTTCGGTGAAACGGGCCTCAGAGAATGGTGGCTCGGTAGAGTCCATTTTGTTGCAAGCAACAATAAGTTGCTTGACACCAAGGGTCTGTGCAAGAAGAGCGTGTTCACGAGTCTGTCCGTTCTTCGAAATTCCGGCCTCGAACTCTCCAGTACCACAAGCGACAACGAGAACAGCGCAATCAGCCTGTGACGTACCTAAAATGAAACATTGACTGCAAAAGTAATAGAAGAGTGATCTAAATTTAAAGCTCAAACCAACACAGGACTACTAAGACCACCTAAATTATAACAAAACTGTACCATACCTTTCCTTAAAATAGAGCTCTCTGCAACAATAACGTACCAGTGATCATGTTCTTAATGAAATCACGATGTCCTGGGGCATCGATGATAGTGATGTAGTACTTGGCTGTCTCGAACTTCCATAAAGCGATATCGATCGTGATACCACGTTCACGCTCAGCTTTCAACTTGTCGAGAACCCAAGCGTATTTGAACGATCCTTTGCCCATTTCCTGAGCTTCTTTCTCGAATTTCTCAATCGTTCGCTTGTCGATACCGCCGCATTTGTATATGAGATGCCCAGTAGTAGTCGATTTTCCAGAATCGACATGACCAATGACGACTATGTTGATATGCGTTTTTTCCTTCCCCATAGCTGTTGCACCCAACTGAAACAAGGCAGATCATGATAACTGAACGAATGTTCCTCATTGGAAAGAAAGAGACGAAGCAGCGATAAGCAAAATAAGTGGGCTAAGTAGGTGAACGACCGCAGGTGCCACAACACAAGAAGACACTGGGCTACAAATTACGATACAAACGAACCACATTGCAAAAAAGTGCACAAAATCGGGTTGAGGAACAACGTAAGGAGAAGGAGACCGTCTAAAGCCATCATTAAACGTTATGAAACAACTCGATACCAGTACGAACACCACAGAGGACAAAACGAACGCGATTCACGCGAAACAATGGCCTAAAATGCGAGCATCCGGTAGGCGGGACCAGTCCGAGATACCGTAGTCTGAGTCCTGATTTTCAAACGAAAAACGCGGGAAACACTCACGAATGATTAGGGTTGGTGTTGTCCGACACGCTTGTAAGTCACCATATCACCATTCGTGTGCGAAGTGTGGGTGCTGTCGTTTCGAATACTATCGAGGGATAAGTTAGGTAGCGATTGAGAGTAGTATTCGTTTCAAGTGCTCTGTGGAGAACCTCATAGTTTCTGTGAAATATTTCCCAAGGCGTTAGCCATTTTGCAGTTAGGTAAGCAGAGCTCGATGATCGGACTCATAGCGTCGTTTTCTTTTTCTTTTACCAAGGTTTTCTGGATCGGATTTGACAACTGAAAAGTCGTTTTTCATCTCAGAAGACGAAGACGTAGGCGTCGAAACGTTAGGCGAATGAACTTTGTATGACAACCTCTTCTAAGCTCAACAATTTAAACACTTTGTTAAATAGTCCTCCATTTTTAACGTATTGATTCGTTACTGCCTTCCTATTTCTGGATATTGATTTTTTTTCATTCTTGTTGGAGAAGCGAAAACATAGAAGGTTGTCCAAGAAGCAGTAGGTCCATCTGTGCCACAGTGCTTATTTTATCCTTATGATACTGCTTCCGTTGAAAAGTAGTAGGTTAACGTAAAGACTTCCGAGAATTTGAAGTGGTTGTTTATCACCGAAAGGAATGAAAACGGTCTTAATGGCACTGATGTACTGAATCAGAAGTTTTCCTCCTAAGGAGATTCTTGTTTAGTTCTGGAACGCATCTGAGCAAGTGCTATTTATAGATTTTGAATGGTGAAGTGGTCAGAAGTTCATCCTTGAAAGCAGTGGAAGGCGAAATTCCGTCATACTGACTCGGCATGGAGAATTCGGACCTCGTTGGTACAGGATCTACCGACGAGGTAAGTTCTTTCCTTTACGTTTTTACATCGAAGATAAACCCTGAGAGGTTTTGCTCTTTGTTAGATGGAAGTCTCATGTTAAATTTTAGCCATAAAATGATTCTGTTTATTGGACGCAGGGGGATGGATCGTTTGTTTATGCGTCAACTATCGAAGCAAACACACTCAATCCCGCTCCAGTCACTGCCCTCTGTTTTGATCCATTTGAAGAACTGCTGTGGTGCGGGAGTTGTACAGTTAGGTTTTTCATGCTCAGTCTATATTGTTGTGGTCGTTTTACTGCTTCCACTGTGTATTTTGTGTGCTACCTCGCAACGGTTTGCCGCCTCATCGTGGCTGGGAGGTGTTCCTGGGTGTCGGGCTGCGATGTGCAGCGGGGGATTCGTCTCCTCTGGCAGGGTCTCCCAAGCTGAGAAGCAGTCCGGTGTTTCCATCAGGAAGCCTAGCTGAGAGTAAACCAATACCAGGATCCACCACCGTCCTGTATCAAACTAGTCCCGTGGTGGTAAATCTCCCCCTGTCCACAAGAGTGGCGACAGCCTGTGATGGGGACGACCTGGGGCAGACTTTGGCCAGACTGACCTCGGTACTCCAGAGAAACACAATGGCTAAACTAGCAAAACTATAATGGGTGGAGGTTGTGCTGGAGCCAGCACAACCAGTGAGAATGGCCGTCCAAGTATCCAAGTAGGCATTTTTTTTTGTGTTAAGACGGTTGTATACAAGGTTGTTTATGTTTACATTTTCAAACCGTTGATAAATTGAAGTTTAAGGGTGGATTCTTGAATTCTACCTGCAGAAAAAAACCGATGTTAGAGAAAGGTAACGTTGTAGGGACGTATTGTTTCCTACTATGCACCATCTTTCGAACGATATACTGCCGTATGCGCTACAGCAGGTGATATTCGAGCAATGGAAGTCACTGAAATGATGGTCTTGTCTCTTTCTCCTAATGAACTCAAAGCGAATACTCGTCATGGTCTTGTCGCGTTTTCGTTCAGTTCACAATCCATGCAGAATCTCAACTCCATGCGAGTACTGCCTGGCACTTCCTCTTTGTTTATAGGTGGTGATAGTACTAAGCTAATTCAGCTGGACCTGGAGAAACAAAAAGAAATCCGCGTAGCTGACATCAAAGAAAAGAATGCCAATCTGATAAGATTCAACGGATCACAACTGTTTACTGCTGATACGGAAGGGAAAATTACTCTGCGAGCACTAGGTACCATGGATGCCGTACGAGTGATTCCAGCACACGGCGGTGTAATAACAGATTTTGACGTTAACGGTAACAAACTGATAACGTCGGGGTGTTCTATAAGGCTTGGTGTACCACACGGCGATCCGTATGTGAAGGTATATGACTTGCGCAATTTCTCCGCCCTACCTCCTATACCGCTCTCTTTTGCTCCTGCTTTCTCCAGATTTCTTTCGCTTCCAACGTTTTGTGACTCGCGTGTGGTTAGTGTGAGCCAGGTTAATGTTTTTTTCTTATCATTCACAGTTTTTCCCTTTAACACTTTCAAATTGCACGAGGTGACTATGTTTAGACGGGCCAAGGACTAATAATGTTCTTGAATGAAAGAAATGCTGGAATTCCTATGTTTATTGGTGCTGGTGGGTACCATCTTACTGCCTTCGATTTCTCAACAACTAAGCAGTACCTCGCGTTTGGAGATGAAATCGGTAAGGTTGGGAAGGTATTGTTTACTTACTTGGATAATTGGATACTTGGACGGCCCGTCCTCTCTGATTGTGCGGACCCCAGCATATTCTCCATTTTTGGGAGTTTTGCTGGCTTAGCCATTGTGGTACCCTGGAGTCCCGAGGTCAGCCAGGGCAAAGTCTGCCCCAGGTCGTCACTACCACATCCATTCGCCGTCGTTGTGGATTAGAGGGAGATTTACCACCATGCGACTACTTTGATACCAACACAATGATTGATCCTGCTGTTGGTTTTCTGTTAGCTGGGTTTCCTGATGTTAACGCTGGCCTCCTCTACATCTTGGGAGGCCCTGCTGGGGGGACGAATTCCCCGCTGTACACCGCAGTCCGACATCAAGGAACACCTCCCAGCCTGGGTAAGGCGGTAACTGTTGGGAAGTAAGTATTGTTTATGTTGTTCAAACATGGTCTACATAGGAGGTAAGTGTTTATTAATGGAGTGTTGTTCATTGTCCTCATTAGGGCACAGCTGTTGACCTAATAGTTTGCCTGTTCCTTTATAACTTCTTCAAACGTTTTTTCTTTCATTTATTTGCAATTCATTTGATTTGTATAATTGAAAAACAATCAGGATAAAAAATCTGTACTCTGCTAGGTTTGCAGCTTTGCTTTCAGTCACATCTACAATGCGTAGAATTTCAAGAGTGCATAAGAACCATTATTCCCATTTATTTGTTTATGTATTTATTTATTCATTATTTATGTAATTCCAACTTCATACATTGTATGGATCTGTGCACTTCTTTATCTCGATTCGTGGTCTCGCATTCACGATCCACAGAAGGCTTTGGATTTTACTTATAAGTTCGGCTGCCTCTTAAAGAGTTTCTCATATATTTTTGAGTGTTGCTCGAGTTGATCCTCTACATTAGGGGAGTGTTCTCATGTCGTCACCATGGTAATCCGCCGATCTTTGCGGATCGAGCGAGTTTCTCCGACACAAGTCAAGTCTCAGTTTGCGTTCTCAGAGGGATGGGAGGCATGCTTGACCCAGACGAAATTGAACTAGCGACCATGCGATATTATTGCACGGCATCTCTAACCACAGTGCTTGCCGCGCCCATTCCGATCATACTGTTTTAAAATTCCTATTGAGTCAGATTCTGATTCCGTGATTTTTGTACAGGAAATATCCACGTGTATAGTGATCGTGCAAACCCGGCCATCAATGAGTCGTCTTATGAAACCGACTTTGCCGATCCATCACTTGGACCTCCTCAGTCATTTCTTATCGACGATACGCATACACCGCTTGCCGCCATACCTCTTCCGTTCTCTTGCGACGATACGTATTTCTCTGACTGGCCGGCCGAATTATGTCAAAATGTGTACAGGTGCATGAAAGGATAACAGTTTGCCTTGGGTAACAGCTGTAGTTGCAAATGATGCCGTAGTTTTGAACGGAATCCACTTGAAGGGAATCCAGGTTAAAGAATATCCAGCACTCCCTTATTTTATAGATTCAAAGATTTACTTGTATTGGGAGATTTCTTCCCGTTCCAACTCCACCTAGCGTTTTTTTTCAAGTCATGCTAGGTAGTTTTTTATATTTTCGAAGAAAATACAATTTTCTCATTCAATGATTTTAGAAGGTTAAAACCACTTCCATCTCACTCAACAATGTCTACAATTCAGTTCGTTGGTTACGCGCCAAATCCGCGTGCACATACACCACTAGCACGTTTTAATATAGTTCCTTACTGTCTTGATGATGAGGAAACCTATGGTGATTTGATTTTTTTTTCTTCGTATCAGTTTTCACCCACCTATGCTTTCCAGTTTTCTGTTTTGTAATTTCTGGAGATTATAGAAGTTGTCGAAGCTCCTGGGCCTCCTGTTATTCCTCAGTTTTACCGTAAATTGGAACTTCGACGTACTCGCAATGGGCGCGTCGATGACACCACTATTCTCAAGTACAACAAAACGAATTATGTTCCAATGGAAATGGTCTCTTCTAGCTACATTATTAATCCTATAGTTCTGTTGCTATTTCACATTGCTGCTTTACGCAATCTCTTTCTTTCGCATATCTGTGAGGAAGAGCATTGTATAGTCTGTCAGTTGGGTTTCGTTTCTAGGATGATCAGTGATAAATGCAAATTGAAGGAAACAGCTGCTGTAAGTTGTTTCGTAAAGAAAGTGTTTCATAGATATTCTTCCACTCGTATCCAGTTTTTAGCAAGAAATCAACGTGGAATTTTTTAAATGACTAATGACTCTTCTAGATGACTATATAACAAAAAGAGTTTGCAGTGTACAAATTTTATTCGGTCGTTAGTTGCCACTGGAGTATCGATAGTAGGCCCTGTGCAATCAACAACGCAATCTCTTCTCAATAGTATAACAAACTCTATAAATGAGGTTCGATGTTTTAGCAAAGATCTTTGACACATTCGTGACTATTTGCATTGAGTTTTGTGCGTATATGACCAAAAGTAGTTTAGCTTTTCAACTTTAAACAAAGATGTTACATCTGCAATGATGCAGAGATATTTGCAGAACTCCGGATCGCAAATGTCCGTGGTGGGGATCGTCGAACCTCGTTATTACCCTTTCGGGATGTTAACGTGTGCACCACCACACCATGCGTGTCCTTCTTTTCGCCTTTCTCTTAGCAGTATTTTATAGGCGCTATCAGCAATTAGCCATAAACGGGATAGATCTGGGAAGCAAAAATCGGCATTGGACCCAGTTAAGCTGTAGCTGTAGTATAAATCACAATGTAGTCACTTTTTATTTACTGCCTGTTCTTTTCTTTTTCATGGCAGGGCATGATGTTGAATACAAATACCATAGTATCACGTGTCAAGATGGACTCTATTAATTGAAATAGAAACCGCTGACAAGTAAGAGACTTTACTAAGATATGGTTTCGCCTACTCTTCCTGTGAGATTCGACTTTTCTAGAGCTTACATATTTTCGCTTACTGTGCTGCAAGTTCACATTATGGGCAACGAAGAGAGTTAGCAATTGCACTTTCGTTTAGTTGGGCACTATGAAGTCCCCTTAAGTACCGTAGACAATGTTGGCTAAAGCATTTTCGTTAAGAGTTTTATTACTGTTCTTCAACTTCAATTTTGGTAGTAAGAGATACTTTAGGAAAAAACAGGTATGCCTTCAGAGCGATAGGGCGAAGTCACTTGTCAGTCCCTATAAACATGTCTTGCTCTCTAGTTATCGAAAAATGATGTCTAATTAACGGAAAACATTTCCAGTCGCGAATGTGTTAAAGTATATTTTGTTGTGTCACTTTGTCTAGTGTTAAATATTTTCCTTTAGTTTGTAATTGGCGAAGAGCGCCAGTTGTTGGACAACATCCTTCGATCTGATCTGACGGTGATGTCACGTTGCATACGTTGTGGAGGAGTGAACGTCGCCGATGAGAAGAAGATCGTCATTACTTTGAATTACCCTGAAGGTGTTTACTACTTTTAAGCCACTGAATAGTTTCATTTTACCATATGCGTTATTGTTTATTCTCAACGTCATCTCTTTAGCCGCTGACCACCGTAATATGAGCTATCTCTTGGAAAAATCCTTGCATTTGAAAGGGCAGCACCAGAAATCCTGTGCTTATTGCAATGTTACCACTCGCATGGATGATACGAGGAGAGTTCATAAACTTGCTCCTGTGCTGCTTATCGATACTAATCCAACAAGTCCAAGGTTTGTTGAGTTCTGGGAAAAACAACTTAAGGTATATCTTTTTTCAACAGAAACTTTTCGGCATAGATCTTTTCCTTTGTGGAGAATAATTTCACTAATACAGCTGTCCGAATCACGCCCTCGTTATCGAGTACCAGAGAAGGAATGTTCGCTCGAAAGTGGTGGTCGAACAGAAAGGCCATGTCGCTATGGAGTTAATTGCCGAAATAGGTAGGATGTTTTCTTGCGATTCTTTGCTAAATAGAGCTTACAGTTTGAAGTGTGCTAGAGTAAGCTGTTACTTGGTATCATAGGTACTATTCGAAATATTAGTTTTGATGAAGGGTTCATGCTGTCAATAAATTGATGGGTCTTGTATACCAGGGAGACGATATTGTCTTACCTGTTGTCAACATTACTATTTTGCAGCTTTAAATCAAACCAAGCATATTCCCACCAACGAGGCTTTTGTTAGCGTACTTCTAAAGAAATGTTGTTTCATCTAGAGAATTTATCGGTTGACAATAAGTTTAGCTCTAGAATGTGCACAAATAAACACTTGAAGTCAATTCACTTCGTCGAATCTGTCTGTTCTCCACGTATGAATGGGTATGCACTCATGTTGTTTGTGTTGTTACATTCGAGAGAAAGCACACCTTTTCGAATTCTACCTTGTCTCACTTTCAAATTTTTTGGTAAAAAAATAAACGAGAAGAAATGACGTCTTATTTGTATTGCAGCATTTTGGCCGGTATGACATCACTACAGTCATTTTCTTTCTTGTAGTTTATTCAGGCACACAACTCTTTTACTAATGGTACCTTACGACCAGTCGATAGCTTATCCAACACAGATGTTGTAGCAGTGGCCATCTATGGAAGCCTATTCAGTATACTTTATAATTTATTAAAAACTTTTCTGAACGAGTACATTTCGTGGCAAGAGTCTCTGTTGGAGAGCAAGCCTTTTAGGAGGGAACAAACGTGACTGCTGCACTTGAATACCAAGTTCATTAGGTAGATCAGCATCCTTTCGCTACGATAAGATTGCTAACTTTTAAAAAGACTCGTATAAGTGAATAGTAATGTAGGTGAAACTTCAATTTGAACAAATACACTTCTACGAACTCAAATCGGATATAGTGCAGCGGAGATGGCACCAATCATTGATGGTGCATCGGATCAACGAATTGTTAACGAACGTAGAATGCGACGTTGGTTTAAAAGATTTCTTTGTAGCGAATTCTACCTTGAAACAAGAAGGTCATAGACATCTTTATTTCCACTGACGGCGATGAATTTGAGGCTTTGCTGAAGCAAATACGTGCAGAACCGTTAAAGAACTTGCAGAGAAACTCGTCGTAAGCACCTTAATTGCTGTTTCGGAGCATCTAAAGGTGATTTGAAAGCCGAAGAGGGTCTAGGAATGGATGCCGTTCTAAATGAATGACAAGCAGAGAAATCATCGTTTTGAGATATCGTTGGCACTCCTTCCACGCAGTGAGAACGACACGTTCCTTGACCGTATTGTGACGTGCGACGAGAAATAGATCTTCGACAACCGGCCGCGGTCGTTTTATAGGTTGGACCGTGCTGAAGCTTCGTAGAACTTCCCAAATCCTTAATTGTATGAAGAGAAGGTTGTGCTGATCGTGTAGTGGTGTACAGTTGGTTCGGTCCATAACATCCACTTAAACCCAGGTGAAGCCATTACGACGGAGAAGTACGTCCAGCAAATCGCCAAAATCCGTCAGGAACTCCAGTAGCTCTGCCCCACCTTAGTCGCACTATCGACACTACAGATACTGA